>CM076579.1:721996520-723196520 GCA_034641835.2 Pinus albicaulis
TATCATGTTTTGGAATGCGAGTGGCTCACTGATTTTTGGTATGGATTCATTCTAGTTGATGCCCATGCTCGGATCAGTCAAGCGCTTTAAATATGGCTCATGCATGATATTCTGTTCCATTATTCAGCTAACCATACTTCTGCTATATTAGTTTCTTTGGGAGGGTGCTTTTAAAATGCTATTATCATGTATAGATTCTTAGATTGGTAAACCCATGCATGGTGGTATTGTATATCTGGGTATCAGCTCAATGTTAACTAATATCTCCTCAATATTTCTTTCACTACATACACCTTCTGATAATTTATGTCTGTGAAGTATTTCTGAATCGGCCCGCTTTGCAGTAAATTGTCTCTGAATTGTCTGTTGCTTTTGTATTAGAGTTCTACATCTTGCCTCTGCAGTATCTCTTTTCCTGTGTCAGTTTCTGAGAGTTTGGTCCCATTCTATTTTATTTCCCTATTTACAAGAGATAGAATGTGAGCTGAAGTTGACAACTTCATACATTATATTTTACGCTCCTTGCTATGCTAAGATGTCCTAGGCACTGGTCTATCACAACTCTAGGTTGTCTCTAGGAATGACAACATCTTTCTGGCGCCGTTGCCAGGGACAAATTTAAGAAAATCAGAATCCCTGGGCCTCGAAAAAATTTTATTCACTCTTCAAGTAGGTGAGCATGGAGAGTTGAGAGTTGTAGATCCCTCACCTTGGCGACTCCACTTTTGTTATTTGATAAATCTATTTGCAGTCTTGGCTCCTCGTAAGCCACACCTGAGGTCAGATACGTCTAAGCCAAAGACACCTTCAGTGTCTGACCCTGACTAGATTATACATAGAAGAATTTGGAGGGAAAGGAAATCAGTCCGTTCCCAAATTCCTGAAGTGTCTATAGAAGACTTTCCATCCTCGTCTTCTCAAGAAACTCAAGTGCCAGATCCCGACTCCACTGTGGGAGATACTGATTATTATTACTCAGATAGCCCACCCCGGGAGGGTATCAAAAATAAAAACAGTCTTCATCCTACTCCAGAGGTTGAAGAGGTCAAGGAAGTAACTGAAGTATCTGCTGTTAACATACCTTTGTTCCCCTCAACCCCTCAAGCTGCAGTTGAGTATATTCCTATTATTATTCATACTCCACTTCCACCTCCTCCTCCTCCTCTTACTCATCAAACTATTGCACTACCTCCACCTCCTCCAATGGCCAATGTTCCGGCCTTCTTGATGAATAAATATGCTCCCCTGGCATTACCCCAGGTGTTGAATGATATGCCCCAAGATTATCTGAAGATCTTGCCCAGATTCAATGGGGAAAATGAGATTGATGCTCAAAAACATCTTGAGACTTTCTGCTCCTTTGCAGAGAACTTTAATGTTGAACATTTGGATGTGGTCTTAAGACTGTTTGTGCAATCTCTAGATGGTGAAGCTCGAAAATGGTTTAAGACATTGGTTGGCCGTTCTATTACCACTTGGGATAACATGGAAGACACTTTTCTCAGGAAATGGGGAGAGAAGAAAGATCATGGAAATTGTCTCATTGAGTTCAATACACTAAAGAAAAGACACAATGAAGGAGTGTCAGAATTTATCAAGAGATTCAATAAATTGTATCTAAGTCTCCCTGCTGATATGAAACCCCATCAAACTGTTGCTAAAGTTGTTTTTGTAGCAGCCTTTGATTCAGAATTTGGTTTCTCTCTCAGAGAAAGAAAGCCTGCTACTCTGGATGATGCTCAGGCAGATGCACTAGAGTTGGAAGCAAACTTTGCTTCCACTGGCAAATCAAAAGGAAGATCTGAACAAGATACCAGAAAAAGAGGCAAAGAAGAGGCATATACCTCTAACCAAGACAGAGACTCAGCCAATGAAAAAATGGAAGAAATGAGCAAATTGATTAAGAAAATGTTCAAGCTTGCATTGGAAGCCAAGAACTCAGCCTTCAAGAATTTCCAGAATGCTCCAAATAGAGGTTACAATCCTCAGTTCAGAAGACCACCCTTGCAAATATTGCCAAGGGAATCAAAAGAACAACAAGATCAAGTACCACACCCATTGTACTTGGAAGGTCTAGTAGATGACTCCACTGAAGATGCTGCCTATGGACTGGAGGATGCAAATCTTGCATTTTCAAATAGTGATGGATAAGAATGCCCTTTGCAAGGGAATGATGAAGCTGGGTGCTCATTGCAAGAAGAATAAAATACTAGAGACACAGATGAAGCGGAATTTGATCATTATTGTAAACAATTTGATGATTTCATGCAAGCACATTTCAATAGAAGATATGATTTCAGATCTTATAGGAAGAGGACTCATACCCAAGAGTGAGAAGAAGAGCTACCCCAGAAGGAAGCACCTGCTGAGGAGGATTCAACAATGCAGAAAGCCACAGACAAAGGTAAGGGACCTCTAAACACACCTTTGCAGTCTAATGATCAAATTCCTTCCACTCCAAAAGTATTCATTCCTCCTAATATCAAGTCTGTGTCAAAGGAAGTCAAACCCCCAGCTGAAAATAAAGAGCCAAAAGAGGTTGTAATAGAGAAATCCCCCCCAGTTTTCAGTTTGCAAAAGGAACTTGAAAAAGTCAAAATCCCAGTTCCCTTGACTGAACTGTTGAAGAAACCAGCATACCAAGCTCAAGTCACCTCATTTATGCTCCCTCCAGAAGCACCAATCATCCCAGATAGTCTGAACCTTCAAGAAGAAAGACCCATGGTTGTCTTTGGTCCACATGTTGAGGAATTAGATGCTTCTACTCCTCCCTTTTATGTGTCTCTAGTGATTCATGACCTGCTATTACATAATTTTCTGTTAGATTCTGGAGCTTCCCATAATCTAATACCTCAGTCAGTCATGGAACAACTAGGATTACAAATCACATGTCCATATAAGGACCTCTATTCATTTGACTCCAAAAGAGATAAATGCTTGGGGATGATCAAGGATTTGGTGGTCAATTTGGCCCAAATCCCAGCAAAAAGTGTGGTAATGGACATCGTGGTGGCTGACATCCTAGCTCGTTTTGGTATGTTGTTGTCAAGGTCCTGGGGAATAAAAATTGGTGGATCACTCAAGATGGATTTAACATATGCCACAATCGCGGTTTTTGGTGGCCAAGAGAGGAGGTTGTACAGAGAGACTAGATTTGTCAAGATGGTGAGTAAGGCTGACAATTCTGTAAATTCACTAGTCTACAGTAAGGAAGGATATTTTTCATGCTTGATGCTGGAAGAAGATCAATATTATGCTCATGAACCATCCTTCTGTCAGATCAAGACTGAGCAGCCCTCAGAGAGCCATGTAGCAGGAATCTGAACACTCCATTTTGATGGGGCAAATTCAAAGGAAGGTAATGGAGCTATAATATTATTGATTTCTCCTACAGGAAAATGGATCCCACTATATTTCAAACTAGAATATGAAGCCACCAACAATGTGTGTGGCTGAATATGAAGCACTCCTGTTAGGATTGCAGACAGCCAAGAACATGAACATACAAAGCTTAAAAGTTCTGGGAGATTCAGAACTGGTGGTTAGACAAGTTAGGAATCAGTGTTAGACCAAACATCCTAGGCTAAGGGCTTATAGGAATGAAGTTTGGGACATGGTAGAGAATTTATTCTTGGAATTTAATATCCATTTCATGTCCCGAGAACAGAATAGGGTGGCTGATTCCCTTGTTGTGGTTGCTAGTACATTTTGACCACCTCAGAACCCTCTTTTAAGATATGAAGTTGAGGTGCGTTATCGGCCTTCAATCCCAGATAACATCAAACACTGGTAGGTGTTTGAAGACGAAGAAAAAATGAAAATATTCCTGGAAACAGTAGGAGAATTCTCCAATATGGAGATTGATGCTGAAGAAGAGGTTGAGTCTGAAGATACTTCAGAAAGAAATTGGGAGGAGAAAGTGGCAGGTAACAAGGTGTTGTAGTTAAAGGGAAACATAATACCTAGAGGGTTGGTGCCTCTAGAAAGATTATTTGACAAGAATGATGTCCCACTGCAACCAAGCAAAGTGGTAGAAGAAAATCAGGTTGAAGACCTGAACCTTGGAACGGAGGCTGATCCCAAAATTGTAAAATTGTCCAGGAAAATCCCTGGAGAATATAAACAGCTATATCAAAAATTATTTCAGTCTTACAGAGATGTGTTTGCATGGTCCTATCAGAACTTGAAAACTTTGATATCAGTATTATGCAGCACAAAATCCCACTGAAGACAGATGCAAATCCCCATAAGCAGAAGCTCAGACAAATCAATCCCCTGCTGCTGCCTTCTATTGAGAAAGAAATTAAGAAGCTGTTAAAAGCCAAAATAATTGTACCGTTGAGGTACTCTGAATGGGCAGCAAACCTTGTCCCTGTACGAAAGAAGAATGGAGAAATAAGGCTGTGTGTGGATTTTAGAAATTTAAACAGAGCATCCTTAAAGGATAATTATCCACTGCTTAAAATGGATCACATCCTGCAGAAGGTGGTTGGAGCTTCTAGGATGTCAATGATGGATGGATTCTCTGGTTATAATCAAGTGGCTGTACTTCCAGAAGACCAAAAGAAGACTGCTTTCACCACACCATGGGGGACATTCATGTATGCCAGGATGCCTTTTGGGCTGATTAATGCAGGGGCCACTTTTTAGAGGGCGAAGGATATTTCCTTTGTTGGGGAGCAAGATAAATTCTTGGTAGTCTACCTCGATGATATCATTGTATTTTCTAAAAGTGATGCTGAGCACATTGAACATCTGCGGAGAACTTTTGAGAAATGCAGAAGGTATGGTCTCTCTTTGAATCCTCAAAATTCTTTATTTGCATTAGAAGAGGGAAAGCTTTTGGGCCATATCATGACTAAAGATGGGGTGAAGATAGATCCTAAGAGGGTAGAGGTAATAAATGGTATTGATTTTCCCAGAAATAAGAAAGAGGTATAAATATTCCTAGGGCGCATTAATTTCTTGAGAAGGTTTATCCCTAACTATGCTAAGATAGTTAGGCATATAACAGATATGATGAAGAAGAATAATGAGGTAAAGTGGTCACAAGAATCACGGGAGGCATTTACCAGGATAAATAATGCTTTTGCAGAAGCCCCTGTGCTGGCTAGACCAGATTATGATAAACCTTTCATGATTTTTTCTTTTACATCACCTCATACAATAGCAGGATTTTTATTGTAGAAAAATGAGGAAGGGTATGAGCAGCCTATTGCCTTTTTCAGTCAGGTGCTCCGTGATGCAGAATTAAAATAAAACATATTGGAAAAGCAAGCATATGCCCTAGTGAAATCCCTCAAATCATTCCGTGTATATATCTTGCATTCCCACATCACTGCATTTGTGCCTGCAGCTGCTGTAAAAGATATTCTTATTCAGGGGGATAGTGAAGGAAAAAGGGGTAAGTGGATTGCCAAAATACAGGAGTATGACTTAGACATTCGCCCTACTAAGCTGATCAAAGGACAGGGGCTTGCCATGATATTGTCTGAGTCAAACTATCAAGATCTGGGCATAAATTTGTCCATTATAGCAGGTGTGGAATTTGAAGATCTAGAAGAGCGATAGGGAATTGGAGTAGCTACTCCAGAAACACATATAAAGTACCTCAACAGTCAATGCTACAAAGAGATAGTAAAATATCTCCTCACACTTAGCTGCCCACCGAGCTGTGATAAAACTAAATACAGAGCGCTGAGATTGAAATAACAGAAGTACATAGTCGCCAATGGCCGGATATACTAGTGAGATCCCTCAGGCATCTTACTCCTGTATCTCATAGAGAATGAAGTCGAGAGTATTATAGCAGAATTTCATGAAGGGATCTGTGGAGGTCATTACAGCTGGAGGGCCACATCTCATAAAATTCTGAAAGCTAGCTTCTATTGGCCAAAGCTTTTTGGAGATGTTTTTTCCAGAGTAAGAGCATGTGATAAATGTCAGAAATTTGCTAAGAAACAGAAATCGACACCATTTCCCCTGATTCTAGTGCATGTGGATGAACCATTTCGTCAATGGGGTATTGATTTTATAGGTGAAATACATCCTCCATTGAGTGGAAAAGATAAATGGATATTAACAGCCACATATTATTTCACTAAATGGGTGGAAGCCATACCTGCAAGGAATGCTACAGATACTGTGATCATAAAGTTCATGGAGGAAAACATCATATCCAGGTTTGGCTGTCCCGCTAGGATAGTGACTGATAATGCACAGTCCTTCAAGTCTGAAAAATTTATGAATTTCTGCCAGCAATACAATATCATACTGAGTCACTCTACAGCTTACTATCCACAAGGAAATGGCTTGGCAGAGTCTTCAAATAAAACTCTGGTGAGGGCCTTGAAGAAGACTATAAATGAAAATCAGAAGAATTGGGATTCCCAATTGAAATTTTCTCTATGGGCTAATAGAATCACCAGCAAGAGAGCAACTGGGAAATCTCCATATGAATTGGTATATGGATAAGCAGTAGTTTTTCTTGTACAGCTGGCTTTACCAGTGGCCCGCTTCATGCAAGAAAGCCAGGAGGAACCTAATGATATGATCAGGAGAATCAATCAATTGGTGGAATTAGAAGAAACACGGGGCCAGGTGAATCGGAGGTTAATAGAATATCAAGAGAAAATGAAACACATTTTTTATTAGCATGCAAAAGACAGGAAATTGCAGATTGGTGATCTAGTTCTCAGATGGGATATCCGAAGAGCTTAAAAAGGTAAACATGGTAAGTTCGACCCCCTCTGGTTTGGTCCTTTCAAAATTGTGGAACAGGGGGGCAATAATACTTTCAGGTTGGAGAATTTACAGGGTGACTTGCTGAATGCCCCTATAAATGGTCAATTCCTTAAACCCTATTTGCAGTTCTGACTCAGGCCAAAAAAGCCTGGTGTATTATATTGTATATTAGTTTGTTGTTTCATCTTTGTTCGGATAATGTGGGTGTTATTAGGAATCGTTAAATGAAAAGCAAGGTTGCTGAAGAGCCGAGTTTTCATAGAAGATGATCAGAGGGTCTGCGAGTTCTCGACACGTCCGGGGATGAACATGCCGTCCCCAGGTGGAGCCGATGTTGATCATGTCAAACTCCTATTGAATTTTTGGCAGGCCATTCCATTTTAACCCTTCAAAATTCTTTTGATAGCCTGGAAAACGCGTTATCTGCCTATCGTCGCCTTCTCCCAACCTCAAAATTGCATAAAAGGGTCAAGAAACCCACCTTTGAAAATATATCAGGCCTTAGCCCCTTCGGCCTAGCCCCTCTGCTCCTTTTCCTCCATGTAATTCAGTGCTGGAACCGAGCGCAAAAGCACTAGGCGCTTATAAATATATATCGGGCGCATTCTGAGCTGTCCGATCAAACCATAGATCAACGTACCACAGTTCTCCCGCTGTGGTGGTCCCCGTGCCCAAAAGCACTGTTCAAAACTGCCCGGTATTCATCGCACCGCCTTTCGGCAAAGGGCAGTAATTCTCGTTGGGCCAGTGATTCCGTACACTGTCTACCACGCGTCCCAGCGTACGGTTCCAAAACTATCATTCATCGCGCGTTATTGTTCAGAACAGGACGCCCAACGATATCGTCGTCATCCATCTGATCTGAAGCTCTTCATCCAACGGCTATCGCACTCTGAAGCTGCATGGGGTTTAACCATAGGCAAATCACACCCCTGACCCACTGTCTATCACCTCCGTCGCTCTTTCAACCGTCGATCTCCTCCCAAGATCAGACGGTCCATATTTAGTCACCTGCCCACCATTGACCTCGTACCACCTCGTCATCCTTTCCACATAATATTTCGTACGTACACCCATCACCCATTCCACGTGTGTGTCACATGTTTCCTCCTCTCGTATGTATTCCTGTCTTAAGCCAAATCTTCATTCGTTTTACGTTGAAAACCTCCGCCCAGTCCACCCGCCATAGTTCCACTTCATTTTCATTACCACCCTGCATATTTCTGCCACTTCATCACATCGCTCTGTTACAGAGTCATCTCCATTGCATCGTCGTCCCCCATGCATTTGTTTTCTTCACAACTTTGTGTGTTTTGCAGGTTTACAATGACAAGGAGTTCTCATAACTTGCAGCATCCATTATAAAAGCCAAGAACACATCAAAGGACCATTTTCCAGAGGTAAAATTTATGAAGAAGGTCCTTGGAAAGCAAATCGACACGGCTTGCATTAAAGAAGCGGGGTTAAGATTCGTCAAACCCTGTAGGGACTTTCATGGCGCCGATTTCGCAGGTGAAGATATTAATCGGGCAAAAGAGAAAGATCAGTGGACGATTAAGGAATTCATCGATCAACAGTGAAGGTTTCAGGCCCAAATTCAAGGTTAAAAGACAAAGGGTACCATGCACAGGAAACAATATCCTCCAGGTTTCATTTCAGTAGGATTTTTCCTTCAGAAAAGGAAAGAATGTCTATATGATTTTACTCCTTTACCGTGTTCCTGAAGTGATCTTCATCCAGTGCATTTATTTCAGAACGTTGGCCTCAGAATACATGCAGCACTTCAAAACCATTCAGCAGTATGGGCGTGCACGTTTCCGCCATTTTGCCTTACTTATGAAAATTAAATGTTCATCACCTACCTCTTTTACTAGGTTTTGGTTTCTCCTATAAAAACCATGAAGAAACACATTGTAAAGGTTCCAGATTTTATCAGAAAATTATGCAGTAAAAGGATTTTTGTATACAATTTGTAGGACTTTTGTATGAAGGCTCAGAGCCCATAGGGTCTCAGTGAGGAGGAGTTCTATCTGTCAAAGAGGATTCTGGTCTTTGGTATTTCACAGTCCGTAACTTTCTTTATTGTGTTATATTAATAGAACAGTTCATTTCATCCATCTTTCTTGTATCATGTTTTGGAATGCGAGTGGCTCACTGATTTTTGGTATGGATTCATCCTAGTTGATGCCCATGCTCGGATCAGTCAAGCGCTTTAAATATGGCTCATGCATGATATTCTGTTCCATTATTCAGCTAACCATACTTCTTCTATATTAGTTTCTTTTGGAGGGTGCTTTTAAAATGCTATTATCATGTATGGATTCTTAGATTGGTAAGCCCATGCATGGTGGTATTGTATATCTGGGTATCAGCTCAATGTTAACTAATATCTCCTCAATATTTCTTTCACTACATACACCTTCTGATAATTTATGTCTGTGAAGTATTTCTGAATCGGCCCGCTTTGCAGTAAACTGTCTCTGAATTGTCTGATGCTTTTGTATTAGAGTTCTGCATCTTGCCTCTGCAGTATCTCTTTTCCTGTGTCAGTTTCTCAGAATTTGGTCCCATTCTATTTTATTTTCCTGTTTATAGGAGATAGCATGTGAGCTGAAGTTGACAACTTCATACATTATATTTTACGCTCCTTGCTATGCTAAGATGTCTTAGGCACTAGTCTATCACAACTCTAGGCTGTCTCTAGGAATGACAGCAAGTAGTATTTACGAGAATATTGAAGAAAGCAGTACTGATCTAAACATGGTGATTATTTAAAAAAAAAATTGTATAACAACCCATCCATTCCAACTGTCTTTATCCATTGCAGAAAAGTAATTTTATTGAGCATAATCTTGGATTGAGCATAAGCAGTAGAATCCACACAGGTTTGAAGATTAAATAAATTATTTGTTTTGGGAAAGGACATGTATTTCACTTGAATTGAATGCCCATTACGGAATTCTATGAGCCAGATAAGTATGCAATGACTTCATATAAGTAGATTGGAAAAAAGAGGTTCAATTTTAATGTGTAGAGCAAGTGCCAAATTATTTATTACGCAGCAACACATTACATAATGCAATTTTTCATATGACCAAAGTGATTGAAGTCCTTCAACTCATGTTACATTCAGGGTTGCAGACTATTCCTAGTCCCTGTACACTATAAACTTATTTTTTCAACAATCTCAGAGATTTTAAAGTAATAGTTGAACCCAAACCAATATAACAACACCATCCTTTCTGTCAATTGATTTCATTCCTGAGCTGCATCCTGCATCTTTAAAACCAGTGATGCAGCTCTCATATCAGTTATGCTTAGGAGGGTGGGTTTTGGGCCCATGGTAGTCAACAATCAAGGATGGTTGATTTATTAAAATCAACAACATTGATCATCTTTCCCACCAAGCTAGTCAACTCATGACTTTTGGAGGTTTCTTAGTGTGTATGCATTGAACTGGCACCTGAGGAAGGACGAAGTGTCTTAGAATTTGAATACAAAAACATAAACATTCAATCACCCAATTGTACGAAAGTATGTTAAAAACGGACATTCCAACTTAGTATATATCTCCCCCATACAAAATTACGTAGATCTCCCTACCTAGGTTATTATTGCAGAAATCATTATGTGATCCAAATAACATGAAGTACTGTAACATCGATATTCTATGGGAGAATCTGTTTCAATCTCCATGTAATTGGGACGGTTGTTTAAAGAAAAACATGAAGGAGGAAATACTGACTGACTCATGCGATCTCCAGCTAAGAATACCCATCAAAATATGAGAAAACGGTACAGAGAAGGTAAAGTTCAATGCTGAAAGTAAATTAATATAAAGTGAGATGTAATCAACAAAGGGCCTCAAGTATATTTTTGAAAGGATGAACTATGAAATTTCTTCTCTATTATTCTGTCCTTGCTTGTTATTTTAGTGTCTGCTAGTGTCGATTCCAATCCCCTCAACCTTTTTGGTATTGAGCGACAGCTTGCAAGCTCCATTCCCTGCCACATGGAAGCCAACTTGGAGATATAATCAACCATAAAAATAAAAATGACTATTCCTATTTTGAATTCCATGAACAAGTATTTTCTCATATCAACTTTATTTAATATTGATGCTTAATTCTAATGACCAGAATCTATCAACATTCAAGGGGCAAAATTTAGTGCAATAAGCCTATAGCCATAGAAATCTAGGATCAAAATTACAAGGTGATCAATGAGCCTAGGATTTCAAATGGCACTTGACACTTGGTCCCTTTCGTTGAAGTCTTACCGTAGCTGGACATTCAAGATAACACGTGACTCAATCATGGAATTTTAACGCAGGTAACTCCACTTTTGAGAAATGATGAGCCCAATAAGCGTCAACCATCATTACAGAGCATGGGAATCTGATTAACAGAAGGAACTTTCACATTGTTGCCAAGAATTAGCAGAAGGCATGTTTAAAATTTAATCATGCTGTTTGTGACAGAAGCTATCGAAAGACAAAGAGCTCAAATATGTTGATATGAAAAAAAATAGCGCAGAAGGCGTGTTTAAACTTTAATCATGCTATTTGTGACAGAAGCTATCAAAAGACATAGAGCTCAAATATGTTGATATGAAAGATAAATGCGGGGCCATTTGTGGTATTTTAAAGAAGGTAACACCCAGTTTGGGAAATAATGAGCCCAAATAAGCGTGAGCCATTTGATTGTTGACTCAATTGACTGACGTCAGAGGATTTTCTGGTATGTGAAGTATCATTTACAAAATTCGAAATAAAATTTGAAGCCCAAGAAACTTCCAGTAGCATGGCCTTTTCCTTAGTTCGGCTCGAGTAAAAGAAATCAATAATAAATGAAGTAACATTAAATTTAAATAAAGTAATGTTAAATTAAAAATAAATTCATGTCACTCTCACCTCGCATGAAGGCCACATGTCGAAAGTTCCAATCTTTGAAAAGATACCTGGGTCTCATCCTGCATTGAAAAGAAAAGATACCTGGGTCTTATCTTGCAAAGGAACCAAGGCAACGAGAATAACACAGGCACGAGTTATAGCACCTAGCCAACATTCTAATTAGCAGCATTCTAAAGCCTTCTGAAGAGAGAGATAGATAGTTTCTATGAGCAACGCAGAGAATGACATTAAACCATGATGCTGACATAGACCCTGAACTACCCGATGATTCTCATCCCTACTTGCTTAATCGTCAGAGCGAAGGTACTAGTCCTGCTCACCGCCACCAAGAAAGAAGCGACTGTAGAAGAAGAAGGAAGGACCATCACTGGGGGTCAAGAGGAGAACACATGAATAGATAAGATAGAGCCTCCCCGTCGGTAATTAAGAAGAGGAGAAAATTGTTATGTTGATACCGTGGTTTCCAAATTTCATTAAACGAAGTTAAGAATTCCAAGCACTTGGTGTTCCTTGTACGCATGAATACAGTCGCCGTAGATGCGGCCGAGCTGAGTGAAAACCCTGCATCTGTATCCTCCTTAATCTGATGAAAAACATGGAATAAATGGCTGGTGCTGTAAGTTAATTTACTGTTATTGTTATGTATGCAGATGGCCATGGCAGGCATCGCCCCTCAAAACAGTATCCCGTTACATAGCATTGTTTTTAATGTTTAAATTATTTTTATTTCATAATGTCTCCGATTTCATTATATCATTGTCTTAATTTATATTTAGTCATGAAAAGTGCAGTAGCAATTTGGATGGGACAAAAGCATGTCGAGATGCAAGCCACGGTGAACAAAGTTTTGCAACAATACCGCCATGAGTGCCAGCAAATGCTAACAAAATTTACAGCAAAACTTGAACAAGTTCACATGGCGTATCAAAAAGCCGTAAAAAAGATTCAAATGATGCAGCAAGAAGTCGAAAGCCCCAAAAAGCCGTAAAAAAGATTCAAATGATTCAGGAAGAAGTCGAAAGCCCCAAAGAGGAACTTCAAGAAAAATACGCTAGTGAGAAATCCAGGTTAACAAGAAAATCTGAAAAGCATTAAAGACAAGTGTTCAACATCGTTCATCATTGCAGGAAAGACAAGTTCAAATCTACTTGGTCAGTGCTTGTCTGCTTCATCCAGTCTACGCAACATATCTGGTTGGAGGCATGGACTATGCATAAGAGCCTTGCATAGCCTATGCAAATTTAATCCAGTTGAAGTATTGAAGTGAATTGAATCCAGTGGAAGTATTGAAGTGGCTGACTTTATAAACCGGGCTACTAGCTCTGGAATGGGCTCTCCTACAACTTGCTGAGAAATTCTTTGGAACTCAATCCGGTCAGAATACCTATAGAAAGCATGCTGGAACTGGTGAGGTTGCTCTGGAGGTAGGGAATATGCATAAGAGCCCTGCATAGCCTATGCAAATTCAATGCAAATTCAATCTAGTTGAAGTATTGAAGTGGCTGACTTCATAAACTGGGCTACTAGCTCTGGAATGGGCTCTCCTGCAACTTGCTGAGAAATTCTTTGGAACTCAATCTGGTCAGAATACCTGCAGAAAGCACGCTGGAACTGGTGAGATTCCTCTGATCGTTTAGAGGTTTCCCTGTTTGCTACTTGTAAACGTAGGCATAGTGCACAACTTTCAGTTGTAGCCCTGCATGACAGCCCTGCATGACAATGTAATGTAGGTGACCACCTGCATGACAATTTGCACACACAAATTTGTGTTTAAACACGTATCATTCATTTTGCAAATTATGGCAACCAAAAAAAGATGTTCTTAGAACCTAAACATTTTATGTTTACCAATTAATGTCAGCATTAATTTCACGATATCATTTAGAAATTAACGTAAGTTCTATAACACTTTGCCTCGTTATGAGGCCAAATAAGACCTCTAAATTTTCTATTTTTCTATTCAGTGAAATAACAGTAGGACGAAGGTCATAGGTTAACCAAAAGGCATACCAAGATATAAAATTTGAAACTTTGGTTTAAATTTGCTTATAAAACTTAGATTACTATGCAAAGACTAATTAAAACCTCGTTGCCAATTACAATAATCCCTGCAGCCCCGAAGGGGGCAGGGACTAATAATGAAATTTACAATTTAACATTGTCTACAACTAAAATCACAATTACGACTGCTGAAAGATCGTTATATTCCATGAAAGTCTTGAACTTGACAATTACAACCAAAATATCACTATTTAATTGGTTACATATTCCATCAAGGTCTTTTAACATGAATATGAAAAAATCAAATAGCAAGAGTAGTTAATTTTAAAAGCATATTATATTATCGCTAGAATTAGTGTTCTCACATTAATATGCTTAAGATGTTTAAAAACTTGATCTATGTTTTTATTATAGACAATGTTTTTGTACTTTCCTTTAACATAAGAAAAAATATTATATAAATGTATTTAAATATTTTTATTACAATAAATTTATAATAACAAAAAAATATTGTTTTGAATATACAAAATTAGTGTTCTGACATTAATATGCTTAAGATGTTTAAAAACTTGATCTACGTTTTTATTATAGGCAATGTTTTTGTACTTTCCTTTAACATAAGAAAACATATTATATAAATGTATTTAATTTATAATAACAAAAAAAAATATTTTTGAATATACAAATAGTGTACAAAATGTAATTTTATCACTTTTGTAAATAAAATTACGATTTTTTTTTAACTCTAAGGCTCAACGGAAGTAGTTTGAAACAAGAAGTGTACAAATAGTGTGCATATATAAAATGAAATTTTATCTATAAACGAAATTATGATTTTTTTTTTTTTTTTAAAACCATAAGGCCATCTAAAGCAGTGTGGAACTAGAAGTGAAGCTCTTTAAATGAGGGTGACGATTTACTAGTTGACCATCTACAAAATGTGGAGATATATTCCAAAATTACCCAGGCTCTTTAAAAAAAAAAAAAAAAAATTATTTATTTAAATAACTATTTAAATAAAATTTGTTTTTTCAAAATTTATAATTTGATTTTTTTTTCCAATTTACATTTTTAAATATTGGGATGTTTATGCAATTCCTTTTCCAAATCTATATTGAAACATAAACAAATAAGTATCCAAAAAAATGTCATCATACAATTTAAACTAATTTAGAGTAATTGAACATTTCACAATGTGACAATTGTACAAATTTTATGAATTGAGTTTTTTTTTTCGGTAAATTTAGGCATTTGACCTTTTGAAAAGTTTTGTAGATCTAATCTTAATGAATTACCATCCTTAAGATTGAACAATAAAATAAATTACAACAAACAATGGACATCATTTCACTTCACATCAAGCCCAATATACTAGGCAAACCAAGAGAGAAGATATCAAATATATGCCAACAAATTTCAACTTTTTGGGTAGTATAGATGATATGAAATTATTGGAATTAATGTACATTTACCATAATATATGTCAAAGTATCCTTGTGATAAATGTTAAATATTTTAATATCAACCTTAACTTATGTCAAATCAAGAATTTATATAAGTGTTGGAATTTCAAGCTTATATAAACTTATATAAACCTTATTTCAATGATCACTTAGGGATTAAACCCTAACACTATACTTCAAGAATGCTACAATAAATCATTGTGACTTAAGAAAAGAAAGATGAAGTAAACGAGAGAGAGAGAGAGAGAGAGAGAGAGAGAGAATGCTACAATAAATCATTGTGACTTAAGAAAAAGAAAGATGAAGTAAACGAGAGAGAGAGAGAGAGAAGCACTTCTCACCTTACATCTCTAACCCATGTGTTACACAGTAATTTGTCACCGTCCCTGCAATCCCCATCTTGCCCATTGGAGGGTCGTTTCTGTGACCAATAATCAGTGTCATGCCTTGCAAATACTATCATTGCATCCCTTTCCATGAGGACAACATTCCTTCTGTTGATCATTTCCTGAGCAGACCCCTAAAAACACCTGTTTTTTCCTTGGCGCTGGTAGCCCGTTATGTACTCGTGCCAATGAAGAAAATTAACACTGAGCCCGCGCCAATTGGCGCTCTGTCCCAGTTAAGCACCCGCGCCAATCTGCTTATGGAAAGTTTTTTAAAAAAAGGAGGCAAAGTTTCGATTATAACAACTTCGTGGATGAGTCATCAAGAGTGGTTTCGACTGAATAACCACGGCCTTCCTCCTTTGGCCTCTTTTTTCCACCTTATGGGGAACCTCCCAAGGGATAAGGCCTCCCTTCCACTATTGTAGGGATCCCAACCTCTTCCTCTCCTCTATAAATATAGCCTTCATCCATTGATGAAAGGGCTGAATGGCTGAATGGCTGAATGGTTGAGTCTCCAAGAGCCTTCATAGCTTAAAGAATGCTGCAATAGTCCTCATAGAGCCAAATCAGTAGCAAGGAGATTGATGATCGAAGAGAGAGGCTTGTCCCCATTCCCGACAAGCTTTACCGAGACGTATTCCGCTGACAATCCGCCGAAGGAAGATTCAACGTCAGAGCCAGGTTGTATTTTCCTTTGTATTGATTAATGATAAGCGACTATTGGTTATGGTTCCACTCGTATTGTTCATTATGATCATGAGTTGTGTCTTCTCTGACTGATACATAATTGCATATATCGAGTTTTACGCTTGTGTTTGTCGTGTTTCTTGTGTGTGCAGGTGTTCGATTGCGGCAAGCGAGAGGATTGTGATCTGCTGGAGCAAGAAAATGGGAGCGCCATCTTCTCTACAAACAACAACTTTGGACTTGAGGTAGGCCTTCATCGCAAGTTGGTCTATTGCAATTAGGAACTTGCACCTTAGCGTGGTACGATTGTTGCTAGACCCGATCTGGGCTAGTAGGGATCGCCTCTGTCCGCAGAGGGGATTTACCTCTAAAACAAATTGGCGAATACCACTGGGGAGTTAGCTTGTTGTTTGCTTTATAAACTACAGACAGAGCCTGAAGTTAGCCAGATAGCCTTCGAAACGCTCTTGCTCTGCATTAGCGAAAGTAGATGAATGTTGCTTCAGTCAATCTCTGGTTTAGTTTATGAACTAAACACTTGGAGTATTGTCTTGTCTTTCGGTCGATTATTGACTTTGCCTGCTTGATCAACTCTTTTGGCTGGCTCTTTTCGTGAGTTTGGCTTTTGGTTTGAGCTCCGACATCACTGGTCTGCCTCTTGGATTGCTTATTTTTATTTTTTACATAGAAAACTTGATTGGCGCGCTTAATAGCCTGACAGTCACGCCAATTGGCGCTAGTTGCCAGTTTACTACCCGCGCCAATCCTGTTATGGCGCTAGTTTTAGCCTGACAGTCGCGCCAATTCTATAAGGTGCCAGGGTTTTCTCTGTTTTGAGCTTTCTGAGCTTGATCTGTGTGTTTGGTTTCATTTTTACGACTGCCTGAGTGTTTTGGAGCATTGTTTGACTGACTATGACCTTCATCCTTTGGTTGTTTGCCTGTTTCTATCGATTTTACATTCTAGCCCTAGGGCATCTAGGTGCTATTGTGTGTCGAGCCTCCCGTGGGAGTTTTTGGTTTCTATCTGTTCAGTCAACTTTGTGGTTGCTTCTCTACATTCGTTTGGTGGTTGTCTATCATTTTATTGCGTTATTTGAGTGATTGGCTTCTTCTTCATTCGAATTCGGCTTTGTCTCGCTTTGAGCCTAGATTACATGGTTCATTTGAGTCTTGGAGATTCTGCTTGAAATGGTGAGTCTGGTCTTGGTTGGGATAAATTCTTTGTTTTTTCATTTTCAGGCGTTGGCGCTTGTTTTCAGTTAGCAACCCGTGCCAATTAGCCATTGGCGCTAGTTTTCAGTGAGCAAGTCGCGCCAGTTGGCGCTAGTTGTCAATGATAAACTCGTGCCAATTTCAGGGTGTGTGAAAATTGAAATGTTTTCCCTAAATCCTTCACCAGTGTGTCTTTCCCTTCCGGTCTTTTCACTGTATGAGCACATATTACATTGCTCATTGTTTGAAATGTCTTCTCTCCATGATTGCTTGATGTAAAAGGGAATGAACGCCTTGTTTTGATCTCATGCTTTGGAAGTCCTCTTTGTGTTTGATCTCATATGTCTTGTCACCTTTTGAGGAATTTCGTTACAAAGTGTTTTGAAACAATGATTGCATTCTTAGTGTTTGTTTGCATCCCTTTTTCCTTCATCCTTCATTAAGAAGATTTGCGTTCATTTAGTTTTCGTCTCAAAGTTTTCTTTTCGTTTCAATGCATTAGATCACATTGCATCAAAAAGTATTTTTTGAGATTTATCATTGGACTTAGATCACATTGTTTAATGATTGAAAGCTAAAAGTCGCTTTGAGTGCATTATTATCATTTGAAAAGAAAAAGGAAATTGTGCATAGATTACAATTGCATAGTTTTCGAAAAAGAGGATTTTGCATAGATTACATTGCATTATTCGCATCGTTGAATGTTTGGAATTACTTTTGGATAGTGAAAGTCGTCTAGTTTGGAAGAATTTCATTTACAGTGTTGTTGTTTGTTGCATCATTGTTTGAAGCTCTTCCCTTTACTAGATAACATTCATCGAATTGAAAGATTTCTTTTCTCATATAGATGCATATAGGAGATTTTCAGATGACATACGGTAGGGCCTTGAAACTGATACATAATTGAAAATCAACATTAAAATTTATTGAATCAACCTAAGGAAGCATTGAAACATTAACGAAATATTTAGAGGTTTAGGTTAGAGACGTGTTCCGGCGTCGTTAAACCTAGTAGCTATCGTTCGCCTTTTGGCTTTAGACAACACTAGTACGGACTTGTGCTCCCCGTACCATCACGTATATAAAGGGAGATCCCACTAGGTTTCTATCCTTTATCCATAGGAAGCTGAGTTTGCCGCCCTGTACCCGTGATACACCAGACACAACATTCGGGGAGATTTCCTGCACGTACGTTAAGTCCTTGGTTGATTTCTCTTTCATTTTGAAACCAAGGTGTATATTGCAGTTCACGGTTATTTGGTACACCCTTTGCCTAGAATTCCTGAGCAGTCATTTTGATCTTATCTGACTCCCTAAATTTGAAAATATCATCAAGCGCTTGTCCTTTCACGCTTGTTTCCAATATGAAAGTGATAGAGTCACCTTTTGTCTGTTTCTCGACTCTTAAAAGATGAAACAACAGATTTTTGTTTCAAGGTTTTAAAAATTAACTGCCCACTAAATATTCCTGGTTAAAGTTAGTTTCCTTAAGGTCTTGTTTTGGGTCGTTTCCGATGGAAACTTTTCCAGAGTTCACCAAACAAGGAATCCCCTCCGATGGGAATCTTGGTCATTTTCCTCCTTTTGGGAATGTTGGTGCTCCTTACATGGCAACGTTGTCCCTTCCTGGGTTAATTGTTGGGTTGCCTGTGTGGTTGTTTTCAACCTATGTGGTTCCGAATGTCCCGCCTACTGTTCAACCATCTCCTCCACCTGAACAACATCATGTTGATTCCAAGGTGGACCTCTCCCCTTCTTCGCCTGTTTCTACGTCCTCCTCTTCTACTTCGCCTGGTGAAAGTCTGGATTCGAGTAACCAGGTGGCTAAGAAGAAGAAGAAGAAGACAAAGAAGAAGAAGTCCGATAAGCGAGAGGCTAAGGCTGCAGCTACTGCTTCTGAAACATCTTCTCTTGATAAACCTCCCAACCCTCCACGGAAAGTCAAATACCCTTGCATGTTGTGCACGGGAGACCATCTTCTTCGAGATTGCCCTGGCATTCACAAGGTGCTCGAAGCATGGTCCAACAGTCGTCCGTCGTTGCCTTTGGCTTCCGGGAGTCAGGTTGGGGGCACGTCTTCAGCTAGTGCTGGTAAGACTCCTAAGAAGCAGGGTAAGCTCACCAATCCCTGTAAGTTGTGTGAAGGGCACCATGCCATTCACCTTTGTCTGTATATGGATGAAGCCAAGAGAATTTTGGACAACTCGACTGTTTCTGCACTGTGCCTTCTGGCTGGTTACCAACAGCTTTCTTTGAGTCCTCCACCAGTTGATCCTACGATTGGTCAAGAGTCATCCTTGGTCGATCCCGCTCCCCTGGAAATTCAAATTCATGAATCCATCCCTGACCAACCATTGGTCATGGGATCGGTTGAACTGGCCCCGTCTACGGTGTACCAAGTCTTTTCCGTTGAGAGTGGACCTCACATCCCTCAGGTTCTTCTTGTTTCTTCAGATTCCTTGGACTTGGAGAAAGATTCTCCTATCCCTACACCTCAAGAAGCTGCTCCTCCACCTCCCATGATGGAGGTCCCGGAGGATACTCCACCCGCCTTCGAGATGGAGGTCGTGGAGGATGCTCCTTCTTCCGTAACACCAGGGGAAGACCATCTCAGTTCGATGGTAGCCCCTCCGAGTAGTTTGGTCGCTTCCTTTGATTGGAATCGATTCGCAGGATACCGCCTTCCGTCTTATGTGCCTTTCGAGATAACAGTACAGGCCTTTGGTCTGGTCGTACCCAACACCATTATAGATGAAGGCGCCTCTGTTAGCATTTTATCCTTGACTACCTGGCAAGCTTTCGGTTCGCCACCGCTTGCGCCTGTTACGCAGAATCTGTTGGCGTTTAACAGAAGAACTAGTCAACTGTTGGGGATCCTTCCAAGGTTACCGGTTACTTTGGGAGGTAAAACCATCCATATGGACGTGATGGTTGTTCCATGCCCCTTAGATTTCAATCTGCTTTTGGGGCGCGATTACACCTATGCCATGGGAGCGCTTGTCTCCTCCCTTTTTCGTGTGGTATGTTTTCCACATGAAGGATGGATCGTCACCATTGATCAACTTTCGTTCTTTGGTCCTGATATGGCAGCTGGACCACCATCATCCCTTCCTGGTTTTTATCCACTCGTTGTATCTGCCCCACCGCAGGTCAACTATGTGGCTACCTACCCCGTGCCTGTACTCAGTGATGATGCCGTCGTGCATCGCGTGCTGGGGGCATTGGGTCCTGACTTACAAGATGTTTTCCTTCCATCGGGAGTGGAACTCTTCGAAGCGATGACTTATTATTCATCATGATGAGTCATCTTTGGAGCATAGTTCTTTTCCTTGTGTCAAGCTCCTTAAAAAATGAAACAAGCTCGTCGGAGCATGGTTCCTTTCCTATGTCAAGCTCCTTAAAAAATGAAACCAGGTTCCTGGAGCAGAGTTCCTTGTCTTGTGTCAAGCTCCCTAAAAAATGAAACAAGGATGTTCGGAGCAGAGTTCCTTGTCTTGTGTCAAGTTCCTTAAAAAATAAAACAAGGTTGTCAGAGCAGAGTTCCTTGTCTTGTGTCAAGCTCCTTAAACCATGAAACAAGGTGTTCTGAGGATAGTTCTTTTAATGTGTCAACCTCGTTAAAACAATGAAACACGTTCCCATTTAATTCGAGTCTTTGATAAGATCTCGTAAAATCCCAGTCGAGTCTTTCTCTTGATCTCTTAACTTGAAACTTCACTCCATCTGCCTTTCATATGGACTGAAGCTTGGGGGGCATGTACCTCAAATTGAGTCACCATGCTGGGGGCATGCTTAACTTTTTCAAGCATAGTTTGTTTCCATTTCAAGCTTGTGTAAAAATGAAACCGGTTTCAAGCATAGTTTATCTTTGTTTCAAGCTTGTGTAAAAATGAAACCAACTTCAAGCAGAGTTTTTTGATTTCAAGCTTGTGTAAAAATGAAACCATTCCCATTTTACCTCTTGTCATTGCCATTTTATCAGCCTATTTTTGCCAGATGAGCCTTGGTTTTCTCACTCCATCGTCACTATCTGCTAGGCTGATCATATGCATTCACTTGGTTGTTTTACCCATTCCTGAGGAACCACTGCGATGAGTGGTCTTGTTAGCCAGCCTCTTAACCTTTAATTTTTCTGAGAAGTTCCACCATTATCGGAACCAGTTGCTACCCTTTATACCACTCGTTCCTCCAGGTGGAGTCAACTTTCAGCTCTTTTCTCACTCTCTAAACATGAAAAGATTGCCGAGTCACTTGTCATTTTGATATCATTAAGGTGGTTACCAAACGACATCTACCCAGTATACGTTTACCCCTTTTTTGGGCTGGGATAGATTACTTACGAAAAAGGAATACCCTAGCCTATCGCGACTAGGAGGTTTTCTCAGACATAGTTTTCTACCTTTTCGGATCTGAGGAAATATTTATGAAAAGGGACGGTTGGAGTTTAATTTTCTGCTGTCTTTTCAAACTCTCTAAACATGAGAAGACACCAAGTTCTTCCTTTGTCAGACTCGTTAAATCCCGATGACATCGGATCCAGTCGGAATGACGATATTCGAGTTTTTCCTTCCTAGGGCTCGTTAAATGTACTAGGATGGATTCATCCGAAGGACGGACTTATATGACAAGCATATGGTATCCTCTTCAATCTTGTGTAAAAATAAAGAGGTACTCTCCAGAAATGGTGGGGAAAAATGGAACCAGCATCATTGTCGTGTTGGCAGTATGTCGCTCTTGAACATGGCACTTGTTTGCATTCCTGTCGGGTTGGGGACATCTCATCTCATTTTACACTTGCCTCCGTGGGTTTGGGTAATCCCTTTTGACCTCTCATCTTCTCTTTGCCTCATCATCATGACCTTTGATCTTTTGATGTCAAATACTTCCAAATCCACTGTCATGCCGCCGATATGTTCAAGAGAAGTTGACCTCTGCAAAATTTCAACCTTCCTCTGATTCTCATCTGATCTGGATTCACAAAGACATTATGTTCCTCTGTCTCACGTCGATGATGTGGGAAACACTATGGCCCACCTTCGATCAAGGTCACTTCCTATCGACATTAGCTCATTATCCAGGAAGCTGATCTAGAGACTCCCTTCTGGTACCTTGGAGCCTGCATGCCTCAATGGTAGGTTATTTGCGTTCGACGTGAGGTTTTCATCATTGGCATTCGATCGAGTGATTCTATGGGTGTTAGACGCCAGCTCACTGATTCACATGTCGTAGACTGTACCTATAGTACCTTGAGGACCATTGTCATTATTGGTGGTACCTCTCCTGTCTGTTAACAACTTTCATCATTGGCTGGTAATCAGGCGATGTTCTTGCATGTTCGACTTCAGCTCACTTATTTGCATGCTTGAACTTGTACTTTGTTCGGGTCGAGATGGAGCGCAAGACCCTGGATTTTGTCTGTTGGAATCTAGGCTGCGATTTTGTGGATTATTATGATTGGTTACATGACTCACTGATTGGATGGCTGCGACCATACTTGAGTCTCTTTTATCGATCCTTATCGGATGGCTGCGTCCATGCCTTGGATCTGGATTCTTGTATACTCTGTTATGGATGGCTGCGCCCATACCACATATATATCATGTGTTTGAGATATCAGTTGTACTTGTCTATGCAGGTTTTTTGACGGCAGTGTTTTCAGTTGGACACGTTCTCGTAAAGCATTTCACCCCTCTCTCTCTTTCAGGCCTCATGCTTTAGGGGGCATCTGTTACACAGTAATTTTTCACCGGCCCTGCAATCCCCATCTCGCCCATTGGAGGGTCATTTTTGTGACCAATAATCAGTGTCATGCCTTGCAAATACCATCATTGCATCCTTTTCCATGAGGACAACATTCCTTCTGTTGATCATTTCCTGAGCAGACCCCTAAAAACACCTGTTTTTGCCTTGGCGCTGGTAGCCCGTTATGTACTCGCGCCAATGAGGAAAATTAACACTGAGCCCGCGCCAATTGGCGCTCTATCCCAGTTAAGCACCCGCACTAATCTACTTATGGAAAGTTTTAAAAAAAAGGAGGCGAAGTTTCGATTACAACAACTTCGTGGATGAGTCATTAGGAGTGGTTTCGACTGAATAACCACAGCCTTCCTCCTTTGGCCTCTTGTTTCCACCTCATGGGGAACCTCCCAAGGGATAAGGCCTCCCTTCCACTATTATAGGGATCCCAACCTCCTCCTCTCCTCTATAAATATAACTTTCATCCATTGATGAAAGGGCTGAATGGCTGAATGGTTGAGTCTCCAAGAGCCTTCATAGCTTAAAGAATGCTGCAATAGTCCTCATAGAGACAAATCAGTAGCAAGGAGATTGACGATCGAAGAGAGAGGCTTGTCCCCATTCTAGACAGAAGCTTTCACAGGAAGCGTATTCGAGCGTGACATGAAGAAGATTCGACGTCGAGCAGTTATTTTCCTTTGTATTGATTAATGATAAGCGACTATTGGTTATGGTTCCACTCGTATTGTTCATTATGATCATGAGTTGTGTCTTCTCTGACTGATACATAATTGCATATATCAGGTTTACGCTTGTGTTTGTCGTGTTTCTTGTGTGTGCAGGTGTTCAATCGCGACAAGCGAGAGGATTGTGATCTGCTAGAGCAAGGAAATGGGACCGCCATATTCTCTACAAAAAACATCGTTGGACTTGAGGTAGGCCTTCATCGCAAGTTGGTCTATTGAAATTAGGAACTTGCACCTTAGCGTGGTACGATTGTTGCTAGACCCGATCTGGGCTAGTAGGGATCGCCTCTGCCCGCAGAGGGGATTTACCTCTACAGCACCATGCGTTAAGAAGAAAACAAACAAGTGATTGATTCAAAATAATATAAACCTTATTTCAATGATCACTTAGGGATTAAACCTTATTGTGACTTAAGAATAAGAAAGATGAAGTAAACGCGCGAGAGAGAGAGAGAGAGAGAGAGAGAGAGAAGCACTTCTCACCTTACATCTCTAACCCATGTGTAAAGAAGAAAACAAACAAGTGATTGATTCAAAATAATATAAACCTTATTTCAATGATCACTTAGGGATTAAACCCTAACACTATACTTCAAGAATGCTACAATAAATCATTGTGACTTAAGAAAAAGAAAGATGAAGTAAAAATGAGAGAGAGAGAGAGAGAGAGAGAGAGAGAGAGAGAGAGATCACTTAGGGATTAAACCCTAACACTATACTTCAAGAATGCAAGAAGCACTTCTCACCTTACATCTCTAAACCATGCATAAAGAAGAAAACAAACAAGTGATTGATTCAAAATAATGACTATTGTTGGGCGAAACAATTGTTCTTTTAATTCACAGCAAAATATCCGACTAAAAATAATTGTCAATCTAGGTAGGCCTTTTTATTTCAAGGCTATCATGCAAAGTATATGCAAGGACAAATGGTGACTAGTTCTAATGAATCTAAAACCCAATCGTTGTAAAAACACTCTCAAGAACCCAACACTCTGGCCGTTACACTCTCAAACCTCGCTCATCCTTTCAAAAAATAAATACACAATGAAAAATAAATTACTATGTCACACAAGCACTCTTATTTAGAAAAGAAATGACACTCTTGAAAACCATTCACTCAAGAAAATATTGAAACACACATTCAAATGAAATAAACACACCACCAAAGTATAACAATAATTAAATAACTGTCAGACTAACAAAGGGACTGGTCCAGTACCTATGTTATTACACGATACGAAGGTTAGAATTATGCAATCATTAAAGCATGAACAAGATTAAAAATAACAATAAAAAAAATCATACATGAATCATAACTGAGAGAAAATAAATCAATTTTCTACAATACCTTCCTAACCAATGATCCCTGCTACGAAGGATGGCCCTTCCTTCTTAGCAAGGGCAGGTACACTACACAACACACAAGCTAGTCAACAGAAAGCACCACAAATGATTGAGATTGACATTAATGAAACATATAGGATTACAATGCTTGTGCTCCCTTTGTTCTTTCTATGTATGTCTATATCTATGTCTACTCGCGGGTAGAGAGTACACCTTTTTATAATTTCATATTACAAAGATAAGATCATCATGAGAAACTCTCGATTCTCATGTGATCTAAATTGAGAATATATATTAACAGTTTGATAACAATTTCCATGGTTGGGACAAAGTTGTAACAACTTTTTCAAATTACAATAATTCATCTATGGAAAATCCTAACTGTTTCAGCTGCGTTGTCCACGGATACTTCCTTTGGTTGTTGAACTAACTTTAACCAATTACTTTTCCAAATTGGTCTTCATTACTGATTAAAGGAGATCAACACGTCCAAAATAAGTCTCGCATGTAATAACAATGTTCAACGAGTCCTTGTCCTGACCTTGGCGAGGAAAAATTGGAAAGTGTATTCCTGTAACAACACCTCAACATACTACATACCCTGAAACAACCCATTTTTCAGTTTTATGATAAAAACTGCCTAAAGTAGTCTTTCTTATGCCAAATTATAATCATAGTTGAATCATAAGGATGACATATAAAAAGAGACATACTTAGGTTGATAATTGTTGTTATAGAGATAAAGTATGGTCTTGAGAGTAAACAAGGGTAAATAAAAGGTAGGAAAATGTATGCAAGAGAATGCTAATTCCACGTCCGAACATATCCCACCAACTTAAGCATCTGCATGTCCTCATGTAGACCCTTGTAATGGGTTTCTGATGTGCTGAGAATGGAATTCTGAGAATTGTAAGCACTTGCAGTATCCTCTTAATATGATTTGTAGCTGTGAGAATATTAGATCTACTAAACTAGCTATCTATCTAAGAAACCAACAACATATCAACATATAAATAAGAACAGAAAGAGAACACGGAAAAAGAATACAATAGATATATGTGGTTCACCCAATTGTGCTACATCCATGGGAAGGTTGTCTTCTATTATCTCCAGAAATATCTTTCAATCTTACGAAGAGAGTAACTACAAATAACCCGATACAAATAACAGTATGAGCACAAGATGAGATGTGATAGTAATAAAAAAGGCTCCCTTGACCCTATTATATACCCAGAGATGTAGATGAATTACTCTCACATATTGAATGTGGGATAATACAATTCTCCAAAATAACACCTCTTTATATAATAAATGGGTACAAGAGTATACTATGCCATAATGAATATGGGATATAATGTGTTACTGATCAGGAGCTCAAGACTGAGCTTGGGAAAAAGCTCAAAATTTTAAGTGCTTAAAATCACTTGGAACCTGAACGACTAGATAGGCCTCGGCGATACGATCCCAATGCCGCAAACGGTAGTCAAATCCAACTTCGCATGAGAAAGTTATGAAGGTTTGAAGTTTACAATATCCTTCAAACACTGAGTTTGACCAAGGTTGACTGCACTTTGGAAAATTATTAAAAAAATAATATTTCAAGAATATTCCTCGAAATATTTTGGGAATATTCCACGTGATATACCGTTTGAACCAATCATGTTCTGACACTTGGCATACTGGGGTTGGTTGTCAGTTTGACTCGGAGTCGAACCTCCGACCTTCCACCAAGAAACCAGAGCGTTTTATCGATGCGCCATGTGTGTAGTTCTTGTTAAACTATGCTCTTTATGCATATTTAAATTTTCCAAAGGTTTCATTTGGGGCCGAAAGGGGGCCAGCCCCCTCTACACATAACTGTGGCCCAGAACCATGGCTTAACTCCGGCAGATTTTACAATGGTTACAATTTATGTTGGATTATGGCCACATGTTAAATGGCGTGTTTAAATGTTATTTAATATAACAGTTGTAATAACCATTTACTCCAACTTTATATGCGGAATGTGCGGCCACATGTAACTTAAAATTTAATGCTAACAGTTTATGCCGCCCCTAAAGTTAGCGCCATTCCTCCAATTAAGGCGAGAACTCCAGTTTTAATTGCAGTTAACTAAAGTTGGCCCACAATTAGTGGGATTTTTGCCTAACATTGGGAAAAATATAGTTTGGAGAATATCTTTCACATAGGAGATCCTTTCAGAGTGATTTTTTTTATATATTTTGGGTCTCTTAGACCTTCTGGACTCATGGGCATAGGTTTCACAGCCAACAGAGGTCATTTACAGGTGTTTTTGCTTCAAGGAAGTTCCAGGAGCCATTAGGGCCTTATCAGTTTGGGAGATGCATTGGGATGTGTGCAACCATTGAATGTGAAACGAAGGTCATTTCTGACTGTATTCAGTGTTATGAGTCCATTTATATAACTCTTTTTTCCCGTTGAGGCATTCTTCACCTCGAATTTTTTCAGGGAAGCTTTCAAGGCCACTAGGGCCATTTTAGTGCTTGAGATGTTTGGGGGCTGTATTCATCTGTTTTCGGTGATTCAAAAGCCTAGTTCTACTGTCTTCGACATTATGAGTCCATTGGCAGAGGTTTCAGAACCATTGGAGGTCATCTTCAGCTCGAATTTCTTCATAGAAGTTTAAAGGGTCATCAGGGCCATTTGAAGAAAGTATTGTTTAAGGTACAATTTCACTGTTTAGTGCTTGGGGAAGAGCATTCTTAGCTATTTCCTATCTTATGATTCTATTTTTATAGTTAGATTTTCCTTTAGAGGCACTTATTTACTTGTATGAGCATTTGCAGCTTTCTTAATACAAGAGGACAAGCCCATTTTTGGAGGCTTGGTCCAGTAGATGTAGCCCAGGAGGGGTGAACTACTTCATCATCTTTGTGTCATTATTTGCTGAAGATATCATGTTAAAAAAATCTGATATAATGTGTTAAACAAAAAATTTAAGTAACTTTCCTTCACACATAAACACCTGAACAACTGTTCAAACTTATTTGTTTTATTCCGCAAGACATCAAGCTTCAAGCATGAGTATTTTAAGAGTTAACCTTGGAGTTGTTTGCACATTTAGAATTATTGGAAATGGATACCTTGCACCCTTTATTCAAGTACATTCCATTTTCAGATCAGGTGGTATCAGAGCAGTTTTTTGCTGTTTATATGCTCTAGGAAAAGTTATATAAAATATAGACAGAGTCTGAAGCAAGCTAGGAAGCCTTCGAACCGCTTTTGTTATACAATTGCGTAGTAGATAAATGCTACTTCAGTCAATCTCTGGTTTAGTTTATATTTTGAGCATTTGTGCAATCAACCTTGACTGTTTTATTGTGTGCATGAGTTTTCTTGAGCTCATTTTGGGATAGATGGTGTTAACCCTCTCCAAGAGTTGAAGGCATTTGGTCAATAGCTTGTCATTATTGAAAGCTTTGAGAACTTTGTTTGAAGTTCCTTTTGATATTTTACCATTTACATGATGTCAATTTCTTCTGCAAGTGAAGTTTCCTCCTTCACGAAACTCTTCAGTGATGACATGAAAGAAGAGTTCATTAAGGTGAAAGACATGGTGCAGATTCTCCTTGAGGATCAAAGGGAAAGTGTTCAACTTCGTGCACAATTGTTGGCTATGCAGGAAGAGAAGGAAATAATTCTCCAAAGACTGCATGACATGGAGAAACAACTCCTGCAAGCTCAAGAAGCTTTGTCCAAGAAAATACCTCATCTTCAGGATGTAAATCATTCTGATTTTTCTTCAGTTTCCTCTATTGAAAAGTGTGTTGGTTCTTTTGAAAGGCATACAAGAGGTATTGGGTCCAAATTGATGTTGAAAATGGGCTATCAAGAAGGCAAAGGTTTGGGCAAGCATGCACAAGGCATTGCTGAGCCTATTTGTGTTGTGGAGTGTCCCAAGAATATTGGTCTTGGCTATGATCAGCTTAATGGCGAAGCTTTGAGCACATGCATTCAAGAATGTGATGCAAATTTGAAGAGAACATTTCTCCCAAGTTCTCAATTACATCAATGTCATGATGGAAATATTCCTTACCATTGTTTGAAGCCTTTGTTGTAGCAAGATGATGATATACATGCAGCTTATGGCAAGCATGCAAAGCAGCATAAGAGGATTTCTTGTACATATTGTGGTCAATTTAACCATCATGTTTCGAGATGCTCGATGAGGAAGAAAGCACACAGGAAGTAGGTGAAGCAAAGACTACCTTCAAAGAAGGTGCATATGATTTGCACTTTTTGCCAAAAGAAGGGACATGTTGTCTCTCATTGTTGGACTTTGCATCCAACTCGTCGTCCCACGCACATGCAGCAAGAGGACAAAAATATTGGCGAAGGTGGAATCATGGATTCCATTATTGATGTGGAAAGGGAAGTTTCACATGAGGAAAAGTTGCAGCAGCAAAAGTCGCCATGGAAGTGACTTGGTGAGAAGTGGATGGACTTCTTGACACAGTAAGACGTACTCCTTTTGTACATATTCAAATTTCGGAGGTATGCATGTATTTTATGCTGTAATATCTTGTTTGTTTTGAGCCACCTTAGATCATTGATCAAGACAACGTTGTACAGTTTCATTCTGTACATTTCTCACTAGAAATTTTTGTGTGAGAGCAAGAAAGACAGTAGTGGACAGTTGTGGACGAGCGCATTTAGGAAGAGAAATGTCAAATTCTTTCCATTTGTGGTTCAATTTCATTTGCTTTGCAAGACAAAATTTTTGAAGGGCTGAAGAGAAGAGGATTTTTATTCTCTCATTTTCTGTACTACAGTTCAGTTCTTCATTTCAGTAAGCTTTTGGGGACCAAAAGCCTCTCATTTGGGAGGTGTGAATAGGAGCTCAAGACTGAGCTTGGGAAAAAGCTCAAAATTTTAAGTGCTCAAAATCACTTGGAACTTGAGCGACCGGATAGGCCTCGACGATACGATCCCAACGCCGTGAACGACACTCAAATCCGACTTCGCATGAGAAAGTTATGAAGGTTTGGAGTTTACAATATCCTTCAAAAACTGAGTTTGACCAAGGTTGACTGCACATTGGAAAATTATTAAAAAAATAATATTTCGAGAATATTCCTCGAAATATTTTGGGAATATTCCTCGAAATATTCTGGGAATATTCTGAAAATATTCCACGGGATATACCGTTTGAACCAATCGTGTTCTGACACTTGGCATACTGTGGTTGGTTGTCAGTTTGACTCGGATTTTTTGTGGACCAATTATGGGCTGCCACGTGGCAGCCTAGTCGGTGAAATGGTGACATATCAAAACTTTTGGGCATACACCAGAGTCGAACCTCCGACCTTCCACCAAGAAACCAAAGCGTTTTACCGTTGCGCCATGCGTGTAATTCTTGTTAAATTATGCTCTTTACGCATATTTAAATTTGCCAAAGGTTTCATTTGGGGTCGAAAGCTCTACACATGACCGTGGCCCAGAACCACGGCTTAAATCCGACGAATTTTACAATGGTTACAATTTATGTTGGATTATGGCCACATGTTAAATGGCGTGTTTAAATGTTTTTTTTTTTTTTTTTTTTTTTTTTTTTCAGGAGTGTTTAAATGTTATTTAATATAACTACTGTGAATAATCCATTTAATACAACTTGAGGATGTGAATAAAAAGCATATTAAATTTAAAATTTAATGCTAACAATTTATGCCGCCCCTAAAGTTAGCGCCATTCCTCCAATTAAGGCGAGAACTCCAGTTTTAACTGCAGTTATCTAAAGTTGGCCCACAATTAGTGGGAATTTTGCCTAACATTGGGCAAAATACAGTTTGGAGGATATCTTTCACATGGGAGATCCTTTCAGAGCGAATTTTTTTTTGATTTTGGGTCTCTTCGAACTTGTGGACTCATGGGCACATGTTTCACAGCCAACAGAGGTATTTTTCAGGTGTTTTTTCTTTGGGGAAGTTCTAGGAGCCACTAGGGCCTTATCAGTTTGGGAGCTGCATTGGGATGTGTGCAACCATTGAATGTGAAACGAAGGTCATTTCTAACTGTATTCAGTGTTCCGAGTCCATTTATACAACTCTTTTTTCCTGTTGAGGCATTCTTCAGCTCGGAATTTTTCAGGGAAGCTTTCAAGGCCACTAGGGCCATTTCAGTGCTTGAGCTGTTTGGGGGCTGTATTCATCTGTTTTCGGTGATTAAAAAGCCTAATTCTGTTGTCTTCAACATTATGAGTCCATTGGTAGAGGTTTCAGAACCATTGGAGGTTACCTTACCTCTAATTTCTTCATATAAGTTTAAAGGGTCATCAGGGCCATTTGAAGAAAGTATTGTTTAAGGTACAATTTCACTGTTTAGTGCTTGGGGAAGAGCATTCTTAGTAGTTTCCTATCTTCTGATTCTATTTTTACAGTCATATTTGCCTTTAGAGGCACTTATTTACTTGTATGAGCATTTGCAGCTTTCTTAATACAAGAGGACAAGCCCATTTTGGGAGGCTTGGTCCAGCAGATGTAGCCCAGGAGGGGTGAACTGCTTCATCATATTTGTGTCATTATTTGCTGAAGATATCATGTTAAAGAAATCTGATATAATGTGTTAAACGACAAATTTAAGTAACTTGCCTTCACACATAAACACTTAAACAACTGTTCAAACTTATTTGTTTTATTCCGCAAGACATCAAGCTTCAAGCATGAGTATTTTAAGAGTTAACCTTGGAGTTGTTTGCACATTTAGAATTATTGGAAATGGATACCTTGCACCCTTTATTCAAGTACATTCCATTTTCAGATCAGTTACTCTTTTACATAATATTGTATTCAACTTCCGACATAATACAAAGACATTATTACCTTCCAAGGAATATAATATATTCCAACACTCCCCCTTAATAATGGCCGGGAGAAGGGCCCATCCTAACACTAAGGAAGGAAGGAGTCATTACTACTCCCCCTTCTTGACAAATTCCCTCATCCCAAGCAAAGAACAGAGATACACATACTTCGCTTCTTTCAAGGATTTGGTGAAGATATCGGTTTCCTGCTGCTCGGTAGGACAATACTCCAAAGAAATAATACCATCGGTGATAAGACCTTGAATATAATGAGCATCAAGGTCGAGATGCTTCGTTTTGGAGTGATATACCGGATTGTAAGCAAGCTGAATTGTACCCTGATTGTCACATTTCAACATGGTGGACGATTTCGGAACCAGACCAAGCTCGGTAAGAACATGCCGTAACCAAACAGATTCTTTAGCCACTTCTTTGGTTGCTCTATACTCTGCTTCACATGAAGATAAATAAAGTGTCTTCAACTTCTTTTTGGACTAAGAGATCAGACCTGAGCCAAGTTGAAATATGTAACCAGTAGTTGACCGTCAATCAGAACTGTCACCTGCCCAGTCAGAATCTGTATAACCATAGAGTAAAATTGTAGCACTACTCGAATAAAATACAGCATAATGAAATGTCCCCTGTAAATATCACAGAATTCTCTTGGTTTCTTGCCAGTGACTTTCACTAGGTTGCTGCATGAACTGAGAAATCATACTGATGAAAAAAGACAGATCTGGTCTACTGTGAGTTAAATATATTAAACTTCCAACGAGATGACAATAAAGAGCAGCATCAACCAGTGGAGTGGTACACTAAATAGTTAACTTTACACCGTATTGAAATGGTGTAGGAGAAGGTTTACAATTACTCATATGGAAATGAGCCAATAGATCTATCGCATACTTAGGCTGAGAGAGAAAAATACCATCGACCATATGCTAGCTTTGAAGACCCAATAAATAGCGTAATGTACTGAGATCTGTCATCTCAAACTGCTTCTGAAGAGAAATTTTTATATCTTGAATTAATACAAGTTGGCTGCTAGTGATAATTAGATCATCCACATATAAAATAATAATGAGGACATTATCACCAAAGTTCTTAACATAGAGATTTGGATAAGATATACAATGCCTAAAACCATTATTCAAGAAATATGCATCAATTTTATCATACCAAGCCCTAGAGGCTTGTTTGAGACCATATAAGGATCTGTGTGATTTGCATACTAAACTTGAGGATTTAGCAGAAATAAAACCAGGAGGCTGTTGCATATAAATTTCTTCAGTAAGATCACCATTTAAAAATGCACTTTTAACATCCATTTGATGAATTTCCCACTTAAAAGATGCAGCAACACGAGAAAAGGTTTCATTATAATCAATACCTTCAAGTTGAATAAAGCCTTTGGAAACTAATCTAGCTTTATACTTTTCAATCTGTCCTTCTGCAATGAACTTATTTTTATAAACCCATTTACAACCAACTAAATTCTTTCCTAAAGGAAGAGGAACAAGAGACCAAGTCTTGTTTCTCCAAAGAGATTCATATTCAACATACATAGCTTGTTCCCAATGAGGATTACCCTTAGCTTGAGAATAAGTAGCAGGATCATCTGTGGCCAAAACTTTGGTCATAAGAGAAAAGTTAGATATATTTCAACGAGTGTTGGAAAGATTTCTGACCTCACTACCTACATATTTAATGGTTTTCCGAGCCCAAACAAGAAGAATAGACGAAACATGAGTCACTTCAGGAGCTTCATGAGTTTCAGGTGGAATACTTGAGGGAGAGGAGGAATCAAGATCAATAAGAGGCACAAAACTAGAAGAAGGAGTAACAGGAATAGGAGTAACATGTGGTATTTGAAAATTCAGGGTAACATGAGTTTCTATAGACTCAGACGGGGAAGAGACTTCATGAAATTGAACATCCCTTCTGATTATGACACTTTGATTAGAAGGATAAAACAACCTATAAGCCTTGGAATTCTCATCATAACCAATGAAGATACACTTGTGAGGTTTGGGTTCTAAATTTTTCTGTTTTTCATTAGGAATATGAGCTCGACATTCACAACCAAACACCTTAAAATTACTAATATCTGGTATATGTCCATTCCATTTTTCCTCAGGGTTAAAATGCTTAAAAACTTTAGTAAGAACTCTATTTAAAATAAAATTAGCACAACAGATGGCTTCAGCCCAAAATTTCTTAAGCAGTACTTTAGAATAAAGCATACATCTAGCCAGTTCAACTAAAGTTCTGTTTTTCCTTTCAGCAATACCATTTTGTTGAGGTGTGTAAGGAACAATATTTTGATGTTGAATACCATGTTTAGATAAATATGCATCAAATTATTTCTTAACAAATTCCCCCCCATTATCAGATCACAAAGTTTTAATACTCTTACTAGATGCATTTTCAACCATGGATTTAAATTCTTGAAATTTTACAAATGCTTCACTTTTATTTTTCAAAAAATAAACCCAAGATTTTCTACTAAAGTCATCAATAAAGGTAAGAAAGTAAACTGCATGGGATATTGAAAGAACTTCAAGAGGACCACAGATATCACTATGAATTAATTGCAAAGGTTCTTTAGCACGTCAGGATTTACCTTTGTCAAACATTTATCTATGATGTTTATCAATAACACATCCTTCACAAACACCAGTAGTAGAAGAAATATTAGGCAAACCATGAACCATTTTAGCTAGTATTTTCATTTTACCATAATTCAAGTGACCCAATCTTTCATGCCATAATTTACTTAGTTCATCAGCATGAGCAACATAGGAATAAAAGGGTTGTCTCTTAGTTGAATTAAAACCTACAAATTTATATAAACCAGTTGTGTGATCAACAGGGCTAGAAGAAATGACTTTATAAGTTTGGTTGATATCTTGAAGAACATATTTATCGGGCCAAGCTTCAAATTTAAAACCTTTCTGACATGCATGATAAATAGAAATTAAGTTGATGGGCATGTTTTGAACATGAAAAGCATCTTCCAATTAACCATTAGACACATTAATATTATCAGAACCAATTACGGAAAGTTTTTTACCATCACCAATAGAAATTTTTTGAGATGAGTGCTTATTAGTGTCATAAGATGTAAATGAAGAAGCATTACCAGTCATATGTATAGAAGCACCATAATCCATTATCCATTTCACATTAGAAGAAGAATTATTAGATGAAACAACAGATGCACATAAAGCTACTTGAGATTCATTATAATTTTTCTTGTTTGCTTTAGTCATTAAACGTTTCGCTTTAAAGCAATTATTTTGAGGATGGTTAGTTTTACCACAATGCTTACAAGGATCATACACATTTTTCTTCTTATTAGTTTCATGATGTGCATGAGAAGCATGGCCGTTATTATTAGTATGATTAGAAGTGTGTGAACAAGAACCTTTGGCATTATTAAAACTTTTCTTAGGATTTTTATTATGTGCCATAAGAGCTTTATTAGGTGAGACTTGTCCTGAAGCAATCAACCTTTCTTGCTCATTTATCAACCCTTTACAAAAATCATCAAAATTAGGTTTCGTGGTACTTTAAGACAATTCAAGAGCCCTATTCCTAGTTTGGATGAACATATCAAAACAAGATGGCAATTTTTGTTCTACAAGAATGATAAGAGCAGTGTCTGTCTTCTTGTAATCTTTACCACAATTATTTAACTTTTCATTTAAGGTTTTCAATTCAGCAAGATATACTTCTACTCTATCAAAATTAGTAGGATCTAGCTCATGAATCTTGTTTTCAAGGTAATAAGAAGAAACATCATCAGATTTATCAAATAAAGAAGCAAGAATTTCCCATACCTCAACCGAGCTGCCTTTTACCTCAATACTTACCCGAAGACTATCTGAAACCCTTTGACCAATGAACCCTCTTTTTTGATCAAAATTTTCTTCCCATTTAATCAAGGCTTGAGCATCTGTAGGTTTCTTATGTTCACCATTAACCAACCTTCATAGATTCTTACTCCTAAGAACATCAATCATTTTCCTTTTCCATGCAAGATAGTTAGAGCCGATAAGTTCAGGAACATAAGCTACTTCTAAAGTCATAATGATAGAAATTTTAACAATAAATATAAACCCAAATGCAAGAAATGACAAGAGAAAAAGTGGATAGAAAACTGTAAATTTATGCAGTTCATTTTCCGTCATAAAAAAACCTGAAAAAACTACCAATCTTAAATCAGCGATAACTTTGCTTCCGGGACTCCGTTTGACCTGATTTTTTTTTTGAAATTGGGTAGCTCGGTGAGAGAAACCAAAATATATACTCTTTTCTTGGAAACTATGCACAAAATATAATGGATCTGATAAAAACATCAGGTAGAAAAAAAACACTCAATAATGATCCAAATTCTTAGTATAACCAGTTTTCGGAAATGGCGCATCCACTCTGCATCCACCTATGCGGCCGAAATTCTGATCTGAACTCTCAAACTTCCAATATTCCGCCCTGTAAAAAAACAAAAACTGTCGTACTTGAATCTTACAACCAGAAGATAGATCTCCTTGAGGAGGATTCAAGAAACATATAGATCTTACAAAAAAACAATCAAGAACCCATTAAAAATGTAAAAAACATATAGAACTTATAGAAAAAACAATCAAGAGCCCCTTGAAAAAAAATCTGCAAAAAAACTACACAACAAATTTAGGGTTATGAGAAAAAAAATATCAAATATGTAGAATCATGCCCAGATCTGAAGAGAAGCTTAACGGCTACCAGATAGAAAGCAAATCTACAAAAAAAATGAGTGCCCAGATAATAAAAAATGAATATACACGTTGATGGTTAAATTCAAAAAAAATGTTAGATCATAGTAACCATGGCTCTCATACCATGTGAGAATATTAGATCTACTCAACTAGCTAAATATCGAAGAAACCAACAACACATCAACATATAAATAAGAACATAAATAGAACAAGGAAAAAGAATACAACAAATATACGTGGTTCACCCAATTGGGCTACGTCCATGGGAAGGTTGTCTTCTATTATCTCCAAAAATATCCTGCAATCTTACAAAGAGAGAAACTACAAATAACCCAATACAAATAACAATATGAGCACAAGATGAGACGTGATAGTAATAAAAAATGCCCGCTTGACCCTATTATATACCCAGAGATGTGGAGGAATTACTCTCACATATTGAATGTGGGATAATATAATTCTCCAAAATAACACCTCTTTATATAATAAATGGGATACAAGAGTATACTATGCCATAATGAATATGGGATATAATGTGTTACTATTTTACATAAGATTGTATTCAACTTCTGACATAGTATAAAGACATTATTACCTTCCAAGGAATATAATATATTCCAATAGTAACATCGGGAAAGAACCAATTCCATTTCCCATAATTTATCAACGAGGTGATATGGATGTTGATACTGATAGGAAGGGAGATAAATAAGAGGAAATTCTAACCTAAGTCTAAGCCAACCATACCCACTTCTCCTGATGCATTATACATACTGAGAAGCCCTAGAAAGTTCATGTATAAAATTTAGAAAACAATAAGGGTCCTCATCCTTCAATTCCTTCCTGCAAGCATCCCATATGAGCCTACTCCCCTCTAATGCATTTTGTTTCATCCCCTTAATACTTCCGAGACAACGTTCTAAAAATATATTCCTGAATTCCATTAACATCTTTTTGGTATCTAGATATCGCCATATTCTATTATATACCATAGAGACTCTTTCAGCAAGCACATGTTCATTTGAGATAGACAATTTCACCTTTCCTTCATTAGTTGTTACAATATCACAAATTTTTTTCCAACTAACTTGATTTTTATTAAAGGACATGAAGGTTCTCAATTGAACATGCCCAACATATGGTGTAAGATTAAGGGTCCTTTATCGAAAACATGCACAATCATGCAAATACAACTCACATAGTAAACATTGTTCCAGAAAAGTGGCCTTCTGGAAGGTTACCAGAAAGTATCGAGCCTTCCTCATCTCAGATGGGTGTTTCTCCTTAAGGATTGTTAATTTAAAAATCAATCATTTTTCTTGCAGATACATGGGATAGGAAGGAGAAGGAGACTTACAACTCAATATGTTGTCAAAAATATCATACATGGACTCCTCCTGTTGTAATATTTGTACTTCCCCTTACAATTATTCTACTTGTATTAGTGCTTCCTTCCTTTCTTTTTGACTTTTCACCAAGTCCTAAACCTTCAACTTCTTAGCCCAAGTCCTCTTATGATCATCAACGATTTCCTTGTGCTTTTTAAGAGGGATAACTTCTTCCTTAAGCAAAATTGCTAATTTCTTCCATTTCTATAATTCTTCAAACAAAAACATTGACTTTAACAACTCTTCAAATTTTAATTAAGTTGTTTTTGTTACTATTATAGTAACATATTCAACAACTTCCTGGAACATTTCTTCATCCCCTTTCTCCACATGTTGCATTATCTCAGCTGCTAGTCCTTGTGTAACAACAACATCGTCGATAGGTTCTTGTGGAGCAATGACCAATTTTATTTCAATTTGATATATATCATCTACTGGTTCTTGTGTAATAGTAACATAATAAATAGGCTCTTGTGGAATAGAATATTTTTTTCTCCATCCCCCTTTGCTTCAACTACTGGTTCTTGTGTAACAACAACATCTTCAGTAGGTTCTTGTGGAGTAGTGGTTTGGAATTCTTCATCTTGCTCTTCAAATTGGATCCTAACTGAAATAGTGGCTGGCCTTTAACAATTTGCTTCCTCAAGAACTTTCTTGCACCCTTCACACAATATTATTGTTGTACCATCACGTGACATTATTTCTTCCACCTATGCTAGGGTTTCTAGTCCGTTTTGTTTTCTAAATTGAAGTTGTCCCTACACCATGGAAATTTGAATCCATAAATTCATGTTTTCCTCCAATTTATTAATTTTCTCGATAAGGAGGTTAATTTCAAACTTACCTAAAAAAGAGACATATTCTTGTTCCTTTGTGAGCTCTTCCTTTTTCTGTTGTTCCTTGGGTTCCCTTGATTATAGTGAAGCAGTATGGACCTCTGGTGTTGGGGTTCATTCTTTTACAAATTCTTCTTCTTTCTCTTCATTTTGATGTTCCTCAGACTCCTTTGGTTCTTCTATATCAGTACATTCCCCATATGTTGGGATATCCATTGGTGTAACATTTACTTGCACTCTCTTCTTAGGATTATTTCCACCCAACAACTCCTTCAATGACCTCTTTTTCACCCCTGTTTGCAGAGGAGTTGATTTCTTATATTCTTCCTTGAACTTCCTAGGATTTTTTTCCTCAGGAAGCCCTACTTTAGTTGACTTTGTTCCAGGTGCCCCTGTTTCAACAGTCTTTCCTTCAGGCCCTTCTTCTTCAATAGGGAATCCATAATTTCTACTCTCAGACTGTCCACTAGATATATCCACAGGTTCATCAATGCGTTCTCTTTTTCCTTCAGCAGATGTAATGACTAACATCCTTACAGAATTCCATATTTTAGGTTTCTGCAACTGGATCTATGAGGTCTAGTCATTCTATTTTGTCTGGGAGGTGTAACTACCTTTTTTTTTTTTTTTTCTTCTGGTGTTGCCTCAATACTTTCCTCCTGTTCTTCACCTTCACTATCCTCCTATTCATGAGTTGGTACATGTGACCCTGCTAGCAAATCGATCCATGTGCCTCCTCACCATTGCAGTGAATGAATCACAATCAACTTAATTAGCGCATGGTTGGTTAAGCAAGTATTTGGATGATTTTCCACACGCATCATCTCTGCCATATGTTGTAAAGACTTTAGTATATAATAGGGAAGATTTATCAACTTTCCATTACGAAGATATGCCAATAACTAAAAATGATAATTAAATGTTGTCCTAAAGTGTGCCTCATAGGTAATAAACTTCTGGATCAAGAAAGCCACATCATCCAAAGGATGAGGAAGGGATGCTATATCAACACCTCTTCCCTTATTCCTTACTTTCTCTCCTGGTTGCAGAAATGTTTCTTTAGCTATTGGGACTGCTATTTTCCTCGAAAACCATTAAGTCCCTATTTGAGGTAAAACATCATCCTAGCGATTAGGTCCTCCTTAACAACAATTATAAACCCTTTGATCTATGAATTTTTCTCGTTTAGAGCTTGTGAAAATTCTAAAGCAATATTTTCATTGAAACACCATAGCTTTTCAAAGTAAGATACTACAACTTGTTCTTTGAAATATATCTAGGGGTTCTGGATGGTGTAACAATGCATCAATGGAATTAGGTTCATGAATCAAGGATCTACCAAGTAACTGATGATTCACTATTAATAGTTGCATGCATGTCAATTCTGATGGAGACCCAGTTGAGACAAAGGTTAAAGGAAAGTAAACTATCTATTGTATTTTTAGCGAACTGCACAGGTGTAGTTATAAAGCCACATGAAGCCCATGATGGATTGTGCAGTCAAGGAAGGTTGGAATTCCTATTTAATAGGAATTATTTTTCCTAGGGATTGTGTGAGCAAGGCAGGCGGAAGGTGGGCATGAAATTGGCTATGTATTGGTCCAATATTTCCTGGATCAATGTGAAACAATTGGTAGAGTGTATGATGTTGTGGTGAGAAAACATGCATTGTATTGTTTCATGATCCCTTGGTTGATTATACAATAAATATGGAGGGGTTTTGAGCAGTTGATTTCCCCAGGAAAATATTGTGTTGTGCGATTGATTTACTTCTTTCTCTTACTTGCATATGATTGAGCGATCATGGTTTTTATTACACAAATATTGTAGAAGGATTTAGTATCTTGTTTTAGTAAATTGCATGATCAGATTGAATCCATTGGTGTAATTTCTACAGATTTAATACTCTTTGTGAGGAACAATACGATTACAATCTTTCTCATCTCGTTTCAGGAATTTGTATGGATTCTATAAATGTAATTTCTTTAAATCCTCTTCTTAGAACAATGAAGGAAAAAATAATATTCTGGAAATGAAAATTCTTTACATCCTCAGCCTCGAACAATGAAGGAAAAAATCAAATTCTGTAGATGTAAATTATTTACATCCTCGGCCTCTACAAATAAAGGAAAAAAATTATTTACATCCTCAACCAATAGAATCAATAGAAACTATCTTCCATACTATACAAATTGATGAAAAGTATGACCTAGATTTATCTCCAAAAACCATTGTTTCCTGTATAAGAATAATCACTGAGCTAGTTTATTTAATCAAATGTTTAAGGGACAATATTTTTGAGGCATTCCCTAATCCCCTGAAGTTGAGAGATAATATCTTCATGGAGGAGATTCTGAAATGAGATTCTAGATTCTAAGGGCCCACGTGTCCATCGAATCCATAACTGATACTTTGTGAAGGTCCATTTCCTCAGAAAATTCAGTGTAATAGCCACAAACTTATTAGTCATTGACGACACCTTGGGATGACCCTTCTTCTTATGTCTGGTCATTATATTCATTATAGATGAGGGATTGATAATAGGCCTAAGCGATAGGGCCCAACCTTGTGTATGGTAAGTGAATGAATATCCATAGATGGGTTCTGCATGAGGACCTCAATGTCACTGCCAACCAAATTGGTGGGCGAATTACCCCTAGAAAAGACCCAAACCTAATATAATTAGGATCTAAATGAGAATCATGACTATTTGATGCAGGTGGGGAATTTTTTTGCTCCCCCATATTCATAGGAATCCCAAGAGAAATATAAATATCAAAAGAGCCAATCATGGATGGTAGTATGTTAGGACCATATGAAACAAGAGGGAAATTTGTACACCTCCCCTTCATCACAGGAATCTCTGGAGGGATAGTGATTTCCACCAGGTCAGACATGAGTGGCCGAAAAGGGATTGATGAAGAAGGATTCAGACACACGTCCTCCATGGTATGTGATAGTAAAAAACATGAACCATCACTCTAACGAATGTGTGGGTTAATAAATCAGGTCGTTCGAATATCAACTGTTGAATTCCCCCAAACCCCCCTCCCCACAGATGTACCAATATTATTAATCCTATTTGATTTTACATCAATATTGATCACATGAGAAGATGGAGAATCAAAAGGTTGGTTACTTATAGAATATTTCTTGGAAGTGTCCATCAAATCCTAGGGAGTCACATCCATCATGGTAGAATCCTCCTGCTTCCCCATACATATATTTTATATGGGGACCACAATCTCATTAAGTATATTTAAGTTCCTCAGACACCTAGATAAAACATGACCTGTATGGTGGTACGAAAGCCATGAAATGGAACCTCTAATATTCAATTTTTTTTCATAAAAAAAGTGTTTCCCCATAAGAGATCAATCTCTATAGAAAATCCCCCTACAAAGTTTAGCTCCACTAACAACCATGCTACCTGTTTTTCCATTGCACACACACTGCGCTCCTCCAAGAAAATGAACTTTCCAATCACTTTACCATTCTTAGTGATATCTCTTCTAGTCCATAATTCAAGTGGTAATGCTAGTAGTTTGAACCACACTATACACCTATGTGGAGTCTCTGTCAATAGGTTAAAGTTCACATGCGAGTGGTGAAAGTGAAGAAAAAATATCCCGTTTACCCAAGGAGTATTTATAATAAAATCATCATCCTCATTATGCAGAAAATGTATGCCAGAGCCTCCAGTTCATCAACATGCTTACCTTAAGCTTATATTTAATTACAGGTTTCCAATGCTTCCCCACCCATTCCTACATCTTAACTCCTTCCATAGATGAGAATTCCCATTAGGAAACAAGGGCCCTTTTCTGCAACCTTGTGATGTGATCCCAAAAGATAACTTGTCCAAATATAAGTTGTTTTATTTCTATCAAAGATTTTACAGGCTGTATTTGTCGATTTTGATGATTCCTATTCTTTGCTCCGCAATCCACCAGGTGTGATCGAATTCCTTTGTAACATGAGAAAATGATTGAGTATTTTTCGTGATAGTCCTCAGGGGAGGAGAAAGTAACCGATTCAGTGCATGAAACCAACTTGGCATGATAGAAAGATCGCTCAACTTCATGGCCACCTTGATAAGTTCCTTGGGATCCGGGGATCCAAGACCTAGAGGGGCTGCACCACCTGTCATGATGTGTCCAACCCAGTTCTACGAAAGTTGCAGACTCTTGTAATGTACTAATTAGACGTTACAACACCATCCCCAGGATATCCCAAGAAAATATATTCCTGAGGAAATATATGTCCTAGTTAAATGTGTGTACCACAAAAGGACATACCGCGACCTTTATAATCCGCCTTCCCAATAGGCGATGCATCAAGCCATAAAGTAGTTGTATCAAATGATCAAAATTTAATCGTTCCTAGCACTTCCAAAGGGGTCCAGTCCTTCCCAAGTTTCTAAATAACCCTTCAATGTCAAAAAATTATGGTCAAGAAATAAGTCATTAATAGTTAGTGGTTTGATATAGTCATGTTAGTAGTTTCGCAAAGTATATTGACATGTTCATAGAGTTATTAGACCTTGAAAAAATCAAGATAAGATATTCTCTATACATATGAGTGATGTAATAGAGAGAAGTATGAGTGGAAAATAATAACATGAACTATAGTTTAGTGTTTCCAGTTTATTTCTTTTGAGTAATAGTGAAGAGCTTTCAAGCTCCACATCTTTTCATCTTTGCATTTTAAGATCTATGTGTAATATGCCTATGTAAAAATATTGTTAAGTATAACATATTCATATGCATGAGTCTATGTAACATAGGGATGATGGATCTATCCAAAAGATATATTTGCATAGAGAGTATTGGAATTCGAATTTATAGAGCCCCTTGCAACCATGGCAGTTATTGCTTCTTAATGTTTTGATTCGTTGGAAAATGGTATTGTGTATAGAATAATTTTCTAAATATTTTTCTTATCATGAGGATAAATTGATAGTTATACTCAGGGGCTTCACTCAATGAGACTCAGACATAGCACATGTGTTCATGACATACTAAACAATAGCCTTAATTTGACCATATGTTGTAAAATACCTCTAAAAATCACTTTATTTAACTCCCTACCAATATGAACCCAATACACCTTCCCAATTAAAAAAAAAAAAAAACTCATACTTTCACTAGATATTGTAGGTATACATTTTTTCATTAACATTTTTTATACCCCTTTATATTTTTTCATTAACTTTGAGCTCCATTTTTTATACACAACATATAAAAACTTGTTGCCCCCTATTATATGCTCAATATATTATGCCATTTTTTCCTCAATTATATCCCCCAATATGAACACACGTGGTATGGTATTTCTCCCCTAGTGAAGCCCTCGTGGTTCTACTATGAGATTTTTATGTTTGGATTTCGTCACATAATATTGGTTGATATTCGTAATCATGTTTATTTTGTAGATTTTAGAAAGTATCTCAATTTGGGAGAACTGAGAAAGAACTTGCTCATTTTTTTTTTGAGTTTTTTTCATCAATTTTATGCCAAAAGTTGAGATTTCCAAGATCGTAGGTTGATTGAAATTTTTTGGCAAGGTACGTTACATTCACGCCCATAAATATGTTCTCATGGTTATGGATTTATTTATTAACTCAATCTGTTTCTTCTTATTGATTATTTTACTTTTTCAATCTAAAACTATATTTTTGTTAATTTGAATGAATTTAACAACCATAAAAAATGGTTAGATTACAATTTTGAATTACTTAAGCTTCAATTTAGACATTATTACCAATTCAACTACAATATTTAGGTCAAAACCCTCTCTAAACCACAATTTAGTAAATAAGTAACACATGCCTTGGTTTAAAAAAAAACAACCCATACTTTCTTAAACAATATATGCAGTTCAATAAATTTAATAAAACTGACATTATAATTAAATATTTACATTCAAATTATACATTTCAATAAATTTCATAGAATTGGTGATAAAGTTAAATATTTACATTCAAATTATTTTTGTGATAAGGATCAATAATACTCTTTTCTTGTTCTAAGAATTGAGTTGCTTCATTTAATCATAGCTAAATGAAATTTAAATCTTAGGGACACATGCAAGAGTTTGGATATGGCTTGAACTAAAAATGAATTCTTCCAAGTGAAAAAAAGTTGTTGAGTGTAGATGATGCAATGAATTCATTATTTTACCTAAATTTGATATGCATCTAAATTATAGGAATTCATTATTTTACCTAGATTTGATATGCATCCAAATTACAAGATTTTTCATTAGCCTCCTAAATTTCACCTTCCACCATTCAAATAAAGTTGAAATCATTTTTAATGATGCTTATAATTTTATTAGTTGTTTTGTTTCCATCTTAACCCTTAGTTATTGTTTTTTGTTTTCATATTTATATTTTTCATTATTTTAATTGATTGAATATGTATTTATTCTATGAAAATGGCTCCCATTGGTCGCCCTAAAAATGATAAACAACAATTATCACTTCTAGATGCATTTGGAATTAGCCAACTATTAATTTTTAGGGCTAGATTGCTCTATGTTGTAGATAATTGCATTTAAAAAAAACAAATTCAACAATTGCATTTCATCCACCCCATAACATCATTTCATCATCAGAAATTATGTAGAGAGAACAATAACATCAACAATGCAACAAAAGAATAAAGTAACAATAGAATAAAATCATGCACAATAGAGATACCAAGATTTAGGTCAGAGACTAGGGAAAAACCCCACAAGGGGGAAAACCCAACCAAATTATTCTTCTTAGATATTCATTAAATTTTTAGTTGAGATAAAAAGTAATAATATCATGAGACATCAATCACATTAAGTAACCTAGGGACAATCCAAGAGTAGAACATATCATACTGTTATAGTCACAATCATGAAGACAAGCCATATAGCATAGATACACTTCCATACATCAAAGTGCCATAGCCATATCAAGGTCACTGTCATTGTCAAGTATCACTTTCATGTCAACATCAAGGTCACTTCCATTTCATTCGTCAAGGTTAATACCATGTCATTCATCAAGGTCATTGTTATACATATAAATCATTGTCACATATCGAGCACTGTCATGAAGATATTTTCACAAATCATGAATATTGTCATATGTAAGGTTACTGCCAAATAAAAGATCAATACTATACAAGGTTATTGCCATGATAGGTTACTTCCATTTCAATGTTCACTATAAAATAAAAAGATCATTGTCATGTTTCCAAGACACAATCTGTTGGAAAAAAAGGAGGTCTTTGGGCAAGACCCAGGTTCAGGATAGAGGCAAACAAGGTTTCCGCAGTAGTCTAGCACAACACTGAAATTTTCACCCTACTCTAGAGAGTAAAGCGTCTCACCCGAGGCATGCCCTGACCTTAGTAAGATTAGGAGATAGATCATGTATAGTACAAATACAACCATGAAGAACAATTATGGAAACTTGGAAGCAACACACATATCTAGCCGCTTTGTATGAAATATCATTCATCAAAGCATGTTCAAAATGTTGAATTAAAATTTAAACTGGGCATACATTCATAGTAAGCAAATGACTAGAAATCAACTCATAACATTACACACAACAACAACTAGATTTCATTATCAATATCAGAACAACATACATTTACTCCGTAGAGTATATTAGAGTTTGATTCAGTACAACAAAGTTCTCACAGAGCTCTCCTACAACTCTGCTCTCTCTATCGGCCTTCTGCCATATTGACTAACTCCCTCTCGTTTGCTGGCTGACTGCCTATTTGTTCCTCTGCCAGTGTGACTGTCAGTTCTTCCTATTTTCCTGCTCCGCTGCTTTCCGCTTCTTCTTGATTATTGGGAGTTCTGCTGATTGTTCTTGTCTCCCATATCTACCATCTGCACTATTCTCCGCAACTGCCATGCCACCTATCTTTCGGATTTCCCAACCGTGAAAACTCTCTATATACCTTGATTGCATACCGCCACCTGTCCTCCAACCTTCCGCAACTCAAAATTGTTCCTTTTTCAAAAAAAGGCCCCAACAAGCCTCGACCACACGCTATTGACTCGTCCCAAGTCAATCTTTTCTTGCTGTTGTGGCTTCCATTGGTTTGTCAGCTAGAGGCTGAATTTGTATTTTCTGTTTCTTCCCTCTGTCCAAACAAAGACCCCAACTTTGGAACCTTGTTCAGAGGTCTTGAGTTCTGCGAACTCAGTGATTGCTGGTTGCCACTCTTTAATTAACTGTTATGTCTAGGTGGTGACTATTTCAGCCCCAGTTTCATTTTCTATAGGCAAAAGCTTGCTGAATACCTCCTGTATCTTCGGCTCAACTTCAGCTGCCATCTGTTGTATCGCCTCTACTTTCTGCTTAACTGGTTGCCTTAGCTCTCCGATGAATTGCTTTGTGCCAACAAAGTGTTCTTCTATTTTCTATATTTTTGGTTTCCAACACCTTTGATTGGTTGTACAACTGGGTTATGCTGATTGGATCAGTGGCATCTTTGATCTCTTGGGAAATTTTCTGAAGTTGTGCTTAGATTGGGTGGGCTTTCATTGCTAATGAGTTGGAGCATTCATGTAAATGCTTCAGTAGGCTACAGGCCTCTTTGATTGTTGTCCATAGGGTTTCCTTCATGTCATTTACCTGCTTCTGTTTCTCGGTAACCTTCTCAGCATATACTGTGGCAGGGTTTGGTAATGCTGGTCTCTCCGCTAGCATTTATTTGAGCTCTTGGTTCTCTCTGTTAAGATTTTCACATGCCATTTTCACTCAGATAGAACTTTCGACCATTGAGCAGGCCGATATGTCCTCCTGCGTTTTTTTATCCCGGGCAACTACTGTCGGCCATAGATCTTTGAAGATTTTTTTTACCTTTTCCAGCTGCTCTTGTAAATTATCCTTTTCCCCTTTTAGCTGATTGCGCTCTTCAGTAAGTGTGATGACCTACTGTTGTTGCTGCTCGAACCTCTGTTGGAGGTCATTGTGCAACCCTTCTGCTTGTTGTGCTGCTAGTTGGATGAACTTGTATAACTGGCCAGCCCCCCAGCTCTACATGCTCTTGATCCTTGACATGTCCTGGGTTGGATGTCTTTCCTTGAGGGGTTTCCCATTGGATATTGATATCTCTGAGTGCTCCTGTGGGGATGTTGGTTGGTTCTGTTGCGAAAACTGAGGTTCTAGGTTATTCATACTAGTGGTCGGTAGAATTCGCTGCAGTATTAGGTTGGCTTGCTGAAATGGGTTCAGCTCTATTGGCGAGGGCATTGTATCTAAAATAAAAGACCCTCCTTGAACTAATAATTCTAGGAAAGTGCCTTTTCCCACCGAAGGTTGGTTAACCTCGGGTACTCCAGCTGTACCCGAGTTAACTTCTTCCTCGGTGTCCCCAATTACCTTGTTGGCTAGCTTTATTGGGTCTGAGATAGTCATTGAGGTGGATGAAGTGTGAATGGAATTTTCTTTAGATGTGAATGAAGCATGTGGTGATGAGTTGTGAGTATGAGGTGGAGACGATGTCTGAATGTTTAGAACCGAGGATGGATCAAACACAGGTAGTGCGGAGGTTACTTGGGCAGTAACCTCTGGCTCTTCTTCAACTAGTACTCCTGTATCCATAGGTTGGGTTTGATCTTCCCCTTTAAGATCAACTATTTGCTTAGGCACCATAATTATTGCTTTCTTGGGCTTGGGTGCAACTACCAGGGGTTTGGGTGCCTTGCTCTTGCGGATTTGTGTGACTGTGGTTGCTGGGGGTGATTTGAACATGGTGGAAGGTAGGGCGGTGACGATAGGGGTTGTTGTGGATGGTGATGAAGAATTCGAAGACTGGAAATTAGAAAAATAAGGAAACATGGTAGAGGCACTTGTGAGAGTTTGTATTACCAGATTGAAGTCCTTCACCCTTGTTTCCAACTAGTCCAGTAAAGGTCATAGCTATAGTTGGGAAATCCTCCTCGTGGTTTCCTCTGGTGTCTCCCCTGCGAGTGCTTTCGGTAGCATCGCCTCAAAAAAATAATGGGGTATTCCACTTCTAACCTCTGTCACAGCTCATGGTCAGGAACGAACTTCAGTGTGGAATGCTTTTTCTTCTACTTGAAACTTTAACGACCGCATTCGGAATGTGGTTTCATCCACGCAACTAGGTCTGATATATGTTTGCTTATGGGTTACCCCAAACCATATCTGCGAAGAATATCTATCCAACAGGTCCCTCAGAACCCTTTTCTGGGTCACTACCATATCTACCATCTGCTTGTACCAGAATGAGAAATCCTCCTCATTGACCTCCTTGGTGCTAGGATCTCTGGATACTCTCCAGGGCGTAAATCTCAATGCCATTGGCTTGTCGTAAGTGATCTCAGTGAGCTGCCTTATCCCCGGATGAGTCAATTGCCACATCGTAAATGCCATAACAAGATAGCCATAAATGAATCATGTGGCTCACTTGTAATTATCCTCACAGGCCTCGAACAATTCTTTCATTAGGAAGGTACACCAATTTAGCTGGGCTCCCTGGATGTGGTGTTCCGCGACTGAAATGGTGTCGAGGGTGCATTCACCTTTGGTGTAATGCCTCATTGTCTTACCCGCTATTAGATAACAGGAAAATTTCACTGCTGGATTGTTGATGAGGTCTATCTTCGCTCCCTTCCCTCCTCTTCTGGTCTTATACTTCTTATAATCATCAGAGTTTCTTGACTTCTTGGCTCTCTTGGACACATTCTGGAATGTCGTTGAGACGTCATTCCACTCTGCTAATAATCTGGTAAGTCTATTGATTTCCTCTACATGTATAGGTATCTCTCTCCCCAGCCACAATGATCCGTTCTAGAATTTTCTCAATAGGAATTTCGTACACTGCATTTCCGCTCCTGTTGTTCCAAACATTGGGAGGTTCTTGAGGTTCAGTATTGTTGATCTTTGAATACCTATGAACTCCAGATTCATCCTTGCTACTTCCCCTCCTCCCTATGTGGCATAATTTTCTATGTATACTTGTCGCTTCATAGCTGGGAATTGATAGGAGTCCGTGAAATCTGTATCAATTAACGAAGCATTGTCATACTTGCCAATCAGTGATTCTATCCTCTAAATTCTCTCATCGAGCTCGGTCTCGACGATTGCTGTTTCTACCTTCGGTATTCGTTCTTATTCTGTATACCTGGAGTGCTATTTCTGATCTATTACTCTGAATTCCTGCTACTGGTCCATTCCTTTGAACTTCCTCTGATGAAATTTTACTTATTGTTGTAGCTATTTCTGTTTGTTCTAACTCAGACTTTTCCAGTATTTTGGTGTTTTTCTTCTTTCATGCGTTTTAAGTAATGCTACCGGCATGAATGAGGTTGATATGACCCCATAAATAAATAATTTTTTTTTGTCTCTCCCACGGCTATAATCGTGCGATTAGTTACCGTAGTGAGGTGTTTTCTGACATTGTCAACTATGACTTCGGGATTTGGGTAGAAGTGATGGGTAACAATTATGGCTTAATATGGAAAATTTATTACGATATGTGTGTTACTAATTATGGCAGTTAATTTTCAAATTCGGGTGATCCTGTAGACTGACAACAATATGATGGGTTATTATGACGGAATGATACTTGACACGCTTGGCTTTCTGACACGGATGACACGTTAGACACTAGCTCCCCGACCACAATTGGTTTCGATGTGGTCTCTGCATCGCAACAGGTGGAATTACTCTCTACGTTATTGTGATGTCCTTTTATTGGGATTCCTATTCTATGTCTCATATCGAGTGCAAGAGAGTTATTGACTCTATCTATTTCTATTCTACCCTATTGACTGCTCTCGATTGCGAGAGTTATTTGAAAAAAAAATTAGTGGAACTTACTCGTGATAGGGCTTCAGGCATGTGCCATTCACCCATCCTTGTAGTATTTGGCCATCTAGTTGCGCCAATCGAACCGCACATGAATATTTAATTTCTATGACATGGTATGGTCCCATCCAGTGCATTCTGAGTTTGCCTGGGAAATTTTGAAATTTGCTGTCATACAACAGGACTTTCCCTCCGATAGTGAACGTCTTATGATTGATGTGACAATCATGCCAAGCCTTTTGTCTTTCCTTTTTCACTATCTGATGTAATTCTGCCAGGAATCTCTCTTCTTCAAGCTACTATAGCTCATGGAGGCGTTCAGTGATTGAGTGTTCATCTGTCAAATGTACTGTTGAAGCGATTAATAGACTCAGTATGATAAATTCATCAAGTACCACTGCCTCTATCCCATATACCAGCTGGAATGGAGTTTGATTGCGCAACCTTTTTACAGTTTTCCTGTATGCCCATAATGTCACTGGTATCCTCTCATCCCAGTCATCCCAGTTGGTATTGCATATCGTGGTTAGTCCTTTTTCTAAGATCTTGTTGAATGCTTCAATGGTTCCATTTTCTTGAGGGTGGTACAGGCTGCTTTTGTGATGTTGTACCATAAAATTATCTAACAGAGACTTGATTGTTGTATTAGTAAAGTGTGTACCTTGATCACTGGTTAGGCTTCTGGGGCAGCCAAATCTACTAATGATATTCTTGAAAATGAACCTGGCTGTTGTGTCTATTATGCAGTCTTTTACTGGTGCTGCCTCCGCCCATCTTGTGAGATAATCCGTTGCAATTATTATATACCTTGCTTGTGAATGTCTTGCCATTGGTGCAATTGGCCCTACAAAATCAACGACCCATTTTTCAAATGGCTGTAGTGCTCTTACAGGTTGTAGTTTTAACTCATCCCGGTGTGACAGACGTCCTATTCTTTAACATACATCACATTTCTTTACATATGCTTTACTATCTTTGTGAACTGTAGGCCACCATAACCCTGCTTGTAATATTTTCCTTGTGGTGGGTTTTGCATTGACATGCCCTCCTGCATCTCCGCTATGACATTCCCACAAGATATCCTCTCTTTTATGGTTCATGACACATCTCCACAAGACATGATCCAATCCCATCTTATATAATTGGCCTGCTATCAATTGATATTCAGCTGCTTTCATGACCAAATGTCTTCTTTGAGTTGTTGTGTATTCTGTTGGGCACTATCCCGTGGCTAGATATACTGCTATCTACTCTAGATAATATGGGATGGCTTCTACTATGAAGAGATGAGCATCTGACAACTGATCATCAAGGGATCCCCCATTCTCCCCATTCTCCAACCTTGATAAATGGTTAGGACCCACGTTTAACCTTCCTGGTTTAATTATCACTTCAAAAGTGAACTCCTGGAATATTAGGAGCCATCTACAAATTCTTCCTTCAAGCCAGGTATTTCAATGCTGAGTGGTCTGTGAAGAATTTGAATGCACCTCCCAGTAGGTAACGACGAAACTTCTGAAGAGAATACACCATCGCAAGAGCTTCTCGTTCTGTTGTTGTGTAGTTCATTTCGGCGGTAGACAAATTCCTACTTGCAAAGTATACTGGATGATCAACAGAAGTCTCTCTTGGCTGAGCTAACACTGCTCCTAATGCAATACTAGAGGCATCAATATGGACATGGAACTATTTTTCCTAGTTAGGATGAACCAAGATGGGTGCACTTGCTAACTTTTCTTTCAATGTATTGAGGGCGTTAGTGCATTCGTCACTCCACATGAATTGTTTTGACTTCTGCAACAACTTTTCCAATGGTGCTGTAATCTTTGCATAGTTGTGGATGAATTTTCTGTAGTACCTTGTATGCTCGAGTAGTGATCTCAACTGTTTCATAGTTTCTGGTGCTTCTATGTTAACAATGATTGCTACTTTTGCAAGATCCACACAAACACCCTGCTTACAAACAACATGTCCCAGAAGTGTCCCAAAAGGTACTGCAAAGATGCATTTCTTAAGGTTGAGGGAGATTTGGAGTTGTCTGCATCTGTCAAAAATTATTCTCAGTAAAGTTGCATGGTTCTTCAGTAAGTTGTAAATTGTCCAATCATCCATGTATACCTCTAGGAACTTATGGATATAGTCCCTAAATGATACTATCACTATTCGTGAAAAAACCACTGGCACATTCTTTAGTCCGAAGGGCATGGAATGGTATGCAAATGATCCCCATTCAGTTGTGAAAGTGGTCTTCCTTTTTTCCTCTTCTGCTATTCTCACTTGATGATATCCTGAGAATCCATCTGTGAATGAATAGGCTTCATTTCCTACCAGATTGTCGAGAACCTCATCACTAAACGGAGTAGGAAATGGATCATGAATGCATGCGTTGTTGAGGCTTCTGTAATCCACACATATTCTAATCTCGGATTTTTCCTTTTTTCTTTGTATTACAATGGGACTGACCCACTCTGCTTCCTCCAATGGAAAAATCAGCCCTGCTTTCAACATTTTATCTATTTCTGCTTTGACTTTTTCCTTTACTCTTGGATTTAGGCAGTAAGGCCTATGTTTTACTGGTCTTGTGTCTGGCTTTAAGACTATGCAAATTACCCCCATGTCACCTTTTATTCCCTTTAGCTCTGCTACTGAAGAGGGGAATAAATATTCATATTCCTGTAATAGGTCGAAGATTTCCTTGGTTGTTTCTGTATCCCAGTAATCTCTGATAGACACGATTTTGGGTTTCTCTGTGCTTCCAATGTTCAGCTTCTTAGTCCTCAAGGGTAACATGTGTAGTCCTTTTGTGGTTGGTTCCTCCTGTATATCATGCTCTCCCTCTTTCTCTTCAAAGTATAATTGTCGTAGATTCTCTAAGTCATCATCATCCATCTCACAATCTATCCATTTGCATGCTACTAATTCTTTGGTTTTCTGCTCTGACAGTGGTAGTTGTTCATCTTCCTAAATCTCTAGAAAAAATAGTATTCTTCTAATGGCTTGGAGTGCATCTGTGACTGGTTCTGTTTCTCCCTTAAAAGAAAAACATTGCGTAAAATTTTCCGCAACTACTTTCCAGGTGCCAGTTCCTCTCTTCTTTTCCTTTGTCAAATACCAGGCCTGTGGAATTGTGTCTAGTGAATGTATGAAATTGTGCATCCACAGAGATTCTGGATACCCTTCTTTCTTCTAGTTATACTCACAATTCCTTAAATTTTTTATGGGGTCAGAATCCCCTTGGTAATTTTTAATGAATTGTGGTCCTGAAGCTTCTTGGAATCTAGCTCTTAATGCTGTTTCAACATCTTCCCATTGCGGAAGTGAGTTGAGATGGTTGACCCACCATCTTGCTGACGTGGATTGAAATGCGACATCCGTAAGAGGGACTTTATGTTCTATTGGCACCTTTTCTTCTACTTTTGCAATAAATGTATTTATAGCATGCATATTTGATAGAGTCGGATATCCTCTTACCTCGGTTCCAATCTAGTTGACTCCCCGAATATTAGCACATCTTCTATGTTGGTCTCATATCCTCCCTATTGCCAATCATCCCAAGCTATTTCTGAGGCCAAATCTGAACTCTGAACACTTCTCCATCTTACGGTCCCTCTCGCTGTTGGATTGATATAGTCTTCTCTCTTCCCTGCCGTCATTTGGTAAAGGTGATCGAGAAGTTGAGCATCCTCTCTGTTGTCAATAGTCTCTGTATATCGGGGTCCCTAATATGGGTCAAGTGGCTGAGTTACCTTGACTTCCCTGTCTTAAAAAATCATCAATTTTTTTTTTAAGTCAATCACTGCATAATTCTCGAAGGCCCAATCTATCCCCAGTAAAGCAGGATAAGGATCCTTATCCCCCATAATGTCTATCACCTCAAAATCTGTATATGTTTTCACTCTCACGACATCAACCTCGACCTTTTCTAGCCTTCCTATGGGTACAATACAATATTGATTTTCCATTAGGAGCTGTATTGGTGAGTATGTCAACTTTGGCCTCCCCAATGCTTCCCATGTATTTCTAGGTAGAATGTTGACATCAAATCCTAGATCGAGCATTGTGTCTTTGATTTGAAATCCTGCAACTTGAGTATTCACATGGAATTCCTTTTCGGTTCTTATCTTGTTTCTTTTTATCCTTCTTATGTATTTTTCTTTTGGATTTCTTGACTCTCTCGGTTCTGCATTTTCTCGCACCACCAAATCTAGATTTTTCTTTAGTTGTTCCAGCATTGGTGCATTGGTTACAATTTTTAGGAACAGTCAGAACCTTTCCTCAATCAATGTACTTGTATGAGTCTCCTTCTATTTTTCGAAGGTCGGCTGTGGAAGCTCAATGGCTCTACTCCCCCCTATCTGGGAAATTTTTTCCACTGCCTCCTTAAAATATTGCTTCTGTCTATCCGGTCTAAAAGCGTTCTTTGGAGACGCAGCTTTGATGAGCTTTACCGGGTCCATACTCTATGCATCCTCCCCTGTTTTCTTTCCTCCCCGGGTTATTATGGCTATGCTTTGCATGGGTTGAGATTCTACTATTCTCGGTTCTGCATTGACCAGCTTCACTCCTCTTTGTATAGCTCTTTCCTCCCATCTCTTAATCAGTTCTGGATAGTCTTTAGTTAACACTGTTACCGATGAAATAGGTAGCCGCACTGTTACCTACTTTTTTTGGTAGCATAAAAAACACCCGATTTTGAAAAGTGGTGATGTAGAATCACCTTTTTTTTTTAGCACATTTTTTACACTAATATTTTTATTTATGAAGTATGAATATTTTTTTTTAAATGTTAGTGATTTTCATGCTAATTTTGAAACGTATTGATGCAGCATCAACTTTTTTTTTTTAGAGCGGTGATTTTCATGCTAATTTTGAAACGTATTGATGCAGCATCAACCTTTTTTTTTAGAGTGGTGATTTTTCATGTTGTTAATAAAACACAAAACTTAGATAAATATATATATATATATATATATATATATATATATATATATATATATATAAACAATAAAAAAAACCAATAAAAATGTAAAAAAATAAAAAATTAAATCTTAAAAATAAAAAATTTAAACAAAAATAAATAAAAAGAACAAAAACAAAAACAAAAATATTCGAAAATTATATCAAAAGAAATGACAAAAAAAAAAAAAAAAACACATAATTTAAAGAAAAAAAACAAAAATTAACTAAAAAAATTAAAAATTAAAAAAACATCAAAAACATTTTTTTCTAAGTTATTAAAAAAACCATCATTAAAAAACAAAAAAGAAAATTAAAATAAAAAAAACTATCATTAAAAAACAAAAAAGATGAAAAAAACCACGTGCAAATAATTTAAAAACAAATATCCATAAATTTCTGTTTTTTTTTTTGAAATGAAACAATTTATAAATTTTAAAAATGAAAAACTAAATAAACTAAAAGATTAAAAAAAAATTTAAATTAAATTAAAATTTAATAAATAAATTTTAAATTTTAAAAAATAATTAATCTAAAATATTAAATTTAAAAAAAAAAAAATAAATAAATAAAAAAAAAATTTAAAATAAAAATTTGAATTTAAAAAAATTAAATTAAATTTTTTGAATTTAAAAAAAAAATAAATAAATAAATAAATAAATAAATAAATATATATATATATATATATATATATATATATATATATATATATATATATATATATATATATATATATATATATATATATATATATATATATATATATATTAAAAATAATAATAATAAAAAATGAATTTTTTGTTAATGAGTATATATTTGACCTCATAGGCGAGCGCAAAATTACGAAATCACCCTCCCGCGGTGATAGGCCGATTCCGGGAATCGGCCTCCCGCCAAGCGGCCGGCCTCTGCCGCCACCTGGGCGGGAGGCCGATTAGTGACGCCGCCACGATCAAAAAATTCTTTTTAATTTTTTTTAATTTTTAATATATATATATATATATATATTTTTTTTTTTTTTTTTTAATTTGAATTTTTTTTTAAATTTAATTTTTATATTTGAAATTTAATTTGTTTTAATTTTTTTTGTTTTAACTTCTTCTTCTTCTTTTTTCTAAATTTTGTTAATAATTTTTATTAAATTTTGTATTTTTTTTTTAATTTAATTGATTTTTTAAAATAATTTTTTCATATATATATATATATTTTTATTAAATTTTATGTTTAGTTTTTTCATTTAATTTTTTAAAATTTAGTAAATTTTGTATTTTTTTTTAATTTATTTGAATTTAATATTTTTTTTTAAATTTTTAAATTTTTTATTATTATTTTTTTAATTACATAAATTTTTTATATATTTTTTTATTTCAATTAAAATTGTGTATTTAAAATTAGATTTTATTTTTTATTTTATTTTTTTAATTTTTTTCACAAAGAAAAAGTTCGTAACTTTTCAATTAATGATCAGCTACATGTTACATAATGCTGTAGTATAAACTACTGTTCAGTCCAAAACTATTACAGTCAGCCACACAATAAAAAACTGTAGGCTATCACAGTCCCAAAACATGAAACATCAGTAATGAATCAAGTGTCTCATAGTAAGTTCGGTGCATAACTTACCAACTCCTGTAGAAACCAAAATATAAATAAGAAATATACATGCTGAAATATACAAGCCGAAATATATAAAAAGGGGAGGTAGAAACAAAATCCCCCAGAATATAGCTGTACTACTAAACATCCAAAATAGGAGGAGCCTCCTCGATAAAAGGTCGGTGATAATATCTGTAGATCTGTCCAGCAGAGTGCTCAGTGATGTGCCAGGTACCCCAGGTCAGCTCCGAAGCTTCTTTGGACAGTTGGTCAACCACTTTGTTCCGAGACCTGTAAATATGAGTCACTGAGATGGAGTCAAATAGAGCTCTGAGATGGTGAACCTCGCGCAGCAGTGCAGACAGTGTGTGCGAGTGACAATGAGATAGATTGTTAAACCAATTGGTCACAAGAAGGGAATCGCCAAAGATCTGGATGGAGTCACAATGAATGTCCCGAGCAAAGGTAAGAAGAAGTCTGAGGCTCTGCAGTTCAGCATAGTTGTTGGTACCTGGTCCTAACCCCATTCTGATGTTGTAGTAGTGTTGGTCATTCAAATAAATAATGGCGCCTCCCCCACACCCTTGAGCGTTGGACGCACCAACAAAATATGCCCACGCCCGGCTGTGATCAATAGTTTCTGGGGTCTCATGAGATGGCTTGCTACATATACTGTCCTCAGGAATGAGCCGAAAAGTGGCAAGTGATGCTGCGCAGATCCTATCACAGTCAATAGGAATATCCTTGAAAATCTGTTTGTTCCGTCCTATCCATATTTCCCAAGCCATGATAAGAGGGAGGTTGCGAAATTTTGGACTGTGTGCAGAGTGTTGCCACCAAAGAGTCCAGGCCTCTAATAAAGTGGCACCCTGCCAATTAAATCTGCATCCCAATTCTGTAATAATCCGAGTCCAAATGTTAAGGATAATGTTACACTGCAGGAATAAATGGAGTGCGTCCTCACTGTCATTTAGACAGTAACAACATCTAGATGCCCCGTGGTAAGCTCTTCTGTGAAGGAATTCCGTGGTAGGAATACAGTCTCTGAGCATGCACCAGAACAGAAGTCTGTGCTTATGCGGGGATTTTAATTTCCAAATGGTACTCCACCACCAGTCCTTTATGGGGGGTTCCCTGTGCTTGATAAGTTCGAGGTATCCTGACTTTGGAGTATAATGCCCATTTTTTGAAACAACCCATATCAGATTGTCCTCACGGTCAGAGATGCGAATGTTGGTAGCTTTCAATGCCCAGATAAAATTTTGCCAGACACGAGTGCCCTCTGGAGGGATCCCAAGGTCACCGCCTGTAGCCAGGCTTGTTCTCGCCATGAGGAGTGTACCCAATCAACAATCTGTGCCAGATATATGATGTTTCTGTGTGCTAGATGTTCAATGATAAACGCCGGCAGTTTATGATATTCTCCACTCCCCGACCAGGAGTCAGTGCCAATGCGCACCGCAGTTCCGGAACCAATTTGCCAAGAAAGACCATTCTGGAGAATGTGTGCTGCCCTTGAGATAGCCCTCCATATGATTGAAGCCCCCGAATTCAGAGTGATGCATCCTCGGATCCAAGCAAGAGGACTTTGGGGAGCTATATATTTAGCAACCATGACCTCCTTCCAAAGGCTCTGTCCTGTAATTAAGTGCCAGCCCATCTTAGCCGCAAGGGCTCGAGAAAATAGGTGCAGATCCTTTAACCCCCAGCCACCCCATTGTTTGGGCAAATTGATACGATCCCATGCAATCCAGGAAAACGTGGATGCCTTACCTTGGTTGCGCCAAAGAAATTGTCTACAGATGCATTTTATCCGATTAGTTATACCAATCGGAATCCAGGCGAGGGTCATCCAATAGACCGGAATGGCCTCTAGAACAGACTTTATTAGGATTAGTCTACCAGCCCTGGTTAACCAACGGTTGTACCATACGTTTATTCTGCGCTCAATTTTTGCAATTATCCAGTTCCAGTCCTTGATCTTATAATCATTTGGTTTGATGTGATACCCTAGATATTTGAGTCCTCCATTGATATCAGTGCAGACATAGTCAAATAGGTTCCTAGAGGTGTCCTGTTCCTATCTCGTGCAGCCCGTCATGATGATAGAGGATTTAGAGCAATTCGGTGCCATACTGGTAGCCCTGCAAAACCATTTCAGGAGCAGATCAAATTGAACAGAGTCTTGTCTAGTGCCATTTAGGAATATAAGTACATCGTCAACAAATAAGAGGTGAGTGAGATATAAATTATCAATGATCCGGAGCCCCTGTAATGACCCTCTTTCTTTAGCATTATTGATAAGCACAGAGAGGCCCTCCATGACGAGGACAAATAGTAATGGTGAAAGGGGGCATCCCTGACGGAGTCCCCGCCCTACATGGAAAAAGTCAGTAGCAGTACCATTGATCAATATGCTGAAGGTAGCGTGACAAATGCAGCCCATTATCCAGTTGATAAGGGTATGAGGAAAACCAGAGTGGATGAGGATGAGGTGAAGGTAACTCCAGTCTACTTGGTCAAAAGCTTTAGTGAGATCAATCTTGAGAATAGTCGATTTCAGCCGGAGAGATTTGACAGAGTGAAGGGCCTCCTAGGCCGTACCAATGGCCTCATGAATTTGCCTATGATTCAGAAAAGCAAATTGTTCTTTTTCAATATGATCTGACAGGAAGGGCTTGATGCGGTTTGCAATAATTTTTGAAATGATCTTGTAGATACAGTTACACAGCGAAATGGGCCTGAAATCATTGAAGCTGGTTGGTTTGTCCGATTTTGGAATAAGTGCAATAAAAGTGGTGTTAAATCTATCATAAATCCTTCCCCTCACCCTGCTATCTTCAATCATAGCCAGAAGGTCTGCTGATATGAGGTCGAAGAAGTGGATGAAAAACTCAATGGGCCAGCCATCAGGCCCCGGGCTTCTGTCCCGCTTGAACCATTTCAAAACACCCTCCAGTTCTCCCATGGTGACTGGAGAGTTGAGATCATTCTGCTGCTCCTGTTCCACAAAGAGTTTAATGTTTTGAGTAATGCGTAGGATTTCTGGGAGATTTATAATAGTAGAAGCCCTGTACAGATTGGAGAAGTGTCTGGTACCCAGCTCAGATAGCTGTGCATGCGATCTCGCAGTATAGCCATTTCGATCTGACAGTTCCCAAATGGTGTTAGCCGCCTTGCGACCATTTGCATGCTGCTGAAAAAATTTTGTGTTTTCGTCACCGGCCTGTATCCAAATAGCCCGACTTTTGAGCCTCCAATCTTCCTCTTTCTGTTTCAGCAGTTTGGCCTTTTCGGTCTCAAGTGCGAAAGATGTGCCCTGGCTTCCTCATTACTATATCCCAACAGATCTCCATTGTTGAGAGAGCCAATTTTTTCCTCAATGCTGTGCAGAGCTTCTCTTTCTAGTTTCTTTTTATTGCGAACCCACTGAATGGTAAGGTTCTTTATGCGATTAAGGTTTTCATTGATAACTCTGCTAGGGTCTAAATCCATCGAAGGTCTAAAATGCTGCCAGGTCCGAGTGACCAACTGGTTATAATCAGGATCTCGCAACCATCTGGAATTGAATTTGTAAGGGGGGTGAGCTCTATTAGGTCCACATTCAAACTCCAGGAAGATGGGCGAGTGATCAGATTTGCCTCCAGATCCCACCCATTGACGTGCACGAGACAAAACAGCGAGGAGGTTCTGTTTAATAAGAAATCTATCAAGTCTGCGAGCCAAAGCAGCGTTACCAGTCCTCCTGTTCCGCCAGGTAGGTTGTAGCTTGGTAGTCTGAATGTCTACAAGATGCGAGGCACCGAGCTCTGAGTTAAAAAACTCAGCCAAAGGGTCCGGGGTGGCTAGGGGTCCCCAAGATTCAGCAATACCCAAAGAGAAATTCAGATCTCTGCCCAAAATGAGATGGGGGACAGTCATAAGTGAGCAGGACAATAGGGAGTGCCAGAAATGCTCTCTGTCAGAGCAGGGTCCATATACATTAACCAGGGTAAACTCAATCTCTGAGCTACCAAATAGAACATTCATCGCAAGAACACCCGTCCGGCCCCAGCAGTTTAACATCCGGGTGGTTTTATTGTTGATGCCAAGAGCACATCCTCCAGATCTACCACGAGCATCCAGTGTAATGAAGGACCAATCAGGGAGAAAAGAAGATAATGTAGCAGTTACCTCCAACCCTCCCCCGAGCGTTTCTTGCAGAAATAGTATGTCGAAGGGCTTTTGTGCTAACAGGTCTCTGAGGGCCAATCTCTTGTCGGGGTTGGCCAGTCCCCTGCAGTTGTAGGAGAGACATATCATGATGTAACAGTCATCAAGGGTCTTCGTGCTCTAAGGAACCGCATAAGAGAGGTTTGTGTGCCTGCTTCCACTTCAAAGTTAGCCCTTTTGATGGCCTTTGCTAGGGCAGAAGGTCTGCCACGAGATTTGGAGGGTAAGCTACCCGGACCCGGCCCAATGCCAAAAACCTCACCAGATTGAGGGTTGGTTACGGATCTAAGAAAATAGTTATGCTTCGAAGAGTGAGTCTCCGAAGAGGTGACAGAATGGCCAGGGGAGGGCTCATCAGATGGAAGATGGATGATAGGGGAGAAAGAAGGTGAGGCCAAGGCGATGGTGCAGCATACAGATGGGAGGTTTAATGATGTATGGGACACACTCGATGATATACAAGGTAAGGAGAAAGCAGATGACAGATTGTGAGGTTCAATATCACATACATTAAACGACAAAGTAATGGATGAAGATATATCTGCACAATCAGAAGTTAAAGGGCCAGAAAAAGCAGTACCCGGAATGAAGAGATCATGCTGGGGAGGCACCGATGAGACCTATGGCCGGGATCTGGGGTGCGTGGTAGTCCAGGTGGGCATAGTCGTAGTCCTCAACTTGACATCATCAGGGAGCTCAGGTGCCCTCGTCCGCATGCCCGCACTGTCCAATGAGATGCTGGGATCCGGCTCAGTTTGTGTGCCAATGGAGCAAGATTTCTTAACAACCATCCTTCCAGCCCCCTTCCGCGGACATGCTTTGTACAGATGACCTACCTCATGACATTTCCTGCAGCGAAAGGGCACGCCCTCATAGTCTAGAGGCTACTGCCACTGCATCCCATCAAACCTCATGATAAAATTCTCATATAGGCCATCCCTTGTGTCGAGAAAAATCAGGATCCGAGCCACTGCTCTGCTACCAGTGGACAGGTAGGATCGATCATGGTCCAGGTACCGACCGAAGTGGCCCCCTATGTTCCGAAGCGCAGTGTCATTCCAAAAATGCAGAGGCAATCCAGGCAACCGCATCCAGATGGGACCAGCACCTGCATTCTCTTTTTTAAGATAAAAAAGGGGCACCCATCGCTTGAGATAAACGAGGTGCAGTTCTAGGTGCCAGAATTGCTTGAGGGCCCAATCAGAGTGTTCAGGGCGAGCGAAGGTGAGAGAGAACCAGCCTTTGGTCATGGCCCCAACCACCGGGAGAGGGTCAAGGGATTCACTCCATATCTCTCTTGTCCACCGCTGAAGTCTCGTAGATGAGTATTTCCGGCCACGGATCTTCCCAACCAGGGTCTTGGCAGCAATGATGCTCCAATCTTCCATACCACTCTCGCTTCCAAAATTTGCGAGATAGTTTAACTTAGTTTTCGTGACCTTATGCGGCTTGCTGCTCTTGCAAACCCCCAGTTCCGGCCCAAAAGTGTCGGCAGATGCATGCGGAGTGCTAATCTTCTCTCGGTCGATTAGATCCTCTGGTATGTTGGTGAAGACCCCAGAGGCCGCCAGTGGTGCAGAGGGCTCCGAACAATCTTGTGCTGCATCATTTTTATCAGATGGGCATTGCGAGATAGCCCCAGGTGGGTGAAGTCCTTCAGTGTGCTGATGCGTCAGGTAGCGTGATGTGTCTCCTATCTCGTGAAATACCGCCTCCGAGAATAGTGCGAAGCTACCGATGGCAGCACTTGCCAGAGTGTCCTGTTCAGCCTGTGTGAAAGCCCAAAGCCCTAAATCCTCGTTCGAGGGCGAGCCAAATGTCAAATGCGCAAGGTCCCCCATGGGCGAGATGCACCCATCCATGGTGGATTGTGTGGGCTGAGCAGGCAAATCCACCCCGGATATTGGGTCCGCGTCCGACATCGCATCCACCTCATCATGTGTTTCTAACCCCCATATGTCGACCCCCTCCAGGGGATCCTCCGAATAGTCGACCTCGTCCTCGTAGGAGCTCATAGTGAATGGACAGCCCTTCAATAGCCGCTTAGTGACTGCTGGAGAAGACCGATGCCCACAGAAAAAACAAGGGTGAAATGATTGATGCAAATCCGGTTGACAAGCTGCGGCTTCGAAGCCAGTGGTCACTGCAGATGCCAATAAAGCCGGCCCCGATGATGGGTCCAGAAGGGAGACGATCAAGGTTCTCCGCTGTATGCGACCCTACCAAGGGTAAATAAATCCCCAGTTCTGCTGCCAAGACAAGTTGTAACCCCAGACAAACACAGCTGCGCGCCCCAAGCAATAAAACAAGTGGCAGCCCACAAGAAATATAATAGCCACCGGAAATGGACAGTGGGGGCCCAGGATACCCGGGTCGAGCAGTGAAATAACAGATTTTTATATACTGTAATGAGAATTTACCCGGTGAGCAGCTGATTCCGAGGGGCAACAAGATCCATTCACCACCAAGCGATAGAATCCAAACGCATGGATCAGGTAGTAGTGCCGTCGAGCCGAGGGTTCCATAGTTTACCTAGGGTTTCGGCCGCCTCCATGATCGCCTTGTCGCAGAGCTCCGATTCGATCCCCTCCTTTATTTTTTTAATTAAACTCAATATTTTCAAATTAATTTGCTTTTTATTTTATATATTTTATTTTATTTATTTTTTTCAATTTTTCAATTTTAATTGATTTTTAAAGTTTTTTAACTTTTTATTTTAACAATGTTTTTTTTTCTCTTTATATTTAAAATTTATTTTTTATTTCAAAATTTATTTGTTTACTCATTTATTTATTAAAATTTAATATATATTTTTAATTTATTTTGTTATTTTAATATTAATAATTTTTTTTAAATTTAATAAAATCTAATATATATATTTTTAATTTAAGTTCATATATATATATATATATATATTATTTTTTATAATTTAAATTTAATTTATTTTTTAAAATCTATTTGTTTTTTTAATATATATATTTTTAAATTTAATATTTTTATTGTATTTTATTTTTCATTTTTTATTTTTAATTAATTTTCATTTTTTTAATTTTAATTTCAATAATGTTTAATGTTTTGTTTTGTTTTTTTTTAAATTTAATATATTTCTTTAAATTTAATTTTTTTATTTTAAAATTTAAATTTTTTATTTTTAAATTTAATAAACATTTTGTTTTTCTTTTTTAAATTTAATTTCTATATTTTATTTTTTATAATTTCTTTCTTTTTTTAACTTGTTTTTCTTTTTAATTTAATATTTTTATTTTGTTTTTATTTTTATTTTTTTATTTCTATATATTTTGAAATTTTAATCTTTAAAATTTTTATTTATTTTTTTTCTTTTCTTAAATTTTAGGTTTTTTTTAATGTTTGAATTAAAATTATTATTTTGTTTTTATTTTTATTTTTTATTCCTATATATTTTTAAATTTTAAACTTAAAAATGTTTTTATTTTTTAAATTTATTTTTTTCTTAAATTTTAGGTTTTTTTTAATGTTTGAATTTTAAAAATTAAAAAATGTTATTTCTATTTTTAAAAATGTCAAAAATATGACGCAATTTTTTTTTTTGTTATTCCAGCATCAACTGGTTTTGTTTTGAGGTTGTTTTTTCAATCCTTTTTTCAAGAAACAATTTTGTTTTTAGCATAATTTTATAAAATGTTGAAATTTGACCTTAAAAAAAAATCAAGTGCGTTCTGGAATACACTTTTTTTGTTTTTGGTGTGTTTTTTCATGTTTTTTGAGTCTTTTTGGGCTAGAGTTCTCGTTTTGAGGTCAGGTTACCTATTTCATCGGTAACAGTGTTAGTTGCGTGTGTATTGACTCTGCACTGAGAGCACCATGGTCTCCTGGGTAGCGGACATTCCCTTGCTACATGTCCTTCTTGATCACAATTATAGCACCTTACTAGTCCTCTTCCTCTGGTTCTACCACCTCTCATTCCTCCTCCTCGGCCCCTTGGAGTTTCATTCACTCTATAAGATGGTCTGTCCATTCGTTCCGCCAGTGCATCGAGGGCTCTACATGATCCAGGTGGATATCGGTGGCCACCCACCTATTCCATTTGGACCTGCAACATCAATTCTTTCAGTTTTTTAGCTTCAGCACAATTTACTATTTTTAGCAGGTTTTCGGGTCCTGCACTCCCGGAGCCGTTTTGGGGACTTAATGATCCAAGTGGATATTGGTGTCCACCCATCAATTCCATTTGAACCCCCACCACCAGTTCTTTCAGCTTGTAAGTTGTAGAACAACTTACTATATTTAGTAGTTTTTCGGGTCCTAAACTTCTAGAGCCGTTTTGAGGCCCTAAACGACGCTTTTTGGGGAAACTGGGAGCAACATGGGTCATAGACCAATGTTTCTCACTCAAAATTTGTAGTCCTTGGATAGATCTTTCTAATGAGCTATTGAGCGCGTCAAACAAAGATCGTATGCTAATGTTACATCCCCGGGAAGTTGTAACACCAATTTACCCAAACCGGACCCATAGTTTTGGCGCTTCATCTCCTAGGGTTAGGTTTTTGGACGTTTCGAGTTTTACATTGTTTCTCAACAATAAATAGGCCTTCAAGCCTCATTGTAACACAGTTCAGGGGGTTGGTAGCCGACACATCTCTTCTCAGAGATAAGCGCTACTAGTGCCCTAGCTTGCTTGTTCCCAACATTTCAGTTCTGTAACACAGTGGGGAGGCCTGTAGCTGTCACATCTCTTCTCAGGGATACGCTACCAGTGCCCTCTCCCGCTCATTTCCATTATGTATATTTGTAACACAGTTTAGAGGCTGGTAGCCGTCGCATCTCTTCTCAGGGATACACTGCCAATACCCTAGCTCATCTATTTCCATTATGTCTGTAATAGGCCTTCGAGCCTCGATGTAACACAGTTCAGAGGCCTGCATATGCCAAATATCTTCTCAGAGATACACTACCAATGCCCTAGCTTGTTTCCATTATGTTTGTAATCTTATTTCAGTTATTATTTTATTAATAAAACGAAGCATTATTTCGCTGCATCTCTGTGTTTATGGTTATACGTGTATTCTATTGCGTTCCTGCATAAATCCGGATCACTACACTGCTCTGTATTATGCATTGTAGAAGTGAAAAATTCACAATATGTATTGTTTGGAACATTGGAATATTTCTGCAAAACTAGACATAGTCGTGGAAGATGACCAATGCCTTTGCATATTTCACAGTAGTCGGTTGCGGTCTGATTTCGTTGAGTGGGGAACCCTGGGAAATGGGGTTGCGGTTGGTATAATCCTTGAGTATTTATCCGCGCAACTCCCCCAACTGGTGGAGCCCCCTGTGTCCCTGTTGCTGAAGTTCCTGCATTTTCCCCCCGCAACCTCAGGCATTCTGTGGCCACGTGTCCCTCCATCAGGCAATGGGTACACCACACATTGGGCCTTGCAGGTCGTATCGGCTGAATGTCTTTCAACTTCTCTATTAGACTGGCTATCTGATGTTGTAGCCCTAATATGGACGGGTCTTGTACTATGGATCCTCCACTAAACTGTTTTGGATACCCCGCCATAGCTTCTATTTTCATGGCTTGCTCAAGGGCATCTTGTAGGGAATCAATATTTTGTTGTGTAAGTGGAGTTATTGTCAGCGGGAGGAGTGGCTTAATAAACCAATCCCGTTGGTGATTTGGATCGATTGGGTAACTTAGCTTCCCAATCACATCCTTGAACCTTCTCATCAGTTCCCAAGCTATTTCTCCTTCCCGTTGTTTGATTTCCCACAACTCAGACAGCCATTTCTGATCTGTCCGAGGTAATTTAAATTCTTTGAAAAATTCTTTCTTCACATCATCTATCACTGGGTTTGGATGAGCTTCTGACCATTTAATGAACCAACAAAGAGCTCTCTCTCTTAGAGTAGTCTGGAACTCAATCAACTTAACTGCCTCTGGTGTCTCTCAAGCCCTCCATATCGCTTCGCAGAGATACCAGTGTTTTTCCACATCATTGTTACCTCTCCCAGAGAATTTTGGGTATCGGGTGAATGATTTCGCCATATTTCCTTGTATGGGTGGTACTAAAATAAAACCTCTACTTCCTGGCTTAGAGATTGTATTACTTGCACTATAGCTAGTAGATATCTGTACTGTAGACTTAACACTATTCAACTTTCTAAATTCCCATAACTTAACAAAAATTTTATCAGGTGGATGATAGAGTACCAAGGGAAGGTTGGGACTAGAGCTACTAGAACTTTGGGGAATAGGATTACCTTGTGTTACGGGTGCCAAACTCTCTCGAAATAGTTGCTCCATCGCAACATGCGGCTCCACATCAGATGTCTCCTCGGGGTGCGCATCCTCCACATTGGATCTGAATATATCTTCAGCTTTTGTAAAGGATTGGTAACACTCTACTGTGAATTACACAATGTATCCTTCCAAGGTAGATTGTACCCAAAAATCTACTGCTCAGGTCAAATTAGTATCTAACCAATGGACTGCTACTAGACCCATGTTCATCCACTTGCGATAGACTCTACGCGATCCTCCTGGGAGTGACTTGATTTAAAGCCTCCACAACCAATTATCAAGTTCTTCAAGAAACTTTCCCCAGAAAATTTTGTATAGGTCACTTGAAGATTTTGAAAACAGGACCCGAACTTTAATAGTCTTTTCCCTCTGTTGTCGCAGCTCCGCTTGTTGCGATATGAACTGGTACAAGTGATTATACCACCAACTTCGTAGTTCCCTCTCAGAGATCCACGATACCATGATCTAACTCCTAAATGAATTTTCAGGTCCCAGCAATGAAACCATTTTTTGGTGAAAAAGGAGGTCTCTAGGCAAGACCCAAGTTCAGGATAGAGGCCAACAATGTTTTCGCAGTAGTCTAGCACAACGTCAACATTTTCACCCTACTCCAGAGAGCAGAGCATCTCACCCGAGGCGTGTCATGACCTTAGTAAGATTAGGAGACAAATCATGTATAAGACAAATACAACCATGAAGAACAATTACGGAAACTTGGAAGAAAAACACATATCTAGCAGCTCTGTATGAACTATCATTCATCAAAGCATGTTCAGAATGCTGAATTAAAATTTAAACTGGGCATACATTCATAGTAAGAAAATGACTAACAATCAACTCATAACATTACACACAGAAACAACTAGATTTCATTATCAATATCAGAACAACATACATCTACTCTACAGAGTCTATTACAGTTTGATTAAGTGCAACAGAGTTCTCATGGAGCTCTCCTACGGATTTTCTCTCTCTATCGACCTTCTGCCGCACTGACTAACTCCCTCTCCTCCGCTGGCTGACTGCCTATTTGTTCCTCCGCCAGTGTGACTGTCAATCTTTCCTCTTTTCCTGCTCCACTGCTTTTCGTTTCTTCTTGATTACTGGGAGTTCTGCTGATTGTTCTTGTCTCCCGTATCTGCCATCTGCACTGTTCTCCGCAACTACCGTGCCACCTATCTTCCAGCTTTCCACAACGGTGACAGCTCTCTGTCTACCTTTATTGCGTTCCACCACCTGTCCTCCAACCTTCCGCAACTCAAAACTATTCCTTTTTCAAAACAAAGGCCCCAACAGGCCCCAACCACACACTACTGACTTGTCCCGAGTTAATTTTTTCTTGTTGTTGCGGCTTCCATTGGTCTGTCAGCTTCATAGGCTGACTTTGTCTTTTCTATTTCTTTGCTCTGTCTAAACAAAGGCCCCAACACAATCATATAAATTGTTGTCAATGTCTCAAGATCAATGTGTTAAGTCAAGGTTACATTCATATCAAATAACATTGTGATATGCCTATGTTACTGCAATAAATAAATAAACACACACACACACACACACACACATACCACTGATATTAGAATATTTCCATATCATATCATTTATTATTGTCATACATATCATTGTACATTGTCATATATCCTTCGATCATAGACATAGAACAAGGTCACTATAATATAGATCGTTGTCATGTCTTACACTCATATAGATCACATTCATATAGAATGAGCCATTGTAATGAATGCAAACCACATAGAATAGAGAGGAAGCCATAAGCTACAAAGATTAACGAAAAGTGAGCCATAGGTGATAATACAAATAAAAAACATATAAGTGTAAGCCAAAAATTATAAGATGTAAGCCACATATTTGTAGGACGAGTTACAAAGTATTGAGTATAATGTGGGCTACAAAGTATAAAGAGAGCCATAGATCATTGAAGCAGGCTACAAAAACATTGCGAGCTAGGGGATCAAATGTGAGCCACAACAAAACAAAGTGAATCATAGAGGATATAATGTGATATTAGCCAATGAGATAAGGCGCAGAGAGTAATACAAGTTACTGTGATAAGCCATATAGAGTAATGCAAGCTACTTGTAATGAAGAGAAAACCACTATAATGAATACTAGTCACATGAATACATATGTGAATCACAGTGAAAGAAGAACAAGCCATAGATGTATATATTGCGAGCCAAAAAGTAGAAAACAAGCCACAAAGGATATGATACAAGTTCTAGTGAGATGTAAGCCTCAGGTAGATGTCAACGAACCAATAGACAATGCGAGCCACAAGATATTGAGCCAAAAATTTCCACACTCCTCTTGATCTTCGCTAGATGACGTGTGATGTCGAATTTCCCAATTGAGATGGATCAATCACATATTATATATATTCTCATGATTGAATGGGTGACTTAAAAAGATCCAAGATGACTTGTAGAATTCCAAGAGGGAATTTCTTAATTCAAATTCACTCATATTTAAATATTTTTTTTTCAGATGCCCTTAATGATGTTAGGTCATATAATAATAGGAGGAGTTTTAAAAAAATTACCAATAATATTCCTTTTATCCAAATATAAATTCTCTTTGGGGTGAGATGGGTTTTCCTTTAGGTAGTTGGGTTCCTATGGGGAAATTCGTCCCATAGTTGTCCCAATTTTTAACACTCCCTCTAAGCTAGGAATGAATTTCCATTTGAATCCTAAGTCTTATCTTGGATGTACATTTCTGATGCATCATGTCTCATCTTGTATCATCTCATCGTGTCTCATAGAAGAAGAAAAATCCTCAACGAATGGTAGGGGAGATCGATTTACTACAAATATCCTCCAAACTCTACTGGTCTCCAGGTCAATCTCCGTGACCTTCATCTAAGCTGCATCAAAAAGACATCCATCTCATCACATCTCATCTCAACTTGTCTCTCCTCTAATCATCAATTGAAAATGATGTCTTGATCTAAAGAAGAAGAATCATCATAAGAGAGATTAATCTTCCACCCTACATCTAATTACAATAGGCATAAAGGTAAGGATCATAGCTATCCTATTATTCGTTGATCAACAATAGGCAAGATACTACTTACCATGAGAGGTAAGGATCAAAACTATACTATTGTCCGCTGATCTTCCCACCTTGACCCTCAAGAATCAAGTGGTATAACACCTTCATAGAATCACTTGGGAGAGATACACAATTAGCATTTCTGGTAAGGATCAGACACACCCAAGTCTCCTCAACCATTGACTAGATGGGTTGCAATCCATACAAGCCCAACTTGTGGGTAGGATGCATATTAGGGTATACTTGATCAAGTATCATACATGACAATACGAGGAGATACACACTTACAATTTTTGGTAAGGATCATACAAAACCCTAAATTGACAATAGGGGAGATACACACTTACCATGAGGTAAGTATTAGACCCACCTATTGTCCATGAGTTCCCTCAACCCCATGAGATCTTCGGCTCCATTCTCGCCCTAGGGGCTCAGATAGGGGGGGAATCATAACTCAATTATTGATTAGCAGTGATCCCTTCCCAAAAGAGTCACATTCACCGGTCCAAGTTGTTTTGTGAAGACCAAGAACTTCCTTTTCGACAAAGGCTTGGTGAGAATGTCAGCAACTTGCTCATGTACTTCAATTCCACAACAAATCACTATCAGAGCCTCACTGTTCCCTTTGCAACACACCCCATATATAGTGATATCTAATCTCAATATGCTTGGACTGATCATGAAACACAATATTATATAAGAGTCATATCCCACAATTAATATTGCAGTATATCACAATTGTATCTAGTACCTACTCAAATATCTCTCCAAATATCTTTCTTAACTACACTGCCTCACAGATAGCCATGCTAGTAACAATGTACTCTGTCTCTGTTGTACTCAAAGAAACAAACTTGTGTTTCCAACTCATCCAAGAAATCATGGTAGACCCCAAGCTAAAATATCACCCATATGTGCTTTTCCTGTCAACAACATTTGGACGAGCCTAGTCAACATCAATGTATCCATGGAGTCTGGTAGTGTGTCTTAGTCCATGATTAATAATTTCATGTAGATATCTTAGCACATGGTTAGCAACAACTCAATATACATATCCAGGCTCTATCTGGCTCAAGGAACATGCTGCAAAGTAAGGATCCATATCATTGTCTGCTCATAATAAGGTCCATCAAATATGAATATGAAGAGGAGTCTCTCTCAACTGCTTTAGTGTGATCCATCATGCCAAGTCTCTGATAACATAATTCCCTTAACTAGGAAGTCATGATCACTAATCTAAAGATGTTGATCATCTAGGCTCATAGGTTACCTCCCTCTGGCATTGAATACTAAGATGATCTAATCCTGCCACGAATAAATTGTTAGCATATGAAATCAATATCATAGACATACCTTCAACCTTGAACAAGGGTTGGAGTCTGCATCATATGTCCATCAATCCAGGAATGCTAGGTCCAGGGGACTAACTTGAGTCCATATGGGAATTTATTTAGTCTGTAATCCTGAGTCTCATCATATGTGCCTTAAAAATACCCGAGGTAGCTCCAAGTGTGCTTCTTCCTTAAGAACATCATAGAGGAATCCAACTTCACATACATATGATAATAGTGCATCTGACAACATGTGCTACAATCCTCTCCCTATGAGATCATATTCCTTGTCATTGATGAGTTAAATATCGTAGAAGCATCTAACACTACGATATCTTGTCATCTAGAATGGTCCTTGCATGAAGGACAATATACAACTCTCAGTGTCTCCTTACCTCAAAACATCTCATTTGACTATTACATTACAATGTACTCCGTCTAAATAAGAAGCCTCTTCAATTAAATTGGGAGATAGGAATCATTCCTTCAAGGTATGAGCTCTTGTTCACCTTTCAAGTGCCACTCTAATCATGAGATGGATCTACATGATCCTCAATCTTGATACTTGGTTCTCACAATTATCAAATGCACTTGTAGACCCAGAACAAGAGAAAGAGCAATAAAAACAAAGTATATAAACATAATTAAAGTGTGCCTGATGATAAGGTAGGACTATATTTCTTCTCTAGATATGAGAGTCACTCCATTTTCCTGCACTAGTTCCCTCTTGGGGATGACTCTTCCTGCAATGTTCTGCACCATGGTGATCCTTAGGATATGCTTTCCTTAACCTCATACAAGATGTTAGTGAAAGAAGCATTCAGATATTCAAGCAAGAAGAATAAACAGTAGTATAAAATGAAAAATCTAAACAAGAGCAGTGTCACAAAGAGGTAACATGAGATTTTGAAAGTATATCTTTAATGAGGATTGTATGAAGCTATCAACTCCCTCTTGATCCTACACCACATACCATCAACCATATGTCGAAGTCATCTTGAAAAAGAAGAAATGCTTCCTCTTGAACACCACTTGTATCCTTGATCTCTTTCATCGGTAGAAAAGCCCAACTTATCAATGTACAAGATGATCACTGAATTTGACTTATATAATCTCCTATTGGGTAGGAGACAAGTCCATCTAGGGTTTCTCATAATATGTCACAAGTAATTGAACAATTGAATGGATTCTTATAGATCATATCATATTATGAATAATTTTGAATCATACCAGAAATTTTCCATATCAATGCCACTCATAGGGTTTCTCCCAAACCCTAGCCTTTGTTTACAAGAACAAAAGGTCTCCCTAGGGTTTCCTTTAAACCCTAGCATTCTTTTACATCTCTGCCAAATTCATCCTTTTTTCTCTCCTTTGATCATGAACTTCATCATAGGTGTCTTCACGAGGGTGATATTCAGTGGATTTTCTTCAACCCAACTCCAATACCATGTTAATTTTTAGGGCTAGATTGTTCTTTGTTTTAGATAATTGCATTTTAAAAAAATCAACATTTAAATTTCATTCACCCCATAACATCATTTCATCATTCGAAATTATGTAGAGAGAACAATAACATCAACAATGTAATAGACCAATAAAGGAACATAGAAGAAAAACATGTACAATAAAGACACCAAGATTTAGGTCAGATACCAGGAAAAATCCCACAAGGGGGAAAACCCAACTAGATTCTTCTCCTTACTATATTCATCAAATGTTCAACTGAGAAATAAAGTACACATATCATGAGACATCAATCATATTAGGCCACCCAGGGCCAATCCAGAAGCATACCATATCATATTGTAATAATCACTATCACGAAGATAAGCCATACATCGGAGTGTCATTGTCATATCAAGGTCATTATTACTGTCATCATAGTTATTGTTATGTAACAAGGTCACTATAACTCTCAAGTAGATCACTATCATGTCAACATCAAGGTCACTACCATGTCATTCATAAAGCTCATTTCCATGGAATTCATCAAGTTACATATAAATCATTGTCACATATTGAGCACTTCAACGAAGATACTGTCACAAATCATGAGCACTGTCATATATAGGGTTAGCACTAAATTAAAGTTCAATATTATACAAGGTTACTGTCATGCTAGGTTACTGCAATTTCAACGTTCATTGTCATATCAAAAGATCAATGTCATGTTTCCAAGTCACAACCATATAAATTGTTGTCAATGTCTCAAGATCATTGTGTTATGTCAAGGTAACATTCATATCAAAGATCACTGTGATATGCCAAGGTTACTGCCATATAAGGGGTCATTGTTATATATATATATATATATATATATATATATATATATAGTTACTACCATATCATATCATTTATTGTTGTCGTACACATCACTATACATTGTCATATATCATTCGGTCATAAACATAGAACAAAGTCACTACAATATAGATCATTGTCATGTCTTATAGTCATATAGAATGAGCCATTGCAATGCATGCAAACCACATAGAATAGAGAGCGAGCCATGAGCTACATAGATTAACAAAAAGCGACACATAGGTAATAATATGAACCAAATGCAACTAAATGCAAGATTTTACTAAGAACTAAGTGCCAATATTAAACAACCTACAAAAAAAATGCAAGGAAATAACCATACATAGCTGCTCATCCTCTGTATGTAGAAAATGCTTGAAAAACAATCCAGTTTGTTTCACTACTACAACAAATGGAATCTAGAAAACATTGTATGCACAAAATATAGTTCCAAGATAAAAAAAAAAAAAAGCAAGAGGAAGGAAAGTGGATCCACATCAATGGACCCACCCACAATAGACAAACAATTTATATCTTCAATGTAGATAAAAATTGCTCTACGTAACCTACAAAATAACTTTAATGTATATGACCAGCAATAAAAGAAAAGGAATAGACATTGTCATATCAATGACTACAAAAGTGCATGCACAATATTTTCCAATAGATGCTAGACAACGCAAAATCAAAGCATCTTTGGAATGGATGAGTGTTTAACCATCTCCAACAGAGGACATATTTGTAACTATTTTGTCCAAAAAAAAAAAAAAAATTCAGTTTATTTGCAAGCATAATCATTATGACTCCCTTATACAAGTATCCTCCTTTAACCTAACTTGCCCCAAAGACAACACAACAAAGGGACATTGTGTTCCATAAATGCAACCCAAAATGGGTTCAAATGCTATGCCAGATAAGTAGATACCGCAATGTAATTTTGCATTTCCAGAACCAAGCACTGTAATATATATTATAATCTCACATTTCCAAAATAATCAAAACATTACGTCCACAAAATGAGGAAATTTAATAACCACACAAATATTAATATGAAATTACAAATTGAATATAGAATTAAAAACTTGTTTTGTGAGTGATGAGGGATTTAGCCTTGAGAACCAACTTTTCTCAACTTTCATTACAACTGCAGTTATTCAGAACAGTAGGAGTATCTGTTCAATAATATGATCCAAATGTGGGACTACCTACACTGGCTTCAATCAATACTTAACATGTTTTATCTCAGTCGGATAACATTTACTGTTAAACCACAAACCTTAGATACTGTATACAAAGAACTTGCTGCTGCCAAAAAAATTAGGGATGAATGAAATTACTGGAGCATCACATGATTGTGAAAACTCGCATAAAGCAATCAAACAAGAAATATTGCAGTCAAGATGGAATTAAGTGCCAAACAACTAAAACCAATTTCAATTAATGCACAACTATAATTTGCAGTCATGGACGAACTAACTCAGATGCTGCCGTAGTGCTGAGAATTCATTATTAAGCTTAACCAGATATGAGAATCCATCCTGAAATAGCAATTATGCAATAACTCAAAAACCATAACTAGTACCAAATTTTAGGTCAGGATAACCAATTTTGCTATACCTATATGTCAACGAGTTTTAAGATAATTTAAAATGTTAAGAGAATCCACCCTGTGTTTTGCACACAAAATAGTAACAACAAAACATAGAAGCACAAAATTTTAGTTCAGAGTAACCGACTTCAATATTCTCTAGTCTATGGCCTATGCAGGTCTCGAACCTGCGACCTTCGCGTTATTAGCACGACGCTCTAACCAACTGAGCTAATAGGCCATATGAAATTACTTTTCACATATAATTTCTGGTTTTATTATTTAGGAGAAATTTCAAATGACCTACCGTCGATGCGGATCGAACACATTTCTTCAGATATGTACTACCAATTCCATTTCGGTATTTCAAAATTTCAATCAACACTTTATTTGAAAAGGAAATTATTTATATTTTGATTTGAAGGAACAAGTCCACAATATTATTGAAATTGATAATGTAGATCACAATATTTATGTTCATGCACGCAGAATGATGTAATCATCTAGTTAAACTTTAGAAAATAAGACAGAAGTGTATGGTGTGTTGGTTGTGGGTTAAAATGATGTCGGGTTTGAATATTTTCTAAGAATTTAATCATAAACAGTTTTAGACATCTGTGTGGCTGTAGTTTAGTGGTGAGAATTCCACGTTGTGGCCGTGGAGACCTGGGCTCGAATCCCAGCAGACACAGTTTTCCATTTTGGTCGTCCTCCCACTGTTAATTTGTTTTGCATCCTTTCTCTCATTTTCGTGCAGTAAAACGTATTAGATTTTATTTGTTCTATTAATTTTGAAAGGTATTGATTTCAAGATGTAGCCCTAGTTTGTTCTGTTATTTGTGGTTCTTGCACCCTAATGGTTTTAGTTCCAATATTGATTGCTGGCTGGTCGATAGTATAAAGAAATTATTTACATTTCGTTCATACATATATCATTAAAGACCTTATTTAGCCATTCTTAAATCAGCACTCATATCTCCTCCATTTCACCTTTGTGCTCTTGTGCCGCTAATCAAATCAAGATTAATAGTGGCTGGATTTAGTATATTTAAAAAAAACATCTAGTTTTTATTTTCATAGTATCATTCATTTAACTTTCCTTGTTAGAACTATCAGTTATTAGATTTTTTTTTTTTAATAAAATACAAAATTGATTTTCTTTATTCACTGCAATGCAACCATGGTTGCAGAATCCCTGACACTGTAATAAGTCAGGGATTTTTTTCAAACAGTTTTTTTTGAAAATACAACTTACTTTGAAACTTCCTGCTTCTAGTAAACTTCCATGTCAAAAACAGTTAAAACAATATCTTGCTCACTTTTTGGTCTTTATATTTTACCTATTTGTCTTTATGTTTTGACAAGACACATGTAAGAGTAAAAATTTCTTTTCAAATAAAGTATTTATTTTGAAAATGTGAAGACACCTTTAATGGAATTGTATCACAACTAAAATCTACTGAAATAGATGAAATTCCATTGGCACATAACTATTTTTTTGACTCAGCTGATTAAAACTTTGTGTTTATAATGCGAAATTCATAGGTTTGATACTTGCATTAGGTCATTTTCCTTTTTCCATTCTTAGTATCATGTGAATACATTGACCATGAATATAATCACACCCAAAACCTAAAATAGTTAGGAGGAAGAAATGATATTACATGAAGCAAAATCTCCTCGCAAGTTGCCCATATGATATGCTATCATCATCTTATGTTGAAACAAAACTTACCAAGGAACAACACCCTCTATGTACCTTGTCAACCATTTGGTTGTAAGAATGCTACCTTGAGTTGCAACATAGATCAACCCAAACTCTCCATCATCCTTCAACATAGTATGTGCATTCCAAGGAACCAAAGAAAGACCCCTTTCTTTACCATATTGCAACCACAAGTATGATTGTAGGATTTGCTCCAGTCTCCAAAATAAGAGCCCTATAGGCAACCAAAGAGTGATATAATATATGTGTGAGCATTGGAGAGTCCATCCAACCACTATCACATTCCCAACAATTGAGAGGTACTTATGATGTTAGATATAAAGTTTACTCTACAAGTGAGAGGTACTTATGATTTTAGACATGAAGTTTACTCTACAACCACTGAAGGCACCAATTCCAAATGCATACTAATGAGAGTCCCATGCCAAAGTGAATATTCAAATATCTAATAATCACCCCATGCCAAATATAAGTCCAAGGTGTTGGGATCTAATCAAGTAGAGAGTCCAACCTTACCCACAAAAAAATTATTTTGTCGTCACCAACCATAGCACCAATGCTAAGGAGAATGTGTCCAAGCAAGCATGAGCACTATCAACCAAAATCCACTTGAGACTCACTAAAAGAAATGAATCATTGGCAAAATGATTGTCAACCATTTCACAACCATCAAAGGGCAACTTTCCCCCGAGGACAAGCAACCTCCAATAAATAATCCAATGCATCTACCGTAAAAAAATATAAACATAGGGCCAAAGGGCACTTGTGGAAAATAAATCGATGCAACAAAATATGAGGGGACAATGCGTTACTCATATAGAAAAAAACTAATACATTGGAGAATAATGTTTTCACCACAAACCTCAGATGAAACCCCACACATGTCAACATCTTTGTGATGAAAGTCCAATCTACCTAATCATAAGCTTTCTCAAAATCAATCTTCAAGAAAAATGAGATTGTTGGGTAATCTCTTTGAAAATCTCACTACCGGAAATCCTATTGCAGCAACTGGAATTAATTCTTCTAATTGTTAATTAATTAACAATTTATTTGCTACGAAAAATATCGAATAAATCACACTACAACATTCACAAATAAAATTGCAAAAATTAATAGCGCTTGAAACTAAGAAATATTCTAGTGCACACATAAAAATTGACATAGTTATTTTTGCAAAAATGTCCCTGAAAAAACCCAACTTCGGAAAAACAGTGCAACAATTGAGGGTTTTAATTATTATGCAATAGTGAAATAATCTGAGTACAATATGGATGCCAAAAACTAGCAAACCTTCAGAGAAATATTGACACAAATTTCTTGAGGGAGAATACCCTCACTGCGAGCAATCCCGACACTTGACTGCCAAATAAAAGCTAGTCGTCCAACTGGGCCTACGCTGGCTCTACATCACACTGGAGCTGCCTGACACATGTGCTACCTAAATCAACTGCCAATCTAACCATCCTTCCTCCTCTTGCCTATGAAAATGCTTCTTTGACACTCTAAGACTCCTTCCCAGCACCTGGAGCTGAAGATGTCTTCCCTTCAGCTAAAATTGAACTGCCCTTTGAGGGTCTGTGCTGCCTTTGCACAACCTCTGGTAGAAAATCTGACCTCTCTACAAAGTACTCATCGAATCTGGAAAAAATTTCCTCCAACTTCACTATCCCAACCCCTCTTTGTATTTTCTTCCTTCTCTACCTCGAACTCTTCCAACAACTGCTGTTGCTCTCTGGAAAATTGAACTCTCCAAGGAAATTGATCTATATGTGTGTATTTTCTCCATCTACCCAACGACTTCTTCTTATAATCTTTTGTTGGACCTCCAATGACCACGATTAAATCTTAATCGATGGCTAAGATAATATCAGAGTTGATCTGTGTGAGTTTCTAGATGATTCACACCTTATCTCAATTAATACTAATTAATTAGCCATATTTCCTAAGTTTGGACTTAGGAAATATTAAAAAATAGACTAATAATCTAATTGAGACACTTCTAGGTGGAATTTCCAAAATTGTTTTCTGGGTTATGGTGATCTCTTATGTTTTAGTCTCTCCACAAAGCTTCAAGACTAGAACACCTATGATGCTGCAAAAAATAATACTCCCTCTTAGCGAGGAAGGTGTTCTAGTGCCGCACCATTGCTACAAAACCCCATCTCTGTATCACCCTTTGTCATGCCACTGATGTTTGACCACTGTGACTGCCTTCCACTGCCCACCAACCATTACGCTACTCTGATGCTGCATCTGTGCTGCTGTTGACACTGTTATATTGTTTCCAACTTTGCATCTGCACTGCAACTCCCTCTCATATGTTTCTGCTGCAACTATAACAATTGAAACTGAGAAGCATCCTAAATACTGAATTAATTGTGTCTACTACATTTGTCTCCTAATTTCTGACTGCTACTAGCACCTGCACTCTCCATTGAAGAATCTGTGTTGTTGCTGACTCTACTGCTAAGCCTTGTGCTCTCCTATCAACACTGTACTATGCTACTCAGCATGAGACTGCCACTAGCGTGCAATTGTAACTCCATAATCTGGCTGCAACACTGACACTGATCCATCCTGCTACTGAATACTATGGGCCCCTATAGCAAGATGATGATCCATGAGGAGGACACCTCAACAGGCACTTCCTGCCTCTGCAACTTTGGGACTATAGCTTCATATCACCCCATCTCTATGTGGGAGGTATAACCACAAACATAAAAAATTCTTCCTCTGGCCCGAAGGACAACTTGTCTATCTTTGTAGACGTTGCCACCTGGTCTTGTTGTTGCTTCTATTGATGGTACTCTTCAATAGAGCACACCTCAACTCCTCCTGTTTTAGATTAGACTAAACTCTGTCCCATTTAGGTAATGTGTCTCCAAACAAGACACTTTGGACAAACACATGCCACTCCTCTAAGATACTATATAGTACCAACTGTACAAGCTCTGTTAGTTGAGGTGCCTCCCCAACGACTACTAGCTGATCTCAGACCTCCTGAATCCTGGCGAGATAGGATTCTATGCCTTCTCCCTTAATCATCCTGATGCACCTCAAATTCTCCTGCAGAAACATCTTCCGCTTCTCAGAAGTGTTCTGATACAGCGGGACGAGATCATCCCACATTTCGTTGGCTATTCCTTTTTCTACCACATGTGAGACTACATGCTCTGGACTCCATCCATGATCAATCTCTTCGCCTTTTCCATCTCCTACTTGTACTCCTTGAATTGATCAACCTCTTAGGGTACTGCTACCACATTGTCCACATAAGATTTTGGGCCATGTTCATCTAGTAGGAAGGTCATCCTGACCTTCCAGATCACAAAGTTGGAGGCTCCCTCCAACCTATCCTGATCTCTAAGCTCGGCTATGGCCATCTCTGAATCTGGTCTGGAAAATCCCTCTTTCCCTCTGGACGGATGTTGGATCTTCTACCCACACTCCCTTTTGGAGTGAAGAAATATTCTCATAGCTACTACCAATATGCAACTGGAAAAATTAGATCTCTAAAACTCGAGATCCCCTAGGATAAATTTCCCTCTGCTGTATGTGCTTTCCTCTTCTCACCCACCACAAATTCTGCTCTAGAAAACTGCTGCAAAACCCTTTGTGCCTATACTAGAAATATTCTCAATGAAAATACTGAGTTTTTGCTATTCCCTCTGCCTGCTGGAATCACTTTTCTGGACATATCGAATTTTCCTGCAACTGTAACTGGAAAATCGAAGCCTTGCCCAACAATTTGGACTGCCTGGCTAGGCACTGCATAGCCCTTGAAAATTTCGGCTTGCTGCTCCCTTTGAACTATGAAATTTTCTTCTTATGCTTTTGAGCTTCCCCCTTGATCAATCTTGCTCTGGTACCATGTGAAAATTTCACTACTGGAAATCTGATTGCAACAATTGGAATTAATTCTTCTAATTGTTAATTAATTAGCAATTTATTTGCTACGACAAATATCGAATAAATCACACAACAACCTTCACAAATAAAACTGCAGAAACTAATATCCCTCATGAAAAATGAGAAATATTCTAGCACACACACATTTATTTTTGGACAAATGTCCCCGAAAAAACTCAACTTGGAAAAACTGGTGCAACAACTAAGGGTTTTAATTAGTATGAAACAATGAAATAATATAAGTACAATCTGGATGCCCAGAACTGGAAATACTGTAAAGAAAGTACTGGAAACAAATTCTTGAGGGAAATTACACTCACTTCAAGCATTCCTGACACTTGAATGCCACTAAAAAGCTACCCGTCCAATTGGGCATGCGCTGGCTCTACGTCACACTGGAGCTTCTTGACACATGTGCTTCCTGAATCGACTGCTAATTTAGCCATTCGTCCTGTTGCTGGCTAGGAAAATGCTTCTTCAAAACTCTGGGACTCCTTCATGGCCTCTGTAACGTAAGATGTCTTCTCGTAAGCTAAAATTGAACTGCTCTTTGATGGTTTGTCCTACCTCTGTAGAACCACTTAGAGAAAATATCAACCTCTCTGCAAAGTACTTACTAGATCGGAAAAATATTTCCTCCAACTTCACTATCCCTGTCCCTCTCTGTCTCTGCTTCCTTCGCTAACTTGAACTCTTCCGACAACTACAGTTTCTCTCTAGAAAATCAAACTCTCCAAGGTAATCGATCTATCTGTGTGTATTTTCTCCATGTACCCATCGAATTATTCTTATAATTTTTTGTTGGACCTCCTATGGACAAGATTAAATCATAATCAATGGATAAGATCATATCATAGTCGATGCGTGTGAGTTTCTAGATGATTCACTCCTTATCTCAATTAATACTGATTAATTATTTATATTCCTAAGTTTAGACTTATGGAATATTAAAAAAATAAGATAATAGTATAATTAAAACACTTCTATGTGGAATTTCCATAAATGATTTATGGGTTATGGAGATCTCCTATGTTTTAGCCTCTCCACAAAGTTTCGAGACTAGAACACCTCCAATGCTACAAAATCAAATGGTATCGTGGGCCCACTCCTCCTACACAAAACTTGTATGTTTCTGTCAAACTACCTTCCATGCAACTAAATGGATCCTTGAAGCCATTGATTTATTTGTGCTCTGGTACACAACACTAAGCAAGGAAATGGCCTTCAACCCCAATGGTGTCTTTAGCCACATCCTTGGAAATCAAATTGATCATTGGTTAAGAGATTTTGAAAACTTCCCAGAAGACAAGACTACAACTACCAATCAACAAAAAACATCTTCGATCATGTCCCACATGCCTTGTAAAACTCACAAGGAAGGCCATTCACTCTTGACTTTCCATTCTTCATAGAACCAAAAACCAAACATTGCAAGAAACTCCTTTTGAAAAGACATTGTAAAACCTATCTCAATTACCAATAGAAACCTCACATGAAGTAACCCTACAACAAGCATTCCTAGTAGCCATCACACAACCTCTCAAAACATATAGAAATTAATATTTCAAAAACACAACCCAAACATAACTTTGACCTCAAATGGATCCTCTACAAATATCCATCCACCTAAAGTAAACCAAGAACCATGTTCACAAGGGATACGACTATATTACTAGGGGTACTCACCTTCCTAATTGTAGTGGATTTAGTTAGTGCATATCATCTTCACAACAATTATGAGAGAAGTATAGACTATGATGGTACATGATTGTCTTGAGTATTCATGTTTTAAGGTAACCTATCACTTGTAGAATTTGATTTGACACCCAACCATACACTTTTATGTTTCATGATCTTCTGAGTAACATGATTGTGCCCATTTTCCTTTATGAATACGTTTGTCCTCACTTATGTTTTGCATTTATTCATATTTTTATTTTCACATTAACTTTGAATATGCCTAGACAAGGACAAAAATAATAATAGTAGGTAAGATGGAAAACCATTGTTTATTATTTTCCTTTTTTTCTTCTTAATAAATATGAAAGTTGACTGTCAATGAAAATAGTAGTAACTGACATGCAATGATAAAAAAATGTATGTAAGTGAGTACCATATGAGAACTATCTTTAATAAAAGTTAGAACCAAGTCGAGTGAATATGTTCAATGGATTCAACTAGGGTTTTTTCAATGATTTTCAAGCTCTTTTGTCCATTTCCACACCAATATTCAAGAGTCTATCTACAACCTAGTTTTCTCCCTGAAAACATGTGAAAGAGAGATATATGAGAATGTGTTGGTAGATCATTTTATATCCTGAAAGAGAGGACACTCAGAGGAATGAGTATGTAATTATGATCACCCAAGTCAACCAATTAATAATAGGGAGAGGATCACCATAAATATGAATATTTCAAATGTATTTTTCCTTGGTAATCTGGAGTAGTAACTTGAGGGCCACCAATTAACTAAAATTGTTTGTGGCAGGTCCGAGACACACTGAGAAAAAGATATAGGATTCATCAGAGAGATGCAGTATGCCTCCTGCCCCTCCTTAAGATGGGGACCCTCATGCAACCCCATCAAAAAAAGCCCATGGGACACCTTTTTAGATTGAATGCACCAATCTTGAATTCCTTGGAATTGAGGAGGGGATTTGTGGGTAAGCATAAATAATAGCGAAGGTTTATATAGCACTAAGAGAACATCCCTAACTTATTACAACAACAAAGGGCATTTTGTAATCAATCAACTTTTTCATTTATTTCTTAAACAAAGAAACTACTAAATTTAGAACCCAAAAAAAAAGATAAAGGAATGTAGAATGTAGGATAAACTTTCCTTATTTGAAAAAATAACAAACTAACTACTCCCAATCCAAAAATCCAAAAATCAATACATCTCAAACAAGCTCTCATTACATTTTAGTGCAAAAATTGAACCAAAGAAGAATTTGTAATATTCCTACTAAGAAATAATAGTGATAAACAAAACAAAACTCCATATGCAACTACCAAATTTAACATACAATTAGACACCCACAAATTCAGCCAAAAACCATTTTATTATATAAGAGGAATGTACAATGTACAAAATCACCCAAAAACTATTTTATTATAAAATATGTAGGTACAATGTACAAAATCTGTATAGAATATGTATGTACAATGTACAAAATCACCAAAAAACCATTTTATTATAGAATATGTATGTACAACATAAGAGGAATGTACAAAATCACCCAAAAACCATTTCATTACAAAATATGTATGTACAATGTACAAAATCTGTATAGAATATGTATGTATAATGTACATAATTTTTTTTGATTATATAAGAAGAATGTACAAGGTACAAAATCACCCAAAAAAACCATTTTATTATAGAATATGTATGTACAATATAAAAGAAATGTACAAAATCACCCCAAAACCATTTTATTATAGAATAAATTTGTGCAAAATATGTAATACTTTCTATTGATTCAATAGATTTGGTCTTATACATACGCGAGGAAGGTAATAAAAAAAGGAATCAATTTATTATTTTCTTCCTTCTTTATCACTTAGGAACCACGCGAGGTTCGAGTCCCATGCACGGTTCTGAATGAGAGAAAGGAGTGAGGGGTCCTATTTCGACAACTCTATCATTCTAGTCGTTGCTTTTCTTTCGTTCCAAAATAGCTGCTCTAGCCACTAAACGCATAGCAATGGATATATATGCACATATAGAATGGATAGGATCCTTGACATATTGTTATTTTGTACCATATTCAATTTTTTAGGTTTCTATTGAATTGAAAAAGAAAGGATGTTCAGTGGTCTTCTTTATGTATATGAAATCTCCTTCATAATGAAAATAAAAATAAAATTGGATGATATATGATGAAGCTATATGACCAATCTATATCAATACTTGAATACGCTATCTATAACATATATTCTATATTCATAGATCATAATATTTTTCATATATATATATATATATATATGCATGGAATAGAATTCACTTTTGGGATGCCTTGATGGTGAAATGGTAGACACGCGAGACTCAAAATCTCGTGCTTAAGAGTGCGGAGGTTCGAGTCCTCTTCAAGGCATAATATTGCTCATGCTTATTGAATGAGCAATTCAATGGCAAAAGTCTCTCAATATATTGGGATATATTCTTTGTTTATACGAGGTATTCCAATGATTACCTACAAGTTAATTTGTGCAAAATACGTAATCATCCAAAAACCATTTTATTATAGAATAAATTTGTACAAAATGAGTATGTATACCATTTTCTTACCATTTTATTATAGAATATGTATGTACAATATAAAAAGAATGTACAAAATCACTATTTAAAAAAACCATTTTATTATGGAATAAATTTAAAAGTACCCAACAACTATTTTATTATAAAATAAATTTGTGCAAAAATCAAAACATTTTATTATAAAATACGTATTCTGTACAAAATCACCCAAAGACCCAAAAACTATTTTATTATAGAATAAATTTGTGCAAAAATCAAAGCATTTTATTATAAAATACTATTATGTACAAACCATTTTATTATAGAATAAAAACCATTCTATTATAAAGTAAATTTGTACAGAATACGTGTACAAAATCACTCAAAAATCATTTTATAATAAATTTGTGCAAAAAAACAAAGCATTTGATTATAAACGTATTATGTACAAAACAATCACTCAAAAATAAACGTATTATGTACAAAACAATCACTCAAAAATAAACGTATTATGTACAAAATCACATTCAAAATATACGAACCCTGAACTTGCTTAATGGCCTATGCAGGTTTCGAACCTGCGACCTTCGCGTTATTAGCACGACGCTCTAACCAACTGAGCTAATAGGCCACTGCTGTCTGTTGAATATAGAAACATTATATGTTAAATTTTCCAACTAAACAAGATTGTGGTGATTTATAATTTCAAACCAAAATGTCCTTTCCAATGCGGTTTCCATTTGGGCTGACTACAATTTCAAAATGATACCATGAAAGGGATTTGTTTATAATTGAATTTCCAAATTTAAATTGATGACGACTCGACGGTTCGAACAACCTGAACATGACGTCAATGTTTTTAAAACAATCGCTTAATCAATTACAATTTAAAATATATTATTGAGAATAATGTTGGACATTGGGTTCAATACTCCTCATATGTTTTGTGATTTGGATTTATCGTTTCTCGTGGATCTATTGTAATGGAGATTAACGCTTGTGGGTTTTGACTTAACGTCAATTGTGATTCCAACAAGTGGTATCAAAGCGACATGTCTCGAGTTCGAAACTCACCCGGCTTGCATTGGGGGAGATTGTTGGACATTGGGTTCAACGCTCCCCGTGTGTTTCACGACATGGACTAACCGACTCTGGTGGATTCTAACTCTAACAATTGTAGCGAAGACTAACGTCTACGGATTTTGGCCTAACAACAATCGTGATTCCAACCAATAATACAACACTTTAATAATCAACTTATTAATGGAGATGAATTCAAGGATCAAGTTGGAGTTTCATAAATATTATAATAGATTTTAATGTTACTTATTTTGTAATTATTTTGTTGTATATTTTAATATTTAATGTCTTTTATTTATTTATTTAAATTTGGTATATATAATTGTAGTGAGATTATAAATTTTTGGTATTTAAATTCTACTTTTAATATCTTAATAGAATCAATATTTAAAAAAAAAATGGAAATATTTGGACTATATAAATTTAATAATTTATTTATATAATTTCAATAAAATTTTGATAATTTTAAAAAGATTAAAAATTATAGAAAAAAATATCAAAATTTAATATTTATATATATATATATATATATTTTGGTGTAATTCCACATCTCGTAAGTTTTTGGGATTTTGTTGTTTGTAAGTTTAGTGTGTCTAACTTTTTGAGTGGTCTCACCACCCACCAGGGATTCAAACATAGCAGATCCAAAAAAAAGTATTGGAGTGGTTATAAAAGGAGGTTACAATTATGTGAATTTTGAAATGGAAGTTAAATAGATTTTATAAATAGAGAAAAAATATTTTTAAATTTTGATTTTAGGAGTATTGATAATGTCATATTATTTCGATCCATGATCAAATATTTAGAAAGGGAATTCTTGGAGTGGTTATAAAGGGAGGTTACAATTATGTGAACTTTGAAATGAAAGTTAAATAGATTTTCTAAATAAAGAACACATTTCTAAATTTTGATTGTAGGAGTATTGATAATGTCATATTATTGCGATCCATGATCAAATATTTAGAAAGGGAATTCATGGCAGAGAGAGTAATTAAACAATTAGACTAAATTATGTGATCCACCCAAAGGATCACATCTCGATCAAATATTTAGAAAGGGAATTTAAGGCAGAGAGAGTGAGTAAACAATTGGACTAAATTATGAGACCCACCCAAAGGATCACATCTCGACTTATTAGCAGATCCTAACACCAAGGGCATCAAGGAGAATTGACCGACCAATTGAGCTAACCCTTGGGGCTCTATTATTATTGATAAGATAATAATAATTTATTGTTTTAATAAAAAAATCAAATATTGATGAAAAGAATAATAATAATATGACTATATAAATAATATCAATATTATTATGTGTACAAAATATTCAAATACTATGGATAAATATTAGGGGACTGGAATGACTAACCAAGAGGGGGAACAAAAATTAAAAGGTGAGAGAGAATCTAGGAATAAGGAAGAATAAGAAGAAAGTTCAAAATAAAGTATATTCTGATTTATTAATGATATATAAAAAATAAATGATAAAGGGAAAGAAGACAAAAATTAAGATCAGGGAGGGATGACCAAGGCAGAGAAATCAATGAACCATAGGAAAGGAAAATTCGAAAAATATAAGATTGAGGAAACGAGGGGGGCTTCGACAAGGGGTCAAACGGGGAAAATGAGGGGCGGGGGCGAGAGAAGGGGAGGGAGGGAGAAACAAGTGGATCACCAAAGAACAACCTATTAATGACTAAGACAGTGGATAAGGGGTTTCCAAGAGTCACATATTTTATAGACATATTCCCTATTGAAGTTGTCCTGGTGCTTTTTAATCTCCAAGGCTTCCCGAATAAAGTGGATTGACTGGAGAGGAGCCAGGGCTAGGATTTTTTTGTTTGGTTAAAGCTAATGAGGTGCTTGGTTTGGAACAAGTGTTCCGCCACGATTGACTTCAAGACCTGGTTATGGGTTGGGTCGACCATTTTCTCCTTCAATCGAGCCTTAAAGGACCCGTTAGTTTAGTTGATATGGGACTTGCCATAAGAAAAATGAATTTGTACACTTTGGGGCCAAGCATTGGATCTGATTTATCTTCAGGAGACTCAAATAATTGTTTTAGGGTTTTGCAAGGTTTAAATAAGGTTTTAATGTTCATTTTTGTTAAGAATCTTGAGATTCTATTGGTGGTACAAGAGTATTGGGCAGGAGCATGGGGTCTTTGGGGTGGTGAGAGCTGGCACCATTAAATTTTTTGTTGAATTGAGATGAAGAGTAGCCATTCTTGGGAAGGGATTTAATTAGGTGAGCTCTTTCTTTGGTTAGAAATTGCGGACCAGAGATTCAGATAACTCTATTGAATAGGGTTTTAAGAATGAGATATTTATGAGCAGGGTGGTGATGAGAGTTGTCATGGAGGTAACAATTCGTGTGAGTTTTCTTGCAATACACTTGGAAGGAGAGGGAATCATTAAAAACATGGGAGACAAGGACATCCATAAGGGAATGGAAGAGTGCTCTTCCAATTCCATCGTGAACTGGATATGGGAGGAGAGGTTGCTGAGGTGATGAAGGAAACCTTGGAGGGCAGGAATCCCATGAAGCCACACTATGAAAGTGTTGTCAACAAATCGATAACAACACTTCGATTTTTGATGCCAAGAATGAAGGGCCATAGTCTCAAAATTATCCATAAAGATATTTGAGATGATATGAGACTGAGGGTATCCCATTGTCATTCCTTCTATCTATTGATAGCAAGTACCTTTGTAGGAGAAAAAAATAGAGGTCAAATTTTTTTTAATGAGGTTAAGGGTTTTAGGGTCAACAAACTTGGAAATTAATTATAAGGCTCCAGGAACAAGGATTTTCGTGAAGAGGGAGATGACATCAAATCTTACCATGATGTCATTAGAGTCAAGATGAATGGTCTTGGCCTTTTTAATGAAGTAGAAGGAATCTTTAATGAAAGAATCAATGATACCCACAAAGTGTTGAAGCTTGAAAGCTAAGACGCGAGAAAGAGCCTAATGATGAGTGATGAGACCACTCAAAATGTCAAACATACTTAACTTGCACACAATGAAATTCCAAAAATAACATTAAAATTAAATAATGTTTTTATATAAGATATAATAACTTTTGTTTTATTAAAAAATATAAAATTTATTCCAAAAATAATATTAAACTTAAATAATCTTTTTATATGAAATGTAATGACTTTTATTTTATTAAAAAATATACAATTTAATTTATTGACATATTTTTTCATTTAAAAATATTTTATTAGAAATTGTTTCATGAGAAGATAACCTTATTAGTCCCCGCTGTTAAGCACAAGACTATTGTAATTGAAATGGTCCTCTTAACATTAGTCTGTATGTAAAATAACCTAAATTTTCAGTGGCTAAAGTTTTTGCAACTTATCAAATTTATAGATTAATTTTTGCTGACCAATAAAGTTATTTGCTGTCTTATTGGCCTCTTCCGAAGCAGATAGGCTATTACCTTAGGTTCTATCTTGTATTTATGGTTGATAATTGGAAACTGCAAACTACCACAAACTAATGCTAACATTAGTTCAAATGTATTAAATGCTATTTGGTTAATGTTGCCTATTTAAGTTATAAATCAAAGTCCGAAACCCAAGTTATTAGTTTCATTACTTTCCACCGCCCTGTGAGTTTTATGACATACGGGCATAGTTTTTTTATGACATTTGGACTCCTCATTTTACACTTGCACATCTTCACATTTTCATTTTATTCACAAAGATAGGGGGAGAGCAAAGCTAGAAGAATTATGGGATTATTGCAATTGCTGGGATGAGGATGACTCAGATGAATGTGATCGCTGTCTATTTCTCCAACTCTTTGGCTAGAAATAAATCGCTCATATATAGTGATATATAATGTTTATTCAAGTCTAGTACAGATTCTAGTCAAGACAAGCGAGAAAGGTCGACACTCAAGAAGCATGGCTCAGATCGTAAGGACCCTAAACAGTTTGTGTGATCATCAGTTATTTACTGATCCAACAATTTGGGGAAGCACCATTTATTTGACCCTTGCGCGCACACTGGTGTTGAGGTTCACTATAGGAACTAACCCTTTCGCTTCCTCTGTCCCCGTAGCCTCTGAATCATCCATGGGAACAAGGGAATATGGATAAGATCTTATAAGTGGGGATTCTGGGTGCCATTCTTTGTTGGTAGTAGAAGGAATCCTGTGACTGTGACTTTGTGTAATTTATTGAAGGTGAGGCTAGAGCATAAACCTGCCTCTTTCAAACAATTGTTTGTTTGTGGATGAATTACCCTTACTCTCAAAACAAGAAAAATATTCCTCTCCGAAGATATCTTACTCTCCAAGACTTGTATAGAGTAGTTATGTCCTTACAACAACACACAATATTTATTCCACCTCTTTCTATACGGATTACGATATTCACACGATAACAGATTCATGGGCAGGATGGGAAGGATATACCGGCCTGGGGGAAACTATTCCTTTGTGTTTGAGATTCAGAAGTGCATCAAGGAATGTGAAAATGATTGGAAGTGAAAGGCACTTACTTATGAGAATGGTAACACCTTTAAACTTTAAATTTTTAATCATTGGAATGAAAAAACAAAGGTAGAAATAATCATGCATTCTTATTATTATTAAAATGTAAAGACACCTTCTTATAATCAACAAGTGACCCTTTTGAAACATAATCCACAAGTATTGGTATTGGTACATGTGGTCAAAATTCCAACACTTTTGTCGTATTGTCAGAAATTTCCCCAAATTTTATCAATTTTTCAAATCCTGACAATGACTGTCGCTATACTGACATTTAGGGACATCGTCGCTTTTGCGACATTTATGGATGTCGTCGAAAATGCGACGTTCTAAACTATTTGTTGGTATTACAACGTTTTGGGACACAACGTCGGAAATGTGATGTTTCTAAAATATGCGTCGGTATTGCGATGCTTTGGAGAAAATGTCGGAAATGCGACGTTTTGCTCCAAACCGTCGCTATACCGATGCATATTTTAGAAACGTCGCATTTCCGATGTTTCTAAAATATGCGTCGGTAGCCAAACCTTACCATACGTTTTGACATATGCCATCGGATTTGATAATATAAGTGCCATACCATTATATCCAAAGTTTAATTGGAATGTGCCTCCAATAAATCACATATTTGGACTTTGCAATAGCTAACACCACAATTGTAATGTTTTTCCACCGTATGGTATACTTTGGAATATGATTTGCCACCATAATTAAACCTTGGAACTTTGGGTTAATATATATAATGTGTGGAATTATATAATAAGGTTTGAATTAAATGCAAATATATATATATATATATATATATATTGCAACGGTTTGGGCGTCGTTAATGCATTAATATTTCATTCAAACATTTTTGTATATGGTTTTAAATTATTTCTATGTAGAAATATATATAACAAATTATGTATCTAAAAATACTCCATATTGTTTAAGCTATAATTCAAACACATACATATAATTAGCTCAAATTTTAATTTAAAATGCAAATTATATTAATATAATTTCACATTTAAAGATATTTTTTCTCATTAATATATAAATATAAATTTATTTTTACATATAATGTTATAATATAGTTTCAAAATAAACATCACATTAATAATTTCACATTCAAATATATTTTTTAAATAGAGTTTTAAATTACTTTTATATATAAATATAAAATAGAATAAAATTTTTGAACAATAAATATATAAAATTATTATAGAATTCACATTGCATTTCAAATATATTAACAATTATATTTTAAATATATCTTCTTATATAGTTTTGAAATAATTGATTAGATTGGTGAATAAAATCAATTACATTAGAATTTTGTCTAATTTCTTTTTTGGTAAATTAATTTCATGAGGTTCACATGAAATCTCAAGTCAAATTTAAACCAGCTAAACAAAAACTCTAATAATTTCATGAAAATCATCTAAAAAATTATTGAAATATCAAACTTGATAGTAGACCAATATGGGTTAAGTTAGTTTTATGAGGATCATGTTGGAAGTTATGTTGTTAACTACCTCCAAAATTTTCCAATGCACAAGAACACTACTTGATACACCAAGTTGAGGAGATTGAAATGTGTGGACCAGTACACACAAGGTCAATGTGGATGATGGAGAGGCACCTTGAATCCTTGAAAGCTTTGGTTAGACAAAGAGCATGACCTGAGGGTTCTATGGTGGAGGGATATGTGGTATATGAATCCATGGTGTATATTACTCATTATCTTCCTATATTAGCTTTGCCAGCTATGAATGCGGTGGATTGCATATGGGATGTGAACTCCATAAAAAATTTGAAGTGGAGCACCTGTTGGGAAAAGGTAGAATGAAGAAAGTGAGAGGTAAAATATTTATTATGTATAATACATATAATGTTTCATTTTTTTACATCATGTATATGATCATATTCATTTAGGTCTTATTCTTTCATCGTTTATTAATTAATATAATTTACCATGGTTTAAGTTATATTTAATATTGGTGAATTATTGTTTTTTTATTCAGGTGCTCAAGATTATGAGGCACTACTTTTATACATTGCAAATAGTCGTGAGTGGATGAGTGAATGGATTGAAACATGTGAAGCACGTAACAACAATAGGTTATCATGGCAACTACTGTCTGAATTGGTTAGAGAAGTGTATTGTAGTGGAGATGGAAATGTTACGGACAGGGAAATTGATTTAGCATATGGTTTGAAAGATAGAAAGGTAAGCAATTAATTCACCTATTTTATTCATTACTTATTTTATATTATATTTATAATATGACAAGAAGTTTGATTTTTCAGATAATTTTCAAGTTGTGTAAATTATATGATTAATTATTAATTGAGAATGCATCTTTTTCATGTTTGGCATATTGCAGTTGAAACACCACAAGTCTATGTGGTGCAATGGTCGTAAATTTCACATTAAACAGTTGGATGATAATAGGAAAATTTCTGATAGTGGGATAACTGCAGTATTCCAAGTCACTAATGTTTCCTCTAGGAGTGACAGACATCCTCGAGAATTTGAGAATAGATATTATGGGTTTTTAGATGATATAGTTGAGTGTGACTTTAATTCCTTCAAAATAGTTTTGTTCGACGTCAAATGGTATAGGCGGCTACGAATGAATGTACGTGATGATGATAGAACTCTTATTCAACATGACAATAGATTTCCAAAGGTTAAAACATTGTAGTTTGAAGCAGGAAAAGATTGCTATGTTTTTCCAAGCCAATGCGAACAAGTATTTTACTCAGAGGTTCCAGGTGAGAACGGATGGTCATTTGCTATTAGATATGATCCAAGAGGAAGGCCAATAGAGTACACTGTAGAGGAAGAAGATGATATTGATCAAGAAGAAGATGATGCAGTGGAAGAGGAGCAGGAAGATGCATTGACAGACGAAGAAGATATTTTAGAAGATGAACCAGGCGTAGGAGACGAGGCAACAATTATTGATGATGATGTCGATGAGGATATTATTGAAAATGACATAATTGATGATGATGATGATGATGATGACATGGTCGATCATTTCAACACTGTTTTTGAATCAGATGTTGGTATAGATGTCGATCAGTTGGATGAAGATCAAGAAGATACAGAAGAAGAATATTGATACAGATGTTATGTTCGATTATGAGCTGGTAAGCTATAACTTTATATTTAATATGTAGGAATTATTGCTTTTAAATAATTTAATAATTATGTGGGTTTATTTCATGTTGTTTATTATTTCAAACCAATAAATAATGGCCTTAATATTGTACAGGCTAAACTAAAGTTATGTATTTATACAAACACATATTGAATTTTTTTTTTATGACCTTAATTAATTTTTGGTTTGTTCATATTCTATTTCATAGATTGGGTATTAGGAAAATGAGAGTGATGTGAGGGGGATGGGAGGGGCCATATGAGCTTCCACCTTCACGTGGTTGGCTCTTTTCAGTACATAATAAATTATTCTTGAAACCAAGAGAAGCTCATTCATCTTTATTTAATTTTCATTATTGTAAATTTCATCAATGTTGTCTGATTATTGCAGCGCCAAAATTGCTGAAATTGTTAGAAAACATTAAAAGTGCATTTCTTTTAGGAATTGTCCAACGAGGCCATAATAATTTTGTCCGGATGACCATTTTCTTGCAGCTGTGTTGTTTTTTTTTAGGGCACTCGCCCAAATGCGTTCGAGTCAAGTCGTTTCATTTGAGGGCGCCCGCCCAAACCCATTCGTGTTGCGTCGTTTCGTTTGAGGGAGGTCGTATCAAATTTGCTAAGTTGTGACCGCATGGGTGCCTTGTGCATGTTCATGTGGCCTGTTTTCCGTTTCGTTTGAGGGTGCCCACCCAAACCCGTTTGGTTCGGGTCATTTCGGTTGAGGCCGCCTGCCCAAACGCGTTCGGGTCGGGTTGTTTCAATTGATCAGGGTGCCCGCCCAAACGCGTCTGGGTTGGGTCGTTTCGGTTGAGGGTGGGCATATCAAATTTGATAAGTTGTGACTGCATTGGTGCCTTGTGCATGTTCGTGTAGCCTGTTTTCCGTTTTCTCTCTTGTGCCTTCGTTCGGTCGGGCGCGCCGTGTGATCAGGGCGCCCGCCCAAACGTGTTCGGGCCGGGTCGGGTCATTTTGTTTGAGGGCGGCCATATCAAATTTGCTAATTTGTGACTGCATGAGTGCCTTGTGCACATTCGTGCGACCCATTTGTCGTTTGCTCTCTTGTTGCTTTATTCGATCGGGCGCGCCATGTCGTTTCGTTTGAGGGCACCTGCCCAAACCCATTCGGGTTGGGTCGTTTCGTTTGAGGGCGACCGTATCAAATTTTCTAAGTCGTGACTGCATGGGTGCCTTGTGCACGTTCGTGCGGCTCGTTTGCCGTTTCATTTGAGGGCGCTCGCCTAAACCCGTTTGGGTTGAGTCGTTTCGGTTGAGGGCACCTGCCCAAATGCATTCGGGTTGGGTCATTTCAGTTGAGGACACCCGCCTAAACACGTTTGGGTCGGGTCGTTTCAGTTGAGGGTGGGCGTATCAAATTTGCTAAGTTGTGACTGCATTGGTGCCTTGTGCATGTTCGTGCAGCTCGTTTTCCATTTGCTCTCTTGTGCCTTCGTTCGGTCAGGCGCGCCGTGTGATCAGGGCGCCTGCCCAAATGCGTTTGGGTCGGGTCGGGTCGTTTGTTTAAGGGTGGCCGTATCAAATTTGCTAAGTTGTGACTGCACGAGTGCCTTGTGAATGTTCATGTGACCCATTTTTCATTTGCTTTCTTGTGCCTTCGACGTTCGGTCGGGCACGCCGTGTCGTTTCGTTTGAGGGCACCCGCCCAAACCCGTTTGGGTAAGGTTGTTTTGTTTGAGGGTGGCCGTATCAAATTTGCTAAGTTGTGACTGCATGGGTGCCTTGTGCACGTTCATGCAGCCCGTTTTCCATTTTGTTTGAGGGCGCCTGCCCAAACCCGTTCAGGACGGGTCGTTTCAGTTAAGGGCGCCTGCCCAAACATGTTCGGGTCGGGTCATTTTGGTTGAGGGCCCCCGCCCAAACACGTTTGGGTCGGGTCGTTTCAGTTGAGGGTAGCTGTATCAAATTTGCTAAGTTGTGACCGCATTGGTGCCTTGTGCATGTTCATGTAGCCCGTTTTCCGTTTTCTCTCTTGTGCCTTTGTTCGGTCAGGTGCACCGTGTGATCAAGGCGCCCGCCCAAACGCGTTCAGGTCGGGTCAGGTTGGGTCGTTTCGTTTGAGGGCAACCATTTCAAATTTGCTAAGTTGTGACTGCATGAGTGCCTTGTGCACGTTCATGAAACCCTTTTTTCGTTTGCTCACTTGTGCCTTCGTTCGGTCAGGCGCACTGTGTCGTTTCATTTGAGGGTGCCCACCAAAACCCGTTCGGGTCGGGTCATTTCGTTTTAGGGCGACCATATCAAATTTTCTAAGTTGTAACTGCATGGGTGCCTTGTGCACGTTCGTGCAGCTCGTTTGCCATTTCGTTTGAGGGCGCCCGCCCAAACTCGTTCGGGTTGGGTCATTTCCGTTGAGGGCGCCCGCCCAAATGAGTTCGGGTCGGGTCATTTCGGTTGAGGGCGCCCGCCCAAAAGCGTTTAGGTTGGGTCGTTTCGGTTGAGGGTGGCTGTATCAAATTTGATAAGTTGTGCCCGCATGGGTGCCTTGTGCATGTTCGTGCGGCCCATTTTCCGTTTACTCCCTTGTGCCTTCGTTCGGTCGGGTGCGCTGTGTGAGGGCGCCCGCCCAAACACATTCAGGTCGGGTCGGATCGTTTTGTCTGAGGGCGGCCGTATCAAATTTGCTAAGTTGTGACCACATGAGTGCCTTGTGCACGTTCGTGCGGCCGTATCAAATTTGCTAAGTTGTGACCACATGAGTGCCTTGTGCACGTTCGTGCGGCCCGTTTTTAGTTTGCTCGCTTGTGCCTTTGTTTGGTCGGGTGTGTCGTTCTTTTGTTTGAGGGTGCCCGCCCAAATCCGTTATATGATGAAATTTGTATGTTTATTTTTTTTCCTGCATGAAGGATGCACTTGGTTTTTATGACCAAGTTGGGCAAACTTCACCCTTCAACGAAATTATTCACTTCTATCACATTCACAATGTTGAATTCCTCTGATACTACTCCTAGAACTTTGACTCTGCTCTACATCTATAATGATTTAATGGAATAAAAACTTATCACTATGACATTTTGTACTCCATAAGAGACTACTAAGAAGCTTAAGTATGGTAAATCCACCTTCACCTGTCATTTGAACATAGAGCATAGAATTATCTTAATCGTCAATTTTATGGATAAGAGACATTTGAGCCCTTTTTAACCCTTGGGGATGATTAATTAAATATTTATGAATCTTAATATTTATAAATTATTTAATTTTCTATTTGTCACTTCAAAATTTTATTATGAAAACCATTTTAAATTCATTTTTTTTCTTTTATTGTTTGTTCATTTAATCTTTTAAAAAGTTTGTTTTTTCATTTAATCTTTTGAAAAGTTTGTTTGTTCTGCAGAGTCCGTTCGTGGTTCGAACCTCCGACCACAACCACTTGGTTGCCTTGACACCGTTGATCTTGTAACATTTGATCCTATGGTGTAGAGAGGCCGACAGATAATAAGGGTTTCTTCCTGGCCATATCTTTCGGCATTTCACACTATTCCACTTAGTTGGATGTCGAGGGTTCTAGAGCTGGTACTAGAGGGTTGCTTCTGCGGTTGGTTTCACCAGCTCAGTCATGGCCTTCCTTGTTTCTGAAACTCATTACCGCGAAACACATGTCACATTTTGTCTATATTTCTCTATCTTTCGATGAGGGTTTACAAGACAGGGTCCCCTTCATTTTTTTGGTATCTCAATTCCTCCTACCACGAAGTACTTCTACGATGACTTCAACAAACTACAGTAACTCAGCATGGTAGGAACATGTAATCCACTCAGATGTCTCTTATTACCGATCATTCTTTTCTAGCCATTGTGTTTTATGTTTATTCTGATTAGATGGGTAACTCCAGGTGGTTACATACTCTTTGTAGGGTTTGGGAAATTTGCAGACTTCGAGCGACCACATGCAAGTTGAAAGGATGCAGATGAAGTCAGCTTTCCTAGGATGCACGATGGCATTCCCTGGAAACAGGTACTCATAAAATTACTATAGAGCTTCCGATTCTGTGCGTAATGCCTTTTGGTGATAGTTTATAATACTTCAGGGTTTAAGGGTTTTTAGTGCCGTAGATGAACTGGGATCGTTTAAATGATATTGCCAGTTTTTGTTTTAGTCTACTATCGAGGAAAGTCTTTCTTCCTACATGATATTGCCAGCTCTTTCGGGCAGCAAATTTGATTAACTATTGTTCATACGATGTTATTTGATTTTTATTTCGCAGTACTGTTGATTAGGATTTCGGGTATATATATAAATAAGAATGGAGCTCCACCAGCATGCGAGTAATATCAGTTCTCTCCCATAGTATTAAGGGTTAGAATGAAATATGGAATATTCCTGTGAATTTATGGAAATGCCTTATTCCTTGCTCCTAGACATTTTAACTGTAGTCTAGAGAAAACCTTGTGCCCTAATATTCTGTATCTTCAAAACCGATTCAGATCAGAGACTGATATCTCCAGGTTTTTCAAAGCGTGATCAAACTCTTTGAGGGAGGTAGTGAGGAAGAAGAAATACTCAACTTGAAAATGCCCTAATTGAGTGCCGCCCCTGCTGCATACCTGTAACAACCACTACAATACCTTCCTTCCTTGTATACGATTTTCAATAACTTCTTCCATTTGTTATCTCTATCCCCCAATTCTGATGGTAGCCCCACAGCTGCACAGACAAATCTATAATCCAATGTATGTTTTGATCATAAACACAGATTCCCATTTATCTCAATCTCTTTGGTTTTTTGGGTGGCTCTGTATATATATCATAAGTAGGAGCAGGAGACGAAAATGAAGATAGTGGGCAGCAACAGATGCATACGAATCATATGCTTGTGGGTGTTTTTCCTCTCCCATTTTCATTCTTCAGCAGTAGTGGCGGTTAGCCCAGAGGAACAGTACCCATAGCCAAAACCAATTTCCATTGTTTTGGGAGACGAAGTTTCGATTCCCCTCTCTCCGACTTTCAAAATCGTTTCTGCAAATCACATATACCTCTGAAGCTCCGTTTCTCGCTACAGTCGCATAATCCACTCATACATTGGTTCCCAATTCTCCCCTTGTCCTCATATAACACAATTATTTCTTCTATCGTTTCTTCTTTGGAGGAATTGGATGTTTTCGTGTGGGACCTGCAGGTGGATCTTCAGCATGGCATGGATGAATCATACACCTTGACCGTTCCAGCGGGCGAAGTCGCCAATATTTCGTCCGAGATGCTATGGAGAGCCATTCGAGGCCTGGAGACATTCTCGCAGCTCGTCTGCCGGTACAATTCCACTTCTATTTACCCTCTTGTCTTCCAACGCCAGGTGAAGATCATCGACTATCCTCTATACCCTCATCGGGGTCTTGTCCTGGACACATCTAAGAACTTCTATCCCCTCAGGGACATTCTACGGACCATAAGGGCCATGAGCTATAACAAGCTTAATGTCTTCCACTGGCACATAACCGATTCACAGTCCTTCCCCCTCGAATTAAATTCAGAGCCCTCTTTTTCTATTAATGGATCTTACTCACCAGAAATGTGATATTATAACAAGGATTTCGAGCGAATCTTCAAATTCGGGTGAAACCGTGGTGTCCATGTTATTCCAGAAATTGACACTCCAGGTACATAACCTTAACATTAAATTTTCACTAAGTCCATCTAAAACTAGATTTGAAAATGCACATGGAATGTAGAGGTAGGTCTTGCATATCAATATCCAGATTTGAAATGCAGCTAGACGTTGCTGATGTATATAGTCTAGAAATTGAATCTGCACCAGTTCTAGATCAATTTTTCATGAGACAATTTTAAATTTCTTCATTTATATTCTGTGTTATCTGGGTTGGTTTGCCATAGCATATAATTTCCAACATATTTTGATATTTATACCAATGTGAAGGCAACAATAAAGAAGTGGTATCTCTGATTTGTTGCAGCCCTACCCTCTATTTCCTTCCATTTCGTGCTTGAAAGTACAGGTTATAAAAATCATCTTCTTATCTAATTCATAGTTTCAGTCAAACATTCATGGATAAGGCTATAAAGCATGTGATTCTTCTCAACTTCATTAGATAACACACATAAACCCGGTCTATTTTCTTCCATCTTCACCTTGAATGTACAAATAAACAGATAAAATATCATCCTGTTTTCTAATTGAGAGTTTTAATATGGCATTTGTATATAAGGTAGTAAAGCATTGAATTCTCCTCATCTCCATTTGATAGTGCACAAAGCCCTGATTCACGATCTATTTTCTTCCATCTTCCTCCTTGACAATAAACCAGGGAAAATCACATCCTCTTGTCTAATTGAGCATTTCAATTTGACATTTGTACATAATAATGTAAAGCATGTGATTCTCTTCAACTTCATTACATAACACACACATGCCTCTTTCATGGTTTATTTAGTTATTTTCTTTTATCCTCTTGTTTGACAACAACCTTTATGCACCCCTGAGAAACATTGAAGTGACAGGTTCCTGCCTAGTTTCAGGCAGGAAACCTATCACCTTAGGTCTGCTTCCTCTGATAATGCTTTTTAAAGACTTTCCCTTGTTTGACTGCAAAACAAGCTCGCTTATTTGATGAATATTTGAAGGATTTTTTTGTTACTCTGTCTAGGTGATCATTAGACTTATTACTCTGTTTAGGTGATAATTGATTTATAATACTTTAATTTTATTTTCTGGTTCATTCTTTAGATTCTTTGGAGGAGATCATTGAAATCACTGTTACGCATTGGTGATTTTTGAATTAATGTTTTCAGAGAATTTTACTTCATTTCTAGATTTTAATTTCTTGGTTTTCTACTACTTTTATCATTTCCACTTTGTTTCCAAAAACATATTTGGGGGTAAATAAATTTCTTCAATCCCCCTTTCTTAATTCCCTCGATATGTTTCCAATGGAAAACCATGCTTTTTATTATTGAAATCACTGTTAGGTGATTTTTGAAGTAATAATTTCGTAGAATTTTATTTTATTTCTAAGTTCTTTAAATTTTCTATAATTATTTTCACTATGTTTAAAGCCCTAGGGAGGCCTCCTTATCCTTAAAAGGATGAGGAAAAAAAGCGAAGTAGAGGTGAAAATAAAGATGATTCGTTGAGCTAGGGGTGAGTGCCAAGGATTTAGGACTCGTGTCTAGCTATTGGGAGAACTGGAGTCAAAAATATCTTGATTTGATAAATTCGCTCTTCAAGGAGTCCTAGAGGCAGCTTCTGTAGCCCTAATGAGACAACTACAAGAAAAATACACGGATACTCTAGAATTTTATACTTTGTTTGTATATAATTAATGGAATTTTAAAGATGTAATTTGCAAAATAACCTCTCGGAACATTCATTTATTATCCTATCCTTGAATAACACATGCAAAATTTCAAATAACTTCAATTCTCTACCAAAATTTCATTAGTTAAGGAACTTACAAACCATAAGACAAGATTCCATGCATTAGACATTCATTAGATTAGAAATATAGCATTAAAAAGCACTTACAAGATAATGAAGAATATATCCATCCACATAAATGCAGCAAGAAGCTCAAGAGAGATAGCAGAATTTTCAAAATTCAAGCTCCTCAATCTGGGTAGGTAATACATTAATCCTGGTTTTAGATGGGTTTGTTCGATGTGTCAATCGTTGCATCAACCAATTGCAATATTACACGAAATTGTTGCCAATACAATCTAACACATTGAAAATCCAAGGCTGACAACGCCAATGAATTTTCAATTGCACTAGCCTAGGTTTTTCATAGCCGTTTCACCAGAAAAAATTCCTTTAATCTTTGCTAGTCTTTCTGCATAAACAAATTCTACTGCATCCAATTCATTATTAGCTCCGTTGGGAACAGTAGCACCATCTGTCATTTGGACATCGTCAGATGTATCCACTGCAATAGGTGTTTAAGCCAAAGCATTGTTTCCATTATTAGAAACATCACCCGAAATAGCTGAAGATTGTCCGACATCTGCACTTCTAGTGCCCTGCTGCTTGGGCTTAGGAAGTTGGTTTCTAACATTTATCAGGAAAGCCTGAAAAAAATCAACATACTCCTACAAGCTACAACATTGGAAGAAGCTACAACTTTAGTGTGTGGAATGTTTCCTTTCTTGGGTATCCAACTAGGGCTATCTTGCCATACACTCAGGCTCTGGAGAAGTTTGCACCACACATCCAGCAGCTTAGCATGGAGAGTAATGGGAAGGGAGTTTCTATTGATGGTGTGCCCCTCAATTTTGAGGTTGGTGAAATAGATTTTGGAGAACCTGGTACAAATGGCCAGCACAACTTTTACCAGTTAATTCATCAGGGTCACGTAATTCCTTGTGATTTTATTGGCATCATCAAGAGCCAACAACCCATTTATTTACAAGGGGAAGTTGTGAGTAACCATGATGAGTTCATGTATAAATTTTTTGCACAACTAGATGCTCTTGCTTGTGGGAAGACTCCTGAGGAGTTGATGAATGAGAAAGTTTCTGATCATCTTATTGCACACAAGACATTCTCTGGGAATCAACCATCACTAAGCATCTTACTACCATCATTGACAACATATAATGTAGGCCAATTGTTAGCAAGGTATGAACACATGATTGCAGTTGAGGGTTTCGTTTAGGGAATTAATTCCTTTGAATAATGGGGCGTGGAGCTTGGCAAGTCATTGGCATCTCGTGTACGAGCTCAGCTGAACTTGTCTCACACTGAAGGGAAGCCAGTTGAGGGCCTTAACCCCAGCACCACAATGTTGATAAAACGATACTTGAAGGTAATCAGATACTAAAATATATTGTTCCATTTTTCAAGTCTGGAGAAAATGTGCATTCTAAGGGGTTATATTAAATTTATAGTTGCAACTGCGATTTTCAGAACTTTCCATTGAAATACATTCATATCATACCAACAAACCACCTGATCTAATCAATGTTCATTTACAGGAAAATGGTCCAATTACTGTAGACTTTCTCCGCTCAAAATCATAGTACATACTTTTCTATTTGTTGAGCACCAGTCAGTCTTTTGATTTTGAATGGCAGTCCTTATTTTGTATTTGAATGAGAGAGCTTCACTTATGTAGAAAGCTTTCTGTTAAAGTGGAGGCACTTTTGATGTTCAGGAATCGATATTTTTTTGTTATAAACCGGGAACCTAGTGTTTGTTATAAACCGAGAACCATTGAAAGGCTTTCAGTTGTGAGGGGGTAACCCTGTGATGTTGGAAGAGAGAGAGGGTGTTTGCTCTCATACTTACACCTAATCCTTGAGCATAATTATGGTCCTCTCCTTTGTTACTTTTTATTCTGGAATAAAGGATTGAAATTGTTGGGCGACCAACAAATTGTAAAAGGACTGAAATTGTTGATTGTGTCAGTGAGAGTTCTACCAGGACACCTGAATCAAATCAGGCTTGTTTCTCTGTGCATTCTTGTATGGATCTTTACACAGATTTTTCAGTTCAGTTGATGAAAAATGAGGTTCAAGTATGTAGATTTTCAGAACTAGTTAATATTGTAACTTGTTAGAGTTTTTTGGGGAAATAAACTGTACTCACAATTTTGAAACTTATAATCAATTGAATTGGGCGTTTGTATGTTATAGTCTGGTTTTGAATTAGCAACAAACTTTAAATTCAGGGGAAGGGACTAAAATTTGATTCTTCATCGCCCATATATATTTCACCATATAAATAAATATATAGAATTTCCTTCTGGCTATACTCGATGGTCTATTATATTGATGTATTGTGCCTTATTGCTTCAATTAAATATATGTTTTTTTTAATCCTTAGTCCAAGGGTTTGTAATTGGTACTTGTAGATATTTCAATGGTTTTGAATGTACTCTATTTTAGCCCATGGTGAATTTAAGTAATTTCTAATTTTTATTATCAGCAGATTATGCTGCTCTCTATCATACATTATAGTTTAATTTTTAATGTAAATAATCACTTTGACACAGTTTTATTCTCCTTTCTTGTTGTTTCACTTCTTAATGACATTACAATGGCGTTTATCTAGTGATTTCAATTTTTTGTCTAGCATTTAGAATTCTTCTATAGAATTTTCCATTGGGTCCTTATACCCACTCGTATTTCTTATAATTATTACTAGTGTTGGGTCTTATACCCACTTGTATTTCTTATAATTATTACCAGTGTTGGTTCTTTATACCCACTCGTATTTCTTATAGTTATTAACAATGTTGGTCTTCCTATGGGACTTTGGGACTTTCTACTCGCCCTTCTGAAACACATAAGTACATATAGATTTACAAAAACATGAATTGTTCCAATAATGAACTTATATTTATTAAGTTGGAACTAACATGTTTCAATATTCACCTTCTTTTCTTAAGCAGAATTAATTATCATATAACAGTGTGATAACGACATTTTTTTATTTTTTATTTTTATTTTTATTTATTTATTTATTTTTATATAAATATTTCCTTTCCATCAGAATACCGATGCTTTAGTCGGTTGTATATACGTCTAAATTGCGAAGGTGTAAACGTAGGAAGAGAGTCTCTATATTTTTCGGAAGAGCGACGCTAAAGCCGTTGGAAGTGCGATGCCTTAAACGTCGGAAGAGCTAACATCAGACTTGCGACGGTATTAACATAGGAAGAGAGTTTCTATATAACGTCGAAAGAGTGATGCTAAAGCCATCGGAAGAGCGACGCTTTAAACGTGGATGAGCGATGTTTAATGATGTTTAATGATTTTTAATTTGCATCAGAAGAGCGACGTTTAGGCTCCATCGGAAGAGCGACGGTTAATTTTCGTCAAAGAAGCGACGTTTTTTTTTGTCGGTAGAGCGACGTTTTTTTCCGTTGGTAGAGCAACGTTTTGTTTTCGTTGGAAGAGCAACGTTGCATTTTCATTGGAAGAGCGACGATTTGGATAATGTCAGAAGAGCAATGACGTTCTAAAAATGTTGGAAATAGTGTCGCTATTTCGACACTTTATTGAAGTGTCATAATTGCGACTCTAAGGCTAACCACGTTTTGTCCCACCTCATAGTGTCGCTCTTCCGACGACTATGTGTCGCAATAGAGACACTTTGGCCGTCGGAAATTGGGCCAAATGTGCTAGTGGTACTTCACCAGGGCTCATACTACACAACAAGAATCATTTGATTGGGTAGACCGAGGGCTCATACTACACAACAAGAATCATTTGACCTGGGTAGACCAAAGATATAGGGCAGGAAAGTGGCTATCCTATCTTTCCAATCTGGTGGTTCGTGCATTCCTTTTGAAAATTTGCACTACACTTAGTTGCATGCAAGCTCACTTGGAAATTGGACAATTTAATTTTTATTTATTTCAAACCATAAGTTATTGTAATTTTTTTTTTAAATTTTAATTAAACAATTTTTATTTTTAATGTAAATAGTTTAAAAAATTAAACACCATGTTCAATCGTGTGACGAACAATGCTCATTGTCTGGTTCTACTACTGCCTCATAAAAACACATTCTTTTGCAAGGTCCAATTAACACTCCTTTGAAATACAAATAGACAATAACGAAGCTCCTCAAGCCAAAAACATAAACCATGTGGTGTAGATTTCTTTGCTATTAAACAAATTTCCAGTAGTCTGTTTGGTGTGCCAAAAGTTGTATTCACTATTGTTATTTTCATTTCAGAAGAAAAAAATGATTCTGTTTTTCTTTTTAATCTGGTTTTCGAAAACCAATCCCAATATTTTTTATTTTTTGAGTTTGGACAAACTTGTTGGTAAGTTAATAAAAATTGAAAAGCGGCAGCTTAATTATCTTTAGATATCCCTATTTGATGCCCTAAGGAGTCTGCATAGAAATGTCATAGTTTTCCATTTCCAATCAATTTGTCAAAACTCTGTTTGGCACTTCTGGATAGATTCAGCTAGCAAACCCACTATAATCATGCGTCATGCATGATTCAAGGTCTTGATTATGGTAGCATGGTTGTTTTCTCTTGTTACTTGAACTTTTCTTATGATTTATCTGCATAAAGTTGAAGCTCAATTTTTTTATATAGATTTTTTTTCTTTACAACCTACTTTATGTTTACTGTGTAGGGAATTGGTTACATGCCAATTACCATTTGACTACATCCATAGAAACACTGGCTCTGCTGAGTCTACCATTTGAATTTGTAGCACTGGGATAGTTTGCGGAGATTGTGTGACTCATAGTTGGAGTTGCCGTTACATTTTATTCATACAATCTCCTTTCACTGGTGTTGGAGCGCTTGGAATCAGAAGGCAATCACCACCTCAGTTTCAAATACTTGGCTAGAGATGTTCTAGGTTTTATTATTTATTGATTATTATGGCCCTCTGATAGTGGCACCGATCCAATTTGTAGTTTTCTTGGGTGTTGTCATCGGCTACACTCTACTTGGGGTCAGCGATTTAAGGTTTTTCTCTCGATTATGCCTTGAAGATCTTAAAATTTGGCTACCCCTTCAACTGAGAATTACTAAATTCAGTAGATCAGTGAATGAAATTGGCACACAACCACGAATCATGGGCACTTACTCTCCTTACAGGAGATTTTATTGATTACACAAGCTCTGAGTATGGCAACATGTTGACACAGTGGGATGGCAATATCCATTCATGGTAGTTTGGACGAGTAAAATCGAAAGATTTAGATATCATGACATCAATTGAAGTGACTGCTAATAAGGACTTGTGTCATACCATATATCAAAGATGACAATCCAAAACTATATGTTATTCACAACTGTTTATTTCGACACCAAAAATGGAAATAACATGGATAAAGAAAAACTAGATATGCAAGAATTACTAGCAGATCTAAAATGAAACAAAAAATAGTTTTAATTATGGATTTTTCATGTGTGCCGGGTTGAAGATATTTAAGTAAATCATCAATTCCAAGACAATTTTGTAGCATATTACTTAACCTTAATTATTATTGAACCTGTATATTACAAGAATTCTCCTTGCCCGAAATCAATTCTAAAAGGCCAGAACTCGTTGTTTCTATGAATTAATTCTGTTGAGATTTGCATCCATGTATAGAATGGCCCTTGTAATCTTGATGTGGATTCAAATTTTTTCCAAAGGCTTCTATCAAAAGTCTAAGCCCTAGACCCCAATTCATTTTTCTATACATTGAGTAAGAAATACAAAATAAACTAAATTTTCTTTCATTGGCATTGGATCTAATCTCCTAGACTGCAAATGATTAGTAAGGTTTTGCTACTTTATAGTTTTGAATTTTTTTGATGGCACTAAATGGTTGAATCAAGTTATATAGTCATGGCCAACTTCAATTATTTCTGACTCAAAATTGTGATTGTTCAATGTTTTTCTAATCTTTTTGCTTATTCAAAAATTCAATGGAGCAATGTGCATGTTTTTTTTGTTAATTGATGAAAATGATATTATGCAATGTGTCTGTTTTTATTTTTATTTTTCTTTTATAATATTTTCATATGCATACAGTGTACCCCTCGACCTTGGAAAATGAAGTCCCCTGAAAAAAGAAGTCCCTTGTTCTTGTTCCTGTTCAAAAAAGTGTTGTCCCTGTCCCTGAACACAAGTAGTCTATCGACTTAGTCTTTTAGCTTTCACATGGACTCCAAATTGTTGATGTGGGTTTACAACTGATAGTTTTGATCAAGTTTTTTCCATGCAAAATTTTCATGTTTTTCAATCTCAACATTCAATGGTATAATAAGTTATATTTTTTTTTCTTAACTTGACTACATGAGTAGCACTAACATGTATGTCCATAAAGGAAGTCTTTGTGTGTCTACTCTTGCAGTGACTATTGGATATTAAACATGAAACATCAGTTCCTATGGTAAGATTTTAATAGCTAGCTTGACTTCACCTCTTGTTTTCTTGAGTACAGGATGGAAAGACATATGTTGTTATGCTAAATATGCTTGCACTCAATCTTTCCCCTTTGGAGTCCAAGTATGTCATGCTCACATGGGATACGACCTTTTGAGCTTGCTGCCCAAGATTTATGCATGCAAGAAGATCCTGGTCAAGACAGGGACTAGCTGCCATGCAACCGACCTTTTTTTTTATCTTTGTAATGTCAAAGTACTATAATTACCTTAAAATATTTTGTATCTCGAAAGTGAACGTTATTCTCATAGCTAATACTTTATATGTGATAACTAATTACTCTTATGATGGCCGAGAAGGCAAATTCTTATAAAATAATAGCCATATTATTGTTTAGTGTTAAATAATATGTTTAGTAAATATGTTGATAAAAGGAAATAATTTAATAAGATTGAATATATATATATATATATATATATATATATATATATATATATATATATATTATTATTATTAAAATTAATATATAATAATAATAATAATAATTTTGATTTTTAAAATTAAATTATATAATTTTTATACTATTACAGTAATTTATGTGTTGTAATTTGCAATCTTGTTGTTGATGTTGTTTTTCTAGCTCTTTTTGAAGGCTTTATCAAACTTAATTTTAATAGGTCTTGAAAGGAAATCCAAGTCAAACCAATTATGGTGGAGTCCTTTATAACACTAATGGGAAGATTCTACATGTTTATGTAGGTGCCATAGGCATCAACACTAATAATGTTGCTGAAATCTGGGCACTAGAGCAAAGTCTCTCAATTGTTATCTATAAACAATTTCACAAGCTTGTTACTAAAGGAGATTCCAAGACCAATATCAATATCTTATGAAAAATCTAATTTGGACAAGATCTTTCCAAAGTCTCTAAGAGTTGGATGTTGGAAGCTCAAATAGGTAATACCACAAAACTCATGGAAAAAAATCATAGCTTCCCTCCTCTTTCATGTCGGCAGAGAAGGCAACAAACTAGCTAACAAGCAAGTCAATTTTGGTCTCAACATAACAACTCATCCCCTTGACTTGGATTGCAGTAAAAAAATTCTAGAATCCATTCAAAATCACTATAAATATCTAGCTACGAAGGACCTTATCCCCCAAGGAGGGTGCCCAAGAGTGGGTGTCCCCCCCTGCCTTGATATGATGCCAACTCACACAAAAGGGGGTTGTGGTTTCTGTTATACTTGTCACATTACATGCACTCCCATCACTTCATTGATCATGGCACAAATCTGACACAAGGTTAAACATCATTTGAATATTTCAGGAAACATAGATAGATACATGAGGACTCAATGAGAAAATTCTATCATATTGGCAGCGTTGGAGGAAAAAATTGACAATATGGATCGCAAGTTGACCATTTTAGTGAGGAGATAAACTGACATCTCCTTATTCTAAGATGAGGGTGGTGATTGGACAACACGAATGCCTAGAGATTTTTTCCGATAGTTGTTATGACTTTCTGGTCTTTTTCTTGCAACACTAGTTTTATTTTTTTTCTTCTCATGTCTATGTATATCAAGATTTGACACAACCAACCTATTTTTATAAGTTATATTTATTAGATGTTGTAGTTAAACGAGGTCTTAGCAACCTAGCTTTGAACTTATATTATTAGTTGAATTTCCTTTCAAACAAATTAATAACAAAAAATTTATTTTATATAATCCCAATTTAATATAATGCAAAGTGTCTGACTAAAAACATAAACAATTTACAAAATAATTAAGAAAAATCAAATTGAATATAAATTAACCATATAATTTAAAGAATTTAAATCTAAATGAAACTTTGAATAATATGAAAAATCCAAATCTAAATAAAACTCTTAATTCCATTTAGAAAATGTCAATTAAGAAAAAACTTATTACCTTATGAGTGATTGAATGCTTCTTAGTGTGTATTATTCCATTCAAATTGCATTATTTTCTTTGTTACATGATTCATGATAAGTGATCGTGGCATAACTTTTAGTGAATCTTTGATAGTATTGTAACGTGTCCTAAAACATATTTCATCTAATAACTTTCATTGTATTAGTCACTCTTATCTTATTGCGACATGTCTTTAGTCCACCTTGAAAAATTATGTATTCCAATAAAATTTCATATAAAAATAGAAATTAACACGTGGATAGATTTAAGGATAATCATACTTCCCTACTTATCCATGTGCATTGTGCTCAAGCTTCCGAGTGATGGGCATGTTCACATACATTAGCTAATCCTTCAAAAATGTCTTCAAATCCTTTGTAGGTGATTTTAGGCTTATTATCCAAGTTGACTTTTCCTTGGAAGCTTTAACCTCGTTTAATAAGAGATATTATTAGAAATATATAAATGGTTAAAACATGAATTTGTTGTTGTTCTTATTATTGGTTATTAGTCTTTGCCTTACTATAAGGCTCGGTAGATGGTTGATGACAATTAATTGGGTTGCTGACTCTTTTTTTTTTGGATTTATTATTGTTTAACCAAATTTTTATTGTGGCAATCTAAATTTTAATTTTGGCTAAAAGGAAATCAACTTCCTCCTTATTGCAGGGTTTTTTCATTCCAATGTGAAATATTGTGACAAGTTATATTTATCCAAAGTATAAGAATGGTGTATGTTGTGATAATTTATTTATATTCAAAGTTTTTGTATTTTGTGATAATTTATTTATATCCAAATTTTTAAGCCTATGCCAGATGCTATCGACGACACATGTTACGACAATCTTACAACTCCACGTATAGTTCTTGTTATTGGACATGTTACTTCTGGAAAGTCCTCTTGGTGTAGCTATTATTTTGTATCACTGAGATGGGTAGGCTAAGATACATCATCCTTGAAAAATTTTGGTAGCATTTGGTTTTTGGTCTGCGCTGCATCGAATATGACAGATGCTTCTTGCTAGGAAATTGGGGGATCTCATTCATGTGTGATCGACGACCCTTTTGCAGAGGTATTAATTTTTTTAGATTCTTTCAACTTGGAATTTAGTTTATGGGATGGTCTCAGAGTATTTTCTAGGGTTTATCGTTTGGTCTCAAAGTATTATGTTTTGGGATTTATCGTCTGGTCTCATAGTGTTATGTTTTGGGGTTTATCGTCTGTTCCAGAATTCGGTTTATCATTTTATTATTATTGCAAACAGGTTTCAAAACCCCCTAATTTAATAAAACAAATATGGGGTATTGATCCACTTTAATAAAGCAGGAGGGTTTCAATACTAAACTACATTTTAAAACAATCCCTGTTGTATTATGTGTATATATATACATAATACCTTGAACCTTAATATAAATGTTTTCATTTATTTGGCACTAATCGAAGTCAAATATTTTTGATTGTAGTATAAATTTAGAATCATAAATGGATTTCTCTTTCGAATATTTTTTTATTAAATTCCTTTTGTGGTTATCAATGCATTCATTTCAATGTTCCTGGCTATCTTGACTTAATGCAGTTAACTCGACAATGCAAATGTATGAGCGTGGAGGTTTATTAAAATCCATACATTCAATTAGATGGCTACAATGTCTTCTAGGTAATCGTAACTCTAATCAATAAATATTAATTGGAGATTTAATATTTTTTCAATTCTTCAGTTTTTTAATTATAGGATAAGGTTTAGGATTCTTCTTACATTCTGGTATACAAGTTCTGTAATATGTATATTACTCCATTTGAAAAATCATTGAGCACTATAGATTACTGATGATAGAAAAATAGAATACCCTGGAAATACCTTGTCATGACAGCTTAGCTGAACTAAACTGCTTATGTGAATTGTTTGAACCTGAGGGCCTTTATGGCACACGTGAGCCTGACCTCTCATGGCTAGTAGGGGTATTGAGATGGAATTTCAAATGTGGTTCCGCCTTTTTTAATTAATACTAAACTCTTAACCATAATAATGTTTTGTTGTGTATACACACTCCAATAAAATTAAACAAATTATATTTTGTGGAAATATTCCATATTTAAAATTCGCCCTAGGACAAGAGATGAAATTTCCAAGGTATGTTTAAATAGAATCTCTAAATACTGAATGGTTTTTGCAATATTATGAATGAATATATTGTTGAGGACAATAGTGCAATACACTCAATTTAAGAGGAAGAAGTTGAAAGGATTTGGGCACTTGTAATTGTTAATGCAATCTCTCAATTTGTGTGTTTTTCTCACTGATTATGTCATTTGACAACCACTCATCTCTGATTTTGTGAAATCCTAGAAAATCCAACAAAGCAAACTCCATGACCAACAAAAGTATTCTGGTCTTGTAGATCACCATGGCTAGCATTATTCTTCTTCTGCTCCTTCTTTAGGTTTTGCAGGAAATCAGTCAGAGAATGTTCACTAGCAAAATTTAGGTGATTATTGCCATCACCAAATATACTTGCAATAAGGGTACCACCTGGACGAGGACTACCTAAGTGGGCATTGCTTTAATTTGAGAATTTGGGGAAGCACAACGACAAGGTCTCTATTCTCAAACACAAAGCTACATTTCAACGAGGAGAAAGAATGAAAGTAGATAATATTTTTTTTTGAAGAATAGTGCCCATGACCCGAACAAGTGTTAAGTCTGTTAGGAAAAGGGACTACAAATTTTCCATCATTGTGCAGGGGAAAAAGAGGAATGATTATATACTTGTTGATGTTGACAGAAATCAAACGTTTGGGAAAGACATCAATTTTTCCATCATGGCAGATCATGGCTGTAGTGAATGATGGTATTTTATTGCAATTTTTTAACGGTCTTTTTGTGTAATTCTTAACCCACGTGTTGAATAAAGCAACAAAACTGAACAAACGAGGTGGTAACTTATCCGAAAAATCGAAACAAATGGCACTCGCAAGTATGCATGCCGAGTATCGGTATCACTTTAAATTACAATTAAAAAAACAATTAGAAGACTGTTTAACCTTTGATTTAAGAAATTATATATTATAATTAAAACTCTTTTCCTCTACTTGTCATTCTTACAAATTCAGCGTTTGTTTATGGAAAATTAGTTTATTCAATTTGTAGTCGGAATTTTTGATAACTATATTTGTATAATAAAAAAACCTAAACTACATTAATGGTTTTATTCGAGGAGAAGCTATCGGGTGTTAAACAACTTAAAAAAAGGTGCAGGGATGATCAAACCTCCAACAACAATAATTATGGGTTGGAAATGTTGTAGACAGAATCCAACGATGTGAATAAGTCGATGGATATGTTGAAACATGGAAAATTAATGGAAGTATGTACTAGATGTCCTCAAAATTATGTGCCCCTTCTTGTACTTTTAAAGCTGCGAAAACTGAAACACAATTCTAATTGGATCACCACAAGGAAAAGACTCTCTAGTGAAGGTTATAAAGGAGGATTTTAGTTTTATAAAATTGGCAAAAAAGAAAAAGAAAAAAAAAGAAAAAAAAAACATTTTCTACAACCTCCGTTTTTGGTAACGGAGGTTTTGGCAGAGCTTTTAACGAAATTTCAACACAACTAAAAAAACTAGGTGGTTGTAGGTTATTATGGATGTTTTTTTCATCGTTGCGCTACTAAGGTGTCAACGCATAGGTGCGTGTCATCTAGATGGTCGTCTTGGGGCGGCCGAAGGTGCATGCACCGTGCCGTAAAGGTCCAAAACCGCACTGGACGCACTGTAGGCAATACAATGCATGGGGCCGTTCTAGTTGGTATTGGGATTTGTGCGATGCCCATAGGTTGTATCAATGCACCTTTTCGTAGTCTTATAGAAACACACCGATGCACAGTATCAGACAAACACACCGATTGTTCTAATTCGTATTGGTATTTGTGCAGTGCCCATAAGTTGTACAAATGCACCGGTGTACAGTAATTGACACGCACTGGTGTTCATTTTGTATTTTTTAGAAACATCGACATGTGACAATGAAATTATTGTGATTTTTTAAAATTCATTATTCATCAAAAGTCGACACATATTATAACAATATTCATATTAATTAAATTTTTATTAATGCATTTGAATGTGATGTTTGGATTAATTTGTTATATCATATCATAATTATTGTGATTTTTTAAAATTCATTATTCATAAAAAGATGAGACATATCTTATAACAATATTCATATCAATTAATTTTTTATTAGTTCATTTGAATGTAATGTTTGGATTAATTTGTTATATCATATCATCATATTTCACATCTCTTCATTATAATATTTAATCATCCATAAATTTAATCAGTGGTGTTACATTTCATAGCAACAATGGAGAATGCAATAGAATAAATTAACACACACACACACACACACACACACACACACACATATGAATAAGACAATCTTTGTCATACAAAATGGGATAGTTATCAGTATTCCTTTGTCTTTTAATTGGGACACTATGTCGATTACATTAAACAAAATGTCTGATTTCACAAACAAATATTTCAAAAAATAAAATGCTTTGCTTTGATATCCAAACATAATGATCATCATTCTTTGCTTGAAGTATGGTCATTGCTCGAACTACTTCTACGAGTTGGGTTATTTTTAGGATTTTTTTGTTCACGGTGTTGATTGTTTTCTTCTTCTTCACCTTCCATCTACAAACATAAAATAAAACTGTAATGAGTGTATATACATTGGTGAGAATAATAAAAATTGCAATATTAAATAATATACATCAATGTAAATCTAAAAGAAATGACGAACCATAGAAACAATTGACTCATGAACTATGCACATTCTTTCAAAACCATGTACTATGCCATCTTTCAAGATTTCATTTGTTGGCGCAGTTCCAAACTTTGTTTCCTGCAAGTTTTATACCCCATAACAAATCATATATTTAATATAAAATATTTGTTTTTCTATTAATTATAGACGGAGCTAAGTAAAATAAGATCGATAGATTCTTACAAATTCTACAATTAATTTATGATATGCCAACATATACTCACAACCCATATTTAACCCAATGTCAATCAATTCCTCTGATGGTTTTTCTTTCTATGTTAGCACCTGTTTGAAGACATTCAATGATGATTTTTGTAAAACAACTTAAGAAAGTAACAATTACTCACAAACTTAGATATCAACCCTTTTCTTCCTTGTCGTCCTGTTTTATGTGCTGAATGGGTTCCATTTTCTTTTATTTTCTGCAATAAAATACTTGAAAATTATTATTTAATGGTAAATTGTTTATTTATTGTACTTAATGATCGAAAAATTCAATGATTACATATTACATTTGAAACACGTTGTTGTTGAGATGGCTCCTTCTGCGATGCAATTTTGTCCATTTCTTTGACCATCTCCTTGTACACCTTTTGGACATTTCTACTGGAATATTTTTGATATCAGCTCGTTCATCTTTCGAGATATTCATAATCTTCTTGAAAATGTGACATGACAATAAACTATTCAATTTTTATATTGATATATGAAAAGTAAATATAACAAAAGTGATATTTATAAATAATTCTAGAAAAGCATTTAAAAGAATATTACTTTTTCATTCCTTCTTTTTTGTTGTTATACATTTTTTCTATTAAAAGTCTGACATGTCTCATTGACCAATTCTCTAGAAACTCTTCCTATAGTTTAGATAAAATTTGGTTCTTGGAATCAATGGATTGATTTTTTATTGTAAGTGGAAAGAACTGCTATACATTTGTTCCACTAGATCCCTCAAACTTTTGTAAAATTTTCACCCCCTTTCGTTAACCTCCAACACCACTCCAGATGAGCTAAGGAGCAATTCATTTTCATTTGCATGTTCTATTTTTTTTCTTTTCTTAGAACAACATTCCTTTTCTGAGTTGTTGGTCCCTGTGGAACATTAAAAAAAATGTGAATTAATAGATTGTTTGAAACATGTTATCTGATAATTTTAAATATATTATTAATGAAAATTAAAAAAATAAACTCATATTGGATCGATAATATTTTTTCATTCACCTGATTCATCCTTTTGCAATTTTTCCATCAAGATTTTACGCTCTTCTGGTCCTAGATCATAAATAATCTTATCGAGCTTCGTCATTTTGGCTACTGTGATACACGATAAACAATACATATTAGTTAAACTTACATATAGTTCAAAAATAATATTTTTTGTAAAGAATTTACAAAGAACTTGCATTTTTTTCTTTTCTTGATGTGTTATCAACGTTTTTGTTACTTGGTCTCTTGTTAGCCATTTCTTTATCAATATGAAACCTATACCATATAATTCATTAATATATTTTATAAATAAATTATCAACTTTTCAGGGTAAAAAAATATATATATCAAGAAACTGGTGCACTTTCAAATAATGTACGCACCAACGTCGGTGCGTTGTGTTCTTATAAATGCACCGCCTAAATAGTATAAAACACCACACATTTCTCTATGTCAACAAGGGGCACTGGTGCGTTACATGTTAACCAACACACCATTTAACACATACAAAATAATAAAAATCGTCTAGTGTTAGTTTTTGTAACGTATGGTGTCGTGGAGGGGGCGGTGCGACCTATTGTTATAAACGCCTCACGCAAACAGGAGACCACTGTACGGTGCTCTTTGTCAACAAGGAGACCTGGTGCATTATATGTTATGTTAGTCATCAGTAATTTTTTTGCCTTTATAGATGACTAAATGTCTATCCTAGATTTCTAGAAACAAAATTCATGAACATTGTGAGTTCTAGAAATCTCACTGCCTTCATTATCCTTAGAGCAATTTTTCACTATTCTATTATTTTTTCATTCCATGGTCAACCTACCACTTCTAAAAAACACCTCATAGGCTTATGCCACTCATCTACATCCTATGTTTCCCACCTATAACCTCATCACTCTATTTTTTCCTTGCCCATAACTCCATTTTCCACCTAGGGTTTCCTACAAGCTTAAATCATGCCCATGATCCCCAAGTCCCTCAAGCATTGATGGTCCCTAAACTATCTCTGTAGACTCTTTAGATAAATCAAGTACATTGTATTTTGGATCTTCAATACACCACTTTTTCAATACTTTGTTTTTACACTTGAAGATTCCAAACCAATTTTTAGTCAAAGAGAGGTCAAAGAATCCCCACTAGGTCAATTAGGGTTTCATGTTTTTCAAGGTCATCATCTCCAAAAAGACTACCATTCAAATTCAAAAGTCTGCACATAAGGTAATGGGCTATCTTGACACTTTTGCAGAAGTAATAAGAGGCCAACCAACATAAGAAATTGGTAAGGTAAGAGGTCTGCTACTCAATAATGGCATCTTGCAACAAGGGAGATAGGAAAACTAGGGTTTTTGAGGGAAAGTTTCTTGGTTTCATGACCTCCATGATTAAATCATCAACAAGGCTTGCATCTTGATGCTCTTACACCTCCTCCTATCATTAATATACATTCACAAACACTCCCCATCACTCCTATCCATCAAAATCATCATTTTTCTACAAAACCTAGTCTATTGCCACAATTTGACACTTTTTGAGACTAGACCTGTGTTTTGACCTTTTGGACCCCTTCCCCTCACTAAATTTTTGAAATTCCACTTTCCCCCACTCCCTAACATCTATCCATATCCCCCAAAAATTTCCCAAGAATTTAGACAACCTTTAACCCCTTCATTTCCCTCCCTCTGCAAGGCGGTCCTAAATCCCCTACACCAAACCCTAAATTCCTCTTCCAACTAAGCTAGGGTTTGATATGAAAAAGAGGCACAAGAGTAAAGGATTCATTTGATAGATCATGTAAGCAAGAATAAGTCTATACCAGCTCATAAAAATCATGCCTACATCATTTTCCAAGAATTCATTCCAAGAGACAAGCCATGTGTCACACCTAGGGCTAGTTTTGCTTCAAATGGTGTTTTTGACCAAAAAGAGACGAATTTGGAAAAAGTGAGAGAGGTTGTTGTCCATAATAGGTCCAATAAGAAAAAAATCCTTCATTTTTTACACAGGTATCATGGTTTGGGATCAATGTAAAAAATACAGGTGTCACAGGAGAAATTCTACACTTTTGGAGTGACCTTCGGAAAATCAAATTTTCTCACAGCTGGAGTGTCCAAATGAATTGCTTAATGAGTCAAATGATAACTATACTTGAAGATATTTCCAATGAGCTATCATGAGCTCAATTTGGAATTGAGGAAGGCATCCAAAAGTGGTTTGCACCAGCACTCTGCATTTCTGCACCATCATTCAGGACTTTTTGACCAGTCTTGGGAACATCCACTTTTGACTGGGAAAATCAACTCCAAACAGGAAAAAAATTATATATTTGGAAATTAGACAGGTTAATATTTCCAATGAGCTATCACAGGTCTAATTCCGACACTAGGAAGGCCTCCAAATTCCCTTTGCAAAATGGCGCTGCACACAGGAGAAGTTTTATGTTTTTGAAATTTTGAGGCCCTAGGAGCGCAAAACCCTAGGCGCTACACACAAATTTGGTGCATATTCAGCTCTCAAATTTTACATTTTTGGATTTTTCACATCACCAACAGTCTATCCACAAAATTTCAGATCAATTGGAGCATTTGTACCCCCTCAAAAGGTTAAAAAACACCCAAAATTTTACCTTTCTGCCTCCTTTTCAGACCAGGTGCTGTGCATAGAGAAGTGTTGGGAGATTTAATTTTTGATCGGGTAAATGGAATTAATTCAGTACAACTCAAGTATTTTGGAAAGTAGACTCATCAAGCTTTCCAACGAGCCATCACGGAAAAAAATCTAACACTGGGAGGGAGGTCAAAACTGATTGAAATTACATCTATTTTCTGATAGTTTGGCGCTGCGCATAGAGGACCAAAAGTGGCAAAAGTCAACAAAACACACAAATTGATGGAAAAATGATTTTTTAATATTTTCTTGGGAAAATCACTCCAGATTTGATTGAGGAGTTATGTTATGATATTTTTCATTTATTTGCTTAGATATTATGTGTCTTGGGCCTTGCATGGTCATTAAGCACATAAATGTCATTTAGGAGTTTTTTAGGGTTTCTAGAAGCCTCTTATGGTTTCCACCTCCTCATTTGCTGAGTTAAATAGAGCATGAGGACTTGATTGTAAATGTTAGATTTTATTGACTTATTCTAAAGCGATACATAGTCTCTTGGAGTTTTGAAAAGAAATTGATGTCTTGGTGCTCATGCATGCCCTGATTTGTTTGTTGATGGAGGAGGACTATTTGCAGGATCCATAAGCTTGGTTGATGGTGATGTGTTTCCCTTTTTTTCATGTTTTCTAGTTTTTCAATATGTTTCCATCTTCCTATGTTGCAGTAGGACAAAAAATTTATACTAAGACATGTTTGCTAATGGCACCTTAGGTCTGTTTGTTCTTCACTACCTTAATGTTTTCTTCTGCTAGGATATATTAGAGAATTCATCTTTTTGCTCTCTAAGTATTTCCTAAGCCTGTCTATTTCTTGAATGGTTTAGATCAGTTGGTATCAAGCATGATTCATGGCTAACCCTGCATATTTGTTGCCACTAAAAACTCTGTTCTTGGAATCATCTCTTTAAAGCATTATTGCCTAGGTTTATCAAAGAAGTCTGTTTCAATCATGATCTTTGCATTTACTTAGTTGGTTGTTTCAAAGGACCTTTAATAGCTGTAATATTAGATGTTTATGGTTTTTCTCTCCTTCTATGGCTATAGTTGTTTGTGCATCTTAAATGTTTTCTTCTCTTGATGATGAAATCTATGAAAGTTAAATAAGTTTTCTTGCCTTTCTATATTTCAATTGAATGTTTGTCTTGGATGATTATCTGCTTTCAGTCTAAAATAAAATGGATTAGGTTTTTCTTATGCCTTTGATTCTCTTTCTATGCTTATGATTTTTCTTACTCCCTTAGTTTAAAAGTATATGAAGGATTCTAGTCTTCCCTTTATTAGCTTTTGTTCTCAAGCTTAATTTCCATCTCATAATCCTTCACAACCTCAAAGATCCACCAACCAAGTTAAAATTTCCCTGCAAATACTCTTTAAACTATTGATGAACTTATCATGACCTTGTTAGACTCCATTTCCCAATGACTTGAAGTTTTCCTTGTTTTCTATCTAAATCTATCTAAGTATCATACCCAACCAAAAACAATCAACAAACCCAATACTTCATAACTAGCCTAAAATAAACCCTAATCAGCAAACAAGTTCACATATTTTCACCTAATAGAGAGATCCCTCTCTGAATCCAAGAAGTCTATGTCCTTTGATTCCAAAGCTTGGTTTGATGTTACCCCTGCCCATTTGTATCTCAATCAATCTAGAAAATTTCGGGGAGCTAACATGTTACATGGTGCACAGATTAACACAAAACAAAAAAGTTGTTTTTTCCAAATAGTATGTGAGAGGTGCACTATAATGAAATAACACACCAGTGCCCTATTTTACATATGGCGCACGTATTAAAAAAATGTTTTTAAATTTTTTATTTAACATTGCATGCGCAGTGCGCTGGGATAATCCACCGAACAGGTGCACTAGGTTACGCAGGACACACCGATTAAAAATAATATGTTTTTAAAAAATTCATGCAAGGGCCGACATAGATTGGGATTAGACTATGCTAGTCATCATGTGGGTTAGATGTCATAAGCCTATATATATATCAATACAAACCCTATAAATCTAAAATGAAAAGCCCTAATTCTGAAATCACAAAAACAGGAAGAAGCAAGTGCAGAAACAAAAATAATTAAGGGTTTAGGGTAAAAATGGATTTTTTTTGTTTTTTGTTTTTGAAAATGAACAACAAATTGAATTTTTTTACTTACTGCGTAAAAAATACTGCAGAAAATGTAAAAAAAATAAAATAAAATTTAATCATGAGATCATTTGAAATTCTATGCTACAGGGTTTGAATCACTAGAGGTTTGGAATTCTGATTGTCTGAATAGTTTTGTTCGAAAGTATTTCATTTCTCCATAGTGCTTTTGTGCTCTCTTGCTCCAGGTATGCCTCGTGCAAATCTCTGGCTGATTTTTTTTGCAAAAATAGTGAAATAATGAAAAGTGTTTAGTATTCAAGGAATTTTTTTATGAAATTAGATTTTCGAAAATATTTTGCCGCCCATTTTTCAATTATCGTTTTTTTTTTTCACTTAAAAAAAATAAAGTTGCACTTTTTTTATTTGCGGCTTTTAGTCACTAGTGCATCAATTAATAACACCACAACGGTGTGTCAGTTAATAACATGGAACTGGTGCGCAGTAACTAAAACCGCACCAGTGCAGAACTCTGTACATAAGCACCGATAATAATAAGTCCATTTTAAGGCACCGAAATTACTTTTAGTTGTGTGCACTAAAATTTATTGTTGATTTTGCTCAAATGCAGGGAGAAAATATCATAATTATATCGAATGGACAATTATTTAAAATCCTACTCGTTTCATAATATTTCTCAAAGTCCATCGCATAGTTCTCCCTATCCATCTCGAGACGTAATATTTACTTCATATTTTATTTATATTTTCATTATCTAATTGAATTTATGTTTCTTATCCATGTCAATCAACTTAATAAAATTTATAATGTATACAAATTTGCAGGTTCATGCAGGTTCAGAATCGACTTCAGATGCAAAAAATATTCAAACAACTCCAAAACGTCGGAAACTCTTATTAGGAACAACATACCGCAAGCCGCATTTGGTAGATGAAAATGGACAACCACTTCACCCTGCCAATTGTAACAATATTGCATCTTCTAGCCACAATCCCAGGATAATGATGGTAATAATAATTGTTTGGTATATTAATGTAATTATTTCAATGTCAAACAAATTAATCATGCATTTTCAATGTTCTTACTAATTGATATCATAGATTTTGTACTGATCATGTTCAAATATATATTTTTTAAAATTATTAGGATTCTAGTGACCTACCTATCGTCTTCTGCTGCACCCCACGACAATGTCAAATTGAGAGAAGGCTGAATTAAGAGAAAAAATCAGAGAGGAATGATACCAAGAATGGTAAAATTGACCACCGATTCAATTCCCAATACGTCCATATTCACCAATTAGGAATGACTACACCAATAGTAGTTCTTCATAAGCTATAAATGGAGGAAATAAAATAGAGATTGGTATGGATGATTACTTAAGAGATACGACTGCCATGGAGACAATGTTGTTAGATGCATTCCAAAACGATGATCAGCTAGGGGATGATGCTCATATCGCTGACACCTTTTTCGAAAGCCTTAAATTTGTTTCCACTACCCCTCTCTTTGGACCTGGTGGTCAGTCAAAGTCTACCCAGTTAGGGACAACGATGTTATTGTACAACTTGAAAGCAAATTTTGGCTTGTCAAATGCATTTTTTTTCGGAAATTTTGAGGTAAGTTACCATAAAGTCCTCCCTTATATAAATTTGAGAAATATAATCACACAATGAACATTACAAATGGTCAATTTTATGAACGTTAATAATCATATCAGCATTAATGTACATTTAATATTTTCCATGATCACCAGTTACAGGTTATTCAAAGATAATGTTCTTCTGAGTTATAATGTCTTGCTCGGTAGCTGCGAAGAGGAAAATAAATTTTTGAAAATGTTGGGTGTTGAGTACATATCATATTATGCATGTTCAAATGATTGTATTCTATATAGAGGAGAATATGCAGACAAAGAGATATGTCTGAAATGTGGGCATGATAGGTATGATAAATAAAAAAAGAAGGGTAAATCATGTGGTCCTCCTTTTAAGATATATTTGAGGCACATGCCTATAACCCCAAGGATTCAAAGCCTCTTTCATTGAAAATAATTAGCTATGTTGCAGGGAAGGCATGCCTCACACAGAAGTGAGTTGGGAGTTATGCGAATCCCAACTGATTCAATAGCCATGAAGCATATAGAGGATACATGGCCTGAAAAATTCAAGGATGAAGTACAAAGTCTACGACTCGGCATAGCCATGGATGGAATCAACCCATATTCCCTCCTGAACACCAACTATTATGTTTGGCCTGTAGTAGTGATCAATAAAAATATCCCCCCATGGTTTTCCGTGAAGAATGAACATCTTATGTTGGCTCTCATAGTCCCTGGTAGAAGACAAGTGAAGAATATGGATGTCTAATTACAACCACTGGTAGATAAATTGAAGGAATTATGGGATGGTATAAATGTATACGATGTATCAAGACCCATCGCAGTAGATAGGAGTTTTATGTTGTATGGCATATGTGCTTACACGACACATGATTATCCAGGTTTAGGAGTTTTCTCTAGTAAATTACATTTTTATTGATTTTTTTTACGTAAAAATATTCTTTCGCATATTAGTTATTTATTTCATTGTAATTGTTTTGATATTCATGTTATTATTTAATGTGCCATGCATATAAATTGTATACAATAATCTTGCAGGTCTTGTAACAAAAGGATATTTTGGATGTAAATGTTGTGGACCTTCTCTGAAAGTTAGATGGTCCAACGACCTATGAAAGCCAGTGTATGACTGCTCCAGGGTATTCCTCCTAGAAGAAAACCCTTACAGAAGAACAACATCCACTTTCAATGGTAAACGAGAGAGAACCCAAAGGCCTCCAATAATGACACCAACTGAATGACTTAGAGCATATGAGAGAGAGAAGGAGAAGGAGTTCATAGAAATTTTCGATTCAAATGGGGAGCCTATGTTCGATGATCCTGAATTCTTCGACAGCTATGTTGAGAAATTTCCCATTGGGATGAAAATGAAATCTATCTTTTATAACCTCCCATATTGGGAGCATCTTAAGATTACCCACTTATTAGATCGCATGCATATTTAAAAATGTTTCATCTTCTTTATGGGGGCACATATCATCGAAACAAAGTGACACATTGGCTGTTAGGGAAGATATTATTACTTCAAAAACTAAAAAGAAACATTGGCCAAGACAATTATAAATTACAGCATCAGAGGTATGCGCTGGTCCCTCTAATTCATGGTATTTCAAAGAAGGTGATGTTCCATGGATTTTAAAAAAAGATGATATTTCTTTGGAAAAGGAAGTTATTATGGGTGTGAGGATGCCATCTTCATACAGGTCTTCACTACGACATTGCTTCACCGTGGATGATGATATGTTGGGGTTGAAATCACATGACCATTTGAATCTTCTAGGAGTACATATAATATCAAAAGCATGATTTTATTATTTGTTATATTAATAAATTTTATCCCATGCAGGGATCATAAAACATAACTAATTTTGTATATTATTGCACGTGTTTATAAATTTGCAGTGTCATTATCCTTTGTTAGTGCGTGGGTGTGTGAAACATGAATTCCCTCAAGACCTAGTACGTGCCATATCTAAATTATATGCATTTGTACGTTGGATCACGTCAAATTCCACGGTGGCATCAAGAGATAGTTGAGATTGTTTGTATGTTTGAGAAGGAACTGCCGACGAGTTTCATGGACTTGCAGATTCATCTTATAATCCACCTAGTAGATGAGGTTGAATTAGTTGGGGTGGTTTCTTATCTTTGGATGTTCTTCTTAGAGAGGTACATGAAGAAATTGAAATGTTTTGTTCGACAAAGGAAAAAACCCGAGGGGTCTATGGGAGAGGGGTACATATCGTATGAGTCTTTCTATTATGCCAGTGAGTACATCAAGAAAATTGACAATAGACTAGGTGTGGTGATTTGGGACGATGAAAGGGATGAAGACAAAAGAGAAGGGGAGTTACTCCAAACAAATGGAAAAAAGCGCTTGATAAAGAGTAAGCGACTTATAATTTTTCAAATTTACACAAAGTAAATATTCATGTTTAACTTCGATATAATGTATATTTTAATCTTTATGTACTATATAATTTCGGTTCGATTGCATCAGCGAATGCAGAAATTGAAGCAATTAATAAATTTGTTGTTTACAATTCCGAAGTGACACAACCGTGGGTCGCATTGTACGAACAAAAGAGGATGAAATGGCATAATGAAAGGAAATAATTTATATGGTTAAATGGTATAAGTGTGCCTTATCCTGATCATTTAAAAGAAAATATGCCAACATATGCCTGAACAGTCTGGTTTCTGACCAAGTCAGAGTGAAATGTGGTGCAACCGGTCGTTACCCGCGTGCTGAAGAGGATGTGCTAAACATAGGGATTGGGTGCGGCAACTTGGTAATAATATATTTAATTTATATGTACATTTGAAACTTAATGATGTACCTTTCAAATGTAATTACATATATATTTCATATTTTAACTGTTGGGTTATTATAAGACACATAACACTATGATTTTTTAAATTTTTTTATAGGTGCATTTTTGCCCATCTATGTGGGCATATGTACACCATTTTCGCACATAAAATGCCAATGATGGACACATGACACAAGACTGTGGAGTGGAAGTCGAGTTCAATCAATCTAGTCGATCTAGCCACCGTGATTAAAACCTTGTATGAGGGACGTTAGGTTACATCAGAAAGATACAAGAGATCATTGAAGTGGATTTCTCTTATTTCCAATGTGTTATTTTTAGGTGCAAGTGGTGGGACACCTTCGATCATAATAATGTAAAGGAATATCGCGATAGTAGGCTGATATGTATCAACTCTAGAAAGATGTGGGATGAAGCTAAGGAGCTCTATGTTTTCCCCAAACACTGCAACTAGGTGTTTTTTAACCCAGATGTGTTGGATAGAGATTGGTGGTTCGTATTGAGACATGACCCTATATCAAAACATATTTTTGAGAACAATAGTGTTATCATGCCATGCGAGTTGGAAGATAATGATGGTGATCATGAGAGCCAAGAGTGATATGGTACATATGTTATTTCATCAATATTTATACTTTTTAAGATGAGTTTTTATAAAGAAAATGACTTAACTACCTTATAAATTATAAGACTTTTTTTTTCGAAACATTATAATATGTATTTTGAATTAATTGGTAATTTGCATTGTAAAATAATGTCTTTCGATTAATCACATAATTAGTATTTGGTCTTAATTATGTGATTAATCCGAAAAACATTATTCTACATTATGGATCACAAAAGTCTTAGATCTAACAATTTGCATTGTGTTAATGTTAAAATCAATATTTCACTTGATAATTTGAAATTATGTTGATCTAAAAAACAATGGCGTACTGTATAAAGTTCTTTTTTTTTTTGTATGTAAGCTCATAATAAAATACTGATAATTCTAAAGTACATGAATTTATTTGCATTATTTTCTAAACTTTATTATGTTACAAAAATTCATATTATTCTAGATTTATTATTTTACAATTATTTACAACTTTACAAATTTACAAATTTAGAAATTTTAATAAAATCATTTCATATTATTTTACAATTATTTACAACTTTACAAATTTACAAATTTAGAAATTTTAATAAAATCATTTCACATTAATACAATTAAAATTTTCACATTAATACAATTAAAATTTTACAAATATTTTACATACAATTACAATTAGAATTAGTTTTAGAATTACAATTGCAATTTTACAATTTCACATGCAATTACAATTAAAATTACAATTACAATTTTAGAATTTTACATACAATTACAATTACAATTAAAATTTTACAATTACAATAATTTCATAATAATAAAATTAAAATTTTACAAATATTTTACACACAATTAGAATTTGAACTAGAATTACAATTACAATTACAATTTTAAAATTTCACGTACAATTACAATTACAATTAAAATTAAAATTAAAATTAAAATTAAAATTACAATTACAATTACAGTTTAGAATTTTACATACAATTGCAATTACAGTTTTACAATTTTACATATATACTATTACAATCACAATTTTAGAATTTTACATACAATTAGAATTACAATTACAATTTTACAATTTTACATATGTACAATTAAAATTAAAATTAAAATTACAATCATTTCACAGTAAATTATATATTACAATTACAATTAAAATTTTACATACAAATACAATTACAATTTTAGAATTTTACGTACAATTAGAATTAGAATTACAATTTTACAATTTGTCATATATACAATTACAATTAAAATTAGAATTACAATCATTTCACAGTAAATTAAATATTACAATTACAATTAAAATTAGAATTATAAATACAATTACAATTTTACAATTTTACATATATATAATTACAATTAAAATTAAAATTACAAATACAAATACAATTTTTACAATTTTGCATACAATTAAAATTAAAATTTCAATTACAATCACGACATAATATTCAATAAATATCATGATCATTTAATATTAAATTAAATAAACATCACGATCATGATAACCATCATGCAAACATCATATTCGACTAAAAAACACATTCAAATTCGCTAACATCATCTAATCATCGTGATCATGATCATCTAACAGAACACAATTAGCATTGTATAACATCATCACAACACAAACATCAAATATACATCTCATGTCAAATAACTGCTATCACATACACCTTTATCTGCAAGCTGCATATTAAATCAACATCTCTAACATGACCTAACAATATACACATCATGATGATTACCAACATGTAAATTAAGTACAACTGCAACAGGAACATAAAATACATGGACTATATATATATATATATAATGTCAAAAATATAAAGCTGTAATATAAATGCCAAATATTAGTTGGTGGTACATCATCAATAGTAGTACTAGTCGAGGCCTACTCAGTCAATGGTGCAGCCTTGACAAGCTCAGATACATGCCGATCATCACGTGCCTGCTGATCTGGTGGTGCCTCATGCTGATCAGGATCAACTGTCGGCTACTCATCATGATGACTCGACATGGTCGATGGTCCAATCTCCTCATGATCATGAGTACTTCTGAATGCTGAATCGACGTGGCCGATGGTCCAACCTACTCTCCATCATGACTGTTGGTCGAAGCTGTAGACTGCTCATCTGTGGTGCGATGTGAACGATGATCACTCCCCTAATCGTGATCATTAGATGATGCATCACTGCTCGCGGACTGTCAACGTACTGCATCTCAACCACGCCTATGCTGAAGGGCCCTCCTCAACTGCGTAACTAAGCTCGTAGCTCCTACGACATGCCGCATCAGGGTGAAAATGTCACGTGGCATGCCTCTCGACATCAGTACCAGCCTAGCATCGGCCTGTATCTCTACCATAGTGGTGGCCCTGGCTCCCACCTCCATAAACAATGCACAGAGTTGGTTGCCCAACTCCATCCTCAATATACTGTTAGGCCTACGCCTAGCAAAAGGCGGTACCGACGTACCATGAGGACCAGGTCTATCTGCACCGACCTAATCCTCGACATCTGCCATATCCTGATAGTCATCATTATCTACACCTGGATCATTTGGTGGCACTGGCATCTCATCATCTTCAAATGACCCAATGTTTGCAAAATATATATAAGTACACAACAATAATTAGACAATTTCATTAAACTGTATAATAAAAACAGGTTAAAGAACATGTTAGATTAAATTTAAATAAAATAGTAATATTACCTCTATCATCACGTGGCTCATCATCTGTGAAGAGGATGTTAGCACACCCTCACTAATCCAAACCAGCATACGAACAGGGGACCAGAATGAAGGGATGCTCATCAACACTGGCTAGCAACTCCAATGCATCATGCGATATCCTCGCAAAAAACTCAGACTCGCCCCTCTTGGGCATCATCTGTCCCCACATCTGCATCCGTACATGCATCATCGACCTACGAGGCTGCCAAACAAAAGTAGGCATCGTCTCTGGAAACCTCTCAAAAAATAAACAAAATAGCTCTGAAGCAAGAGGGAAGTTCACCCTCCCTTGTGCATGAGCACGACATCTATCTAAAGCTGTACAGAACTTCAAAAAAAAAATGGCATACCACCTCACAAGTCACGACTCCTGTACTAAAGAATCAACATAAAATAGAAGCAGGAAACTAATGCGTTGCCCGTCGCTGATGTTGTGTGAAATGGTAGAAATAAGTAGTGAGAGGCACCTCACCTCCTCTATACCAAATGAAGCAATACATAAGTGACCTCAGGAGACCTGAAAATCTGAAGGAGACAATATATCCGCGCTAATGTATCTCTGGGAGTACACCAACTGACTCTTAGCTATATAGCCAACTGAGACCTTTGGGAACAAGGGAAAATCCACCCCTCTCCTCAATAGGCCAGTAATGAAATAGATGTCCTCCTCAGTGGGCACGTACCACTGGTTAGGACCAACCCAGAAACCCTGTAGGTGGGCATTCCACCTATAGATAAGATGTCGCAAAAACACACCATGGCCCTTTAGGGATGTATCCTCCTCATAAAACTTGATGAGACCTACCTGCCTTAGGAGCCCCTAGGTAGCTGCTGTAATAGGGCGAGGGTACGCATCTCTCTCCCTCTCTCATGCCTCCCACAGGCGAACTATGTTATATTGGTCCGCTTGTTGTTGCGGTTGTTCCATCTCTTCTCTCCTTTCATGTCGCTGAATGATTGACATACTAAATAAATTTTTTTTATTAAATGAGACATGTATTTAGGAATATACATATATAAATTTTTTTGAAAAAAAAAACAATCGGTGCGCCACAAAAAACAGGCATGCATCGGTAACGGTGCATCTTTTTTTGTCGCGCACCGGAGGCGATGCACCAGAAAATTTTCAGCGCACTGGTGGCGGTTCCTCTGCAATTTTTCAATGCACCGCCCTCCTAGAATTGTTACAAGGTCAACACAAGTGCGGTGGTATAACAGACCACACCGTTGAATATGTACCAGTGTCAGGAGGGCGGTGTGCTGACCAAACTATACGCCCCAGGGCGTATAGTTTAGGAAGCGCACCACCCTCCTGACATCACTACATAGTCAACGGTGTGGTCGTTTACCCAGCTACACCATTGAACATGTCGAATTGCCGGAATGCGGAGTGCTGACAAAATTACCGGCCCTGGGGCGGATATTTCCATCAACGCACCGTATTCCCGCAATTTGACATGGTCAACGGTGCAGCTGGGTAACCGACCGCACCGCACTTTTTTTTTTTTTTTTAAAGAAATTACGGTGCGTCATTCGGTACTGTCCCAGAACCGGTGTAGAAACTGTTAGCACTAGTCGCGGTGCAGCCTGTAAATTTACAGGAATCACCACGAACTAGTGCGAGACGAATGGCTCGAGTGCATTGCGCAGGAATTTTTTTTATTTTTTAAATAAGGTGAATTTTAAGCTATTTTACAAAATTGATATGCTAAAAGGTTTAATTATGGAAAACAAGGAAAATACCTATGCATTTGGCCATCGAGGAGACATATTGGCTGTAGAATTTTCAAAACTAAATTTGCCCACTGTTTTGCAAAATTCAAAATGGAGATGGTGGGAAATGGACAACAACAGTGCATGCAATGGGAACACCGATGACAGGGCACCTCACACAAGGTAAAGTTTCACCGGTACTTGAGAGCTATGGAGCACTAAAAAGTGAAAAATGTGGATTTTTGGCCGTAATTTTTTTTTTTTTATTTAACTTTGTTCAGGTGCGCGAGTTTTATAGGTGCACTGGTGCGGTTTCTTAAAACCGCACCAGGTTGTTTTAGTTTTAGCGTGGGGTTTTAGGAAGCACAAGTGCAGAATCTTTGTAAAGAACCGATGCGCTATAGTAATAAGACGCACCGGGTGGGTTTGTACCAAGCGCACGGTGTCCTAGTGTGCTAATGTTTTGTGCGCATCGGTGCTTTCTCTAGTTGAACGCACTGGTGCAGTTTAGGATAATAAACGCATCAGAAGGAAAACATCCACAAAAACCTCCACTCGCTAACCTCCTCTAGTAACCTCTGCTACAAATGGATGTTTGGTGTATTTTTATAAGGGGTTCCTCAAAAACATACACTAGAGGGTATTTTCCTTGTAGTGGATTTACCACAACTCAATACCTTGAGGTGGTCTTATAGTTTGGGGTTTCCAGTTGGAGTGTAAATTCAATGCATTATGGATGGCATTAAAGTATAATGTTGCTTTGTCTTTGGTTTGAGCACTGGAGGGGAAAATTGACTAATATGTATAGTTAATTAATTATATGGAAACATTTCTATTTTCTCTCTCTCTATATATATATTTCGTCTTCATAAAAGTTTTAGAGTTATGAATGAAAAATAGTGCCTAGTTTACTTTCAACAATTTGAAAGATAAATCGTTGTTCAGGAAGAGATTAATGCAGAATAGTGCCCAATTTACTTTCAACAATTTGAAATATAGATCGTTGTTCAGGAAGAGATCAACGATGAAAGCTTTGAATTTCTCATTCTTGAGAGTGGTGGATTCTGATATATTGTTTCTAACCAAGATTACATAAGCAATGAAAATTTCAGCTAATGCAAAATCCACATTGTAAGAGACTTGTATGCTTCTGATGCTACAAATACATTTATTATTTGTTTGAGATGATATAAGAGCATTGTTGCGAGCTTTGAAACCATGGAAAATAGAAAATGAAAAATGCAAACGCTTTGAATCAGTGTGAGTACCAGTGTGTATACTGCACATTTAGCAAGCTTCGGTCTATCAATGTCATGTGAGCATTTTTGTGGCAATGAAGATGAGTTTCGCACACATTTTTGGACTTTTATTTCTATTTTTTAAAGCACAAAACTTATTTTCTTTTATTGGATTTTGATTTTGATTCGTTAAACAATACAACATTTTTTTGTGTGATTGATTTATATTTTTGGTTGTTAAAGTACAAAATTATATTGTGTTTTATATTTCAATATTGAAAGTTAATTTTATGGAAACATTTTTGTTTTCTATATATATAGTTTTTGTCGTCATAAAAGTTTTAGATCTATGAATAAAAAATAGTGCCGAGTTTAATTTCAATAATTTGAAAGATAGATCGTTGTTCAGGAAGAGATTAATGCAAAATAGTTCCCAATTTACTTTCAAAAAATTGAAAGATATATCATTTGATGGAAACTTTGAATTTCTCATTCTTGAGAGTGATGGATTTTGATATATTGTTTCTAACCAAGATCCACATTGCAAGAGACTTTTATGCTGTTGATACAAATACATTTATTATTTGTTTGAGATGACGTGAGAGCATTGTTGGGAGTGATTTGTGATTAAACTTGATATTTTTTTACCTTTATCCATTGGTTTTGATTCAAGATTAAACTTAGGTAACATTTTGCATTGAGCCATTGATTCGATAGAGAGCCACGTTCGAATTCCAAAATGGTATTGCCAACATTGCATTGTGATGATTTTGGAAAATTTTATGAAGGGATGACAGGGACTACCAGTTGCATGCAACACTTGTTTCTCTAGTATTGTATGCGAGTTAAGTTGCAACTTAAAGAGACATGGAATTGACATATACTTTTAGTTATTGTAATATATTTAAGGAGTTGTGATTATTACAATATATTTAAGGTATTAAGAATTTTCATTTATTATAATATATTTAGTTGTTGTGAAGTAGAAATTTTGATGACACTAAAGTTTATATTCTATGTTAATGAATTTTTGTTATGATTGTGATCGTTTATGATTAATATTGAGATGTGATATACTGAGAGTAATTAATGTCAATAGTTATTATTTGTTTTAATGATTTTATGTTTCAGTATTAATATTTAAATATATATGGTTGTGTATTTGTTTTAATGATTTTATGTTTCAGTATTAATATTAAATATATATGGTTGTGTCAATAAGTTATTGTTAAGTCAAGAAATAAATATTAAGGATTATTTCTTTGAAAATATTTGTTTTATTTTGAATTGTGATAAATAAACAATTTGGACATGTTGAAAATGAGTCATAAAGGGTATGACTAAAGGACCATGGGACCAAGATATGTAGACATGTTATTGTCACAACATTTGGAAAAGTAGGAGATTATGAAGAAAATCCTTGTTTCATAATAAAAGGTATTGGAACACCTTTAATGTAGGATAGTTTGGTACGATGTTTGGAAAAAAAGGACACAATCTGATCCAAGGATAGAAATGGATGGGACACAAGACATAAGTAGAAGACATGTCATTCTTGTATGTGTGTTGTCTTTTTAAGGTTATATGCACATATACAAAAACAATAACAATGAGATGGGGATAAAAATTCCTATATAGGACAATAAATCATTCACCATAACGACCAAATAAATTTGGAAAAGATGAGAGTGAGGTGTGAGGTCAAACTATAGTCAATATCCACCTAAGTTAGGTGTTTTATTGAGTGGTTAACCACTAAACTTGGCTTATTTATGAATCAAATCACTAAATGGTGATTAAGTAGAAACCCAAACATTATTGAGGTATTCAAATGATTCATGAGAAATCTAACACACGAGACCATGTTGGAACTCCTTGAGGGAAACTGATGGGTAGAAAACAAAATTTTCTTGGAGAAAGTCAAGCACTAGGGAAGTTAAGTTTCCGAAAATAAAATAATGTTACAAATGAATCAATAAACAATCATTGGAGTAAGTTGGGAAAATAATAGGGAAACTACTATTAGCAAATTTAAAATCAATAAAAGGGGTTCCAAAGGAAAAGCGATTCTAAGGAAAATGATTGGGTAATCGAGACACTGTCAAATAAATTGTTGTAAATAATTTGAGACATTAGAGAAAGTAAAGGTTAATGAAATTGAAAATTGATTTAGAGGACATTAATGCATCTGAATTTTAACCCTAATACAAAGAGACTAGAAACAATGACACATCATTTTTGGGGATTGTCATTGGAGTGAGTTAATAAAAAGACAAATGATTGATGAACTTGCAAATAGATGAAAGTGATGTGACAAAAATACAAATAACCGAGGAAAGTAGGGTTAACTAACTTGAAACCTGATTTTAAGAAATTAAAAACCTAGAGGATAGGAATAGAAAGAAATGAATGTAGGCTAATGAGATTTTTGTAGGCATACTAAATTTTGAGACAAAAGAATAGAGTTATGAACTTGAACACTAATGTAAAGATCTAAATGCAAACAGAGACAAAATAATATTAAGAGAAGAAAGCTTGAAAAAAATATATGGAGAATCTTGAGTAAGATGGGACATGTATCATTAAAGAATAAGCTCTATTGTCAGTCAAGAGGGAAGGACAAGGAAATATGTAGTGGCTTTTAAGGAATGAAAAATGTCCCTTTTGATATTAATTAAGCATAGGATAAGAAACCTACTAGAAATTTGTACTAGACAAGGGTGACATGTGCAATGGAGGAAGAAGATGATGCTTCTAGGTGAAGTGGACATGAGGGAGTAAGAGAATATAGACACCAAAGGAAAGTTTTGAAGGATGCTTATCTAATTTAATTTATACTTTCAAGTAGGATATAATTCCCACTAACATGAGACTAAGACAACACCACTTGATAAATGATAAGTAGCCACTAATAAAGATAACAACATGAAAGAAATTTGAGTTCCTGTTGAGGACATATGAAGGATATAAATACTAAGGACACTAGAAGAAAAATACATATTGGATAAGAGATCTAACAAGATTTGGAAGGGATAATAGAAAATAGTTTAATGAGACAGATACTCATTGAGTGGGATTCCCATTTTAGTGTGTGGCAAGAAACTCAATGAATTGATTCATAAATTGTAGTAAGTTTAAGTTTCCCACTAAAGATTTCATCACGATATATATTCATTTTTTTTTTTGGTAAATTATTACTTTATAATTTGGTAGATGTTCTTATTGATGTCTATTTGAGGAAAAATAATAGAATTCAAATACATATCATGAAAATTCCATGTGAAAATGTGACATAATTTGAACACATACAACCTTGAAATTTCCTTATACAAATTTTAATCTAGAGAAACCCAAATTTTGGAAAACTTGAGAAATTGAATGACTTTATTTATGCAATAATAATTGTTTGAGAAGAAAATAAATTATAAATTTTAAAATGTCTTTTATGAGAATAATTAATTTTGCATGGGACTCTCATTGCTATGACAATCATGTTTCTTCCTTTGCCTTTGCCTTTGATATTTTACTAGGAAGAGAGTTAGGTATCATGTTATAGTTTATTTTATCTCCATCTATAGCTCTATCACCAATTATATAAACTTTTTTTGAAGAATAACTAAGGATCTAGAAGAACAAAACAATAACTAGTAACTCAATTTCTAAATAAAAAGCTCATTAATCTAAGTTATAGAGGACAACAAGATAACTTGCTCAATCAATAGAAACAAGTATTATAGCTTTTACCTTATTCCTTTTGATATCATTGAGTCATGAAAATCACTATCTTTTTACATCCCTTTACCATATTTTCATGATGTGTCCCTTGATTTTAATCATTTTATCTTTCGTGTAACCTTCTATTAAGTCCATTTTAATGTTTTACGTGAAATTATATTCAAGATATTTTCCAATGCATTTATTTTAATAATTTAAGTGAATTTATGACTAAATATTATTAAATTACAAACTTTCACGTATCTTTAAAAATCATGTTAGTTTGTTGGTCATTATAGGAATATGTGGATCTTGTACTAATTAGATTTATGCCACTTTCTCCAATTCAAATTTCCTTAACTATTGAATATTTGATAAGAATTTAGGATCATTAATAAATTATCCAAGATATTGAAATAATATCAGAACCTTTGATGAGATCAGTTGTGATTTGGTAGCAGAGGTCTTGGAGATATTATTGACTTTCTAATTATTAACAAATGGTAAACCACATGAGAAATTTGTGGATTTGCATTTCATATTTGTTGTTTCACTTCCAAAGCAAGTTTATGTATAAGTAAGAGTGTCTTCTTCTTTCTAAAGAATGACTCTTGGAGCATTTGTATAAACTTATGATGTAATAAAATGAAGCTTCTTAATATTTCCTTTCAGATAGATTGTCATTCTCTAGTTTTACATGTAGTATGTTTTGATTTACTTTATGATGCTATACTACTTGATGATAGACTAAGATTCAATAGATACATAGATGAATATATTTAATCTATTGGAATCTAGGAAATTAATAACCAATCTTTTTATGATAAGCACCAGTGGTAGAACTTGCTCTTGTTAGAAACTATGAATAAGTCTATGATCATGAAAAAATAAACTTGAACAATTTTGTAATCATTGGACTAAAAGAGAGAATTGTTTTGATTTTTTTCTTCCCAAGGTAAGAGGAAAATTAGCTTGAGGTATTTTGACAAATGAAATAACAAATGAATGATTGGTGTTTGGAAATTGTTATTTAAAAATTATAATACATATTAGAGTTAGTTTAAAGTTACATGAAGTTACTATATCATTTAAGGTTTGTAGTGTTGTTGGATCTTTTGCAATATTAATTTGAAGAACCTTCTTGCAATATTGTGATTTTATTCTCAATAAGAAAGTTTCATTGAGTGATTCCTTTGATAAAATACTTATCAAGAGAGATGATAAAGCTTACCAAGGAAACATAAAATGAAAAGGTCAATATTTCAAGGAGGATGAAAATGTAGAATATTTCTCAAAGGATGATTAAACACCTCAAGGTAAGCATGAATTTCAATTTATTAACATATTTATAAATAATCATCTCTTATTAAACTTTCATGGCAATTCATACTAATGTGACAGTGAAAAAAATGTTATAAATTCATTTTATTGTTGCAAAGTTTCTAAAAGCCTATATAAGATCAATGAAATGGATATTAGATATTTTGGGGGGATGGATTTATTAGATCATCATAAATAAACCAAAGAAAAATCAAGCACTCTAACCATAGTTTAGGAGGAATAATATGATTTTCAAACTCTTGTAGCAATTTGAATTCATACACCTACTAAAATACAAGTTGGTACAATCATGATTTTAGGGATCTAATGGACATATTTTAAAAACACGTTTACAAGGAATATATATATTGGGATTCAGTTTACATACCAACTTGAATCACCTCATTTCAATGTTGTATGAAAAAGTTATGCCAAAATTAATAATTGCCTATCTTAAAAATCAACATTGTTAAACTTTGTCTCCTATCAAATTTGATTGTTAAAAATCAACACTGCTAAACTTTGTCTCCTATTCCTCATTATTTTTGACATATAAAATTTTAATTGTTTTCAAAACCTATTCGTAGTGGAGATAAATAATTTAATGTATTTTAATATCTAGGTGGAATCACATAAATCCATCATCAAATGAAAAATATATTTTAAAATTATTAATTGTTGGTTTAAGAAAAAAATCCATGAACATTCTTTTCAAGTATGATATTCTTCATTATGATTCACATATCAATTCAAATCACTTTGTAAACTTACTTCTACTAGATATATCCCTATAAGCTAACTTTAATATGGCTTTGGAATCACTTGAATTGCACATTAAATGAATATTTATCAACAAAACATTTTTGGGTTGTTTAGGTGGCCACCACTCCTTAGCATGTAAAAATCTATTTGTGTTTGTTAAATTTTCCTTAGAGTTATTTCTTATGCATTGTTTGTGATTATTTTGCATATTTCTTAGATATTTCATATGTCTGCTCGTCATCTATAATCTTCTATCTCCTAAAAAAGTGTCATGTTATATAAACCAAATATAGACATAATCAAAATCATACCTAAGTGTGAAGTTTATGGGAGGCTATCTTGTCTGCACAATCAATCCATATTAGCACGATACATGTACACATAATGGCATCAACATATCAATCATCTCAACAACATCATGATGACACAAGACTGCAAAAATGACCATCACAATGCATGCATAACAAACATATCAACAAATAACATGCATGTATAACAATCACATCTATCCCATCCAGTCCAAGTGTTTGAACCTGGAAGCTTTGATACCAATATGTAACCACCCACCCCACATTTACCCACTTTTACTAGCTAGCTAGAGTAAACATGAGATGATAACCACTATGATATGACCGGACCTCCAAGTTCTAGATATGGAAGTGGGGCATGTATTTGACCACAAACTAACATCCCTCAAAGACCACAAACCACTCAGGAGGTTTCAAACCATCCCAGGAGGCCAATCCCTAGCTGGAAATTTGTTTCACTAGGTAAACTCCCTAATCGTACGCACAACACAAAATCAATGCTATTATGGGGTCCCAACTGCACACATAGGCATGCTTCCATGTGGTTATGACATAAAATCCATATTTCAGTGCAAGTGGTTCCGAGATCTGAGCCACTTTTTTAGGCTAACCTCCATACCACTACCCAGAACTGCTTGTAACTTTCCAGAATGCAAACAAAGGTCATGAAAATGATAATGAATCAAAACTTAAGAAATAAGTTGACCTAGACATGCCTAATCCCTGATAATTTTTTTGTCAAACATATGAAAAACATATAAGATACATGTCATGAATGCATATATGATCATAAACTAATAGTCTTCATTTGAGAATCACCAAGGAGGCTCCAAGCCCTCTCTATCTAGTTGTAATAACACTTGTTAGGCCATGCATTAATCAACCATTCAAATAATTATCAAGACATGTAAATATCCATAGATGGAATACACCATATAACCAAGATATAAACAAAATGGAAACCATTAAAAATCAATCATAATATCACAAGCATAATCAATACAAATTTCATAAGTTGCAATAGGAAAATATCTCTTATTAACACCTGAAAATTCCAACCAATTTAGGGACTTCCATGTACCACCCGACCATATATTAGGTTGAACCAAATATCTCTTTAATCCAATCACCCTTGCATCATATTCCAAGTTTGAATGTGGGATCTCATAGGTTAAACCAAAACAAAAGAAACCATGGATTCTAGAGGCCAAACCACCTCAACTCTCAACCACAGTGATTCCACCTCTATAGTCCAAAAATCACTAGCATTAACCAGATCGGTCTCTACTCAAGTTTTCTAGGGCTCCAATAACTAGTAGCTCAACCCACAAGGCTCAAGAGTGTTTTTCCTAACCTACAACTCCAAGCACTAGTAACTTAACCCAAGTTTTTCTATGGATTTTAGAGCATTTGTTTCAACACAAATCCATAGGGAACCTAAGCACCAATCAGAAAAAAAAAGTGGGAAACCCACAACACCATGGTTATCGATGGAATGACAAGGCAAGGCCAAAACCACTCTCAATCCAGGCAAGTCTCCTTTCCAATGACAACACATAACCAAATAATCACATGCATATACCATGCATCCAAAAATTAGCAAATAAATCACACATGAAACATGTTACTTGCAAAGAATCCCTACTATAGCTGCTAATCCAACTATCTCCTTGTGCTTCCTTACTTTCCCTTGCCTTATTTCTCCAAATCTACGTGAATACTCCAAGAATGCTCTAAGTGTGCAAGAATATTAGAGAATGCGAGTTTGCTTAACTCAAAATTATCAAAATCTATCAAATATTTCTCTAAAGCATTTTTATCATTCATGCCTCTATTTTATTCATTTTCCTTCATTTTTCCTCTAATTTCTCTTGCATGCAATTTTGTGTCTCTTCAACTTCCTTTTCTCCTATTTTCCTTTACTTAAATAACTAAATTCCATTTATTACCTCTTTGCCTTTGCCAATTTCCATAGCTATTTAATTCACCATAAGTGATTCCCACTAAAGTGTTTTTTCCAACATTCAACTTGGAATATGTGTCCCATGACCTTGGTCTTATTTTATTTACATGGAAAATGAACCAGACGTTGTTACAACAACATGGAAAAGAATATGAATATGGATTAAATTGTTATTGGGTTGTCCCTCAGACCGCAAGGTCTCATGAACGTCATTCAAAATCATTCTCTCTCTCTCTCTCTCTCTCTCTCTATATATATATATATATATAGTCGACATTTAAAAAAGGTTGACATACTTACATTGCATTACATTGTTGTATGCTTATACGTCTCTCTTGTATTGGGTTGTAAAGCACCTCTCAACGCAATTAAACGTCATTCAAAATCATTCTCTCTCTCTCTCTCTCTCTCTATATATATATATATATATAGTCGAAATTTTAAAAAGGTTGACATACTTACATTTCATTACATTGTTGTATGCTTATACATCTCTCTTGTATTGGGTTGTAAAGCACCTCTCAACGCAATTAAGTCCTTGGTTTTCTCTTATGATGGATGCATTACCTAATAAAATTTTGAGTGGAAAAATAAATTTCAAGATGTATACATTTTAAGCGCGGGAGATATATTTATAGGAGTTTAATTTAATAATATAGAAGTTAGAGTTTTTATTAATCAATGTAATATTTGAGTTGACTGAGAAATGGGAAAATTTTAAAAAATATTGTATATTTGAAATTCATGTTAGATTTTTATCAAAATTGTGGTAAAAATGAAGGTTATCTTATTACATAATTAACTTATTCCATATTTATATCATAAAAATAATTCTAGGATGCATAATTAAAAAAAAAATACTTTATATATTTAAAAAAAATTACACCAAGAGAGAATAAAAAGTAGAAAGTTCTATAATTTCATTTACATCATCTTCCTTAAAGCAGTAAGAAAAACAATCAAATCTAAGGTTGCACAAGAGTTCAATGTTTTAGCATCCTTTATTAACAAAAACTCTTTTGTGAGTAACTGCATATGTATCTCTTCTCTCTATAAAAGAATACAGTAGATGATGAGTTAACCTTGTTCTCAAAAACATATTTGCAATGACTTATGTTGATGCCTAGAAAATCATTGCACAACATTGGGGGATACCCACCCGGTCAGGGACTTGAAAACTGTCCCTTTTCCGTTTGGAATAGTGGCTCTGAATGGGGATGGAAGGACCAATTTCCCTTATACTTGAATGGATGTGTGGTAATAATAACTAATTGTGACTTGGATGAATGAGAGTGACAACAAGCTAAAGGAGTATATACCTATCTCTATCCCGGGATGAATTATGTTTCTTTTATATGTGATCTTATGTGAATGTAAGTGAAGATTTATCAAATATTTATAGAAATGAAAGACAATTTAAGTTAATTGATTTGATTAAATAATTAATCAAATAAATTGATTAAGCACATATGAGATTTAATAACTGCATGTATTGTATATGTATTGAAAAATGGAAATCTAAGCATGTTCATAAATGAATTAATGTTGGATTGTATTAGAGAGATACATATAACAAAACATCATAAATAAATTTAACTATTATTCACATAAACAAAAAATCAATATAGAGATAAAAGTACCATGTATATTTTAACTCTTCTCATGAGAAAACAATCCTTGGTGTAGTATTTTCTATTAAGAGAACTTCAAGAGTACAAAAGTGAAACTTCTTCAAAGCCTTCTTTTCAAAATTTCAGGACCCTTTCTTCAAGGACATGAAAGGGTCTATATAGTAAAATAAAAAGTATAAAATAGAAAATACATAAAGTGTTGAGGAGGTTTAAACAAATCTCCTTAAATAAGTGAAATAAAAACATAAATAGAGTTTGTTGGGTGACTCGCTTCAAGAGTGTGGTGTTGTCCCTGTGGCCATTCGTTGCTTGAGATGGATGATATCTAACATGGGTTGAACTTTAGGAGGTTGGCTCGGTCAGATGTGCAACTGTCCTACTGTTACACAACATTTTGTCACTTTCCCTACAATCCCTCGCCCCGCATATTGGAGGGTCTTTCTCGTGACCTATGAGTAGTGTCATACTCTGCAAATACCTTCATTGCATCCTTCTGCATAAGGACATGATTTATCCTGTTGAACATATCCTCAGAAAGCACAAAAAAACCTGTGTTTTGGCATTGGCGCGGGTATCCAGTTCACCCCTCGCGCCAATGGGGAAGATTAGCACTAGAGCTCGCGCCAGCTGGCGCTCTGTCTCTTTGTTGTACCCACGCCAGCTAGCACTCTGTCTCTTTTTTGTACCCACGCCAACCTTTTTTGGAATGTTTTATAACAAATTGGAGGCGGAAGTTTCCTTTAACCACCTCAGGAATGACTCATTGCAAGTGGTTAAACTCGATAAGCCATGGATATCTTCCTTTAGGAAATGGTTGATGGAACATTCTTGGAGGATAGGACTCCCCCCATGATTATAGGAATCCTAACCTCTCCTTCTCCCTCTATATAAACCATCCTTATCCATTTACAAAAGCTAGAGCTGAACATATAGCCAAGAAGCTAAACTTGGAGAAGAGATGTTATAGCTGAGTAATCGCTATAGAGAAGGTTGAACCAAGGAGGACCCTGTAGAGAGAGCCCTATCTGAATTCCTAACGAGCTTTATGAGACGTGCTCCGCTGGAACCCTGCTGGAGGAGATCGCAACGTCGAATCCTGGTTGTACTCTTCCTTATTTAAATTAATATACTCAACTATGGTATTGATTCCATCTCCGTGTTATGTTTATTTGACGCATTTGATTTAGTCTTCTTTGACTGACTGATAGTTAGGAATGCGAAATAGTATGCTGTGCATCGTCTTCGTTTCTTGTGTATACGTAGGTGTCCGGGCGTGAGAACGAGCAGATCGTGATCTGTCGAATCAGGAGTGAGAGGCAGCCATTCTCCCGGACGACACAATAGCGCAAGACCTACGGTAGGTGATCTACCAAGTATTTGTCCATTCTTAACTAGGAGTTGATGTCATAACATGTCTCATTTGTGGCTAGACCCACTCTAGGGCTAGTGGGATCGCCTCTATTCGTAGAGGGGATTTACCTCACCAATAAATTGGCGACTCTGCTGGGGACCAGTGTGAGTTTGTATTTCGTCCCTTAGGCCTTCTTCTTGGTCTTTGCTCGCTTAGCTTGCTTTTCTGATTATCTTTGCTAAGTCCAAGACCCCTGTTCAACCCCAGAGGATCAAATATGACCTCTTTTTTTCCAAAATTTTCATCTTTTTAAGGTTGGGTTGATTGGCATGGTTTCCAGCTTGACATTCGCGCCCACTGGCACTTGTTGCCAGTTCATCACCCGCACCATCCCCTGTTTGGCATGGATTACAGCCAGAGAGTCGCGCCATTTCCTGTAGGTGCTAGGGTTTTCCCTGTTTTGGAGTTTTTGGTCAGTATTTTTTGTTTTGGGTGTTTTCTTAGCTTGATTTGAGTGCCTTGGGATTGTTTGTGACTGTGATAAGCCTTCTTCCTTCGGTTGTTTGTCCATTTATTTTCAGCATCGTAGCCCTAGGGTTTTCTAGTGCCTTGGTATGATGAGCCTCCTGTAGGAGATTTTGTCTTTTGTTTCGCAGCCACCTTCATTATTCGCTTGATTGCATTCAGCTCCCTGGATCCGTTTTGAGTGATTGCATTTGATGGAATGAGTCTAGCCTCTTTCATTTAGTTTTTCTTCTTGTCACTCCAAGCATAGCTCACATTTCTTGTATGGGTCTGTTTCAACATATTTCTTTGATTTGAGAGATTGTGATATTGGTTTGAGTTCTTGTCTTGTTTGCTTTGAGTTGTTTGGATTGTTTTACTTTGAATCTCGCATTGATATTACTGGACTAGTGTGAAGGTTTATTTTTCATGTCATTTAGTGCACTCTTTGCTCTATTACATTGAAAAAAAAAAATATTGTTGCTTGCATTCTTGTTTGCATTTTGGAATTGGAAAATCTTTCGCATAACTAGCATTGGGCATTCTAGGAGAGATTTCTCATTCTCATTAGCTTGCATTAAGTACTATAGTGGATGTTTTTGTGTGTTCTCATTATTTTCTAACGCTTGAAAACTCTTAACTTTCTCATAGATAGCTCTTCACTGAACGAAATGGTATTGTATGGCATGTAGCTTGCATTTAGGGATTCATGAGATTCAAAATTCGGTAGGACCTTGGAATTGAAACATAAATATAAGATCAAATTAAAATTCATTCAATTAACCTAAGGCAACATTGAAACCTAACGAAATATTTAGTGGTCTAATTTAGAGATGTGTTTTGGCGTCTTTAAGCCTAGCAACTGTCGCTCGCCATCTAGCTTCAGACAACACTAATATGGACTTGTGCTCCCCGTACCGTCGAGTATATAAAGGGAGACCCCTCTAGGTTGCAATCCTTTTATCCGTAGGAAGCCGAGTCTGCTGCCTTGTAACCGTGATACACCAAACACAACATTCGGGGAGACTACCTACACGTACTGTCAAGTCCTCGGTTGATTTTTCTTTCATTTTATAACCAAGGTGTATATAACAGTTCACGGGAACCTCGTACACCCTTTTACCTAGACTACCTGAGCAGTCATTTTTATCTTTACTGACTCCATAAATTTGAAAAGATCATCGAGCACTTATCCTTTCGTGCTCATTTCAAACTGAAAGAGACTAGAGTCATCTTTGATTGTTTCTTGACTCTCAAAACATGAAACAACAAATGTTTGGTTTCAATTTGGTAAAATAAAATACCTACGATTACACACCCTTAAATTTTGATTACTTGGCTTGTATTTGATTGCCTTGGTTTTCAGCCAAGAGTCCTCCTTTTTGATCTTTTTCCCTTTTTTCATGTGCTATAGTCACAGTGGCGAAACCATTGGTTTCGTCTACTAGTAGTCCTTACACGAACGATTCATCTGAAAATTCGCATACTTCTAGGTCTGCCGAGCTTGAGCAGCCTATCATCCCGTTAGAGTACCCCTTTGGAGAACCAGTTGAGTTCCATTGGCCTCTTTCCAACGCTTGGTTTGGGTTTGGGGTCAGGGAATATTTTCCCCCTCTCACATAGGGATCACCGTTTTTGGCTGCTATCATACCTCCTAGCCCCCATAATCTTTTGCAAGATCTTACAGTGGATTCAGACATGGACTCATCTGGTCCTAACGACAGTGAGGGCATTCCAGTTTCTGATAAAGAATACCACCTTTTCCCAGAAGACATCCATCCAGACCCTGCTAAATCTTCACCATCGGTGTCACTTCCAGCTAGATATAGGTCTTTGGGTCAAATTATAGCTGGTATTGCCTCAATGGAAACATCAACTTCGTCAAGGGGGTCGGTTCTCCCATCATTAGGGATGTTGCCGACGACACATGTCTTGTTGACGCCTTTTGTTACATCTGTCCCCACTAGGCCTACTGTCTGTGTGGCTGCATCGGCACTGGTCATCACCGCTCAGTCGTCAGAAGTTTCAACTTCGGTAGAGACTTCGATTGCCATGGAAATCCCTGATGGCCTTTCTTTTGAGGAGTATCGGCTAGCTGTTCAATAGTAGAGCTCCTAGACTAATCAGTCCTCTCAGGATCTCAATCGTCCTCATTTTTCTCATTATGGAGCAGATGGTACCCCTATTTTTCTCATTTCACTATGATGAGCACGACAACCCTATCTATTTTCTTGCTCTTGAGGCTTATCAGTACATTAATGGTTTTATACCTAACTTTCATGTGCAACCTTCTAACCAAGAAGGACAACCCTTATAGGGACAAGCTTTGGTTCAACAAGGATATGCTTTCGGCCCGCAAGGACAACCCTTCTAGGGACAACCTTCGGCCTAGCAAGGGTATGCGTATGACCCACAAGGGCAACCCTTATAGGGACAACCTTCGGTCCAACAGGGATTGTTTTACGACTCGCAAGAGCAGCCTTACAATCCTTAAGGTCAACCATTACTAGCTCAGCCTCTGGTCCAACCAGGGAAACCTCAAGGATCAGCCGGGCAACCGATATATCAACTCAGACCTTCATATGGTCCTGGGGGGGAAATCCATCCATCTCAACCTTTGGTGCAACCTCAACAACCATATTTTCTGATTGGTCAAAATGTTGCACAACCAGGGCCATCTTATGGTCCTGCCACAGGTCAACCTGGTTATCAGGCACAACCTGGCCCACCCCAACCATTAGGCCAACCTGCTCAGCAAGGACAACCAGGTGACCCTCATCAGTCAGGTCAACCTGTTCAACCAGGACAACCTGCACAGCCTGTTAACCCTGCTCAACAACCGCTCTATTATATGCCACAACCGAATCAACCTGTGTGCCCGACCTTTTCAGCTCAGCAGGGCCCCACTTATCAATAGCCCATTCGACCCCAAGGCGGTTATTTTCCTCAAGGTCAATATCGATCGGTTTACAACTCGCCTCAAGGTTTTGCTTATTACCCTCAACCACCAGGCTATACTTATACTCCGCAGCAGAATCCCTACGCTGCTCAATCAGGACCGTTGTATACTCAGAATCAGTATCCTGTTTATCAACCCCCGTATCCTGGTTCTTAGCCACCATATCAACCAAATTATCTGGCTTATACCCCCTATGGTCATAATCCTCCGGGACAGAACCAATGGGGGCAAAGTTATGCTCAACCAGGATGGAGTATGGGTATGGGTCCTTATCGAGGACCTGCTATGCCTTTTAACCCTCAATTACCTTTTCTCGCTACATTGGAGCTACCGGATGTGTCCAAATTGACAAATGATCCCATTATTCATAATCCTTTTTGGCCTCTGGTTCCGACGAAGGTTCCAAGTGATTGTCCCAAGTTTGAGGGAAAGTTTGGAGAAGAACCCCAAGCACACGTCATGACATACCATTTTTGGTGTTCTTCCAATTCTTGGGTGGACGACTCTGTCCGGCTTCGACTTTTCCAGTGCACTCTTACCGGTGCTGCTGCTAAATGGTATATCGAACTGCCTCGTGGTATCTTTCAAGATTTCAACACTCTTGCTATGGCATTCCTGACTCATTTCCAGTTACCAGTTCGTTATGAAGCCGGGACGCATCTCCTAACATCTTTAAAAAAGGACCGAGCTACCCATATCTCAGACCATATTCATGAATGGAGACAGCGTCATCGCCTGATCAAGTTCGAAATTCCTGATCAGCTTCTTACTCATTGGTTCATTACCTCTTTTGTCAACCAAATTGCAAAGGACATTGCTATGGGGGCATGTGTAACCGAGGAACAAGCCATCGCTCGTGCCCAGTACCTTGATTTAGTGTACTCTCAATCGGGCATTTTGTATGACATCTTGACTGAGGCTCCATGACCTGGGACCTCTAAAGCGCCGGCTACCCCATCAGTCGATGACGTTATTGGTTCCGTATCTCAGACTTCATGCAAGTCTTCCAATGGGAAGCAGAAATCGAATTCTTCCAATACTTTTGCTCCTCAGTATACCCCAGATTCTGGTAAAACCTCAGAGGTTAACGCCGTTCAAGCCAATCCTGCGGACAAGACTTTGAAGGGGAAAAAGAAGGGCAAAGTCAAGGCAAAATCCGATGCCCCGAAACCAGAATCGTCTAAACCTCGTGTTGATTATGGTTCGCAGCGAAAGCTAAAGTATCCCTGTCTGATTTGTGAAGAGGATCACTACACTAAGGATTGTCCTCGACGATCTGAGGTTAGTAAAATACTCAAAGGCACTAAGGGAACTCCAGTTGTCCTTAAAGAGCCTTTCCCATCTCAGCAGACCGAGATGGTCGATCAATCGGCACCATCTGCATCATTTGGCTCTCAAGTGTTCATGATGAATGGTTCTGCACCCGTTTCCATCGCTACTTGGTCGAAATATTATGCTGGCTCGCGGCAGGTAGCCGAGAAAGAGATCATCGATGGTACTCTTCCCCCACCTACCTCTGGTCCTCTTGAGATTGAAAGACACAATGTCGAACCCATTGTGCGACCACCTTCTAAAGGTGTCCTCCGAAAATATTCCTATAATCCGAACGCCCATGTTGCTCAACATTACAGTATTGTTGAGGATTTAGCACAAGCGCCGTCCGCGATGTCCGCTTTGGAAGTCCTCTAGAGTTGTCCATATCAATGGAAGGTGTTATTATCTGCGATTAGCGGTATCGATCCTGCTGATTCTAGTCTTCTCACTTTCGACTTAGAGAATTTCGTCCCCCAACTTCTGCAGCAGATTGTGCTTGTCATACAAGTCATAATTAATGGTCTCAATATCCATAGGGCTGTAGTGGACGAAGGTGGATCTACCTGTGTCATGTCATCTGCTTGTTGGAAGGCTATTGGCTCTCCAGCCTTGACTTCGTTACCCAATGCCCTTGAGGCATTCGATGGAAGGGAATCAAAACCCTTGGGTGTTCTCGCTAGCTTACCGATCACATTGCAAGGAAAGATGGTCAATGTTGAAGTAGAAGTCATTGATGCCAAACTCAACAACAATATTCTACTTGGTTGTAGTTGGACTCACTCCATGCTGTGCGTTCCGTCCACCCTCTTTCGACTTCTAAAGTTTCCTCACAAGGGAAAAATTATTATTGTCGATCAGTTGTCATTCTTTACCTCGTCTTCCGAGAACAACGTGCCATACGTGGATCAGATTCATAATCCCCCTGACAGCATAGGGCCGGGTATTTTCAAAGATCCCACTCTCATGGGTATTTTTCCCTTTCTGCCACCAAATATCATTCAAGTTAATATGATCTCTCGGTCAGATGACCCTTGGATCATCCCTTTACCTAAACAGGTTGATTCATTTGGGGATTTGATGCCGCTTAGTCCAATCAAAATCAATTATTGTGAGCTTACAGCTGCATCTGATTTTCCCCCTTCTGAAGGTGCTCCTTTGAGCATGGCTCTCGACGTGTATTCTCAATCCTCCTAGCTCGGCGATGTCGATTCATAAGATCCTTTGAAAGAAGTGTTTCCATTCGATGAAGCTATTATGGAAACCATGTCTCTCGAAGATCTACCATGGAGTGATGGGCATCATCGTTCCTCGTTTATGCCCTGCCTCGGGGCCATGACTGACTGTCTTGGGCGTTTTGCATCCCAAGTTCCTTCTCCGCCACTTCAAATGCCTATCTTGACTCATGAAGTCTTCACGGAAGGTAACTTGGGTAACATCACTCAAACGATGCCTATCGACATTTCCATGAAACCGGGAATTGTCGAGAACATCCATGTGGGATTCACTTGTTCTTCAGAAGAAGTCCAAGTGTACACTAGCCTCTTTCGCGAATTCCGTGATGTTTTCCCCTGGTCTTACGAAGAGATGCCTGGTATTGATCCCAGTATTGTGGTGCACGAGATTCCCACCTACCCAGGTGCGAAGCCTATACACCAACGTCTGCGTCCAGTGCATCCTCAGAAAGCCACCGCCATAAAAGCTGAAGTTGAAAAACTTCTCAAAGCAAGTTTCATTTATCCAATTCCTCTGACAGAGTGGGTTTCTAATATTGTTCCTGTGGATAAGAAGCAGGGCGCCATTCGTGTTTGTGTTGATTATCGAGATATCAAACGAGCCTGTCTTAAGGATAACTATCCCACCCCGTTTATCGATAAGATCATTGATGATTGTCTGGGGATTGAAATCTTCTCCCTTATGGACGGTTTTTCTGGCTATAACCAGATTAACATTCTCCCATTGGATCAACACAAGACCTCTTTTATCTGTCCATGGGGAACGCTCATGTATAAGAAACTCCCTTTTGGCTTGAAAAACGCTGGAGCTACATTCCAATGTGCGATGTCTTATGCCTTTTACGATATTCATCATATTGTTCAACCGTACCTGGATGACCTTCAAACTCATTCTGTGGTGTGAAAAGACCACCCGGAACATCTCCGCCAGATATTTCTTCGTTGTAGACGTTATAAAATTCGGATCAATTCGCATAAATGCGTCTTCTGCGTCGATTCTGGTAGACTTTTAGGCTTTATCCTATCTAAATATGGAATTTTCTCTGACCCACTGAAGGTTGAGGCTATTGTTAATCTCCCCTCCCCATCCTCGTTGCACCAGTCCAGAGTCTCCAGGGGAAAGCAAACTTCTTACGTCGTTTTATCCCAAACTACGCCGAAGTAGCGAAAGGATTCACACAACTTTTAAAGCAGGACATCCCTTTCTGTTGGGATGAGATTGCTTAACAGTCTTTTGATAGGCTTAAGACGTTGCTCGTCAACACTCCCCTATTACGTCCTCTGAATTACCATCGTGATTTCACCCTTTATCTTGTTGCCGCCTTCAGCACGATCGCCATGGTTTTGGTTCAAGATGATGATGATAGTAACGAGCATGTCATTTACTACTTGTCTCTAAACCTTATTGACCTTGAAACGCATTACGCACATGTCGAGAAGTTAGCATTGGCTGCGGTCCAGGCCGTCCAACGTTTTCGTCACTACATCCTTTTACCCACGGTGACCGTGATTTCTGACTGTAAACCCATGACTTATATTATGTCTCGGTAGTTGTTGGGGGGCAAATACTCGAAGTGGATCGTTATCCTCCAAGAGTTTGATTTGGAGTTTACTATAGCCAAATCGAAGAAATCACTTGTTTTTGCTGATTTTATTTGTTCTCTCCTCACTGATTCTGCTCCTTCTCAATCTGAGGATCATATTCCAGACGAAACTCTTTTTCTGATTAGCACCCTCGATCCATGGTATGGTGATATCATCGTGTACCTCCAGACCTCTACTTTCAGGTCTGAGTTGATGAAGGATGTCCGACGCCGTATTCAGCGTCAGTCGCAACCATATCGTATCGCCGAAGATACCCTTTATCGTGTTGGAGTCGATTCCATGCTCTGCTGATGTCTGACCCTTGAGGAGGCTGAGAACATTTTAAATGATGGCCACAGTGGTGCCTGTGGTGGTCACATGTTTGGTTATGCCACCACACAGAAGATCCTTCATGCTGGCTATTTCTAGCCATCTTTCTTTAAAGACTGCATTGTCACAATACGCAAATGTCATGCGTGTCAAATATATCAACGCAAGATGCATGCGCCACCGATCCCTTTACATATTGTCATTACTGTGGGTCCTTTTTCCAAATGGGGCATCAATTTTATGACGTGTAACCCTCGTTCAGCCGGGGGGCATGCCTATATCATTGTTGCCGTTGATTATTTCACCAAATGGGCCGAAGCAATGCCTACACTGGCTGCGGATGGTAAGACAACGACACAATTCATTTTAAATCATGTTATTATTCGGTTTGGTGTTCCTCAGACCATCGCCACTGATCATGGTTCTCATTTTCGGGACTATATGATGGCAGAGCTGACATCTAAGTTGGGCTTGCGTCACGATAGCTCAACGCCTTATTACCCTCAAGCTAATGGCCAGGTTGAAGCTGCCAACAAAGTTCTTGTCACAATGCTTCAACGAACAATTGGGATCCATAAATCAAATTGGCATCTCATGTTGTTCTCATCTCTTTGGGCATATCGAATGTCAGTTAAGAGTGCAACCAGGTTTACCCCATTTTAGTTGGTATACGGTCTGGAAGACACTCTTCCGATTGAATGTAAAATCCCTTCACTCAAAATAGATGTGGAATTACTTCCTGATACTTCGCTTGAAGAAGAACGTCTTCTCTATTTAGATAGATTGGATGAAACTCATCGCTTTGCTGCCTTGGTCATCGAAGCATAGAAGAAGCGAGTCTAACCCCATTTTGACCAAACAATTTCTCCTCGTTCTTTCATCGAACACGATCTCGTTTTCATGTACGACCAAGCTCATGACAAGCTGGGGGCAGGAAAATTCCAACCCATGTGGCATGGGCCCTACATCGTCAAACGTGTGTTACAAAATGGGGCTTATGAGCTCATTGATTATGAAGGTTATCCTTTATCGCAGCCCAAAAATGGGTTGTACCTCAAAAAGTATTATGCTTGAGTCATTCATGCATGATATGTGTACATAGGTGATTTTTTCATTTTTGTGCATGTTTTGGTTTGATGTCCTTTGTGAGATTTTTTCTACTTATTTGGGTCTTGTTTGTTGTGCAGATGTCTGTTTCCCCTTATGTCGGTTTCGCGGATGGTGCTTCCCGCAGTACCAGGAACTTGTCTTTGGCAGCCTGGGTAATTTACGATCCTTTTGGTGAGTTGATTAACTTACAAGGTATTTGTCTAGGACCAGCTACAAAGAATTTCGCTAAATATAGTGCGGTTTTGGAACTATTAACCGAGGCAGTCAACCTTGGTATACGTGCATTGCTTGTGAATTTGGATTTGCAGCTTGTTATTCTTCAACTTAATGGTCATTATTCAGTTCGAAACCCATGCATTTTGAGATTGAATTTGCATATTCGTTTACTTGAAAGAAATTTTGATTTCATTACATATCAACATATACCAAGATGAATGAATACATTAACAGATGCAATATCTAACATGGTGCTAGATAGACATTTGCGCAATTCATAAAAACATCATCATATGTAAATAGACCCATATGTAGAAAATATATGTGTATATATATATATATATCATTTGTTTGCAACATGCGCATCATATAAAACCCAAAAAATAATATATGTCTATTTCAGTTACATCGTGAGACAACATGTCTCTCAAAAATGTGCAGAAATAAAGCCTAAATGCCTAATCGGCGTGGTGCTCATGATAGCATGTCACCGCCCGTACCAACCACCTTAGCAAGCGATGGATACCGCTTGGCACTCCTACAATGTGCCTTTGATAGGCTTGAGGCACATCATCTAAGCAAGCATAGTCTGGGACCCTACTAGTGATCCCCTCGAGGTTCTGCACTAGCTCCTCCTCACCACTCTCACCATGAGGATCAAAATCACGAGGAACTCGCCTCGCCACATGTGACATGCCTGCAGGATGCTCTGGGCCGACATCTGCATACATATAAAATTTAACTGTTAGAACATGCATATATACCAAAAAATAATAAATTCATGAGAATAAAAAATGAGTCTCACCTAACTCTTTGTCCCAATCCTCTCCCTCCAGGAGCGGGAGGTCAAGATCTCCGGTGAAGTTTGTGCCGGTATAGGGAAAATCCTCCACGAGAATCAGCTATCGTCGGAGCTAATCAAAAAAATCTGGCCTCCAGGACATCTGCTAGCCACCCCCTACTCTAGGCATCAGCGCGGCCCATCGGGCCATCCGTGGCTCTGTGGGTGGCGGCATCAGGATAATAACCTCCTGATGCTGGAATATGGGTTATCATTCCAAGAAGAATGATACCAGAATCGATCCATACCCAAACTACTTTAGTTTGGTCTTCTTGCATTTAGTGAGTTGCCGTTTGATGTTGATAGTCATGGCCTCGGCCCAGTTGAAGATGGTCAGGTTCATGCACTCTGAGGCAAGAAGTAGTTGTGTCTTCGTGGCCTCATGCGGTGCCTGCGATCCAACAGCCTGCGTGATAGTGTGCAACACTACCCTCAGTGCCAAATCAGGGATGGTTTGGATATCCACTTTGCCGCTCCCTGATCCCTATTGTGCTCCGCGACACACCCTGTCAATTACCATTCCCATGATTTCCCTGGAAGGACGGGTATCGGTCAAGATAGGGACTGCACCTCTGCGCGACAATCTAGTGATGAAATATACATCTGAGACTTCGAGTTCAAGCTCTTGATCCTGAAGCACAAACTTCGCCTGATCTTCGTCCCAAATGCTTATTAGATATTGAAGTAATTTAGGCTGAGCCCAAAGACATGGTGTCAGGAAGAACTTCTTAAGCCCACAATTCCTAAGGGCATTCATGCATTGTTTATTTTCCATTGCTTGTTCATCCTCCTCACTATGTTCTCTCTTTTTCCACTCGATAACCATATTTTTTCACTTTGTACCTGCGTGAATTGATCATAGAAACATTATAAGTCCCCTTGGGTATCAAAATTTTTAGTCTATTGGTTGCATTTTCTTAAAAATAAAGCGGATTTTAGGTCGCATAGTTGGCGCGACTGTTTGGCTAACAGTTGTGCCAACTGGCACGACCCCTGTGTAAAAAAGGGTCGATTGGCGTGGGTCCGTGCCCAAAACCCGCACCAACTGCAATGCCCTAAATTTTAAAAATCCTCCCCTAAGGGATCCCAAATGACAAATAAATGCAATAAAATATAGCTCAAAAGATGGCAAATGAAGTCAGCTCCTACCTGAAACTAAAGAAATCCGGATTGGTCCACTGGTTTGCTCGCACTCGTCGCCTGAAGATCGCAAGGTAAATGGACCATTGTTGCTCCACAAAGAGGTAAAAGTGAAAAGTAAATAGTTTTTACTATTTATGGTCTTTTATAACTTTTCAAAGTCTAAAAATAGGTTTTAAAACATATTTGTCGATTATTTTCCTATTATTTTCGAGAAATGCGTTTTACACACGTATTTTTGTGCAGCGACAGTTTTCCATATGGTTTTGACGAAGAACGAGTTTATACTTTTTCGGACTCGGTAAAAACACGAAAAATTCACTACTGGAGTCATATTTCAGCAATTTTCTGACTCTCTAAAACTGAAAATATCGCCAAGTCACTTGTCGTTTTGAACTCGTTAAATTGGTTGCGAAACGACATCTACCCAGTATACGTTTACCCCTTTTTAGGGCTGGCATATATTATTTACAAAAAAGGAATACCTTAGCCGATCGCGACTATAAGGTTCTCTCGGACACAGTTTTCTACTCTTTCGGATCTAAGGGACTATTTACGAAAAGGGACTACCGGAGTTTTCTTTTCTGCCTTCTTTTCAAAATCTCTAAACATGAAAATATGTCAAGTTCTTCCTTTGTCAGACTCGTTAAAACTGATGACATCGGACCCCGTCGTGATGACGTTTTTCGAGTACCTCCTTCCTAGGGCTCGTAAAATGTACTAGGTTGGATTTCTCCGAAGGAAAACTTACATTGCAAGCACATGCTATCCCCTTCAAGCTTGTTTTCAAAAATAATTGGGGTACTCGCCATAAATGGTGGGGGAAAATGGAACCAAGATAGTAGTCGTATTAATAGTATGTCTCTCTTGAACATGGCACTTGCTTGCATTCGTGTCAGGTTGGGGATACCTCACTTCGTCATTTGTTTGCCTCCATGGGTTTGGGTAATCTCTTTTGACCGCTCATTTTCCCTTTGCCACGTCACCATGACCTCAGATCCCTTGATGTCCAATACTGCCAAATCCAGTGTCGTGTCGTCGATATGTTCAAGAGAATTTTTCCTTTGAAGTTTTCAACCAACCTCTGATTCTCTGTTGGTCTTGATTCACAAACATCATGTTCCTCTGTCTCCTGTCGATGATGTGGGAAACATTATGGCTCATTATCCAGGAAGTTGATCTAGAGACTCCCTTCAGGTACCTTGGAGCCTGCATGCCTCAATGGCAGGTTCTTCGCACTCAACATAAGGTCCACATCATTGGCCTTCGATCGATTGAATCTGCGGGTGTTCAACATCAGATCACTCTTCGCATTCCGTGGATTGTACCTTTTGTACCTTGAGAACCATTGTCATTATTGGTGGTTTCTCTCGCGTCTGTTAACAGCTTTCATTATTGGCTAGAAATCAGACGATTTTCTTGCATGTTCGAATTTAGCTCACATATTCGCATGCTCGAATTTGTACTTTGTTCGGGTCGAGATGGAGCGCAAGACCGTGGGTTTTGTCTGATGAAATCCAGGCTGTGGGTTCTTTGTGGATTACTATGACTTATTATGTGACTCTTCTGATTGGATGGCTGCAACCATACCTGAGTCTATTTATTGATCCCTACTGATGGATGGATGTGTCCATACCTCGAATCTCATTGTTTATATACTCTATTACGGATGGCTGCACCCATGCCACATGTCATGCATCATATGTATCAGTTGTACTTGTACTTGCAGGTCTTCCGACAGTAGTGTTTGGGTCGAACGCATTCTCATAAAGCATTTCACCCCTCCCTCTCTCTCGGACCTCATGCGTTAGGGGGCATCTATTACACAACATTTTGTCACCGTCCCTGCAATCCCTCACCCTGCATATTGGAGGGTCTTTCCCGTGACCTGTGAGCAATGTCGTACTCTGCAAATACCTTCATTGCATCCTTCTTCATAAGGACATGATTTCTCCTGTTGAACATCTCCTCAGAAAGCACCCAAAAACTTGTGTTTTGGCATTGGTGCGGGTAGCCAGTTCACCCCTCGCGCCAATGGGGAAGATTAGCACTAGAGCCCGCGCCAGCTGGCACTTTGTCTCTTTTTTGTACTCGCACCAACCTTTTTGGGAATTTTTTTTAACAAATTAGAGCCAGAAGTTTCCTTTAACCACCACAGGAATGACTCATTGCAAGTGGTTAAACTCAATAAGCCATGGATCTCTTCCTTTAGGAAATGGTTGATGGAACATTATTGGAAGACAGGACTCCCCCCATGATTATAGGAATGTAACCTCTCCTTCTCCCTCTATATAAACCAACCTTCTCCCTTTACAAAAGCTAGAGCTGAACATATAGCCAAGAAGCTGCACTTAGAGAAGATATATTATAGCTGAGTAATCGCTATAGAGAAGGTTGAACCAAGGAGGATCCTGTAGAGAGAGCCCTGTCTGAATTCCCAACGAGCTTTGTGAGACGTGCTCCGCTGGAACCCTACTGGAGGAGATCGCAACGTCGAATCCTGGTTGTACTCTTCCTTATTTAAATTAATATACTCGACTATGGTATTGATTCCATGTCTGTGTTATGTTTATTTGATGCATTTGATTTAGTCTTCTTCGACTGACTGGTAGTTAGGAATGAAAAATAGTATGTTGTGCATCGTCTTTGTTTCTTGTATATACGCAGGTGTCCAGGCATGAGAACGAGCGGATCGTGATCTGCCGAATCAGGAGCGAGAGGCAACCATTCTCTCGGATGACACAATAGCGCAGGACCTACAGTAGGTGATCCACCAAGTCTTTGTCCATTCTTAACTAGGAGTTGATATCATAGCATGTCTCGTTTGTGGCTAGACCCACTCTAAAGCTAGTGGGATCGCCTCTGTCCGCAGAGGGGATTTACCTCACCAACACTTACGTAGACCACATCTAATAGTGGATGTGTCATGTGGGATGTGATGTCAGTTGGGCATCACAACATTAGCCATTGACCATGTGGTTTAATTAAGTACTTCCAATACCTGTCCCAATCTAGCTTTGCCAATTTTATGATGTTTTCCTCCTTTGTATTTGACATATCTTGCCACTGATTCATTAATTATTTCACAACAGGGATAGAACAAGGTGGGAATTTATCAATTAAATTGGCAACAATGAGATTGTTACTGACTATTTCGATAATATTATTGGCAAAATATCTTTCACTGCATATTTCCCTCTCTGCCTATTTTAATTGTATGTCCCAATAAGTGAATAAAATTTCCTTCTTTGAATCCTCAATCCTAGGTAAATTGGCCTTTCGACCATCTGCAGTATCCTTCCAAGTGATATATTGAGAGAATTTATCATCAATTTCATCAAAGCGTATCCTCTGGTCAGCTACTTGATTCATCAATGAATCACTTTTCTTGCATAGTTCATTGATGTTAGTAAATATTTGACAAAATATCACTTGTTGCTGAGCCAACAAGGTGTTGAGTTCCAAATCTTCTTTTTTGAAATCATCCACCTTTGGATTATCCTTTAATTATTCCACTATAAATTTTAGTTGGTGATTTTGATCATCCTTGGGACCAATGTCAGATTGATGTTGAAAATTTTATTGATCCATGCTTTGCCGAAGTTGTGACACCGAGGTTTAAATTGATGGTTAATGCTTTGTTTCTTTGTCAGTAGCTCTTGTTCTAGCTGTAGGATTCTCTCATATTTTTCTTTAATCAATTTCTAGAATTCTATAAATTTGTCAATTGTAGCAGATGCATAAGCACCTGTGAATCGAGTTAACCTTGTCAGATCCGGAGATGGATCTTCTTGAGGATCCTCCATACTATCTCCATGGGAACATCACAATGGATTAAAGCTTGTAATTTTAAATTCTCCTCCTTTTTCTTTGTATGCTCATTAAAACCTTATGTTTGGGGATGTAAAAGGTACCTAAAGGAGATATATATTCTATTTTTAATATAATTTTAGATGTTGGGTAGGCTAGGATGAATTCAACTCCTTATGTGTTAACAACTTTTTCAGTAGACCCAACAATGGAGGGCTCTGAATTTTTTCCTAAGGCATTTTAACTGTCTCTTGAGGATCAATGATCATCACCTCTTGATATCCGTTAAGCTGTTGATCAAAATCTTTCCATAATTGGTATAAATCACTCGAGAATAGTGGATTATTAGTTTGTGCTTCTATGCATTTAATTTATTTTGATTTATTAAGGACTTCAGTGTCCTTAGGAGGCTGTTCTTTTTCCTGTTCTTTCTTCTGCTCTTCCTGCTGATTTGTCTATTGATGTTTCTGTGAAATAGGTTGGGATACCTTTAAAATGTCTAGAGGTATACCTTACAACCTATTGTTCATGTATTCTTTGAACTGTACAAGTTGTTCAAGGCTGAAACACATGACTACCAGCTTTTGAACATATAGATAGGTATTGGAAAACTCAAATAAGTCATCATAATCATCATATTCATGAAGGAACTACCTGATATTCACCTAAGTTATAACATTTTGAGCAACCTTATTTGGATCAAATTGTATGTTAGGAAATGTAAATAATTTCAAACACTGGATTTGATCAAATTTTAATCCAAAAGGTTTGAAATTGTCCAATGCATAAACACCACAATGGATGGGAAAGGTAGGTTAGGAAGCTTTCTTAGCCTCTTTCAAGGCTTTAGTCAATCCATGCCCCACTGCCTGATAAGAAATTTATCTAGTGAGAAGATTGTCTGGTACATATAATGGGAGTACATGGGGTTTAGAAATGCTTCCATAAAATCTGACATAAGTAAAAAATTATTCTCCAAAGCATTTCCTTATGCTTGTAAAGTCAAGTTGGGCTTCCTTAAACAATATTGGGGCTTTTTCATTAAAAAAAAACTTGAAAGAGTGGCAAAATAACTCCATGACAGATCTTGTAAAAATTAGACTCATACTTGGATTCCCAAAGAATATTATGGTAAACATGAATGGGGGTAGGGCCTTGGATGGTCCATTTCCAACCCATGGTTGGAAAAGTAGAGGTAAAACACATCGTGCCCATGATGTACGCACTCATAAAGAATGGGGGAATTTTCTTGGAGGTAAAACGATGTTTTTTCCTATATTCAAGGATCTGTGAAGTGATATTATTTGAAAGAATGGTACCCCAATCCATGATATAGGAGTTTTTTACGACATTCATGAGAGGGACACATTCAATGGAAAATTTATGGTATTGGGTGAGCCGAATAGTCTACACATCATAGCAGAGATATAAATACATACCCTTTTCATCATTCTTGTGCTTTCTGAGGTTATTCCTCCATTGGTTTATAGGGTCTGACTGTAGCTTGTTTTCCTTTGCAAATTGTGCGAGGAAATACTTATGTTCATAAATCTTCTGCGGGTCAGATATATGGTACATTCTCTTTAAATCTTCTACCCTGAATGACCCTATCACTGTGCTTCTTGTAGTCAGAAATGTTCTGTCGCAAATGTTATGATTTTCAATTATCCATTTTACCATATCTGTGTATGGTAAAATCTTAGGGCACGTAGCAGTTATGTGAAGAAAAGAGTTGGCTACATCAGAAATAATGGCTTCACAGGTATTAGGGGCATCCGTTGTAGCTGCTCTTTTGGTTATGCAGAGGTTTTCATTTTCAAAAAGCCTATACATTGATTCCTAGGAAGAAGAAACACTTTCTATAGCACATGCAGTATCCGAAAACGAGGGAGGTATCTATGTCAATTCTGTAACGGGAGTTGCAGGATTTGGAGGAGCCATAGGTTTCTTTGATTTATTTGCAGATTTAGACATCTCGGAGGAATTTTTCTTTTCAAGGCTAGCTTTCAAATAAGGAGAACATGGAGTAAAATAATGTTTGAAAATGTGGGAGCAATTTTAGCAATAAAACTGAAACGATAGAGAATATAGTGTCACATTCATAGAAAGCCTAAACCTTAATTAATCCACCATCAAATCAGATTTGGAGGCTCAAAGCTTTCATACACTTATGGTTGTGCATTTATCAAAAACACGAATTCACGTGTTTGAATGGACACTTGAGCATTTTCAAATTAAAACATCTTGCATCGTAGTTTCACATATATTTCAAGTCTCTAAAACATTGAGTGCACTTGTTATGTTGATTTGTAATGTGATATCACATTGCAATCACAATCTCGTCGAATATGGATGGGGGAAGAGAAATGATGCTTTGGAAAAAGTGTGATGCAATATATTGCATCGGGGATGTGAAGGCACACGAAGTTTATGGTAGTGAAAGGAATTATGATTTTGCGATTGTGATTGGTGACGTGGCAGAGGGCGGGTCCCGCTAATCACTTTTTTACGAAATACAACTATGCTGGGGGAATTTTTCATTTGTTATCACATTTTTGGCCTTTATCACCTTTTCCCTTTAAAAAGAACTTTTGCACCTTTTATTCTTTTCGGTGATATCGCATCACAAATTTTACATGGAGCGCCTCATATGATACTTGCTACGTTTGCAATTTGTGATTGCGATAAAGGCTTGTTTGGATTTTCCGCCTAAGTCTTTAGCCAACAAAGCATGAATTTTAATTTTTAAAATTCGTATTTCTATCTTTATAAGTCACAACGGGTTTTATTGTCTTAATCTAAAAATTTTAAAAGGGTCCCCATTATTTCCTAAGGCATATATCCACAAAAAATGGGGGGTTGTTGAATAGCACAACAATTGGCGATTCACTGGAAGAACCAATTATCTCTGATTTATATAAAAATAAAATTTCTCAAAATTTAAATAAGTAAGAATAATTAAGGAAATGAAAAATTTTATGAAATATTTGGATAAGTAAAATTACTCTGAATTATAGGAAACTCATCTTATTGTGATCCTTTAAAAACCTTTTATAGATGAAATTTTGTATTTCCCAATATCAGTCATTAAACAATTAAATAGGTAAAGCAAGGGGCTTTTTGCGACTTAGCCTTTTGATATACTCATTTTTTCATAGGTGGAGCCACTACTGCTAGAAGACGTTCATAGCCTTGAAAAGGTTACCTTCTAACCATCAATGATTCAATTTTACCATTTAACCATCTTTTAAGTTTTGTATATTTTTGAATTACACTCTAAAAAGAGTATAATTAATGGATGGTGAGAACCATTGACTCCTTAAGAGATTTGGATGAAAATTTATAGTTAAAGATGCTTAGTAACAAATAGTCTTTACTTTGTAAGAGTGAACCTTTTCTAACTGATAATAAGGTGAAAAGACTTTGTAAAGTTTAAGGTTTGAAAGAATTTACAATTTCAATGGAAACACAATTTCATAGTTGTATGATAACTATCCACCTTTTCAAGTTTGTAATCATTTCTTTTATAAATTCCTATTCTTCAAGATGAAAAGTCATAAAATGATTACGAGATGTTCATAAACAACCAAAATTATGTTATCTAACATTATTATTTTATTAGCCTAAATATGCAAATACAGTTATATTTCAATAGAAGAAATGTTCTTCTAAGAATTTTTTTTTTTTCAAAATAATCCCATTGACAGGAAGAGAATCTTTATTCCCTTGTAGATCTTACAATATTAAATTTGATGTGCCTACTTATTCAAAAAATTTAAATGTTCCAAGCCACATTTTTTGGGATTTGGTATGCATACATTTTTCCTCATGTGCCATGTCCCACTTAAGAACATGGTCTCCAATTTGAAAATATTTTTTGTCAACAAAACTTGCATCAAAAGAAGATTTGACAATCTTTTGGCGTCGAGCATGTGTAAGTTTGGCCTTTTCCCTTTATTCTTCTGATTTAAGGATTTGGGACATTCTTAGCTGTAAAGAAGATGAAGGTATTTCTTCAATGAATTGGACTATGGCTAGTGAGGGAAGGGCTAGATTTGAAAGAATGAAAACCTCTTTCCCATATACTAGATTGAAGAGAGAAGTTCCAATAGAGGTTTTCTCAGTTATTCGGTCATCCCATAGGGTAAATGTTAAATATTTATGCCAATTATTTTGGCTCTGATAAAAATTTATTTTATAATTCTTATGAGGTTTTTATTGGTTGACTCTGTTAAACCATTCCCTTCGGCATAGTAATTAGCAGAATATTTGAGCTTAAAACCTCTCTTAAGAGCAAATTCAGTCATATTATTACCTGAAAGTAAGATGCATTGTCGATCATAAGTGCATTTGGTAAGCCAAACCTAGTAATAATGAATTGATATATGAATTCAATAATGGCTTCATAATTGGCTACCTTTAGTGGAATGGCCTCCACCCACTTAGTAAATTAGTCAGTTGCAGTAAGAATGTACTTATGCTATTTGGAAGAGTTAGGAACAATCTCACCTATGATGTCCAGTCCCCATTGTTTAAAGGGTTTCTCAATGTTGACTGGTTGAAGGGTTAAGGCTGGTCTTTTTTGTCTTCCTGTAGCAGTCTGACAAACCTTGCATTTCCTTACATATGCATGGGTATCTTTGAAAAAAATTGGCCAATAATACCCTACATGTAGGATTTTGTGTGAAGTAGTGTCTCCTCCAAAGTGTCCACCAGTTAGTCCATCATGGAGTTCTTGCAAAACCTTGTGTGCTCCACACATTTCAAGGCATATTAATAATACAAATTCATAGTTTTTTTTTGAATAACACATCATTAATGATTTCATATCAACTAGCTTTTAGCCTTAAAGCTATTTTGATTTTATAATTGAGTTGAGGGGAAGCATATCAATTCTTTAAATCAAATATAAGATCAACATATTTGGATGCATAATCAATCAGGATTACCTCAGAATGCGTACAGTATTACCTGAATCCTCATCAGCTGGTATGTTGGAAGCTCCATTCCGCAATCTGCAAAAAACCTTGTCCTTTGACAATTTTAGCTGGTTTAATATCAATATCATATTCCTGAAGAGATGTGACCAATTTTTCCATTTTTTCTCCTAATTCCTTTTGGATAAGAAATTGTCGTACTGTTAGAAATGGAACTATTACCTTGGTATGTGTCTTTAGGAGAAAAGGCCTGAAGTGCTTTATGGATTTGAAAAAAACAAATGCTTGTTTCTCCACCTAAGAGTAATTTCGTTCAACACCTTAAAAATTTGAAATAAAGAACGAGATTGGTGCTTCGATTTGCTGATCATTAAGTTGTGTTAAACAACAACATATGATGTTTCAAAAGCGAAAGTATAAAAAATAAAATGATTAGAGAAATTTGTAGTTAAAGAAAGAGAATTTATAATGGCTTGTTTGATAAAATAAAAAGATTCTCTTTTGTTATGGCCCCATTTAAAGACTGAAATTTTCTTGATCATGGCTTGTAATGGAAGAATAATTTGGGAAAAGTGAGGAACAAATATCTTGACAAAATTTATCCGTCCTAGAAAATATTGCATGGATTTCTTATTATGGGGTAAAGAGATTTCAGAGATTGCCTTAATCCTTTTAGGATCAATGCAAATGCCTTCTTTGGATACAATTAATCCTAAACGTTTTCCTTCACTAAGAGCGAAATAAGATTTTTTTGGATTTAATGGAATCCCATATTTTTGGCAACGTTCAAAGATATGCTTTAGGTCATGTAAATAACTATTTATTTTCTTGGAGTAGATTGTTATGTTGTCCAAGTAAACAACAATTGTCTTATTTACCATACCTCTAAAAGCTATTGTTTGTCAATTTAATTGTCTTAAATTGATTACATAAATTATCGACCAGAGTTGGTAAACTTGTGAAGTGCAAGTGCACTATTTATGCTAGAAGCCTCTTTTATTCATTTAGTTTATTGATGTGATGATTGAGTTTTTGGAGATTATTTCTAAGGATGCTTTTATTTTTATGTCCCTAATGAAGTAAATGGATTCGATCTTATGACTAAATTATTAATCTTGATGAAATTAATAAATAAAAACTCAAAACAAAATCTAATTATCCAACATAATGTTATTTTTTAAAAGCATAATTATTCTAACTAATGGCCTAACAGTATTTTGCATAAAAATGGAATTTAATTCTATTTATGAAAACCACACATATTTTCTCTCATACTTCTAAAATGATTTTTTTCTAGAAATGAAAAATTGTAAAGAAATTACTCTTTATTCTAGAAAGAAATCACCCATAACTAATCACTCAAATTTTTGAAAAGAAAATCAGTCATAACTAGTAATGAAATTACTCTAATTTCTGAAAAGGAAATCACACATAAACTGTAATGAAATCACTCAATGACTTGCAATCAAATCATTGATATTCTAAAAAGAAATTGCTCATAAACTGAAATGAAACTTATGAAGAAGTCTATAAAAACTATTATGCATTTAACGCTCCAAGAGAAAAGACTTTGAAATATAAAAATGATTTTACAACATGTGAGAAACAACATCAAATGATAAAAGGGAAATCTACAACAACTATGTCAAATGACGAAGGAAACATATAAAACTCGATAATTCAAACACAGAAACAAAAACATAGATATGGACCTTCATTGTTTGCAGGGTCCCTCCACAAACATGCAGTTTCAAAGTGCTACACAGTCAATAAACTACGCATGCAGATCCTCAAAAGCATTTTTTCAATTAAAAGGATGAAAACAGAGTTTTAACATGTCGCTGTTGCATTCAAAAATTACACACTCCCTCTTTGTTTCAATGGAGTGTTTATATAGGGGTTGCAATATAACTTCATGGAGATTCATATGGCTAAATATAAGAACTAAATGGATACCTAGTTTCCACGAATTTGATGAAGCACTATCCATTCCAACTTGTGTTTGCTTGACTGGGTGTTTATTGATGCATGGGTAACTGTTTTCTCGCGTAACTGCAAAATACGGCTCCAAATAACATGAAATATCTCCCAAATGGTATCAAATTAGGGAACAATTCTCATAAAAAAATTAATTGGGTTCGTGATGAACAAAAACCATGTTTTTTTTTTGCAATATTCCCTTTCGTTTGCTCAAAAAACGCATTTGAAGTTGACTGGTCAAAACTGTTGTGTTTTTCCCTTGATCTTTCCCTAGAGGTCCACATGTGCAAGCTAGGTGGAATTTTACCAATAACAATCCATATTGGAGCTTCTAGAAACAATGTCCATGTGTTATATTTCATTCTAGAGTGGTGTTACTACCTCAACCATGGAGGTAGCTACAAAAACTTGGCAAATCTACAACAACTTGAACTTGCTAAATTGTCATTAGTCATTAGTTAAAACCATGAAAAATTCTTCTTAATCTACTAAAAATAAATGAAAACGATGTTAATTAACCGCTTAGACATACATAGACACATTTTGAAGAATTATGGTAAAAATGGTCGCAAGTGAGTGAAATGGTGCAATGTATGGTTGCAAATAATGGCTTAATGAATGACAGAGACAAGTGAAAATGATGACAAATCAACGACCCAACATCTCCCCCACGCTGAGATCTTTGCATTTCCTCATGAAAATAACAAAACTTGATTAATTGACATATTTTTTTCAGAATGTATCTTTGGTAATGACTTAATTTACTTACACCATTTGTAATATTCCAAATTAGGAACAACTCATGAATCATGCATAAAAAACACATTTCCAGCAAAATTTGCAATAAAACGGTAAAATGGACTCTTGTATCCCATATATTAGTCAATATAAAACCTAATTCCAAGAATAGAGCTGAAACAAAGCAAACTAGGCGAGTTAAACAGATCTCCCACACCTAGGATTGCCAAAAAGTGCTAAAACCCCAAGACTGCAAAATACCGGAGTTGCTGCATAAGGGAATATGCAGTCTAAGAAAGGGTTTACACTCAAAAAATAGGAGAATAACATATCTACTCATATATTAATAAAATATACATTAAGAACTGAGATCTAGTCTCCTTATACAAATTACAAGATAATCCAGCAAGGGTTTCTTGTCAAACACTCTGTATACAAAATGTGATATTCATAAAATTATTGAATCATCACTGCAACACTGAGGAAAATGAGTGTATAAGGCTGAAATATATCTGATCTGATGTATATCCCTCAAGGGCTTCCTCCCATGAAAGGATGAACCTCTCAATCACAAGGAAACTCAGCAACGGAGCCACCAAACCATGCAATGAATACTGCCTCCAAAATAACGCATTCCCTAGTAGAAAAAATGCTTGGAATGTATGGGAAATGTGTGGTCTGATCGCAGATCAAAAATAAGCTTTGGTGCTCTCCAAACATATCTCTCAAGTGAAGGAAACCTTCCTCTAATGAGAAACTAGCTCAGAAGCCTGGATTCAAATCCCTTCCACTGCTGTACCCAGCAACACTGCACAATCTCCGGAAAAGCTATGCTGATGAAGGTGGCTGAAGCTTGGCCTGAAAACCTGATGTGTAATGATGAATTAAAACTCTCCTAATGAGTCTCCTCAAAGGAAAGAGGTGGGATCCCTGCCCGGGAACACCTAGTGCTAAACAACACTACAACTTTGCTAAGCAGCAAAGCAGCAACAAGTCTCGGCAGACAAGAATAATAGACTAAGACATGAATAATAATGCTTCCATCCTATTCCTTATATAAGACATGAGTTTTCTTGCCCTTGGTCCCACTCAATTAGGTTACTTCTAACCCAAGTTACATCTCCCTCCAAAATTGCATTATTCATCCTTGGATTCCTCCTCCATTAAAACTACGATGTTGACTTAGTCAAAGCAGCTTGAATTTAACCTTGTTCACACATGGAGGTGTCTTATTGAGCTAGAAAGAGTGTCCCCTTTCACATTTGGAGTATTTTATTCCTCCTTAGGAGACTTATGGGCTTTTCTTCCCATTTATTCACTGATTAGAGCTGCTGCTAACTCTAATGTTCCATTTCACTTGGAGGCTAAAATTTTGGAACATTACAGTCCTCCCCTACAAAATATTTTCTTGTCCTCAAGCAAATGTATAACTGAGAGAAAAATTCCTCCCCTCCTCCTCATGTGGCCCCCCATCAATGGCCTCCATTACTGCATCAAGATAATCTACAAATAAACTGTCATCCAATGCTTCCTCCCAAGTGTGCAATACCAAAGTGTCTGCATCAATCAAGGGTGGAAAGTGTGAATGGAAACTTGCTTGATATTTCAAGGCCTCCACAAAGTAAGAGTGATGATTATCATGGTGAATGAGTGCCTCCCTCACCCATGCTATCATCCAAATGAAGTGAGTCACCCTCCAACATGGTAACTCATGAAAAGTATCCTCCACCTTTGGCTCCTGAAATGTAGGTGGGATGAATAAGTGAACATGATAGGAAAGAGGGCCTATCCCATGCTGTCCTCCTCTCCACTTATGATAAGTGTAGAAGGCATGCTGATCTTGGGCTGCAACATGATTTCCCTCCAATGGCAAGAATAAGATTGAGCCTCCAAGGGCTCTCCCTCCAAAGTCATGAGACATGTCAACCCAAACCATTCCATCCAGGATGAATGGCACATCATCACCATTTGGCCTCCAAATCAGAAGATTGCTGAAAGTTAGGTGCAATTTTGGATGGTGCCAAAGGTTCTCCAAGTGGATATTACGCAGTCCCACCAACTGCTGCTTGAGAAGGTCATATGGCAAGTGGTCCCGCAACAAGTTACAAGCTGTATATGTTTGTTCTCCCAACATGGGGAAGTAAGCATCAATGTCTATCCGCTGTACATAGATAAAATAACAATACACTTGCCCAAATTCATGTATATATGGGCTACTATCATCATAAACATTGGCCCTAAAGTGACCATGAAACCAAAAAATACTCTTGCTCTTTTGAGGAGCAATGCACTGTTCAAACATGGTGGGAAAGTAAAAATACTCAACGGAGTAATCAACAAGTACAGAAATGCATTTCCTACCATACATAGTGAGTAGGATAAAAGTGATGTCCATGTATAAGCTCCCCCAAGAGGATTCCCTCACAAAAATCTGAAAGAAAGTATACACACACTCTTTGGAACACTCCATCAATAATAACACACTCCCATGTGACAACGTTGTAGGCCTTAAGAATAAGGCTCCATGACTTCTCCCTTTGAAATTCCACATGCCAAAGCCATCCATCATCATGCTGCTATGTGAGAATATCATCTTTCGACATGGAAATCTCCCATGATCCTCCAATACTGAAGGGTAGCCTCCTTGCGCCATGAATGTGCCTCTCTTCTCTTTAGAAATATCATGAAAAGTATGAGAAATTTTTTTCCCATACTCTCCCAAGTGAAACCATAGCAACAAAAAAATTTTCTGTTGCCTCATCTCTTCCTCATACAAGCCATAGAGTAAGATCATTAAGGTCAACTTGTATGATGTCCCATACCAACAAGTCTTCTGCTGCTGTATCATATGGGTGCCATGCCATCCAATTGGTTCTTCTCTCCATACAAAGCTTCCCTTGAACAAAAACACATCAGAAATACATGGAAGAAAGATACAATAAAAACAAGTTGCCAAATGACAACCAAAGAGTGAATCATGGTCCCTCTCATGGAACCAACGTAGTGCATCCTTGGCCTGCATCAAAATAGGAAATAACAAGTGCTTTTCCAGCCACTTGTTTTCTGCCATAGTCATCTCATAAGATGAAAACATGAAGTTACAACATGGTGTCATTGGTGCACACCAAGAGACATATGGCTTCCCCACAGCTCATCAAAAAGATAGCCAAGATCAATGATACAAGTAGCTGCAAGTACATCATCATACAATATGCAAGAAGAAGCAACTCCTCTTGATACATCATGCTGCTCAAATAAGGAAAAGAAGTACAATACAAATTGTAAAACGATACTTCCTCCATCATGTACTTGAGGTCTTGAGCTCAAATGGCTCCACTGGAAATTCTCCCTCACTCCCAATGAGTAGGAAGGTGGCTGTGACATCCTCTCTGTTGTCGTTCCTAGAGACAGCCTAGAGTTGTGATAGACCAGTGCCTAGGACATATTATATAGCAAGGAGCATATGGTATAACAGAGGTAGTTATCAATAAAAGCTCTCATGCTATCTCTTGTAAAACAAGGAAAATTCATCTGAATGGGACCAAGACCTTCAGAAACTGACACAGAAATAAGGATATTGCAGAGGAAACATACAAAAATCCAACATAAAAGCAACAGACAATTCAGAGACAACTTACTGCAAAGAGGGCTGATTCAGAAATACCTCGCAGAAATAAGTTATCAGAAGATGTGTGTAGTGAATGAAATATTGAGGAGATATTAGTTAACATTGAGCTGATATCCAGATACACAATACCACCATGCATGGGCTTACCAATCTAAGAATCCATACATGACAATAGCGTTTTAAAAACACCCTCCCAAAGAAACTAATATAGCAAAAATACGGTTTAGATGAATAGTGGAACAGAATATCATGCATGAGCCATATTTAAAGTGCTTGACTAATCCGAGTATGGGTATCAACTAGGATAAATCCATACCAAAAACTAGCGAGCCACTAGCATTCCAAAACATGATACAGGAAAGATGGGTGAAATGAAATGATCTATTTAAATAACACATAAGAAAAAGTTACAGCCTGAAATGCTCAACACTGCATCTTTAACAGATGGAACTCCTCCTCACTGAGACCCTATGGGCTCTGAGCCTTCATACAAGAGTTTACAAAATGTATACAACAAGCCTTTCACTGCATAATTTTCTGATAAAATCTGGAACATTAAATCATCTGTTCTTTTGGAGCTTTATAGGAGAACAAGAAAGCTCGAAAAAGGGAGTAGGTGATGAACATTTAATTATATCATTAAAACAAAATGGCGGAGACGTGCACTCCCATACTGCTCGATGACTTTGTAATGCTGTTTGTACTCTGTGGCCTGCTAACTGAAATAAATGCACTGGGTAGAAATCTCTCCAGGAACACGGCAAAGCAGAGAAATCACATAAACATTCCATCCTTTCCTGAAAGAAAATGGTGCTGAAATGAAACCTGAAGGGTATTGTTTCTGGTGCATTGTACCCTCTGCCTTCTAAACCCTGAGTCACGGCTGAAAATCTTCAATGCTGAACGTTGAATTCCTCAATCATCCACTGATATTTTTCTGCTGCTCCATTAATATCTTCATCTGCGAAATCGGCGCCTTGAATGTCCCTGAAGGGTTTGACAGATTTTAACCCCGCTTCTTTGATGGAAGTCTTATCGATTTGCCTTCCCGGGGCTTTCTTCATAATTCAGCTTTGAAAAATGGTCCTTTGACGTGCTCTCTATCACAGTAATAGAGACTGTGAATCATAATAGTTTTCCGCCGCTGTAAACCTGCAAAATCCGCAAAATCGTTAGAGAAAACCATGCACGGGAAGGTGAACATAGTGGGGATAATGGTGAGACAGCGCGACATAGTGGACAGGTCGAGAAATGCAGGGCGATGATAGGAAATGTAGCATGACGGTGGGAGGTGGCAATGGAGAAGGTTGGCGGAACGTAGCAGATGAACAACTTTGAATTTGACCTTTAGAATGAGATATAAGGAAGGTGGAAGAGAATGCGTCGAATGGCACGTGGAATGGTGACGTGGAGGAGGACTGGGTCAATGGTGTGGCATGGGTTTAATGAGGGCCGTCTGATCTCGGCGGAGATCGACGGTGGAGGACGCGTAGGGGGGCGACGGATAGTGGGCCAGGGGTCGAATATGCTGTGATTAAATGCTGTGTAGCTTCGAAGAGCGACAACCGTTAGATGAAGATCTCCAGATCCGACGGCTGTCATGAATATCACGCTGTGACTATGGACGAAAAATAACGCGCGATGGAGGGCTGTTTCTGGGCCATACGTGGAGACACGCGGAAAGCGATGTATGGAATCGCTCCGAATTTAGGAATACCGCCTGCCTCCGAAAGGCGGTGTGATGAAAACCAATGGGTTTTGAATAGTGCACAGCGCAGGGTCCACCAGGGCGGGAGTATTGTGAGTCGTTTGATCGGTGGGCGATCGGACGGTTGAGATATGATCAGACGAGCAAATGGAGTGGGGACCACGTGCGCGATGGGGTTGCAAAGGCCGTCGGATCGGCGTAGATCGATGGTCTAAAATGCGCCCGATATGTATATTTGATAAGCGCCCATTGGACCAGCTCCTGGTCTCGGGGCTGGGTCATGTGGAAGGAAAAGGGTGCAGGGGCTTGGCCGAAAGGGGGTAAGGCCTAATATATTTTCAAAAGTGGGTTTTTCAGCCCTTTTATGCAGTTTTGAGGCTAGGAAAAGGCAACGATAGGCGGATAATGGATTTTTCAGGCCCAACAAGAAGGGATTGCTTGTCAAAGATTCAATGGGGGCTGAAATGATAAACACTCTCTATCACCATTTGGGCTATGAATATCTCCATATGCTGATATATATCATGTTGGAAACCCTCCCAAGTGAACTCCTCCATCAAATGGAAATATGCATCAAAATGCATAGAAGAGAAGTTCTCATGTGCTGCATGTAGCAGCCTCTCCTTGAGACTAGAAGATCTAGTCAAGAAGATCCTACCATAGGAATAGATGACCACATCATCCACCATGTACCTGTCATCTCAATTCGGGTCATCAATAATCATGCATGCACCAAGATCCTTGGAGTACTCTACCAAGAGCTGAGATCTCCAATAAGGATCAATCCTCCTAAGAGACAATGCTAGTGATCTGGCATGTGAAGCTCTCCTCATGCTGCTACCTGCTAATTTGACATCCCTCATGCCAAAGTCTTCCTCCAAACTCTTCACCTCTCCAAAATCCAAGAGTGGTGAATCCTGCAAAGACAAGATGTCTTCCATAAAATCTAGATTAGGTGGCCTTCCAGGTGGAATGCCTCCATGTAGTGAGACTTCAATGTCAAGAGTAGACTGCACAAATGGTTGGGCAACCTTGCCCTTGCCCTCACAGCGCAAATTAGTCTGCCCCTTCCTTGCACTAGCTCTCTGAAATAGAGAAGGGTGTGTGCCTCTCATCACATGATGCTGCTCTTCATCCATTCCTTCTCCTTCTAGCTGCAATGCTGCACAATCATGCTGCTCACTGATTGTGCTTGGACCTCTATGTATGAGATCCTGGGGAACTTCTTGCAAAGACACAAGAATCCCTCCTGTTGGAGCATGTTCTCCTCCTCCCTCTACATGAGGCACTGGATGTGCTATAGATGTGACAATGTTGTTTCCCTCATCTTCCTCAATGTGTATGGGCAACATTTCAACAGTTGGATCCTCTTGTGAAAAGGAGATCCCCATGCCCTCTTGTCCAAGAATATGAATTGGAGGTATTTATTCCGGCAATGTGTAATGCAAGATATTAGCTCCTCCCATGGTTTTCTGAAATGGAGTTCCCTCCATCACATGCAAGGGTTTTGTTCTCTCAAGTTTTCCTTGCTCATGTGTCTTAGGAAGTTTTTCACCAAACCTCTCCATCAATGTTTTTAGGAATCTTGCATAAGAGAAAGTGTTGGCATTCTTTAAGGAATAAGATTCAAAAATCCACCATGCATGAGCCTTACCTTTGAAATGCAGCACTGCAACTCTGATGGCTTCATCTTTGGAAATATGGTGCAGCTGCAAATAGGAGTCTAGCTCCTTCACCCAAGCTCCTGCTGAACATGTAGGTGATCCAGCAAAAGTAGATAGAAGAAATCTACCTACATCCTGCTGTTGGTTCTTCTCCACATGGATCTTGCAAAACTCTTGGAAATCAGTATGATCTCTAAACCTCTCAGTTTGAGATTCATACTCCTGCAACAAATCACTAAGAGTTCTCCTCTTAGGCATTTTTCCTCCTCCCATCAATCTCAAGATAGCTCTGGGCACTTGACAACGCTGTGCATCATGGAGTGCAACTGCATGCTCACACTCACCATGTGAAAATCTAGATTCAGCTCTATATTCAACCTCCTTTGTAGATCCCATCTCCAATCTCATCTTCTTCAGCTCTCCTTGAAAGCTTTTCATAGATTTTGGAAGAAGCTTTGTAAGCTTGTCTTCCTTTCTTCCTGCACATACTGAAGCTTTCTAGCTTTTTTCCATCTCTCCTTCCTCTGATAGTTGGATCTCACAGGCTGAGCCAAAGATCATGCTCTGATACCACAGCAATATTCCAAATTAGGAACAACTCATGAATCATGCATCAAAAACGCATTTCCAGCAACATTTGCAATAAAACAATAAAATGGACTCTTGGATCCCATATATTAGTCAATATAAACCTAAATCCAAGAATAGAGCTAAAAAAAAGAAAAATAGGTGGGTTAAACATATCTCCCACACCTAGGATTTCCAAAAAGTGCTAAAACCCCAAGACTGCAAAATACCAGAGTTGCTGCATAAGGGATTTCGCAGTCTAAGAAAGGGTTTACACTCAGAAAATAGGAGAACAACAGATCTATTCATATATTAATCAAATATACATTAAGAATTGAGATCTAGTCTCCTTATACAAATTACAAGATAACTCGGCAAGGGTTTCTTGTCAAACACTCTGCATACAAAGTTACTGAATCATCACTGCAACACTGAAGCACATGAGTGTAGAAGGCTGAATGATATATGACCTGATGTAGATCCCTCAAGGGCTTCCTCCCATGAAAGGATGAACCTCTCAATCACAAGTGGAATACTATTGGTGCAAGACATACTATTGGAATACTATTGGAGCAAGACATGTGTTGCTTGAATTATGTTCAATCAACACCTATTATCCTCCATTATTTCCAAGCTTTGAAGAATCTTATGGCAGCAAAAAGGTGGTGGGATGGCCACTTATCAATGTCATAGTGGTATCGGTGCATCAATCTTGGCTCAGCCTGTGCATCCAAGATAATATGCCATTAAAAGGAGAAGCTCCTCACATAGAGGAGGAGTTGTACAAAGGAAACAAGAGAAGAGGAATGTCGGAAGAGGAGATCTCCCTACTTCTTTTACAAACTATGGAAGCTATCATGGAAGATCTCAAGGAGATAGAAAGGGAGAATTACAGAGATTTTCTGAAAGGGTTTGTGAATGAGGCAAGCCCTAATTATGACCACGTTGGGTGTGAGCATTCAGCCACACATGCATATCCACATCTTAGTACATTGGCCCCATCTACTGTAGGGAGAATGGAGGAAGGTGAGTCACCAAGAAAGGAGACCTTGAGTGATTTTCTTTGGGAGTATGAATCTCAATCATGGAGATTCAAAGTGCACTTGGAATTCCAAGAGTTTTGCAGACTCGAGGGAGGAAGATCCAACAGCCCCAAAGGGAGAAAAAGAGATATATTATTTCTATCTAATTTCGATGGAGCAACAAGGTGCAAAGCAGTAGTTTGGGTGGAGGAGCTAGATGCATATTTTCAGCTACACCAATTTGCAACCAAGGAGGCCATCACTATAGCAGCACTGCATCTCAAAGGTATGGCCCATGAATGGTGGTTTAAAATTTATGTTTCCTGTTATCATGAAAATATCAAAACCTATGATGAATTCACTAAGACATTGGTGAAGAGATTTGCGAAGGACCAATGTGAATCATCATGTGTAAAATTTGAGAGATCAAACACCTTGCATGAGTTGGAGGAAAACATGAAACAAACTCCACTCCATACTTCTAGAGGGGAATAAAATTGGGATGATGACTTGCTAGAGGCAAGACCCCAAATGTATGAAGGGCACTCTTCCATTTGTGATGGTATGAAGATCCTTCTTTCAAAAGAATACCGAAATACAAGGTCTCTCATTTAGGAGGAGGCCTACTCACATGTTGGTGAAGAGAATGTGCATAGAAGCACTGGAGCTCTGAAATCAAAGGAAATGAGCACTTCCTCCACAAAGACTAGCATCAAATCAAAGGTGCAACTATGTTGCTGCTGCCCCTGCATAAATGACGTAGTTTTCTGAAGGAGACTGCGCTATGGCTGAGTATGGATGAATGGCCCCAATCCAAATGCTGAATTGAAGCTCAAATCACTCTCCTTTGATCCCTTAAGCAAGCTGATCTAAAGAGAGGATGGAATTCATGGACAGGAATTCCTTGCACTAAGCAGTGCAGCAACTCCAACTAAACAACTGAAGCATGAAAGTGGTCTCAAGACAAAAATAGATGAATGAGGGAGCTTGCTTGTACTATGTTGATGAGACATTTAAAATGTCCATCATTGTGTTGTTGCTCCATGATCACCAAAGATCTCACCCTCCAACAATCTGCAAGAGCCCCACTGCAAATGCTCCACTCAAAATAACACAGTCACTGGATGGAACTGTGTTGTAGGGCTAGGGAATGAGTTGGCCTTGATGCCAAAGTCTTCAATAAGCTCTGGAATGCCTCCAATCTGATCTCCCAAAGGGAAGAGAGACTCATCCTCTGAAAAATATCTGATGGAGGTGGTGTAGTGAACGCTCACTGTAACACCCAGCAACACAACATTATTCTGCTGCAGAAATAACACTATCTTGGTGGAGGATGCTTGGCCTCAAGCCTAGATGTGAGGAAAATCGGTGCAATCCCTCAAGAGGCCTCTCAAGAAGGATAATGAATCCTAAACAGGAATTCCCCGGTAATTCTTGCTAAACAACAAAAGAATGCACAATGTCTGAATAGACATGAAATGAATAATCACTGTAATGTTCCAAATTGGGAACAACTACACTATTGGGAATAACTCAAGTTATTCCCACTGGAACACCCCAACAAATGGAAATGGTATATGGTGTCCTCCACTACAACACCCTAGCAACACTGCGTTATACTTGAGCAAAAATAACGCAGTAACTGAAGGGAGAAGCTTTGGCCTTGAGCCAAGAGATATGGAGAATGAAGAATAATCCTTCAAGAGGCCTCTCAAGAAGGTGAGGAAATCCTAAACAGGAATTCCCTAGAAATGCTTGCTAAATAGAAAAATAATGCACAATGTTCGAATAGACATGAAATTAATGACAACTGTAATGTTCCAAATTGGGAATAACTCAAGATATTACCAATGTGGAGATCAGCAATACATAAACATGAGCTGGAAAATAGCAGTAAGTGCATTAATACTAAAAATGCCGGAAGATCTACATAACCATTAATTTAGATTATAGCAGCAATAATGTATACAATATCTTGAAAGAGATGATCTCTCAAGCTAGGCAATGCAGCCTCAATGAAACATATACATGAAATATGGAGAAATACTGCTATGTAAAAGAGGCCCTGGCTATGACTGCGCAATCCATGAGGCAGAAATGTTGCAAATAATGTCAATACAAGGATACAACAATATGTGACTCAAATAAAGAAGGGGGAGCAAGATATCAACCCCTGGAAACATACCATACACAATCCTTGAGAGGATTGGCTGAAATAAGTACAAAATGGCAAATCTGCAGAAATGTCGGAGTTGCTAGGCAGCAACTGCAACTCAAAACTGGAAATGGATGTAGATAGTTGATGATGCTGTAATAGATGGCTGAATCTCATCCAAAGGATCTCCAGAGTGAAAGTTTGATCCTCTCACCTAATATCTCACCCTCCAAACAGGTGGAGCAAGTCCCCACTGCAAATACACTCAGAAATAATGCATTCTAGAGAAGGGACTGTGCTGTTGGTGAAGAGAAATGCTTGGCCTGATGCCAATGATCTGAAATATGCTCTTGGATCTCCCTAAATGAAATCCCATAGGAATAGAAGCTCCCTTCTTTGACAGATGAGCCAACGAAATGGTATATGGTGTCCTCCACTGCAACACCCCAGTAACACTGCGTTATACTTGAGCATAAATAATGCAGTAACTGAAGGGAGAAGCTTTGGCCTTGAGCCAAGAGATATGGAGAATAAAGAATAATCCTTCAAGAGGCCTCTCAAGAAGGTGAGGAAATCCTAAACAGGAATTCCCCGGCAATTCTTGCTAAACAGCAAAAGAATGCATAATGTCTGCAATATTCCAAATCTAGAACAACTCATGAATCGTGCATGAAAAAAGCATTTCCAGAAAAAAAATGCAATAAAACAATAAAATTTACTATTGGATCCCATATATTAGTCAATATATATTCTAAATCCAAGATTAGAGCGTAAAAAAAGCAAACTAGGTGGGTTAAACAGATCTCCCACACCTAGGATTGCCATAAAGTGCTAAAACCCCAAGACTACAAAATGTCGGAGCAGCTGCTCAAAGGACTGCGCAGTCTAAGAGAGGGTTTACACATAAAATCATAGGAGAACAATATATCTACTCATATATTGATAAATAGTTTTTAAGAACAGAGATCTAGTATCCTTGTACAAAATACAAAAGAAACCGACAAGGGTTTCTTGTCAAACACTCTGCATACAAAATGTGATATTCAGAAAATTACTGAATCATCACTACAACACTAAAGCACATGAGTGTAGAAGGCTGAAATATATCTGATCTGATGTAGATCCCTCAAGGGGTTCCTCCGATGAAAGGATGAACCTCTCAATCACAAGGACACTCAACAACGGAGCCACCAAACCATGCAATGAATACTGCCTCCAAAATAACACATTCCCTAGAAGAAAAAACGCTGGGAATGTATGAGAAATGTGTGGTCTGATACCACAGATCTGAAATAAGCTTTGGAGCTCTCCAAACAGATCTCTCAAGTGAAGGAAACCTTCCTCCAATGAGAAACTAGCTCAGAAGTCGGGATTCCAATCCCTTCCACTGCTGCACCCAGCAACACTACACAATCTCTGGCAAAGCTGTGCTGATGAAGATGGCTGAAGCTTGGCCTGAAAACCTGATGTGGAATTATGAATGAAAACTCTCCCAATGAGGCTCCTTAAATGAAAGAGGTGGGATCCCCGCCCGGGAACACCTAGTGCTAAACAACACTACAACTTTTCTAAGCAGCAACAAGTCTTGGCAGACAAGAATAATAGACTAAGACATGAAGAATAATGTTGCCATCCTCTTCCTTATATAAGACATGATTTTGATGTCCCTTGGCCCCACTCAATTAGGTTACTTCTAACCCAAGTTAAATTTCCCTCCAAAATTGCGTTATTCATCCTTGGATTCCTCCTCCACTAAAACTGCGTTGTTGACTTAGTCAAAGCAGCTTGAATTTAACCTTGTTCACACATGGAGGTGTCTTATTGAGCTAGAAAGAGTGTCCCCTTTCACATTTGGATTATTTTATTCCTCCTTAGGAGACTTATGGGCTTTTCTTCCTATTTATTCACCGATTACAGCTGCTGCTAACTCTAATGTTCCATTTAGCTTGGAGGCTAAAATTTTGGAACATTACACCATTTCTTAGCAAACTTGAATATTTGTCTAGTATGCTTTGTCACTTAAATTTGTTGCACATTCTACCATTGACCAAGGCATTGAATGACTGATTAGAGTGACAAGAGTTCTTCTTTGTTGCGTTGAATGGTGGATATCATTTCTCAACCTTTTTTCTACGTTCTCCATCTTCTAGTTTTGTTAGAACACTACTCAAAGTTCATCATCATGTGATTTCATTTTAGACTTTAGAGACTGCTAGAAAATGTCAAATTGTGCAACTTAACGCATTTTAACTTGTTCAGTGAAGAAACATACAAAAACAATATAATTATGGACATATGACTTAGAAATCTGGTTCTTGTAACATTGTTGCTCATGTAACACTTGTATGCACAAATTAAATTATTATTGATATGAATGGATGGATAGAGTGGTTTTATGTAGTAAAGAAGAAGGATCAAAACCAAGTCAACAAGGTGAAAAAAGAAATAAATGAATTCTTCATCCTTGTAGCCCGCTCATCATTTGAAAAACAAGATATCATGAGATATATAGATTTGGAAAAGGCCATAAAACATAAGTGAGATATATTTTCAATGTACATATATTCTATGTTCTGTAGTTTACTTCAAAGAAACATATAAAATGTTACCTCTTTTGAAAAGATCTTTACAAAAATGGTCTTTGATGGAAATGGTCTTGATGTTATTGATCATCATGTTGTTGAAGATTCATTTTTTTTTACTTGATATATGATGCTGGACTTAATGTTCAAGTGTATAAACTTTGTCTCTCCCTAAGAACCTCAAACCAGTACAATACTTCATTCTCAAAGGTAAATGCAATATGTAGTACAACTAAATTATAATACTCATGAAATGATTCAATAGTCCTCATTGATGAAGCATATCATTCAATTTCTAATTATGCCATACCTCCAACCTTCCAAGTAATCAAAGCTTTGTCCTCAATACTTGTTTCTTGATTTCCTTCAATTGCTAGAAATAACATCTTGATGTCAACATCTCTTCTAGCTTTTGATGTGACAACCTTCCTTAATGCCTCATGAACAAAAAATTGTATTCACTTAAATAATTTTCAAGCCTCTTCCATGCATCTTAAAAAATCATAAGCATATGTTGTATTATGGTTTCATACTTGATTTTACTTGCCTTATTGATTCCTCAATCAAATTTTAGCAAGAAAAACTTGCCAAGTTGCTTCTTGAAATTGTCTTCATTTCCCAACTTTTGAATTCATATATTGCAGCCATGTATGATGAGTTAATATTGTTGTCATAAATATTTATTTTTGAATAGAGGAAATTTTAATCAAAATGATTAAAAGTGAAAGGGATGGTTGATGGCATGAGTTTCCTGCAAAATGAAAGATATGGTTGATGAAGGCTAGGTCAATGATGGAGAACATGGATTGAATGAATGGTAACTGAAGTGGTTATTTTTCATATTTTCCTAAATTTTTAATAAACTAAAAAGTCTTAAGCAAGTTTTTACCTCAAGTTTACCTTTTGAATAATATGAAATGATAAAGTAGGAGTTGTAGGTGTTGATTTGGCTCAGTTACGCTGCTCCATCGCTTTGACCTTGCTCCATGAAATGTACCATTTTCATGTAGCAGAATTGTTTTTGCAATTTGTCTCAAATGGTAAATCAGGTTCTCCTGAATTTTTCTAAGATTTTTATCATTAGTTTTATGCATCTTCTCACAAAATATCTCAGCCAATGGGTGCACGGATCCTGATAAAATTGAGAAATAAATGTAGGTGAAAATGACCAATTTCTTGAAAAATACACATTGGAATTTCTTGAAATCTTGTGTATTTATTTACCCTACCTCAATGCATTTACCATAAAAATTCAGGATCACCAGATGCATGGTTTGCAAGATATGGTCAAATTAATTTCTGCCCAATGTTGGCACAAAAAAACATGCGACGAACACATTTTAAGGCCAAATTGAGTGCTTCAAAAGGGAAATGGTGTATTTTTACCATTTTTACCACCACATGCCTTCAGAATTTCATTTTGATAAATAAAATATGCTATTGTGCAAACATACTGAAATATGGTCTAATCTGTCATCAATGGTGAAATATGAAAATCTACCTTTAAAACCCGCTGAAAAGTCCTGGAAAATTGTACTTTTTTAATTATGTCCGCATATTACTCAAATTATCATATTATGAGAAAACCAAAACACTCAGAATTTTGTTATTTCTGCTCCAATATCTTGAAATATTTGTGCCAATACTTCCTCTGGAACAAGGTGCTACAACAAAAACGTGGTGTTACAGCAATAGCTACAGAAACTGCAACTTTCCGTAACTATTGCAAAAAATGTCATTTTTTGCAAAAAATTGTTTTCTCCAAATTTCAACTGCTGATTTGGATTGTGTATTGCATGTTGAAGTAGAAACCATGAAACATAATTCATATTGACTGAAATAGACCCAATTTTATTTTTTTCTTGAAAATTAAATGAATGAAAAAGAGTTGTAGTGGTGTCATAATGTTGTTGTTGAATTATGAAAACAAGAAGAACATGTTGCTACAAGAAACCAATAAAATATACTGCTGCAAGTTGTTGTTTATTCAATAAATCCATTAGTCTTCATCAAACCCAAATTCATGGTACAATTCTTACCATGCGAATGAATGTGTCGAAGTCGAGCATGGGAAGAAATCACTGGATTAACGATCAATGATGAAAATCGTTAACTAATGCGAGAAAACTCACCGATAATGTAAATGAGTGTCAAGGTACCTGCGTGCATCTTGACAGGGATGAATGAATGTGTTGGAGTCGAGTTGCCTGCAAGATCTGAAAATCAAGAGACATTGTTGTATACCCATTGTTGTCAACGATGAGGCTTACCATTGATGTATGCAAGTTCCAAGGCACTACAAATAATCTCTAATCTTGATCCCAGATAAAGTGTTGAGGTCGATGGAACAAGATCTATCCAAAGGTGGGCCTTAAGGAATCCCACATCAACCAAATCGAGCATAGAACCAAAAATGATTTGAAGAATGATAATAAAATATTTAAACCATCATAAAATTGCATAACTTATTGCGAACTTTGCTTGCTAGTTGCCTGGTTTTCAAGCAAAGATCATGTCCAATTGCACTAGCAAGCTGGTTTTCACAACAAGACTTATTTTTCTCTTTACTTATATATATATATATATATATATATATATATATATATATATATATATATATATATATATATATTTCCTACTCTACTTGAAAAACAAAATCTCGTTCAAGTATATGAATATTTCCAATGGAACCATGTATGTAAGAAGATGATAGATAAACTCATATGCAGGTTTGAGATATACTCTTTGATATGTACCAGTATATGAGAGACCAAATGCCTTGTTTGAGATGATGTCAGAAAATACTAAATAATTGAGTATTAAGATCCAATGACTATCTTGAACCAAGATTCGATGTAATATTGTATTCCTTGGCTTCCTACTATCATGCCATGTAAGTATTCAAAGACGTGATCCCCATTCATAGAATCTGGTGATAGGCATGCATGAAACTTTTCAATCTCAAGTTCCAACAACTTCTCTTCTTCAACGTGAATCCTTGATTCTTGGACCTTATATGGATCTTCTTCTTCTAGTTGTTGTTCTTCTATGTGAGCTAGAAAATCATTTTGCAATACCTCAACATTGTATGTGGATTTAGGTGTTTTATTGTTGTGGATATGAAATAGTTGTGCAAGTAGTGGAGTGGGAATGGATCTTTGGGGTGCTTGTGTGGTTGGTAATGTGAAAGGTTGAAATGAGGTAAAATGAGGGTGAAAATGATGTTGTGGTGGAGGTGAATGGTATGGATAGCATTGAGGTTAGTATTGAGGATATTGAGGAAAAGATTTAGGATACGGTGGATTTATTTTGTAAGGCCCTTTCCAACCTGGTTGCCAAAATTGGGTTTGAGGTTGGAATTGAGATGGGCAAGGTTGCCAAGGCAAGGGTGTTTTCCAATTACTTTGAGATCGCCGTGCATAACCTTGATCTTGCACCATACCAGGTTGATGAGGCCTCCATGGTCTTCTTGGAGCTACATAACAAGATTATTCCAGTGGTTGATTTTCGCCTTGGTAAACTGCCTTTAACCTCGGTAATGATTGGAAATATTTAGTAGTATGTGATCCGACACATATTTCACAAATTTTAATGTTATCATGTGGACATTCATGCAAAGCATGTTTCTTTCTACATTTAGGGAAAAATATAAATGAAGTAGCATTCTCAACTTTTTGATGGTTTTTCATTCTTAGCATATCAATTTTTTTCATTTAAATTACCAATAATGTCTAGTAAATTGTTAAGTTCAGTTTGACTTACCAATCCTGATGCCAACTTACTTACTCTTGCCATAACTAAATATTGAGGGGATCTTCCATAATTTTCTTTTCCTCTTGATATGTTCTTGCACAATTCAAAAATATCTTGAAATTACAATTGAGAGACATCTCCTTTTACCACTAGGTTAATAAGATCAATCCATTAATCCCTTATAGCTTTTAGTAGGAGGGTTTTTAATGTGTCTGATCCTAAATTATGCAATTTATATCTTTTGTCATTATAAGTAAATATCTCCACTAAATCTTCTAGGATTTATCCTCTTGTTGGTTCACCTTAAAGACTTCATTTCTAAGGTCATGGTGTATGCAATAATATTTATGTTTTTCCAAAAATACTCTTTTAATATCATCCCATGTCCTTATAGAATTTGTTCCTACAGTCATGAACCATCTAAGAGCTCTATACTTCAATGTTTCTGGAAAAAAAATCAATTTTTGAATGTGTAGTGAGTATCCTTAAGATCTACAAATTATTTCAAATTCAAAAAGAAAGGTTTCTCGGTCTTCTGATCTCATACCTTTGAAGTTAGGAAGCATAGATGGAGGGATGTTCTTCATTTGAACGTTGATATCAGTTTCTTGAATGGGAAATCCAAAAGGATCTTTCTCATTGTCATAATCTCCATTCATTTCTTCAACCTCCTTTGTCACCTCTTATTCTACTTGCAAAAATAATAATTCACGATGTGAGTGTGTGGCTCTTACTGCACCACGTGATATAGTGAGGGTGGTAAGTGATTGAATTTTGTTTTTTTGTTATGTTTTTAATTAAAATAAAAGGAATCCTATATACACTTCCCCGAAAACAGTGCCAAAATGTTTGTCAATTTAATTGTCTTAAATTGATTACATAAATTATCGACTGAAGTTGGTAAACTTGTGAAGTGGAAGTGCACTATATATGCTAGAATCCTATTTTATTCATTTAGTTTACTGATGTGATGATTGAGTTTTTGGAGATGATTTTTAAGGATATTTTTATTTTTATGACCCTAATGAAGTAAATGGATTTGATCTTATGACTAAATTCTTAATCTTAACGAAATTAAAAAAAAAAACGCAAATCAGAATCTAATTATCCAATGTAATGTTAGTTTTTAAAAGCATAATTATTCTAACTAATGTCCTAACAATATTTTGCATAAAAATGGAATTGAAATATATTTATGAAAACCACACATATTTTCTCTCATACTTCTAAAATGGATTTTTTCTAGAAATGAAAACTTGTAAATAAATTACTCTTTATTCTAGAAAGAAATCACCCATAACTAATCACTCAAATTGTTGAAAAGGAAATCACTCAAAATTGGCAATGAAATTACTCTAATTGTTGAAATTAAATCATGTATAACTTGTAATGAAATCACTCAAATACTTGCAATCAAATCATTGATTTATGAAAAGAAACCGCTCATAAACTGAAATGAAACTTATGAAGAAGTCTATAAAAACTATTCTGCATTTAACGCTTCAAGAGAAAATACTTAGAAAAATAAAAATGATTCTACAACATATGAGAAACTACATCAAATGATAAAAAAGAAAGCTACAACAACTATGTCAAATGATGAAGGAAACATGTAAAACTGGCTAATTCAAACACAAAAATAAAAACATAGAAATGGACCTTCACTATTTGCAAGGGCTCTCCACAAACAGGCAGTTTCAAAGCGCTACACAGTCAATCAGCTACATGTCCATATCCTCAAAATAGTTTCTTCAATTAAAAGGATGAAAACAAAGTTTTAACATGTCACTATTGCATTCAAAAATTACATGCTCTTTCTTTGTTTCAATGGGGTGTTTATATAGGGGTTGCAATGTAACTTCATGGAGATTCATATGGATAAATATTAGAACTGAATGGAAACCTATTTTCCACTAATTTTATGAAGCACAATCCATTCCAACCTCCATTTTCTTAACAGGGCGTTTATTGACACATGGGTTAACTATTTTCTCACGCAACTACAAAATATGGCTCCAAGGAACCTAGAATATCTCCTGAATGGTAACAAATTCAGGAGAAATGTTCAAAAATAAATTAAATGGGTTCATTCTAAACAAAACCCATGTTTTTTTTTTGCGAGATTCACTTTTTTTTGCTCAGAAAATGCATTTGAAGTTGACTAGTCAAAACTGTCGGGTTTCCCCCTTGACCTTTTCTTGGAGATCCACATGTGCGAGCTGGGTGTAATTTGACCAATAACAATCCATATTGGAGCTTCTAGAAACAATTTCCTTGTGTCGGATTTCATTCTAGAGTGTTGCTACTACCTCAACCATGGAGGTAGCTATGGAAACTTGACAAATCTACAACAACTTGAACTTGCTAATTAATTGTCATTAGTTAAAACCATGCAAAATTCTTCTTAATATACTAAAAATAAAGGAAAATGATGTTAATTAACCGCTTAGACATACAAAGACACATTTTGAATAATTATGGTAAAAATGGTGGTAAGTGAGTGAAATGGTGCAATGGATGGTTGGAAATAATGGCTTAACGAATGACAAAGACAAGTGAAAATGATGACAAATCAACGACCGAACATCTATGTCCATAGCTCTCTAGAAGGTTTCTCCTGCATTTATTAGACCAAAAGGAATTTTATGATAAGAATAAGTCTCCCATTTTGTTTTGAATGTAGTTTTTAATATATCATCTGGATGAACTAGGATCTGATTGTATCCTGAAAAACCATCAACGAAAGAATGAGCTCAACACCTGCAACTGATTGTAAAATTTGTTCCATGGGTGGTAATGGGAAATTATCCTTTTGAAATATTTATTAAGATTTCTAAAATCTATACAAATGTGTATGTCACCATTTTTCTTCCTGATTGGCACTAAATTTGATACCCATTTGGAGTGCCTAACAAGAAAAATGATTTAGCTTTAAGGAGTTTATTCAGCTCAGAATTTATTTGACTTTCAAGGTTGGAGTGAATTTTCCTTAATTTATGTTGTACAGGTTTGTGATCAAATATCATTGGGATAGTGTGTTGGATAATGGAGGCGTTCTATGTTTTAAGATCTTCATAGCTACGAGCGAAAGCATTCTTGTATCTTTTTAATAAATGAATGAAGGCTAATCTCTCATCTGGTGAGAGACCTATACCTAGATTGATGTTTTCGAGTTTGATATCAGTTCCAAGGTTTACTAGTTCAAAACTCAAAGTTCAAATTTGAAGTTTGGAATTAGTGACCATCTTAAATTTGTCTTTAAAATCATAGAGATCTTCAAGTTTAACTATAGATTTAGGCAGAACATTTTCTTTATTTTTTTGTCCTAATTGTGTCTCATGTTCACCCTTGTCAACTATTTGATCATAATATGATCCTTCAGATGTTAAAAAGGTCAGAATGTCTTCATCATCATTGAACACACACCAATTAGTGACATTTTCTGGAATGGATGGTCGAAAAATTAATTCAATGGAAAATATATCTCGACTATAATCTTTAGATGGTATAAGTCTAGATGCTACATTGGCCAAAATATCAGCACTGGCGTTTTGGAGTCTTGGGATAGGAGAGATTTTAAATGCCAAGAAATGAGAATTAAGGGTTTGAACCAGAGATTGATAATGTTTTAAATGGGAAGAAACATCGTGAATGGCGTTTCTTACCTTTTTTACAATAATTTCATAATCTTTGAATACTTGCAGATATTTGACATTAAATCTATTGCTTTATATAATCCTTGGACTAGTGCCTCATATTCAATAGTATTTTTTCTGTATTAGAACTCTAATCTACAATCCAACATCATTTTTTATCCTTCAGGACTTATTAATATACAAAATGATCCCGCACCATCATTAGATCTAGATCCATCAAAATACAAAGTCCAAAATAAAGTTTTAACAAAAGTTTTTTCTACAATATTTACACATTTGGAAGAATCTGATTGTGAAAAGTTTTCGATTTGAGAAGTAACTGAATTGATTAGAAATGGAGATTGATGTGCATTGAAATTAACCAAGAATGATTCAGCATAGTAGTTCCCAAGGATGTTATTGGTAAATTACATTGGTTCATTTTCATCCTCAAAATAAGTTATTGAGTATTTCATGTGTTTTTGACGATCAACTCGAATTTGATTAGGCTTACCATTGCAAGGAAGCTACATATGAGACCACTCTGTGGCAAAATATCCATGAAGCTTTTCAGAGCAATCCATACTAAGAATCAAACCATAAAAGTCAGGGATATCAACAACTAGAATGTCAATTATTTGATGAACTTTTGAATTACAAGCCAGTCTAATGAGGGCATAATTCATTTCTCCTAAAACTTTTACTTTGGTTCAGGAATTGTGTACATTTTTATTGAAAACTTCAAAAGTCAGAAGGAAAAGAGGAGTGTGTGAATTGGATCTATCTCCAATTAGAATAGAATTAGTGGCATCGATCTTCTTTGATGAATATGTGGGAGGTTTACCTATTCATTTTGAGTCTTTAGATGTAACAAGAGCAAGTATAGGAGAAGCATGGAGTTCATTCAATTCTTTTAGTATAATTTTCTATTGTTTTTTCAATTTAGCTACCTCATGTAGGGAGATATTTGCTTCGATTTTCTTCATATATTTGACTATATTGTATTCAATGGTGTCCGAGACTACCAAGGTTTTTGATGTAGAGGGAGAATATGAAGATGATGGGACTAATTGAGATGATGTGGAAGGAGATTTTTTAGTGACAATTTTATCTTTAGCAGCATGGGATGAGGGTTTCTGTTTCTGGACTAGTTGTGATGAATCAATAGAACCTTTGTTTCTGGTTCTCATAGGTAATGCTTCATGGTCACATTCATTATCAGAAGTAGGGAGTATGAAATCCCATAATCCATGTACTTCAACAAGTTCTTCATCTTGGGATAATTCAATAGATAACATTGTTTCATCTTCATCCTTGTCTTGATCAGATTCAACGTTATATATAATATTAGGTGGTTAAGGATTAAATGTTTGAGCTTTCTTAAAAGATTTAAAGGGTTTCTTAGAAGAGTACTGAGATACCTGCTTCTTGATTATACCATATCATTAGACATTGATTTAAGGAATTTTTGTAATCCCTCAAGATCAAAAGGATCTTCAGGAGTTTTATTTTTGGGCTCATTCTTAAATGTGACCTTCTTTGATTTCCTTTCTTCTTGAGCAATTTTATTTTCTAATGCAATTATTATCTTTTCAACTAACAATGCTTCTTTCATGTTCTCAACTAAAATTTCTTTGTTATCTCTATCTACAAAAATTTCAATATTAGAAGGAAGAGAGGATATGCACCATTCAATAGCTACATCAACACCAAGATTTGATTTGGTTGGGATTTTGTTCAAAAATTTATTAAACCTACTATTAAAGTCTTTGATATTTTCTACTAAATTAGCTTTGAGATTATAAATATCATATATAAGAGTAGGAGTGGTGCGGTCATCATCAAATTTGGTTAAAAACTATTCTTCAAAAATGTCCCAACTAGTTATAGTGCCTGATGGTAGCGAAAAGTACCATGATCTTGCTGATCCTTGGAAAGTATAAGGGAACATTCTCAATACACAAACCTCTTCAGATACTGCATTAAGGTTCATGGCAAGCATGAAATTATGTAGGTGCTCTTCAACAGGGAGTCCATCATCAGGATTATACTTAGGAAACCATTTTTCTAGGTGTTTGGGTAAATCATGAAGAGGTCCAACCAATTGAACAACTCCAGGATTGGTCCATGACCTATTTTCCATTGTATGAACTATGGGATTAGAATATGTTGTAGTAGTTCTAGAGGTTTATGTATTAGTAGAAGAAACAAATGCTAAAATAATACTGCTTGAGGTAGCTCTAGTTGAATGTGATGAAGATATATGAATGGATGAGCAAATTGGTTGGGAAGACGGAAATGGAGGAGGAATGAGTGATGGGGTTTGTGGAGGAGAAGATGATTTTATCTCACTAGCAAATGTTTGAGTTTTTGATGTAGTATTTTTCCTTCGATGGGAATGGAGAGGAAAATCAAATGGTGTTATTCCAAGTTTTTCACTCTGAGAACGAGTCAATACACTCGTACCTTGAAAAGTTGAATTAACACTTTCTTCATAGGTTTCAAGAAGAAGAAGATTCTCTACGGAAATAGAAATTTCTTCTAATTTATTTAACAAAGTATGGAATTTAGGTGATTTTGGAGTATAGTCAGGGGATAGTTCTTTGGGAATTGAACTAGGAGATTTAGGAGGTGATTGAACAACTTCAAATCTAGAGGTAGGAGAGTTTGAGTGTGGTCCTAAATTTGCAGGATTTTTGGAGCAGGATTGACTCTTTTGATGAATTTTGGATTTAGTATTGGACTTTAATGCCATTCATAGTCTATTTTCCTTCCTTCTAGCACCAAAATTGGTGGATAACCACCTAGTCGGGGACTTGAAAACCATCCCTTTTCTATTTGGAATAGTGGCTCGGACTGGGGATGATGGGACCAGTTTCCCAATTTATAATTGGATGGATGTGTGGTGTTAATAACTAAGTGTGACTTGGATGAATGAGAGTGACAACAAGATAAAGGATTATATATACCTATCTCTATCTCGGGATGAATTATGTTTCTCTTAAATGCGATCTTAAAATATGATCTTAAGTGAATGTAAATGAAGATTTATCAAACACTTATAGAAATGAAAGATAATTTAAGTTAATTGATTTGATTAAATAGTTAATCAAATCAATTGATTAAGCACATATCGCATTTAATAACTGCATGTATGGTATATGTATTGAAAAATGGCAATCTAAGCATGTTCATAAGTGAATTAATGCTGGACTGTATTAAAGATATACATATAACAAAACATCATAATTTTTTTTAACTATTATTGACATAAAAAAAACATCAATATAGAGATAAAAGTACAATGTATATTTTAACTCTGCTCATGAGAAAACAATCCTTGGTCCAGTCTTTTATATTAAGAGAAGTTCAAGAGTAAAAAAGTGCAACTTCTTCAAAGCCTTCTTTTCAAAATTTTAGGACCCTTTCTTCAAGGACATGAAAGGGTCTATATAGTAAAACAAAAATTATAAAAATAGAAAATAAATAATGTGTTGTGGAGGTATAAAAAAATCTCCTTAAAATAAGTGAAATAAAAACATAAATAGAGTTTGTTGGGTGACTCGCTTCAATAGTGTGGTGTTGTCACTGTGACCATTCATTGCTTGAGCTGAAGGATATCTAACGTGGGCTAAACTTCAGGAGGTTGGCCTGGTCTGATGCGTAGCTGTCATGCATAGACCACATTGGATAATGGAGGTGTCATGTGGGATGAGGTGTCAGTTAGGAAACACAACATTAGCCATTGACTATGTGGCTTAACTAAGTACTTCTAGTACTTTTCCCAATCTAGCTTTGCCAATTTTCTGATGTTTTCCTCCTTTGTCTTCGACATCTCTTGCCACTGCTTCATTAATTAATTCACAACAGAGAGAGAACCAGGTGGGAATTTATCAATTAAATTGGAAAAAATGAGATTGTTGCTGACTATTTTGATAATATCATTGGCAACATCTCGTGCAGTGCATATCGCCCTATCTGCTTGTTTTAATTGTATGCCCCAATCAGTGAATAAATTTTCCTTCTTTGAATCCTCAATCCTGAGTAAATTGGTCTTTTGTCTGTTTGTAGTATCATGCCAAGTGATATATTGAGAGACTTTATCATCAATTTCATCAAATCTGATCCTCTGGTCAACTACTTGATTCATCAGTGAATCACTTTTCTTGCATAGTTCATTCATGTTAGTCAATCTTTGAAAAAATATCACTTATTTCTGAGCTAACAAAGTGTTGACTTCCAGAGCTTCTTTTTTGAAATAATCCAACTTTAGATTATCCTTTAACTGTTCCACTATAAACTGTAGCCTATAAATTTGATCATCCTTGGCACCAATGTCAGATTGATGCTGCAAATTTTATTGATCCATGCTTTTCTAGAGTTGTGACACTTGGGTTTGCAATTTATGGTTAACGCTTTGTTTCTCTATGAGTAGCTCTTGTTCTAACTGTAGGATTCTCTCATCCTTTTCTTTAATCAATTGATGGAATTTTGTAGCTTTGTCAATTGTATCAGAGGCATAAGCACCTGCAAACTGAGTCAAACTTGTCATATCCTGAGATGGATCTGCTTGAAGATCCTTCCATACTATCTCCATGGGCACATCACCAGGGATTAAAGCTTGTGATTATTCAATTATCCTCCTTTTTCTTTGTCTTCTCATTACAAACTTATTTTTGGGGATGTAGAAGATATATAAAGGAGGGATCTCTTCTATTTTTAATACAATTTTAGATGTTGGGTAGGTGGGGATGAATTCAACTCCTTCTGTGTTAACAGCTTTGTCAGTAGACCCAACAGGGAACAGGCTTTGACTTTTTTCTTGAGGTTTTTTGACTGTCTCTTGAGGATCAATGATCATCACCTCCTGAGGATCAAAATATTTCCATACTTGGTCTAATCACTAGAGAATAGTGGATATTAGTCTATGCTTCTGTGGATTTAATTTCTTTTGATCTATTAAGGAATTTAGTGTCCTTAAGAGGCTGCTATTTTTCATGTTCTTTCTTATGCTCTTCCTGCTGATCTATTTGTTGATGTTTCTGAGAAATAGGTTGGGATGCCTCTAAAATGTCTAGAGGAATACCTTCCAACGTATTGTTCCTATATTATTTGAACTGTACAAGTTGTTCAGGGCTGAGACACATGACTGCCAGATTTTCAACATCTAGATAGGTATTGGAAGACTCAAATAAGTCATCATAATCGTAATCTTCATGAAGGAACTGTCTGACCTTTACCTGAGTTGTAACATTTTGAGAAACCTTATTTGGATGAAATTTTCTGTTAGGAAATGTACATAATTTCAAACACTGGAATTGATCAATTTATAATCCATCATGTTTGAAATTTTCCAATGCATAAACACCATAGTGGATGGGAAAGGTAGGTCAAAAATATTTCTTAACCTCTTTCAAGGCCTTAGTCAATCCATGCCCCACTGTCTAGTAAGAAATTTATCAGGCGAGAATCTTTTCTGGTACATATAGTGGGAGTACATGGGGTTTAGAAATGATTCCATAAACTCTAGCATAAGTAAATAATTATTCTCCAAACCATTTCCCTATGCTTGTAAAGTCAGCTTGGGCTTCCTTAGACAATCTTGGGGCTTTTTCATTAAAAAAAACCTGAAAGAGTGGCAGAATAACTCCATGACAAATATTGTAAAAATTATACTTGTACTTGGATTCCCAAAGAATATTATGGTAAACGTGAATGGGGATAGGGTCTTGGATGGTCCATTTCCAACCCATGGTTGGAAAATTAGAGGTAAAACACACAACACCCATGATGTATGCATTCATACAGAATGGGGGGGATTTTCTTGGAGGTAAAAGAGCGTTTTTTCTTATATTTAAGGATCCTGTGAAGCCATATTATTTGAAAGAATGGTACCCCAATACATGATATAGGAGATTGTTATAGCATCCATGAGAGGGACCCATTCAATGGAAAATTTACTGGTATTGGGTGAGCCGAATAGTCTACACATCATATCATAGATATAATAGTAGGGACCAACAAGAGAGGCAGTGGAATACATAACCTTTCCATCATGCTTTTGCTTGCTGGGGTTATTCCTCCATTGCTTTATAGGGTCGAACTGTAGCTTGTTTTATTTTGCAAATTGTGCAAGGAAATCCTTGTCATAAATATTCTGTGGGTCAAGTGTATGGTTGTTACACATTATTTTGTCACCATGACATTTGAATTTCCATATAGGTTCATCACTACCTATACTATGCTCCCTTAGAAGTCAAAACCCCTAATTTTCCTAAACCAAGTCTTGGAATTGGAGAAAAGCTCATTAAAACCCTTAAAATTCTAACTCCGCACTTTTCCTAGCCCTTTCCTGCGGGTCCGTAGATATTTGTTCTATAGCTTGCGACAACTCTTGAACATTCTTCTTATAAAACCTGTGGACCCTCGTAAAAAGTCAAATAAAGGAAAAAGTAAGTTCTAGAAGCCCAGCTGGTCGAATATTCTCCCAACTGGAAGCTTCTAGGGGCGCGATGAGTTCAAGCTTTATCCCTCCACTCATGGAGCTTATCCCTTGGTCTATGGATCTCAAATCCCTTCATGAGAGGAATCCATCCCCATCTTCATGGAACTGAAACTACCTCCATTTCCCTATAAATTGAGCTCATGTTTCAATCTCAAGGGTAGATGGTAACTTGTATATGGTAATTGCTGAAGAAATTCTCAAGAGAGCATACTCTCTACACTAGTTGTTGTTGGCATGAGAATGATCACACAGTTATGTCCATAACTTCATGCTAGTTCAAAGAGAGGAAGGCTTGTCAAACTGAAGGAGGAACGATTGTTAAGGACCCCAGGAGAAACTTGTACGACATCAAGGCATCAGGATGTAAAGTTAATCTTTCATTCAAGATAATACATATGGATCTCCTTTTCTCATTAAGTTTTTCTTGTGCTTATTTGAATAATTTAATACTTAGACTCCTTGATCACTAAGTTAGATTATCTGTTCTTAATTATTATATGTTGTAGGTGCTTTTAATTCTTTTGTCCGTCTTTGATTGCAGGTTCTACTTACTGAAGAAGCTTCTTTGGAGTGACTGGATAAAAGGCTGCACCAAACGTTTGATATCAAGGTAGGGGCATGTCCTATTTCTTTGTTTATAATAATTCTGAATTGCAAATAATCTAGAGAAAATAATTTAATACTTAGATTCCTTGATCACTAAGTTAGATTAGCTGTTCTTAATTATTGTATGTTGCAGGCGCTTTTAATTATTTTTTCCATCTTTGATTGCAGGTTTTACTTACTGAAGAAGCCTCTTTAGAGTGACTGGATAAAAGACTGCACCAAACATTTGATATCAAGGTAGGGGCATGTCCTCTTTCTTTGTTTATAATAATTCTGAATTGCAAATAATCTAGAGAAAATGATTTACAAATGGGTGTTTGTTTCTAACTATTCATAGAATGCTAGGGAGATCGCTCTTGTCCGCAAGAGGGATTAATCTACATAATAATAATACATTCTTATGAAATCCTCTACCCTAAATGACCCTATCAATGTGCTTCTTGTAGTGAGAAATGCTTTGTTGCCAATGTTAAGATTACGAATTATCCATTTTACCATATCTATGTATGGTAAAATCTTAGGGTGCATAGCAATTCTATGAAGAAAAGAGTTGGCTACATAATAAATAGTGGCTTTAGAGGTATCAGGGGCATCATTGTATCTGTTCTTTTGGTTATGTGGGGATTAATCCACATAACAAAATGGAGACTCCACTGGGGAATCAAACTTAGTTTCCATTTTTTTATTTTTCAGTTTGAATTTAAAGAGTTTTCTGATTTTGATTAGTCTAAAACTGGGTTGGGTAGATAAATTCTAAGAATCCCTGAAAAGAAAAGCTAAATATTTATTTTTCTGTACTTTTCCTTGCCTTTGCGCTTTTTATTTGAAAACAGTGTGGTAGCCTTCGCAGTTTTTAGTTCAGAACAATGCGGTACTGCTATGTTCTCCATTAGAACATGCAGACCTATGGAAAATTTTTGAAAAGTTAAAATTCTCTTTTTAGGAGCCAAACTACATGATTCTTTATGTTTGCCCCAATCTACCTTAGCTATCAAAATCTTATGTGTGAATTTCTTTTCAGCAATTTTTGCGTTTGTGTGATTTTTCATCTGATTTGCATTTTATGAGTGAGTGTTTTCCCTACTTTCTTACTGCTCCATATAAGAAACCTTCATATACCTTAGCTTACTGGTATTATGTTGTTCTCTTTCTGAGCAATTAAACCCATTTCAAAACTTACTTTTATGAAAATTGATTTCATTTTCATTTGCAAATTTAGAAGAGATTTTAGCTAACTAAGGCCTGATTTTCACACCAAACCATTTTTGGATGTTTTTGTTTCTGCTGAGATAAGTAGAAATTCTTCTTAGCTCGATCACAAACTAGGAGAAAACATCCTAAAAATTTCTAAGTAGACTTTAAAATTAGAGTTTTTCTTTTGATTTTGAAATTTATGTTTTTAGAAGTTTTAGATATTGTTTTCTTTTTGGAAATAGTTTGTTTAATGATTTGTAGTTTCCAATCTAATTGATTAAGGGATTTAATTTCGAACGAGTAATTGATCATTTTTGCAAAATTGAGTTCTCAAAGACATTGTCTTCTTTTCAAAGATATTTTTTATGAATGAAAGAATTGGTGCTTTGAAAAATTGGTAAATCTCTCAATCTTTCCCTTAAATAAGATTCATTGAAAAGAAAAGAGTTTCACTTTTCATTTAGATGCATTTAGCGTATTTTTGAGTCGGGTCATAAAACATCATTGAAGTTTCACTTCCATACCTTCAGTCTTAAGCAACAACCAAATTAAAAACAACAGTTTAATAAAATCAATCTAGATATTTTACATTTTCTAGGGCTCTTTCCCACCAACATAGCTTAGGCTAGTGTCTTGGAACACGTTGTAATTAACATTCCAAGACAGTTCAAACAAACAAGTAGCATCTTGCGGTAGGAAAAATCCAATTGTAACATTTGTGCTCTTGGAATCTCTTCTTAAAAGAGTCAAGCACGAGATCATATCGGAACCAATGAGGTAATCGTACCTATCTAATTGGGACAGATAGCAGATGTGCATGTATTAAAAATGGTAAACCTCAGATAGATCATTGTCGAGGAGCCTGGGGTCACTTGTTGGTAAACCTTGGACTATATCAACGAGCCTTCAAGGGGATTGAGCTAGTTACTCTGCCCTTGCATGTATATCGGATCGTATATTGTTCCCCCAGGTACATTTGTTCCCGTTGGTGACCTTAGTGGCTATAAAATTTAGAATTTTTTCCAATGGTGACGGTGGAGGGAAGGTCCCACTGTACCTAGAGCAGACGTCGACTAGACTCACTTGGAATTTCTGGAGGGTACTCTTCACTTTGAGATGGCATAAGTGGAGAGACTTGCACCAGACTGTTTCATTAAGAAAGTTGTTGCGGTGACTGTTCCAACTGCCATTTCCACATTAGAATTCTACGATCTTGGATTTCTATTTGGTCAATTTAGTGTGTCCTAAATTGCTACATTAATTTGTCAATCCGGGATTCGTAAGCTGACGAAGTGTGGTGCACTATATGTGCAAGATAACCTATCTCTTACTTTTTGTCGTTTTTGGGTATTTTATTTATCTTGGGGGTTTTTATCTTGGTTGGTTTCTTAATGTGAGATGGAAATTCTAAAAGACAAGTATGGATATAAATGTTCAAGGCAATGATGTCCTTTATAATGATTTCCCAAACTTTAAACTTCAAAAGGGTTTTAAAACATGCAATGAAAAAATTAATTCCTAAAAGAAAATGAAAATGTGCCACTATACTAGTCAAACAAACAGTGAACTATTGATCATGAAACCCATTACCCTTGCTGTTGTCTAAATACAAAAGAAACTGTGCTCAAAGAAATCCAAGAATTGCAAGCAAAGTAAAGCTAAAATCAAATTACATCAACTCATATTCTGACCCCTCACCATTAGTCTCGCTATGGCTTTTGGAGGTAATCATAAACAACTTGAGCAATCTGATATCTAATTTGCAGAAAAATAAACTAATATCAAATTACACACTCATACTTCAATCCCTCACCATTAGTCTCGCTATGGATTTCGAAGGTAACTGATAATGACATGAGCAATTTAATATCTAACTTGCAGAAAAATAAACTAATATCAAACTACACACTCATACTTCAATCCCTCACCATTAGTCTCGCTATGGTTTTCGGAGGTAACTGATAATGACATGAGTAATTTAATATCTAATCTAACTAATAAAGAAAATGTACAAAACTAAAATAAATAAAACAGTGCTGGAATTAAAAACTAAGAAAAATAAATCAGCAGAAGGACAAGACTGATTCCATGTCATTAGTCATTGTAAAACTTTGTGCAAATGCCCGGGCTGCCTACTGTAATATGGAACAAAGACACTGATCAGTTAACATCAGTATAAAGCATGAAAAATTATGGACAGAAATAAAACGTTAATACCATAAGAGACGTAATATATACACATGAATAACTATGGCATAATGAATGTAAGGAAATAAAGCATGAAACTATACAACAAGAAACAAAACCTTGGCATGTGCAGGGGCCCTCTGCACAATCCTCGGTTAACAGCTATCAACCACGAATTATGCTTATGAACAGAGTCTTCTCATGTATTCAAAACGCAGTCATAACAAGGAAATAATGTCACGGCACAGTGGGCTTTCTTTTCAGCAAAATTACATTACAGAAGCTAGCTACTATGTGTATGAGAACGCATTATTTATAACAGAGGATGACATAACTACTTTCCTACAATCTGTGCTGATAAAAGACACGTGAACAACCACGTCTAGAAATTTAGCATTATGGCTGCCGTGAAGATTAAATCTATGGAGGTTGGTCGTTGGATTCAGCTTATGGAGCAGTTCACAGGTGTTGATATGTCCCCTGAGATTTAGGAACGGCCACGCAAGTCTTCACGTAGTGAAAAACGGAGTTTTGTCACCGTAGGACTCTTAGGTTGACCACCGCTTGACTACCTTTGACCACGGCCTTCTTTGGTGAATTCGACTGAGCCAATAGGACTCGGTCCATATCCATGTCATTTCCAACTTGCCCATGTGGCTTGATTTGCCTGAAGACACCTGCAATATAGACTTTAACAAAATGGCTGCGGAAAGTTGAAGCAGCTGTGGAAAGTGACAAGATTCCACAGCTCAATGAGAAAAAATCTAATTCAAAAAGCAGACACAAAACATAGTTAAAAACCACTTTAAATGCTCTTTTATGATTAATATGCAATGATGTTGATGACTTAGGAGGTCCAGGTAAATGGAAAAAGTCTAGAAAGGTGTATAGGAAAGATGCAAGTTTGGGACTCAACATACCCCCACTGGGAAGGTGTTGCATGTCCCCATGCAACCAAAATTTTGATCATCCTCCTTCAATTCATATGCCCTGATACCTCTGCCAGTACATCCAATCCTCTTCTCCTCTTTCTTGGTGCTGCTAACATCCTGGGCTTCTTCATCAAGCATCTGAATTTGAGATTAATCAGTGCTCTACTTATCTTCTTGCATTTCTTCTTCAATTTCCTGTTCTTTTTGTGCCACAGTCCCAGATGTAGCATAGTGTTGTCATGAATGATCTTGTCCAATCTTCTTTTCTCCTTTAATGCTTCATTTTCATTTTTAATATGTCTATTTAAAACCTCCAACTCAAAGACTTCTTGTTTCAACGATTGAACTAGAGCTTCTTGTGCTGTGTGAGGCTGAGTGGATGAAGTGCTGGGACCCGTGGCCGTTCTTTCTAAGGATTCTATGTAATCATACACCTCTTGCTGCTTTGGATCTATCTCGGGTGTCGTTTTCCTTGGGTTGTCCCCAAAATGCTGTGGAGAAGAATTGACTTCAAAATCTGGCCGAAAAGGACTCATGTCAACATCTTGAGGACTAGTTTCAACGTTTGGCTGAGAATGAGGTGGACTACGGCCAGCTACAGTTTGTTCAGGTGTTCCTCCTCCCAAATCAATAAAATGGGGTCCTTTTGTTTGTGCTTTCCTCCACTTTCCTTTAAGCCTGGTGCTTCTTCTTACATGCTGTGGACTACTGTCTTTTTCCTTCTGTTTTTCTTTTCCTTTCTTTTTGGCCATAGCTGACTGTTCCTGAAGGTGAACTAGTCTCTCAGAAAATACTTGATGGTCTTCTTTTGATTTTGTTGGCTTTTTACCCTCAGTCTTTTCCTTCCTCCTTTTAGATAGTCTTTCTTCTCTACTAGTTCTTTCAACTGTGTTAGTAGGAGTGCTTTGAGTTTTATCAGATGTTCTCTTTCTTCTACTTCTTTTTGATGTACTGCCTTCAGGGGTTTCTTGGGGTTCTTCAAAGAAATTTCTAATTAAAAACTGCTCCCAGGTGTCCTTTTTCTCTTTTAATTATTTTTCTATCAAGATTTTCACGAGACCATGGTGATACAAATGTGGTTCTACGTCCCCCAGATGCTTTTGGATGGTTACAGACATATTTTTCAAACTGTTTAGTAAAAAGTATGGCAGATTGAGGGTTTGTTTGTCTAGGAAATTCATCAACAGTCGGGTATGATACATGTACATTGATCCAAAACGTCCCTCACAGGTGATAAAATTTTGAATAACCAACAGTAAACTGGCCCACTCTTCTTTTAAAGCATGGACAAGAATTCCCTTTTTGAAAATGGTGACATCCATACCTGGGTTACGTAGGATCACTCTCCAGGCTTCCTCGCCAATGCTCTTGTTCTTGAACCAACGTTCACCTTCTTGAGGGAGTTCTGTAGCAGCTGCTATGGATGCCTCAGTCACTGTAAATTTTAGGTCCCCAATTTCTACCTCCAGACCGTTGAAAGACCTCGCAAAAGCTTTTGTTACCTCCTTATTGTAGCCTTTAAACTTTTGAATAAGCTGAAGCCATTTTGCCTTTTTCAATATGTCTTTGAATTGCGGGTATCCTTCCATAAATTTGGGTCCCTCTGGTTCTATCCTCAACAATCGACCCATCCTTCCTTCTGTTCTTTAAAACTCGTCTGCGTGAGGAGGGTTTAGCGGAGGTAAGACGGCTGAATTAGTGGAAATGAACAGGGTTTATGAAGGAGACTAGTGACTGTAAGCGGATATCAGAGAATAGGTACATGGAATGAAGCGGAACAGAGAACAAAATGGGGTGAAGGCTTATGTGAGCATGGTGGAAATGCAGCCGTGAGGTCAATAGAACAGTAGGGAGAGTAAAGTGCATCCGGCAGTATTTAAAATTGGGTGGCTGTAGAGTAGACGCAAGCACGTTTATGAAACGACTGCGGATTTTGTGCGGCTGAGAGAAGCCATAGTCAAATCAACCACGTTCCATAATTACAGGTGGAGTATCAAAGTCTAGCCAAACACGAGTGAAGACCGGAGGCTTGATTATGAGGCTGTTTAAAAATGAATGCAAGGATTGTGGGGGAATTGTATAGAGATCGTGGAACGATTATGGAGTTTTCAACACAATCATTGCATATAATGGAGATATGGTTTATAACTATGTAAAAATGTGCTTGAATGCCATTTGAAATAAATTTCTACTCATACCTTGGAATTCTTGCCATTTTTCATTAGTCTTCAATCAGTTGCTCCTCGTTGATGCTTTTGAATACCTCATGTCTTCATAATATGTCCTCATACCTGCATTTGATTTCATGATTGTTGAACTAACATCTGACTGTAAATTTTTGAAAAACAGAGTGGTGGCTGCAGAAACTACTTCTGGCCGCGGAAACTGGTGTCAGCTGCGGAAACTGACACAGTAATTATTTGGGTGAATGGAGATGGATAGATGATAACTGACTGAATGAAAATGGTCATGAAAGAAAATTTTTATTGGTGAAATGAAATGAAATAGATGAAATGAAATGAAGTGGAGTGGAATGAAGTGGAATGAAATGGAGTGGGTTGTCATAAAACTTGTGAAATGAGAGAGAGAGGGAATTTTTTTGGAAAATATAGGGTGTCAGGTGTTCCTGATTTTCACCCTATATTTTCTGTATAAGACTGCTAATCAGTGATTGGTTTTCAGGCTTATACAATTTTTATTTATTTATTTATTTTTGAAACTGAAAAGAACAAAGGCTAGGCTGGTGGAGAAGAAGGATTCTTCTTCACCAGCCTTATTGCAGAATTATCTTGAAACATTTTGACAAATTCCTCTTTTGAGAGTGGCTTATGATAGATCTTTAATCTATGGCCATTCACAATAAGAGGAGTTTGAGATTCATCAGTGGTCTTGATTCTTACCGCTCCATTGCTAAAGATCTTGTCAATCTCATATGGCCCAAGCCAATGAGTCTGAAATTTTCCTTTAAAATCTTTAAACTTGGAATCAAATAGCAATGCCCAATCTCCTTCTTGAAACTTCTTCTCTTTGATGCAATTGTCATGCCATTTAGCTCTTTGATATTGAACTAGATCAGTTCTTAGAATTTCCTCTTGTCTGATCTCGTCTAGCTCATTCAACTGCTCCATTCTATGCTTTTGGGCTTCTGATAGATCCATCCCCAACTGAACTGCCATCTTGAAGGTTTTGACTTGGAACTCAATGGGGAGCAGGACTTCTTTCCCATAAACAAGTTCATAGGGAGAATGTCTTGTTGTATTTCTCCATGTAGTTCTGTAGGCCCACAAGGCTTTAGGAAGCCTTTCTGCCCAATCTCTTCTGTGTAGATGAACAGTTTTGGTGATGATACTTTCGATAACTTTGTTTGTAGACTCCACTTGACCATTTTCTTACAGATGGTAAGGAGTAGATCTTCTGTGCTTGATTTTGTATTCTTCCATCAGCTTCTCCACCAGGTTGGATGTGAATTGGCTTCCCTGATCTATCACAATTTCTCTTGGAACACCAAAGCGAGTAAAAATATCCTCATAAAGAAAATTAACAACTAAATTTTCAGTAGCAGACACTAATGCTTTGGCTTCCACCCATTTAGTAACATAATCAGTACAAACCAATATATACTTTTTTTGCTTAGATGGTGGATTAATAGGTCCAATGAAATCTAAAGCCCATTTTTCAAAGGGTTCGATGAGTACCTGTGGTTGCAATGGCATTTCATTTGAAAGGGTAGGTTTCCCTACTCTTTGGCAGCTGTCACACCTTTTGACATATTGTTTTGCGTCTTTGAAGAGGGAAGGCTAACAATATCCTAAAGAGAGGATTTTATAGGCTGTCCTTTTGTCAGCAAAGTGTTCGCCGCATGGTTCATCATGACATGCCTTGAAGAAGATGGAGTTGTGAAAATCGAACTCTTGGCTCTAGCTATAAACCTTCCCCTAGAATCTCTTGCTCTATGCATGTCATTTTTTTTTTATTTTTAAGTTGGGCTAATAATTCTCTTTTTGATCTTCCAGGTCACACTAGGTGCAAGAAGAGAGCATACTTAAGAAATTATTGAACCAATAACTCTCTTTTCTAATCCTCCAGATCACACTAGGTGCAAGAGGAGAGCATACTTCAAGAAGTTATCAATTTTTCCCTTCTTTTTATTGTTTTTTTTTTAAGAAATTGGCTACCTAGTTACACTTCCCTGGCAACGGCGCCAAAATGTTTGGTCAATTTAGTGTGTCCTAAATTGCTACATTAATTTGTCAATCTGGGATTCGTAAGCTGACGAAGTGTGGTGCACTATATGTGCAAGATAACCTATCTCTTACTTTTTGTCGTTTTTGGGTTTTTTATTTATCTTGGGGGTTTTTATCTTGGTTGGTTTCCTAATGTGAGATGGAAATTCTAAAAGACAAGTATGGATATAAATTTTCAAGGAAATGATGTCCTTTATAATGATTTCCCAAACTTCAAACTTCAAAAGGGTTTTAAAACATGCAATGAAAAAATTAATTCCTAAAAGAAAATGAAAATGTGCCACTATACTAGTCAAACAAACAGTGAACTATTGATCATGAAACCCATTACCCTTGCTGCTGTCTAAATACAAAAGAAACTGTGCTAAAAAAAATCCAAGAATTGCAAGCAAAGTAAAGCTAAAATCAAATTACATCAACTCATATTCTGACCCCTCACCATTAGTCTCGCTATGGCTTTCAGAGGTAATCATAAACAATTTGAGCAATCTGATATCTAATTTGCAGAAAAATAAACTAATATCAAATTACACACTCATACTTCAATCCCTCACCATTAGTCTCGCTATGGCTTTCGGAGGTAACTGATAATGACATGAGCAATTTAATATCTAACTTGCAGAAAAATAAATTAATATCAAACTACACACTCATACTTCAATCCCTCACCATTAGTCTCGCTATGGTTTTTGGAGGTAACTGATAATGACATGAGTAATTTAATATCTAATCTAACTAATAAAGAAAATGTAGAAAACTGAAATAAATAAAACAGTGCTGGAATTAAAAGCTAAGAAAAATAAATCAGCAGAAGGACAAGACTGATTCCATGTCATTAGTCATTGTAAAACTATGTGCAAATGCTCGGGCTGCCTACTGTAATCTGGAACAAAGACACTGATCAGTTAACAGCAGTATAAAGCATGAAAAATTATGGACAAAAATAAAACGTTAATACCATAAGAGATGTAATATATACACGTGAATAACTATGGCATAATGAACGTAAGGAAATAAAGCATGAAACTATACAGCAATAAACAAAACCTTGGCGTGTGCAGGGGCCCTCTGCACAATCCTCGGGCAACAGCTATCAACCACGAATTATGCTTTTGAACAGAGTCTTCTCATGTATTCAAAACGTAGTCATAACAAGGAAATAATGTCATGGCACAGTGGGCTTTCTTTTCAGCAAAATTACATTACAGAAGCTAGCTACTATGCGTATGAGAACGCATTATTTATAACAGAGGATGACATAACTACTTTCCTACAATCTGCGCTGATAAAAGACACGTGAACAACCACATCCAGAAATTTAGCATTATGGTTGCCGTGAAGATTAAATCTATGGAGGGTGGCCATTGGATTCGGCTTATGGAGCAGTTCACAGGTGTTGATATGTCCCCTGAGATTTAGGAACGGCCACGCAAGTCTTCATGTGGTGAAAAACGGAGTTCTATCACCGTAGGACTCTTAGGTTGACCACCGCTTGACTACCTTTGACCACGACCTTCTTTGGTGAATTCAACTGAGCCAATAGGACTCGTTCCATATCCATGTCATTTCCAACTTGCCCATGTGGCTTGATTTGGCTGAAGACACCTGCAATATAGACTTTAACAAAATGGTTGCGGAAAGTTGAAGTAGCTGCGGAAAGTGACAAGATTCCGCAGCTCAATGAGAAAAAATATAATTCAAACAGCAGACACAAAACATAGTTAAAAACCACTTTAAATGCTCTTTTATGATTAATATGTAATGATGTTGATGACTTAGGAGGTAAATGGAAAAAGTCTAGAAAGGTGTATAGGAAAGATGCAAGTTTGGGACTCAACAATTTCATCACCAAATAGTGTTTTTAGTGTGGGAATATACTATTTATGTGTGGATTTCTCTCTTTGATTTTGTAGGCATTTGATCAATTTGATTGTTTCCTTGAGACTTTAGGATATTTTGTTAAAATTTTCTTTGATTTTGTGTGCTAATTTTTTTGATCGTGGCTGAATTACCTAGACAATCTTGTAGAATGCAAAGGAAACCCCCTGTGTACACACCAAGCCGGTTAGAAAAGCTTAAATATGAGAAAGGAAAACCATTAGGGACTAGATAAACTGAACACAAGGAAACATCAATAATTATACATCTTGATTACGAACTAGATCAACCTCAAACAACAGAAAGTTATCAAAGGAAAATATCCATTTCTGAACTAGTTGAACTTGCTTCTACAACTAGTGAATTATCAACTACTGAACTAGAAACTGAACCTGCTACATCTGAGCCTGCTTCAAGGTTCATCACTCCGACCCCTGGTCATCATGATTCACCTCGAGTGAAGTTTCGCATCACTGAGAACCTTCCTCCTGGCCTCATTAGCATTAAAGAAATTACTGACATAGAAGAGGAAGTTGTTCTTCCTTCACATCGGGAATCTTTAGATCTTAGGCCAACTGAATCGGTTTACTATAGCCCTTTCAAACAAGATCCTTGGTATTCTTAGTGAACAGACTTTCTACACAATTCTCGTCTAAACTATTCGCCACCCCGACTTCCTTTTTACGCCATACTAAGAGGTAATTACAAACCTTCATTAAACATGTATGGTGAGTCATCCATTTTTTCTGCATCTCCAAAATCATATTTGTATGGTGGTTCGTATGTTCCTATGGGACACCAGTCGCTTTCTGGTAATTTCTCAGGAGCAACTCCTTCTCCCAAAAAACTTATACCATCACCTGGTCTAAATGAATCACATACCAAAAATTTGAACGCAGAACAAGTTTACATGATGTCTAGAAACATCTCTAACCCTTACCCTCAAAGTAGTAAATTACCACTTGGGGGGCATCCTCAAGGTAGTAGTCAACCACCCGGGGGGCAACCTCAAGTACAGTACACACCTCAAGGCCAGTACATACCTCAAGGACAATATAAACCTCAATGGAAGCACTCAATTTAGGGTCCGCAACCTCTTGAAGGAAAGTACCCTCTGCCAGGACAACCACCTCCTTTAGGGCCACAATTCTACTCAGAACAACAATTGTTTCAGGGAGGTCAATATTTTAGTGGGAATTATCCAGCCAACTATCAAACATATGTTCCAAATTATCAACCTAGTTTTGGTCCATCTTATGCATCACAAGCTTCAATGAGTGTTCCATATCCTGGAGTAAACACGGTGTGGAATCCGACACAAAATCAACAGAATTTTAAACCTAACTTGAAAGTACCTTATAATCAACCTGGTCAGCCAATTGGTTAAATTCAAATCCAGCAACCTATCCAAACTACGCTTCAAGTTATACCACAGGTATCTGCACCTAGTACTGTTCAGTAGCCTGGTTCGAGTACACCTAGAACTCGACCTCAAACTGTTGCACCAACTTCTGTTCAACCTACAACACCTATCTCTAGAATTTCTGCAGCCCCTATTTATACAACCCCTCAAGTATCACAACAAATCCCTCCAGTCATTGCACAACAACTTGAACCCACAGTTCAGACCACTGTTCAAATTCCTGCGGGACAACCTGGTGCAACCATAATTGTAACAAGCCAACCTCGGTTTTTTTATCAACCATATCAAGGGCAGTATCAATATGGACCTGTGGCACAAGATCCAGTATACCAGCATCAACCATACCTTGGTTACAGGTATTAGATACTAGCTCAACCTCAATATGGTCTGACCAATCCTGGTTATCTAGGAGGCATTCCAATCCCAAATGCACAGGCTATTCCAGGATATCCTAGATATCCTCCTCCTGGTACTGGTATAGTTCCACAAGGTTATCAATTTTCTCAGTAGGACCCTAACCGTCGGTTGCCATTCATAGCAACTTTGGATTTACCTGATTTGTCGTGCCTAACGAATGATGTTAGGTCCCTATATTACTAGTATAATCCCTTATTGTTGTTATTGTAACCCCCTTATTGTTATTATTGTACCCCTGTAACCCCCATATTGTTATTATTGTGCACTTAAATTATTATTGTTAGGTCGGCTAGGATTACATTGGGCCCCACTAGGATTACATTATGGCCCCCTGGACTGCTATATATAGAAAGGAGGTTTTATAATTTGTAGCATCCAAGAATTGTTCATTCATGTAATGTATTGGAGGTTTCCCCCTCGAAGTAGCTTATTTATGAGGTGTTGATATCTCTTTTCTTCTATTTTTATAGCTGGTTTCACAACATTTGAAATCAAAGCTTTGGATTCTAGGGTTTCGCTGCTCCAAACAGGTGATCGTGGAATTTTCGCTATAATTTGTTTTCTACGAAGTTTCAGAAGCTGAAATTTTTAGAGTATGAATCCGAAATCTTGAGGAACATCGTCACAAAATTTCATAGCTTGGTTCGCAATATTTTCGGAGATATGATCTGTGGAAGTTAGGTCTTTTTTCAGGCTCCTAAATTTCACTTAAAAAGTTCATCACAGAATTTTCGCTATAACTTTTTTCTACGAAGGTTCAGAAGTTGAAAGTTTTAAAGCGTGAAGTTGAAATCCTGCAGAACATCGTCGCAAAATTTCAGAGCTTGGTTCACAAAATTTTTGGAGATATGATCTGTGGAAGTGAGGTCTTTTTCAGGCTCTTGAATTTCATCTCAAAGAGGTGATTGTGGGAAAAGCTTCATAACTCTCTCTCTGAGCATCAGATTGGAATTTTGTAAAAAGTGACTGGAAGTACGCAGACTGTAGTTTCCTATCTATAAATTTCAAAGCCAAAGAAGTAAACAATGACACGTGGCAAGTCGTACAAGTTCGCTCTACTGAACCAGTCCATAATTAGGTCATTGTGGAATATTGGACAAACTTTGCCTTGAAGAATCCAAATCAAGTCAGACCTGTGGCATTTGAAAGAAGCTTCAGAGGACTAATATAGGTCCGAATTTCAGATAGTGAGGATTTGCAAGTATATAGATAAGTCAATTTCAATATCAATCTCCTCAAAAGCAAGTAAAAGGTGTGTATTTTTCTTTTTCCGGATTGCATAAATCTTGTTTGAAGAATCAAGTTGAATTGAATCCAAGGGCATATTATAGAATAGATATCAGTATTGGATTCTCAAATGGCCCCTAAAAATAATTCAACACCCATTAAGACTTTAGAAGGCTCTTCTATGACCCATGAAGGAGAAGAATGGCAACATGACATATCAAAATTACAAGAGTAAGTGCAACAAATTTCGCTCTCGCAAAGAGCAAAAAAAAATGACATGGAAGTTTTGAAGAAATGCGTGGAAAATAAGATGGATGGTTTGAAGAAAGACGTGGAATCTAAGATGGATTGTTTGAAGAATGGAATGGAAGCTAAAATGAATGGCATGGACGCTGGCATGGAATCTAAGATGGATGACATGGAAGCTAAGATGGAAAACATGAAAAATGATCTAAAAGCAGACATGGAAGGTTTGACAAAGTTGATACAAGAAATGTTTCCTAATGGTGAAAAGATAGTAGAGGAAACTCACGATGAGAACAAAATAAATGTTAATTGTGATTTCATAAACTCTAATGTTAGAGGGAAGAACCACCATATTCCAAAAATGGATATGAGGAAGTTTGATGGAAAGGATCCTGTAACATGGATACTACATATGGAGCAATATTTTGATCTCAATAATGTGAAAAACACACAAAAGGTACACATTTCAACTTTACATTTAGAACAAAATACATTTGTATGGTATCGATGGCTTTGCTCCCGTAAAAAAATTTACACTTGGTTAATTTTTAAAGAGGAAATGATAGCACATTATGAGAATACAAAGAGCAACAATTTCTTTAGCCAATTGATAAATCTCAAACAAAAGTGTTCAGTGGGGAAGCAAATTGAGAACTTCCAAAAATTGAATATAAGGGTAACTGATATTTCAGAGGAACAAATGATTGATCTCTTCATAGGTACTTTAAAGGATAACATCCAACATGAAGTTCACATTTTGGAACCTGATTCATTGGAGAAGGCATTCAGGTTGGCAAGAAAAATTGAATGTAAAATTATGGCGACAAGGAAGCCTACCACTCACTTCTATAAAGATGGAAGTGTTTCTACTCCTAGATTTCCACAACCCACAAGGTTGACACCACAAAATTGGAAGAAAAAAGAGAAAAAGGGCTTGGCTACAGTTGTGATAGAAAATACCCTAAAGGTCATAAGTGTGTTGAGAAGAAATTATTTCACATAGATTGTGAAGAGGAAGAAGAAAATGAACAAGAAGAGGATATACACCAGGAACCAACCCTAGAAGAGGAAGAAATGAGTCCGACCATATCGTGTAATACATTGGCAGGAATTACCACTCCTCAACCTCTCAAAATAGAAGGACATATCAAGAAGAAAAGGGTAATAGTGTTGATTGATTCAGGTAGCACCCATAATTTTATTCATTGTAAGGTAGCCAAGGAATTGAATTTTTTCCTATACCCAACACCAGAATGTCAAGTGATGGTTGAAAATGGAGGAACTATAAATTGCTTTGGAAAATGCCATAATATCAAGCTAACCATGGGGAAATATGTATTGAATAGTCCAATGCTTTCCATTCCTATGGGAGGTGTTGATGTTGTACTAGGAGTATAATGGTTACAATCCTTGGGGATGGTAGCTTTTAATTTTCAAGAACTTTTCTTGAAGTTTTTTTCAGAAGCAAAAGAAGTCAAACTACGGGGTATTGCAGGGAAGCCGAGAAAGATAATAAACTCTAATGTCATGACAAATCTTCTAAAGAAATAACAACGAGGCGTACATAATTATGCTCACTAGAAGTTCCAACATCAAAATCATCTATTTTTGTAGATCTCCAAAAAGTCCTGGACAATCATTCCAAGGTATTTGAAACTCCCGAAGGGATCCCACCTATTCGTGATCATGATCATGCTATTCATTTGATTCCAGGAAGTGTTCCTCTAAACATCAGGCCTTATAGATATCCTTATGTCCAAAAGAGCGAAATTGAACGTATGATTGCAGAAATGTTAGAGGCGGGTATAATTCAACCTAGTCAAAGTTCTTTCTCTGCTCCTGTAGTATTGGTACACAAGAAGGATGGATCATGACGCATGTGTCTAGATTATAGGGAGCTCAATAATCTCACCATTAAAGAAAAATTTCCCATTCCTATGATTGATGAATTATTGGATGAATTACATGGAGCAATTTATTTTACCAAGTTGGATCTTCGTTCAAGATATCATCAAATTAGAATGAAGACTGAAGATATTCTGAAAACAACATTTCGAGCTCATGAGGGTCATTATGAATTTTTGGTCATGCCTTTTGGCCTTACCAATGCACCTTCTACATTTCAAGGGTTGATGAATTCCATTTTCAAACCCTTCCTTAGAAGTTTTTTGATGATATGCTAATATATAGTAGGTCTTGGAAGGATCATGTTCAACTTGTTGACAAGGTGCTCAAACTATTGCAGGAGAAACAATTATATGCAAAAACATCCAAATGTTTCTTTGGAGTACAAGAGGTGGAATATCTGGGTCATGTTGTATCTCATGAGGGTGTTAAGGCAGACCCTAACAAAATTAAGGCCATTAAGGAATGGAAAGTCCCCACAACAATAAAGCAGTTGTGAGGAATTTTCTGGTTAACAGGGTATTATCACAAGTTTGTTAAGAATTATGGGAGAATAGCAGCACCTTTAACAACATTATTGAAGAAAGATGCATTTTCATGGACTCCTGAAGCAACTAAGGCCTTTGAACATCTTAAAGAGGCAATGTGCCTAGCACCGATCTTAGCTACACCAGACTTCACAAAAACCTTTATTGTGGAATGTGATGCCTCAGGAAATGGAATTGGTGCAGTTTTAATGCAGGAAGGAAGACCCATTGCTTTTGAAAGTCGTCCAATCAAAGGAAAGTATTTACGGAAACCTATTTATGAGAAGGAAATGTTAGCAATACTACATGCACTAAAGAAATGGCGAACTTACCTAATGGGAAGACACTTCAAGGTAAAAATTGATCATGATATTCTTAAACACTTTTTGGAACAAAGACTATCGTCAGAAGAACAGCAAAAATGGGTCACAAAGATGTTGGGTTATGACTTTGAAATAATCTACAAAAAAGGAAAGCTGAATGTTGTTGCAGATGCACTCTCAAGAAAGAATGAAGAGGTGGAAGCATTGATTTGTTCCATTTCTATTATCCAACCAGATTGGATGACTGAAGCAAGAGATGAATGGAAGAAGGACAAAGATGTATGGATACTCATTCAAAAGTTGCAGCAAGATCCTAGTACATCTGATACATTTAGTTGGAAAAATGATTCCTTATGGTACAAAGATCGCTTATATCTTTGTAAGAATTCCCAATTAAAACAAAATATTCTTTTGGAATTGCACACTTCTCCTTTAGGAGGACACTCAGGATTTTTAAAAACTTACCACAGGGTGAAGAAAGAATTTTTTTGGGATGGCCTTAAATCTGATATTCAAAAGTTTGTGGCGGGATGTTTGGTTTGCCAGCAGAATAAAGTGGAGACAATTAAGACCCCGGGACTTCTACAACCTTTATCCATTCCAAGTCAACGTTGGGAGGAGATTTCAATGGATTTTATCACAGGTTTACCTAAGTCTGAAGGAAAAAGTGTCATCATGGTGGTAGTTGATAGACTTACCAAGTATGCACACTTTTGTGCATTATCTCATCCATTTAAAGCAAGTACGATTGCTACTACATTTATGGACAGAATTCAAAAGCTACATGGAAGCCCAAGGGTTATTGTGAGCGACAGAGATCCCATTTTTACTGGAAATTTTTGGACGTAGTTATTTTCTTGTTTGGGTACTCAATTAGCTCATAGCTCATCTTATCATCCTCAATCTGATGGTCAAACTGAGATAGTAAATAAATGTTTGGAATGATATCTTCGTTGTTTTGTATCTGATAAACAAACACAATGGGTCAAGTGGTTACCTCTTGCTGAATGGTGGTATAACACTTCCTTCCATACTACAGCAAAAATGACCCCATTTATGGCACTTTATAGATATCATCCACCATCCATCACATCATCTTTAAGGGAAAATTCGAAGGTTCAAGCAGTGGAAGATCACATCGAGCATCAGCAAGAAGTTCTCCAACTCTTAAAGGATAACCTGAATTTGGCACAAAATCGAATGAAACAACGGGCAGATCAACATCGCAGTGAGAGAAGTTTTGATGTAGGAGATTGGGTATTTTTACGGCTACAACCATACAAACAAATGTCCCTCAAGCAAGCTAAGAATGATAATAAATTATCGCCAAAGTACTATGGTCCTTACAAGGTGTTGCAAAAGATTGGTACTATGGCATACAAATTGGAGCTTCCTGCTTCTTCACGAGTGCATCCGATTTTCCATGTTTCATGCTTAAAGAAGGTTATAGGTGAAAATATTCCAGTTCAAACAATATTTCCAGAACTTGATGAGGAAGGAAAAATCATATTGGAACCTGAAGTAGTCACGGAAACAAGAACTCGATAGCTACGGAATCGATCAATTTCAGAGTATCTCATCAAGTGGAAGAACTTACCCACTGAAGATTATACATGGGAGGGTGATAATTTTATACAAAATCACCCAGAGCTACTCAAGCGTTGAGAAAAACACTTTTTTGAAGGAGCGGGGCATGTTAGGTCCCTATATTACTAGTATAATCCCTTATTGTTGTTATTGTAACCCCCTTATTGTTATTATTGTACCCCTGTAACCCCCATATGTTATTATTGTGCCCTTAAATTATTATTGTTAGGTCGGCTAGGATTACATTGGGCCCCACTAGGATTACATTGTGGGCCCCTGGACTCCTATATATAGAAAGGAGGTTTTGTAATTTGTAGCATCCAAGAGTTGTTCATTCATGTAATGTATTGGAGGTTTCCCCCTCGAAGTGGCTTATTTCTAAGGCGTTGATATCTCTTTTCTTCTATTTTTGGAGCTGGTTTCACAACAAATGATCCGATTTATTATCTTCCATATTGGCCGCCAATGCCAAATATGTTGCCCAGTGATATTCCTAAGTTCGAAGGTAAATAAGGAGAGGACCCCTCAAACCATGTCATGACTTACCACCTTTGGTGTGCATCCGACTCTTTGATTGATGATTCCATTCGATTAAGACTGTTTCAAAGAACACTAATAGGTTTAGCTGCAAAATGGTATATTTAATTACCACGTGGATCATTTAACAATTTCAATGTGTTAGCAATGACTTTCTTAACACATTTTTAGTTGCCAATATGATACGAAAATCACACAGAACTCTTGAATTCATTAAAACAATCTACGTCTAAGTACATATCAGATCACATACATGAATGGAGACGTAGAAGACATTTAGTGAAAGTTTTTATTCCAGATAAATTTTTTGCAGAATGGTTTATTAAATCATTGCTTCCAAAGATCACTGAAGATATGACTAAGAGAGGGGTTGTTACGGAAGAACATGTCATTGCTCAAGATCAGTACTTAGACCTTGTATATACATAGTCTGGTACTTTATATGAAAAAATTCCTGACTTACCTTGTCCTGGTCAAATTACTGCAACTCCTTCAGGGTCTCATGTTGTAGATGGTGTAATTGGTTTAGTTAACACTAATAAAAGTAAGAAGAAGTCCTCCAAAACCATTGCTCCTGTCATAACTTTACCAGATTCATCGAAAGGAGATTCTTCCCTTGAAACTTCTGCCAAAATTCATGTTGTAGATTCATCTACAACTAAATCCAAAATCGGTAATAAGAAGAAAGGAAAAAATTAAAAAAAACAAACTTCGTCTCCTAAAGAGAAAACCGAAAAGAATGAACCATATGATGATAAGCGGAAACCTTGTTATCTTTGCCTTATCTGTGACGAGGATCACTTTACCAAAGAGTGCCCGCATCGGTCTGAGGTATCTAAATTCGTTAATGGTTCACCCACTCCCGCTGTCTTGAAGGATCCTTTTCCTACTAAAGATAGAAAAATGATAGGATCTTCTTCAAATTCATCGGCAGATATTTTAATGATGTCTAAGGTTATGGTTGCAACGCGATCGCAAGACTATGGAAGTAAAAATCCTGTAGCTGGTAAAGAGATAGAAAATTCTAATTCAACACCAGCTGTATCTCCTTCAGTTTTCGATCCACTTCATATCGAGAAACCTAATCCTGATCTAGTGATTAAACCGACTACTAAAGGTGTACTTCGAAAATCAGCTTTCAATCCACATGCGAGAGATGCTCAAAACTACAATATTGTTGAAGACTTGGCAATATCCCCTTCAACAATGTCATCCTTAGAAGTGCTACAATCATGTCTAGCACAAAGGAAATTACTTTTATCAGCTGTTGGAGCTATAGATCCTCAGGATTCTAACTTCATAGTCTTTGATCTAGAAAACATTACACTGAGACTCCCTCATTAGATGGTTTTTCAGATTCCAGTATTAGTTAAAAACATACAAGTTTTGCATACTGTAATTGATGAGGGGGAATCCATGTGAAAATGTCGTTAAATTGTTGGAAAAATATTGGTTCTCCAACACAAAACCAATATTCGACAATCCGTAAAGCCTTTGATGGAAGAGGATTCCATCTGTTCGGAATACTCCAGGATCTACCTATAGAAGTAGAAGGCAAAAATGTTAATCTAGATGTGGAAGTTGTTGATGCCCCTTGGATTACAACCTTATTTTGGGTCGTAGTTGGTCTTATGCCATGAATTATGTCCTTTCATCCGTCTTTCGGTTAATCATGTTTCCTCATAAAGGAAATATTGTGAAAATCGATCAATTTTCATATTATTCGCCCGAACCTGCATCTAAGAACAATATCCAACATGTTGGAAAATCGACTATCCCATATGAAGATGTTCGTGTAGGTTTAGTAAAGGACTCTACTTTGATGGGAACTTTCTCTACGCCTCCACCCAACATACCGCGTACCATTTCCAACATCAATATGATTTCATCAAGCACTATACCATTCGATGACACTTGGGTAGTGCCTTCAGAGTCAAAATTGGATTCTTTCAATGGCGAGATTCCTTTGAGTCCTTTTGAGATGGCATATGTAGCAGTACAGTCGTTTTCTGACACACTTTCAACTACTCCTGATCAAATGAATGTGATCACCAAAGAATCTTCTTCACTATCAAGCTCATCCTTGACATCACTTTCTGATCCTTTTCAACAAGTGTTTCACACTGATGAAAGTATTCAAGAATTTTTGTCTATGGATGAATTACCTTGGGATGATCTACATCGACTTAGATCTTCATTTTTACCTGAAATTGATAGATTTGAAAATGATTTGTTGTCTATTTTTACGATTGATTATGTCAAGGAACCATAGAATCCCATATTGATTACAAATTCGGATTCTGAGATTAATTTGGGAAATATTTCTACAACTGTTCCTATTGACATATCAATTAAACTTGGAATTGTTGAAAACATTCATATAGGCACTTCTTGTACCATTGAATAGATTAATACATATAAAGCCCTATTTCAAGAATTCTGAGACATATTTTCCTGGTCTTACAAAGAGATGCCAAGAATTGATCTAAAGATTTTCGTTCATGAAATAAAGACATACCTGGATGCCAAGCCTATTAGACAAAAATTATGTCCAATACATCCGCGAAAAGCCACTGCTATTAAGGCTGAAGTTGAAAAGCTACTGCGAGAAAGATTTATTTATCCAAACCCATTGACAGATTGGGTATCTAATATAGTTCCCATTACCAAAAAACAAGGGACTATACGAGTACTATGTGTCGATTATAGGGATATTAATAAAGCATGTCCAAAAGTCAATTATCCTACCCCCTATATTGACCAAATTATCGTTGATTGTGCTGGAAAGGAAATGTTCTCATTTATTGATGGATTTTCCAGATATAATCAAATCAACATACTCCCTACTGATCAACCAAAAACAACTTTTATATGTCCTTGGGGAAAATTTTCTTATTGCAAATTACCTTTCGGGTTAAAGAATGTTGGTGAAACTTTTCAAAGGTCAATGTTTTACGCTTTTCATGATATCAAACATATTGTACAACCTTATCTGGATGATTTACTTTCTCACTCATTACACAGGGACGATCATCCTACTCACTTACGAGCTATTTTCATGAGGTGTAGGAATTACAAGATTTGTTTGAATTGCACAAATGTGTTTTTTGTGTGCAATCAGGATGACTACTGGGATTCGTCGTTTTGAAAACCAGAATTCGTGTCAACCCTTCGAAGGTTGAGGCCATCATAAGTTTACCTCCTCCTTCCACACTTTTCCAACTCCAAAGTTTGCAAGGGAAAGCAAACTTTCTACGTAGATTTATCCCGAACTATGCTGAGTTAACAAAAGGTTTTACCTGGTTGTTGAAACAGAAAGTACATTTTATTTGGGATGATATTTCTGATCGATCTTTTGATGCTCTAAAACACGCGTTAACCCATGCACTGTTATTGCATCCACCCAATTACAACCAGGACTATTTTTTATACTTAGCAGCCTCTGATTCCACCATTGGAATGGTTCTAGTTGAAGAGGATGAATCTCATAATGATAATGTGATACATTATCTAAGTCGGAATCTGAATCCGACCGAAATTGAATATTCGTATGTGGAGAAATTGGCCTTGGCAGTAGTTCAAGTTGTCCAATTATTTTGTCACTACATATTGTTACGAAAGACAACTGTGATATCTAATTGCAACCCAATGATGTATATTTTGAAAAAACAATTAATAGGGGGCAAATACTCTAAATGGATTGTCATCCTACAAGAGTTTGATTTGAATTCGAGAAATATAAATCAAAGAAATCACTGGTGTTTGCAAAACTAATGTGTGACTTTCCCAATACTGAGACGGAAACCGTGGTAGAGAATCCCATCGCAGATGAATCTCTATTTCTTATTAGTAAATTAGATCCATGGTATGGAGATATCATCATATATCTTCAAACCCAAAACTTTCGTCCAGAGCTTTCACATTCAAATCAACGGAGAATTTGGTATCAATCCCAACAATAAAATATTGTTGGGGACACACTTTATCATCGTGGTGCAGATTCTGTTTTTCGACGTTGTATAACTCACGAAGAGGCTGAAAGGGTTTTGAATGAATGCCATTCTGGAGCGTGTGGTGGTCATATGCCTGGCTTTTCCACAACCCAAAAGATATTGTGCGCTGATTATTTTTGGCCTCCCTTGTTCAAAGATTGTATTATTGTGATCTAAAAATGCCACAACTGTCAAATTTTTGATCGAAATATGCGTGCACCTCCAACTCCTCTTCACCCAATCATTATTTTCAGTCCTTTTGGAAAATGGGGCATTGACTTCATTACATGTAACCCTCGCTCAGCCAGGGGGCATGGGTATATTATTCTCGCCGTAGATTATTTTACCAAATGGGCTGAGGCGATGCCTACATTCACGATAGATGGGAAAACTGTAGCTACATTCATATTCAATCATGCGATTGCTCATTTTGGTGTACCCCAAGCTATTATTACAGACCATGGGAGTCATTTTAAAAATATAATGATGATCAAAATTTCCGATCAACTTGGCCTGCGCCATGATAACTCTACTCCATATTACCTACAGGCTAATGGTCAGGTTGAAGCCGTTAATAAAGTTTTAACCACCATGATTAAATGGATTATCGGAACTCACAAATAGAATCGACATACCATGCTTTTTTTGGCACTATGGGCATACCGAACCTCAGCAAAAACTGCTACAGGATTCACTCCTTTTCAACTGGTCTATGGTTTAGAAGCCATGTTACCCATTGAATGTGAAATATCGCCACTCCAATTAGCCATAGAGTTACTAACAACTACCTCTGAAGAGGAAAAACACTTTTTGTACTTATCACAATTAGATGAGACTCAATGCACCACTGCATCAGCTACCGAAGCTCATAAGAAACGTGTGAAAGCTTAGTATGATCGAAGTGTTACCCCTCGTGTTTTTTCAGAAGGTGACCTAGTCTTAGTATATGATCAAGCTAATGATAAGCTAGGTGCTGGGAAATTCAAATAGATGTGGCATGCTCCCTACATTGTTAAGCGAGTTCTTGCCAAAGGGACCTATGAGTTGACTAATTATGATGGGGTCTCTTTAGATAAGCCCATAAATGGTCTTTATCTTAAGAGATATTATGCTTGACTCTCGAGTGAAGATTTCACTTGTATATTAGTTATTTTTTAGATAGTGTGCTTTAGATTAGATAAGTGTGCCTAGATTAAGTTTACTGTTACTACTATCACTGCTTATCTTGATTACTCTTGATATTGCAGATGTCGACATCCCTTCAAACGTACATTGATTTTGCTGATGGTGCCTGTCGTAGTACATGGAATATCTCTTTCGCAGCTTGGGTTATCTATTCACCTATTGATTAGTTAGTTTCTATGCATGGGGTAAGCCTTGGTCAAACAACGAACAATATTGCAGAATATAGCGCAGTCATTGAGTTATTATTTGATTCCCTTTCATTTTTTATTTGATGTTTGATCATTAGGTTAGATTCAGAACTCATTGTATTACTTTTAAACAAAGTATACACAATTAAAATTCCAGTGTTATTGAGATTATTTTTGAAGGTTCATCTCTTGGAACGACAGTTTGATTACATCGAATATCAACACATTTCAAGAAATTTAAACACATTGGACGATGCATTAGCTAATCATGTTCTAAATATACATTTGCGACATTAAAATAGCAAACCAAAACAACATTCGATACATGTTGAACAAGATACTCAGAGAAAGTAGTAATATCATAGATAGGTTTGTTTTCAAAAATATTACATCATCTACAATCATAGGTTCAAACACCTTATGATATAATAGATACTGAAAAAAAATAAAAATATGTCAATCCATAATGATCATCCACTATCTGTGATGATGATTATGGTAGTAGACTATGGCACATGCCGCCTTGCGCAAGAATCTCCTAAACTGTCCTGGAACACCTATAACATGTCTATGAAGCCAGAGAGGAATGTCATCTGTCCCTGTCTCAGGAATATCTATGGTTAACCTCTCCAAGTTTTGTTCCATATCAGTTAGGATCTTTGTTGCCTGATCCTGTGGTGGAGCTATAGGTTCTGCTTGTCGCCTATCAAAGCGGCAGAGTGTAGCTGGTCGTCGTGGACCAACATCTGCATTTAAATATTGTTATAAATATTGGACGATTAAAAAATAAATAAAAATTAGATTAAACACATCAAAATAGTTCGCTTACCTGATTCATCCCACTGTGCCCCTAGAGGCAAGGACATCTCAAGATCAGCTCTGAAATCTATACCTTCATAAGGGAAGTCTTCGATTGTGAAGACTTGGTTCTTTAGCCACATAAAGTATGCCAGAGTGAACCGAACCAATGAACTTCTATCACCACCATGCGCTGCCATTAATGCAACCCCACATACCATCCGAGGTTCCCGAGGTTCCCCACAATCTACTGGAATAAGCTGAGGGGCGAGAAGCGGGATTCTCTCCAAAGAAAAAGAAATCAAAATGGTGCCATAACCAAATTTTTTCAACTTTGCATTCTTTGCTCTCGTTATTTGGCCTTTCATGTTGGCCAATACCCCTTCGCACCAGTTGAATATGGTGCCTCTGAAACACTCTACTGCGGTCTGCATTTGAGATTTAGTGGCTACATGTGGATCCACACTTCCACACAACCTGGTTACCGTGAATGAAATCACTTTGAGATATAATCGCAAGATATTTTTATGTCTATGCGATTATCCTTTGGATCTGCTTCATCATTGCAAAATTGTTGTTTGTAGCTAGCAACGGGTAGGCCACCCTGTCTAGCCCCAAGCAAGGATATGTTTTCTCCTCTTCGGGACAATCCAATGAGAAACTAGATATCCTCGAGCTCGATTTCGAGCTGATGGTCACAAATGATAAAGCACTGATCTTGGACATACCATGTGTTCACTAATCATGTCATTAGATCTACCCGTGCTTTCATAACTTGAATCGCCTAGAACTTATATAAACCACAATTTTTTAACACACGCATTGTTGCGGGATCATTCATGGCTTCATTTTCTATAGCCTCATGCTCATGTTCTCTCCGCTCTAGCATGGTGAAATAGCCTACAAATAAACATATTTGAAAGTTAGAAACCATTGGAGTGTAAAAATTTAATCATTTTTTAGAGAATTTGTAAATTTTAAAACGGTCACGGTGCCTTTGCAGTTTTTGTGCAGAGACAATGCGGACGTCTGCACGGGCTCCACACAAAAACTATGGTAGCCTGATAATTTTTGTTTTGAAAAATTATTGGGGTCTACAGGTAGTGCGTGTATGACCTGCGGACCCCCGAAAGCGCATTTTTGAACATAAATTCCTCTCACAAAATGAAGTTAAAGCAAAACAAGAGAATTGAAATAGATAGAAATGAAGAGTAAGATGATGTGGATTACCTGGTTCTGACGAATCACAGAATGAAAGGTCAGTTCTCCACATATTAGCTCCGGGACTTTTTTGCCAAAAGCTCTCAATTCACTGCTCTAAAGATAAAAGGTGAAAATGATTTTTTTAAACTCCTTTTATAGTTTTTGAATGAATAAAATATTATATTTTATTTATTTTTTACTTTAAAAGGCTATTTTTCAATATTTTTACTTCTCTGAACAAGTATTTTTAATCTTTTGAGTTTTTGTGTAGAATGCAGGTTTTTTGGTGAAAAGAATTATTTTGACGCTGAGTATAATTTTATCACTTTTTCGGGCTCTTTAAAATTACGAAAAAGCAAAGCCCTGGAGTTTTATTTTAAGCCCTTTTCGGACTCTAAATATGAAAATATCACCGAGTGCTTGACTATTCAAACTCATTAAAGGAAATGAAAAGTTGTCCATTCAATATAAGTTTACCCCTTTTCTGGACTGAAATGGAATATTTACGAAAAATGTATACGTTGACTAATCATGGTCAATAGATTTCTCTCCTGTATTATTTTATCCTTTTTCAGGCCTGAGAGACTAAATTTACGAAAAAGCACAACCACCGAGTTTACTTATGTTTTTATTCTAACTCCTTGAAACTGAAAAACATCGAGTTTCTCCTATACTGGACTCGTTAAAATTTAACAGTAAAGGACGTGCCGATTACAACAAGACCGAAACACTCCTTCTTAGGGTTCAATTTTAATAATAAGATGGACTCATCCAAAGGATGATTTTACACAACAAGAAAATGTTATCCTCCTCAAGCTTGTCAAAAATAAAGAGGTACTTGCTAGTAATGGTGGGGGGAAAAGAGAAAAGGAATCTAGTTGTCACCTTTGTTTTAAAAGAAGTATACCACTCTTGAACACGACACTTTTGTCACACTTGTACCTGGGTTGGGAAAATCCTTTGTCTAACAATTAATCAAACCACATTGAAAGTCTTCAGCCAAATTTTGGGTATTAGCTTTAGGTCAGTTGTTACCAAACCATCTGTAGTGTTTTTATGTGTTCAAGAGACAATTCAAATAAACCATTCATTGCAAAAAAAATTCTCCATTCACGTTGACCATCCCTGAGTCAGTCCTTGCAAATATTTCTTCAAAACCTAGTCTAATGGTTTTGTGTCATGGGCTTTCCTGCGACGAGTCACTTTCTATCGATGACAACTCATCATCTAGAAAGTTGATCTAGAATCTTATCAGTACCTTGGGATCTGCATGCCCTAATGGCAGGTTTCTTGCCTTCGACAACAGGTTGCATCATTGACCTTCGATCGAATGATTCCATGAAGTGTTCGATTGCAAATCATTCATTCACACTTCGTGGATTGTAATGAGTACTTTGAGAGCCATTGTCATTATTGATGGTTTCTTTCACACTTTTTAACAGTTCACATCATTGACTGGTAATCAAGTGGTTTCTACCATGTTCGACTTCGACACAATCAATCACATGGATAGAATCGTACTAGTTCGGGAAGCGAAAATCAAGACCTTGGATCTAGTTTCCACCATATAGGATGCTAGGAGTTTTATTATTCATGATACAATAGACAACTTATGGCAGATGGCTACGCCCATGCTCTGTCTACTATTGATGTAATGATTAAAATAATTTATATACCAGAACATTTAGTTAGTTTTGATCTGAGTATGGGAATGCCTACCTTAGCGATGATATATATATATATATATATATATATATATATGCTTGCATTGAATATTTTTATAGGTTTTCGATCGGCGTGCCCACAATCCAGTCCTCGGAATGATAAAGCACTTCACTCTTCAGAACAACCTCATACTTCACACTTTAGGGTGCAATATGTTACACATTATTTTGTCACCATGACATTTTACTATCCATATAGGTTCATGACTACCTATATTATACTCCGTTAGAAGTCAAAAACCCTAATTTTTATAAACCAAGTCTTGGAATTGGAGAAAAGCTCATTAAAACCCTTAAAAGTATAACTCTGCACTTTTCCTAGCCCTTCCCTATGGGTCCGCAGATATTTGTTCTATAGCATATGGCAGCTCCCACATTTTCTTCTTTTAAAACCTGCGGACCCCTGTAAAAATTCAAATAAAGGAAAAAGTAAGTTCTAGAAGCCCATCTAGTAGAATATTCTCCCAACTGGAAGCTTCTAGAGGCGCGATCAGTTCAAGCTTTATCCCTCCACTCATGGAGCTCCATCCCTCCACTCATGGAGCTTATCCCTTGGTCTATGGAGCTCAAATCCCTTCATGAGAGGAATCCATCCCCCTATTCATGGAACTGAAACTACCTCCATTTCCCTATAAATTGAGCTCATGTTTCAGTCTCAAGGGTAGATGGTACCTTGTATATGGTAATTGCTGAAGAAATTCTCAAGAGAGCATACTCTCTACACTGGTTGTTGTTGGCATGCGAATGATCACACACTTATGTCCATAACTTCATGCTGGTTCAAAGAGAGGAAGGCTTGTCAAACTGAAGGAGGAATGATTATTCAGGATGCTGGGAGAAACTTGTACGACATCAAGGCATCAGGTTGTAAAGTTACTCTTTTCATTCAAGATAATAAATATGGATCTCCTTTTCTCATTGGGTTTTTCTTGTGCTTATTTGAATAATTCAATACTTAGAATCCTTGATCACTAAGTTAGATTAGTTGTTCTTAATTATTACATGTTTCAGGTGCTTTCAATTCTTTTGTCTGTCTTTGCTTGTAGGTTCTACTTACTGAAGAAGCCTCTTTGGAGTGACTGGATAAAATAATGCACCGAACGTTAGATTTCAAGGTAGGGGCATGTCCTCTTTCTTTGTTTATAATAATTTTTAATTGCAAATAATCTAGAGAAAACGATTTACAAATGGATGTTTGTTTCTAACTATTCATAAATTACTAGGGAGATCGCTCTTCTCCGTAAGAGGGATTAATCCACATAAAAATGGTACATTCTCTTTAAATCCTCTGCCCTGAATGACCCTATCACTATGCTTCTTGTAGTGAGAAATGCTCTGTTGCCAATGTTAAGATTACGAATTATCCATTTTACCATATCTATGTATGGTAAAATATTAGGGTGCGTAGAAATTTTCTGAAGAAAAGAGTTGGCTACATAATAAATAATGTCTTCAGAGGTATCAGGGGAATTTGTTGTAGCTGTTCTTTTAGTTATGCAGGGTTTTTCATTTTCAAAAATCCTGTACATCGATTCCCAGGAAGAAGAACCACTTTCTCTAGCACATGTAGTACCTAAAAACAAGGGAGGCATCTCTGTCATTTCTGCTATGTGAGTTGGACGATTTGGAGGAGCCATAGGTTTCTTTGATTTCTTTGCAACTTTAGACATCTCGAAGGAATTTTGTTTTTCAGGGCTAGCCCACAAATAAGGAGAACAGGGAGTGAAGAAATGTTTGAAAATGCAAGAGGGGTTTTAGAAATAAAATTGAAATGATGGAGAATATAGTGTCGCATGCGTAGAAATCCTAAAAATTAATTAATCCACCATCAAATCACATTTGGAGGCTCAAATTTGTCATACAATTATGGTTGTGCATTTATGAAAAACATGAATTCACGTGTCTAAATTTACACTTAAGCATTTTAAAATTAAAACATCTTGTATTGCAGTTTCACATGTTTGTCAAGTCTCTAAAACATTGAGCACACTTGTTTTTCCGATTTGCGATGTGATATTGCATCGCAATCTAAATCTCGGCGAATATGGATGGTAGAAGAGAAATGATGCTTTGGTGAAAGTGCGATGCGATATATTGCATCAGGGAAATGAAAGCGGGCGGAGTGCATGGTAGCGAAAGTAATTGCGATTTTGGTGACATGGCAGAGGGCGGGTCCCGCTAATCGCTTCTTTACGAAATACAACTTTGTCAGGGGGCCTTTTTCATTTGTTATCGCGTTTTCGGCCTTTATCAACTTTTCCCTTTTAAAGGCCCTTTTGTGCCTTTTATGCTTTTTGGCGATATCGCATCGCAAATTTTACATGGAGTGCATCATATGGTACCTGTTGCGTTTTCGATTTGCGATTGCGATAAAGGCTTATTTGGATTTTGCGCCTAAGTCTTTAGCCAACAAAACATGGCTTTTAATTTTTAAAATTCATATTTCTATCTTTATTAGTTACAAAGGGTTTTATTGTCTTAATCTAAAAATTTTAAAAGGGTCCTCGTTATTTCCTAAGGCATCTATCCACAATTCATGGGGGGTTGTTGAATAGCACAACAACTTATAAGAACAAAAAAAGAAAAATTCTCAAGCAATGCCCAATACCACTAAGAGAAATGTAGGACATCAATTCAAAGTAGCCAAATTCCACTACATGGAAATGTAATCACCACTAAAGAATAATAAATATATCATCCAAACATGCTCCCAACATGATCTGCCCAAATGAAAATCCCAAAATAAGTGCATCATTATATCCGCCCTGAGATAGGAAGGGAAAATCCCATCTATGAGACCACTCTTAGCTAGGTGGGATTTTGAAGGAAGGCCCTCATAAATAACCAACTAAGTAAGCATTCATAATTTGTAGAACACCCAAATCAACCACACACTATGCATTATCTGAACCTATCAACTATTAGCATCAAAAGATACTCACTTTGTATTAAGAATTGGACCAACTTGATGGCATTGATTATGTTTTGAGTACAATTTATAAGAATCATACTTGAACAAGGTTCACCCAAAAATCTACTCCTAATCATGCTAAAATATCCAAGCATATCAATGTTCATTTTGAGTAAATCCTTCGTGGTATGAGAGAAATAATCTCCATTTTAGTGGGCCAATCAGAAGAAGAAAGGGAATTATCACAAGCTAAGGAATGCCATTCCATCTAAGCCTATGAGAAATAACACCCCACAAATCCCTCAATAAAAAAATAATTTCACATTCAAGCATTGTGAAATTGAGGGAGATCTGTTGGAAATATTGAGAGGGGGGGTGAATCAATATTTCTTTTCAATTGTTATTTTTGCCAATTAGATCAGTTATATTTAGGACACATAATGAATAATAAGAATACATGATTTTATTAATTTCTTCTTTACAATAAATCAAGTACAATATATGTAGGGATCCAACCCTAGATGAAGACACCGATTCAGGCTCCAACCTGTATTTTCCAAGCACCGACTTGGTCTTCTGAGGCTACAACCTTGTCAATTCTAAGGCACCAACCTCAAAGGCTCCAACCCTATTTTCTAGTTTAGGCTCCGACCTGGTTTCTTGAATACTCTGATCCTCTAGGGCTCCAACCCTTATCCTCAAAGGCACTAAACTTGTCTTTACGAGGCTCTAACCTCTTGGGCTCTAACCCTTTACTTCGTCAAGATATGCTTATTTGTACTTCACAGCTCCCAATGAATTCTTCAATGAGCCCTGTTAATCTTCGTCTTTACTGTAGTCTCCATGTTATGTCATCTATGACAACCTTGATCTCTTCACATGAAGGTGTCTCCACTGTCCTTCATTGTACCCAATCAAATCCTCCAAGTTACCTCATGATGAATAATGCATCTTGGTCTTCAACATTATCTCCACAAGGTATTCAAAGCATGTATCTAAGAATGTCTTCAATAGTATCTCCAATGTTAGTCAAGGCTACTTAACAAAAAGGCTCCAATCTAGGATCTTCTTCAAGATCACTGCATAAATACTTCAATCAAAGTCTCGAAAACCCCTCACTAACTTTGATGAGTGATGTAATTACTTGCATGTCCTTGACCAAAATTTTCACTTGTTCAATCAACTCCAAAACTTCTTTATTTTGACTTCACTATATCTTCACTCTACCTTGTCCACCATTTGACTTCACTGCTACAATCTTAGTTCATGAAGATATTTTGTAATCAAAACATGTCATTGTCCAAGAGGGAATATTGTTGTCCAAAAATGGCACTGTTCAAGGAAAGAATTCATAAATAAGTCCTCCCAATATCTCTAAAGTAATCCGAGCCACTGTCTAACCGAAATTGCGATAACACAGGTCTGTCACATATCTGAGGATGATCTAAGTATTTTTGTAATAAATCAGGTCCGAGTTGTTCTGAGCTATACCAAGTCCAAGCCACAAAAAATTCAAGTAGGTCTAAGCTAGTGTAATAGGTCACTGTAATTTCGAGCCACATTACTACAATTATGGGTCACTGTAATTCCGAGCCACAACAATTTTGGATATGAAATATGCCACCATAGGAAATCTAAACTGCTGTAGATAAGACAACAATAAGGGATCCGAACCTGAGATGATAATGGAAATACGAGCCACTAAAAATTTTTTGTTGCATATACTTTGTGTTTAGATGCTTTACAGGGTGATCAAAACTTCGGTTGTCTGTAGAGTTTTCAAACCCAAACAATCCACTGCTACTTATTTTCTTAACTCATGTGCTCCTTCTCTTCTTTGTTCATGAGCTGTGAACATTTCCTTTTATTTATGTGATAATGGCCGAAGTGGTGGAGGATAAATGCATTCTGAAAACTTGTATTTATAGTGATTTTTTCTAGTAAAAATGAAGGGACACGTCTTTAAGATGTAGGCCGACATGAGTGACAAAGTCTACAAGATAGTCTACAAGATGGTATATGGGAAAATAAGGGCTCATTAGAAAGGGAAAAATATAGTCTACAAGATGGTATATGAGTCATTTTGGAAGGATGCCTCTAAGGTGGTACAAACAAATTTTCTTTTTCACTGTCCTTAATTTTTGTGTGCAGAAGGTGAATAGGACAAGATGAATTTTCCATTGCTTGGATTCTCCATTTTTGGCTTATTAATAATAGGATCATATTGTCATGATGTAGGACAACCATGTCATCATGATAGTATCTGGCATCATCAGGAATGTATAACATCATTTATTCAATAATAGTGCAGCATCATTAGGAGAACTTCAAAATAGTCTTCCAACCATCAAATGATATCTTCAACATTATTATCTAGTCTTTCAACCTTTATCAAGTGGCATCATCAATTGTGGTCATTAATTTAGTGTATGACATCATCAAGTGTATGACTCCATATATCATCAAGGGTTAAGGTCTAGATCATCAAGGAACACGCAACATTATAATTAGTTCAAGGACTTCTTAGGACTTCTTAATTATTGGTTTGACATCTTCATTGATGGAATCCTTTTCAAACAAGAGTGATGAAATCATCATCTGGTACCAGGCATCTCAAGAATATTGACATATCTATCAATTCCATATTGACATCAATGATTGTTGAGATTCAACAAGATGATGATCCTAGTGAAAATTAAGCACCTACACTAGGTGGGGCCCGCAGGCTATTTTTAGGTGTATGTCTATTTTTAGAATGGTGAGAAAAATATATTTATAGCAGGAGTCTATTTATAGATGGTTGAGAAAATTCTATTTATGGATGGGGTTCTATTTTTGGAATGCATGTGCAAAGTCTGTTAGTAGATCGCATGTCTAAAAATAGAATGCATGTCGATTATTATTATCTCTTAATAATAATTAGACAATAAATAATAATCTATTCTCTTGAAGTACTTGATTTCAGTTAATTGATGTGGAAAAATGGTTGATTGAAGGAATTTCTAGTTCTAAGGTTGGTTGGTGGGACATGCAAGTGGACTTTGTTGTAACTGAGTGATACAAAGTTGTAACAGAGTTGGATGTGTAGTTATGTGAGTTGTAAAGTAGTTTAACTCAGTTAAGTGAGTTAAAATCAGTTGTGCTAGTTGTAACTAGTTGTAACTAAAGATACACTAGTGAGAGATAAGTGAATTAAATATTAAATTAATACACATGGAGTGATCTCAAATGCAACTGAATATTTACTACTGTTAACTACATGCATGTCAGATCCAGTGGAGACCCAGTTGAGATATAGGTGACAGGGACAGTTTGACTATTATTTGTGACATTAGTGGGTGCACACTTGCAACCAAACACACATTGGAGATGGAAATGAGGATTGTGCAGTCAAGGCAAGGCAAGATCGAATTCATTCAGGGATTGCGCAGTGGAGGCGGGTTGTTAGGAGGTAGTAAATTGGTGCATGAATATGCCAATTTTTGTATGACATTATGAGACGATTGTATATTGTACTGAGAGCTCTTGGATTAGAGTTTTGTATGATATGTTTCATGATCCATGATATATACATAATATATGATAGTGGGGTTTTTAGCTTTATGATTTCTCGGTAAAAACATTTGTGTTATGTGTGATTGATCTTTCTTCATGTGTTTGCAATTGGCGATTAAATTTCCACAAAGATTTAAGTAGAAGGATTCTCTATTTAACAGTGGCATATAATTGTTAGATCAGGAGAATCTAGATGATAAATAATTGTATTAAAATTTATACATGGTATCAAAGCAAAGAAGATTGCAATATTGAACCAGTAGCTGAGTTTGTTGGTGGAAACAATTCGAATTTGCTGCAAGAATTTCTTGGTGCGATAGTTGAGTAAACATCGAAATGGATTTCAATGGTTTGCCATTAGAGTATGCACTCGAGGGCAGCTTGAAATACATTGTATGGAAGGATAGTATGGAGGTGGCACTTGAAGATAATGGCTTGAAGGAATTCATCGACAGTGATGTTCCTAAGCCCACTTCGACAGATGTTGCATTACTTGATGCTTGGCAAAAGAAAGTAGCGAAGACGAGAAGGATTATGTTGGAAGGTGTGCAATACCATATTGTCTCAAGCCTTCATGGGAAATCCACTCCATTTGCGATGAGGAAGGATTTTATGGATCTTTTCCAAAGAAGCAACGACCATAGGAAATTGGCGCTGAAGGATAAACTCATAAAGATCAATATGGAGAAGGGCGACAATATTCCTAAGTATCTCATAAAGTTTGTCCAATGTCGAGATGAACTGGGGAGTGTGGGAATCATGGTTGTTGATGATGATTTTGTGAGCTTGGCTCTCTTGGGACTTCCTAATAGTTGGCATAGTTATCAAGACTTTTTCAACGTATGGGAAAAACTACCGAATTGGGAACGACTGTGGTCGGATCTAGTACAGGAGGAGTTCAGGCAGAACACCAAAGATGACTCTTCATCAAAGCATGATGATGAAGAGGATTGTGCTTTAGCTGCCAAGGCAAGGGAAGGGAAGTGGAATAAATCCCATTCAAAATCCGAGTGTAAAGGCAAGAAGTTGGACTTGTCCAAGGTGAAGTGTTTTCACTGTCACGAACATGGGCATCTCGCCACTAACTGCCCACAGAAAAATAAGAACAAGAAGGTTACTGCAGCTGCAACTGGTGAGGCCCTTGTCTCACAATTTGAACTTGATTTCTATTTGATTTCATGCTTGGTTTCAAGCGCAATGGGATTGGTGTGGTATCTTGATAGTGGTGCTTCCTTCCACATGACAGGATACAAGGAGCTTTTCAATGACTTGGAGGAGAAATATATCCAAATACATATGGAGATGGGCGATGAGGACGATATAGTGCAATCGGAATTGGTACATTATGAGAGTAAATCCCCCTCCGCGGTGGAAGCGGTCCCTACTAGCGAATCGGGTCTAGCAATAATCGTAACATGCTACGGCGCAAGTTCTAATTGCAGTAAACCAAATCATGCAGGCCTACCTCAAGTCCAACAACATCATTTGTAGAGGAGATGATGCTCCCATTTCCTTGCTCCAGCAGATCACAATCCTCTCGCTTGCCGCGATCGAACACCTGCACACACAAGAAACCCGACAAACACAAGCATAAAACCCGATATATGCAATTATGTATTAGTCAGAGAAGACAAAACTCATGATCATAATGAAAAGTACGAGTGGAACCATAACCAATAGTCGCTTATCATTAATTCATGCAAAGGAAAATACAACCTAGCTCTGACGCTAAACCTTCCTTCGGCGGGTCGTCAGCAGAATACGTCTCGGTAAAGCTCGTCGGGAATGGGGACAAGCCTCTCTCTTCGATCATCAATCTCCTTGCTATTGATTTGGCACCATGAGGACTATCAAAGCTCTTGCGTAATCCTTTAGGCTATGAAGGCTCTTGGAGATTCGCTTGCAAAGGGAACTGGCAAGCTTATATAGATGGTGGAAGGGGATTTGGGATCCCTACAATCATGGGATTGGCCCTATCCTCAAGGAAGCTTCCATGAGAGGTGGAAAAATACTTCCTCTACATGGAGAATCGGAGCCAAACGTCCCAACTCAATTTAGAGTCCAGTTCAGAAGTTTGTTGGAGTCAATCTTCCGCCATTTATTTTTGAAAAACACTCCTTATTAAGCCCGACGCAGGTACAACACTGAGACAGTGCGCCAGTTGGCACGCCCTCTTTAGAATATTTCCCCCATTGGCGCGGGTATGACACTGAGCAGTTGCGCCAAGGATAAAAAGGCTATTTTTAGGGTTTTTCACAAGGAGTTGTCTTCAAGGGAATGAAAGTCCATGTCTAGGGGAATGCCATGAAAGCATTTTCAGATCATGTCACTGTTCACAAGTCACGGAATAAGCCCTCCAATGTGTGGGACGGGGAATTGCAGGGACGGTGAAAAATTGCTGTGTAACAGATGCCCCCTAAAGCATGAGGCCCGAAAGAGAGAGAGGGGTGAAATGCTTTACGAGAACGTGTCCAACTGAAAACACCGCCGTCGGAAAACCTGCATAGAGAAGTACAACTGATATCTCAAATACATGATATATGTGGTATGGGCGCAGCCATCCATAACAGAGTATACAATAATCCAGATCCAAGGTATGGTTGTAGCCATCCAGTGAGGATCAATAAATAGACTCAGGTATGGTTGTAGCCATCCAGTGAATGAGTCATGTAACCAATCACAATAATCCACAAAATCACATCCTGGATTATAACAGACAGGAATCCAGGGTCGTGCGCTCCATCTCGACCCGAAAAGAGCACAAGTTCAAGCATGTGAATATGTGAGCTAAAGTCGAACATGCAAGAACATCGTCTGATTACTAGCCAATGATGAAAGTTGTTAACAGACGCGAGAGGTACCACCAATAATGACAATGGTCCTCAAGGTACTATAGGTACAATCTACGGCATGTGAATCAATGAGCCGGCATCGAACACCTGTAGAATCACTCGATCGGAGGCTAGTGATGAAAACCTCATGTCGAACGTGAAGAACCTGCCATTGAGGCATGCGGGCTCCAAGGTACCAGAAGGGAGTCTCTAGATCAGCTTCCTGGATAATGAGCTGAAGTCGACAGGAAGTGACCTTGATTGAAGGTGGGCCATAATGTTTCCCACATCATCGACACGAGACAGAGGAACATAATGTCTTTGTGAATCAGGATCAGATGAGAATCAGAGGAAGGTTGAAACTTGTAGAGGTCAACTTCTCTTGAACATATAGGCGGCACGACAGTGGATTTGGCAGTATTTGACATCAAAAGATCAGAGGTCATGATGATGAGGAAAAGAGCAGATGAGAGGCCAAAAGGGATCGCCCAAACCAACGGAGGCAAGTGAAAAATGAGATGAGATGTCCCCAACCCGACACGAATGCAGACAAGTGCCATGTTCAAGAGCGACATACTGCCGACACGACAATGATGCTGGTTCCATTTTCCCCCACCATTTCTGGCGAGTACCCCAATTATTTTTGAAAACAAGCTTGAAGGGGATAACATATGCTTGTCATATAAGTTCTTCCTTCGGATGAATCCATCCTACTACATTTAACGAGCCCTAGGAAGGAGAAACTCGAATATCGTCATTACGACTGAATCCAATGTCATCAGGGTTTAACGAGTCTGACAAAGGAAGAAATCGGTGTCTTTTCATATTTAGAGAGTTTGAAAAGACAGTAGAAAAGTAAACTCCAATGGTCCCTTTTCATAAATATTTCCTTAGATCCGAAAAGGTAGAAAACTGTATTTGAGAAAACCTCCTAGTCGCGATAGGCTAGGGTATTCCTTTTTCGTAAATAATCTATCCCAGCCTGAAAAAGGGGTAAACGTATACTGGGTAGATGTCGTTTCGTGTCCACTTTAACGAGATCAAAATGACAAGTGACTCGGCAATATTTTCATGTTTAGAGATTCAAAAAAGAGTTGAAAGATGACTCCTCCTGAAGGAATGAGTGGTATTAAGGGTAGCAACTGGTTCCGGTAATGATGGAACTGCTCTGAACAAATAAAGGTTAAGAGGCTGGCTAATAAGACCACTCATCGCAGCGGTTCCTCAGGATTGGGTAAAATAGCCAAGTGAAGGCATATGATCGGCCAAGTAGATAGTGACGATGGAGTGAGAAAACCAAGGCTCATCTGTGAAAAATAGGTTGATAAAATGACAATCACAAGAGGTAAAATGGGAATGGTTTCATTTTTACACAAGCTTGAAACAAAGATAAACTATGCTTGAAACCGGTTTCATTTTTACACAAGCTTGAAACAGAAACAAACTATGCTTGAAAAAGTAAGCATGCCCCCAACATGGTTACTCAATTCGAGGTACATGCCCCCCAAGATTTAGTCCATGCACCTGAGTAAACAGATGGATGGAGTGAAGGTTCAAGTTATGAGATCTAAGAAAGACTCGCCTGGGATTTTACGAGATCTCATCAAAGACTCGAATTGAACAGGAAAGTGTTTCATTATTTTAACGAGGTTGACACATTAAAAGAACTATCCTCAAGACACCTTGTTTCATGGTTTAAGGAGCTTGACACAAGAAAAGGAACTATGATCTAACCACCTTGTTTCATTTTTTAAGGAGCTTGACACAAGAAAATGAACTGTGCTCCGATGACCTTGTTTCATTTTTTAAGGATCTTGACACAAGACAAGGAACTCTGCTCTGACGACCTTGTTTCATTTTTTAAGGAGCTTGACACAAGACAAGGAACTCTGCTCCGACGACCTTGTTTCATTTTTTAAGGAGCTTGACACAAGACAAGGAACTTTGCTCCCCAACCTTGTTTCATTTTTTAAGGAGCTTTACACAAGACAAGGAACTCTGCTCCGACCGACCTCATCATAATTAACAAGAAGTCATGGCTTCCAAGATTTTCCCGTCCGATGGAAGGAAAAAATCTTGGAAGTCTGGACCCAATGCCCCCAGCACACAATGCACAACGGCACTATCACTGAGCACAGGCACGGGGTAGGTAGCCACATAGTTGACCTGTGGTGGGGCAGATACAACGGGTGGATAAAAACCAGGAAGGGATGATGGTGGGCCAGTTGCCAAATCAGGACCAAAGAACGAAAGCTGATCAATGGTCACGATCTGTCCTTCATGTGGAAAACAAACCACACGAAAAAGGGAGGAGACAAGCGCTCCCATGGGATAGGTGTAATCGTGCCCCAAGAGCATATTGAAATCCAAGGGGCCTGGAACAACCATCACATCCATATGGACATTTTTACCTCCCAAAGTAACAGGTAACCTTGGAAGGATCCCTAGCGGTTGACTAGTTCTTCTGTTAAATGCCAACAGATTCTGCGTAACAGGCACAAGCGGCAGCGAACCGAAAGCTTGCCAAGTAGTTGAGGATAAAATACTAACAGATGTGCCTTCATCTATAATAGTGCTGGGTACGACCAGACCAAAGGCCTGTACCGTTATCTCGAAAGGCACATAAGATGGAAGGCGGTATCCTACAAATCGATTCCAATCAAAGGAAGCGACCAAACTACTTGGAGGGGCTACCATCGAACCGGGATGGTCTTCCCCTAGTGTTATGGAAGAAGGAGCATCCTACTTGACCTCCATCTCGAAGGTGGGAGAGGTATCCTCCGGGACCTCCATCACGGGAGGCGGAGGAGCAGCTTCTTGAGGTATAGGGACAGGAGAATCTTTCTCCAAGTCTGAAGAATCTGAAGAAACAAGAAGAACCTGAGGGGTGTGGGGTCCACTCTCGATGGAAAAGACCTGGTGCACCGCAGATGGGGCCAGTTCAACCGATCCCACGACCAATGGTTGATCAGGGACGGATTCCTGAATTTGAATTTCCGAGGGAGAGGGATCGACCAAGGATGACTCTTGACCAATCGTGGCATCAACAGGTGGAAGACTCAAAGAAAGTTGTTTGTAACCAGCGGGAAGGCATGGTGTAGAAACAGTCGGTTTGTCCAACACTCGCTTGGCTTCATCCATATAAGGACAAAGGTGAATGGCATGGTGCCCTTCACACAACTTACAGGGATTGGTAATCTTACCGTGCTTCTTAAGATTTTTACCAGCACTAGCTGAAGACGTGCCCCCAACCTGACTCCCGGAAGCCAAAGGCAACGGCGGACAACCGTTGGACCATACTTCAAGCACCTTGGGAATGCCAGGGCAGTCTCGAAGAAGATGATATCCTGTGCACAACATGCAAGGGAACTTGAATTTCTGCGGAGGGTTGGAAGGTTTATCAAGAGGAGGTGCTTCGAAGGCAGTAGCTGCAGCCTTAGCCTCTCTTTTATCAGACTTCTTCTTCTTTTTCTTCTTCTTCTTCTTCTTAGCCACCTGGTTACTTGAATCCATATTTTCACCAGGTGAAGTAGAAGAGGAAGACGCAGAAACAGGCGAAGAAGGGGAGAGGTCCACCTTGGAATCAACATGATGTTGTTCAGGTGGAGGAACTGATTGAACAATAGCCAGGACATTCAGGACCACAGAGGTTGAGAACAACCAAACATGCAACCCAACAATTAACCCAGGAAGGGACAATGTTTCCATATAAGGAGCGCCAACATTTCCAAAAGGGGGAAAAGGACCCGGATTCCCATCGGAGGGGATTCCTTGGTTGGTGAACTCTGGAAAAGCTGCCATCGGAAACGACCCAAAACAACACCCTAAGGAAACTAACTTTAACCAAGAATATTTCGTGGGCAGTTAATTTTAAAACATTGAAACAAACCTCTGTTTTTTCATCTTTTAAGAGTTGAGAAACAGGCAAAAGGTGACTCTATCACTTTCAAATTGGAAACAAGTGTGAAAGGAAAAGCGCTTGATGATATTTTCAAATTTAATGAGTCAGAAAAGATCAAAATGGCTACTCTGGAAATCTAGGCAAAAGAGTGTACCAGATATCCGTGAACTGCAATATACACCTTGGTTTCAAAATGAAAGAGAAATCAACCAAGGACTTAACGTACGTGCAGGCAATCTCCCCGAATGTTGTGTCCAGTGTATCACAGGTATAAGGCAGCAGACTCAGATTCCTACGGATAAAGGATAGCAACCTAGTGGGGTCTCCCTTTATATACGCGACGGTACGGGGAGCACAAGTCCGTACTAGTGCTGTCTAAAGCCAAGAGGCGAACGACAGCTACTAGGTTTAAAGACGCCGGAACACATCTCTAGCCTAGGCCTCTAAATGTTTCGTTAATGTTTCAATGCTGCCTTAGTGTAAATTGAATAAATTTTAATGTTTATCTTCAATTACGTTTCAGTTTTCAGGCCCTAGCGAATGGAATGTCTCAAAATCTCCTAAATGCACGCTACATGCCACAGTATATCATTTCATTCGATGAAAGCTAATTATGAGAGAGTTAAGAGCTTTTCACTCCAGAACAAAATGACCAGACAATAGCCAATGATATCTCTAATGCAGCTAATGGAAACTAACAACTTTTCTTTCAAAGTTACTAATCACTAATCACACCGAAAAGATTTAATTCACACTAACTAATCCGAAGCAAAAGAGATTTTTTGTATTTTCAATGTTTAAGGGCAAAAATGCACTAAAAAAAATGAAAACCAATGAGACAAGCAATTTGAGAAGCAAAAGAAAAAGAGGAAAAAAATCAAATTTCACTCAATGCAAGCACACAATCAGATCTCAAATCGACAAAAATTCCCTCAAATCAAAAGACACCCAAAGACTCAAATGAACCATGTAATCTAGGCCCAAAATGAGACAAAGCAGAATTCGAACGAAGAAGAAGCCAAGCACTCAAATAACGCAATGAAACGATAGACAACCACCAAATGAGTGCAGAGAAGTAATCACAAAGTTGACTAAACAGACAGAAACCAAAAACTCCCAAGGGAGGCTCGACACACAATAACACCTAGATGCTCTAGGGCTAGAACGAAAAATCGATAGAAAAGGGAAAACAACCAAAGGAAGAAGATCGCAGTCAGTCAAACAAGGCTCCAGAACACTCAAGCAGTCGAAAAAAAAAGACCAAACACCCAGATCAATCTCAGAAGGCTCAAAACATAGTAAACCCTAGCACCTTACACGATTTGCGCGACTGTAAGGCTAAAACTAGCGCCAGAATAGAATTGGCGCGAGTGATACACTGACAACATGTGCCAGTGGGCGCGACTGTCACACTGAAAAGCGCGCCAGCTGAGTTTAATAAGGAAAAATGAAAAATAAGCAATCCAAGAAGCAGACCAGTGATGTTGGAGCTTAAACCAAAAGCCAAACTCACGAAAGAGCTAGCCAAAAGAGCTGATCAAGCAAGCAAAGTCAAGATTCGATCGAAAGACAAGACAATACTCCAAGTGTTCAGTTCATAAAATAGACTAGAGATTGACTGAAGCAGCATTGATCTACTTCGCTAATGCAGAGCAAGAGCATTTCGAAGGCTATCTGGCTAACTTCAGGCTCCGTCTGTAGTTTATAAAGCAAAAAACAAGCTAACTCCCCAGTGGAGTCGCCAATTTGTTGTAGAGGTAAATCCCCTCTGCGGACAGAGGCGATCCCTACTAGCCTAGATTAGGTTTAGCAACAATCATAACATGCTACGGTGCAAGTTCCTAATTTCAATAAACCAAATCGCGAAGAAGGCCTACCTAAAGTCCAACGCTGTCGTTTGTAGAGGAGATGATGCACCTGTTTCCTTGCTCCGACAAATCACAATTCTTTCGCTCACCGCGATCGAACACCTGCACACACAAGAAACACGACAAACACAAGCGTAAAACCCGATATATGCAATTATGCATGAGTCAGAGAAGACACAACTCATGATCATAATGAACAATACGAGTGGAACCATAACCAATAGTCACTTATCATTAATTCAACAAAGGAAAATACAACTTGGCTTTGACGTTGAACCTTCCTTCGACGGCTCGTCAGCAGAATACTTCTCAGTAAAGCTTGTCGAGAATGGGGACAAGCCTCTCTCTTCAATCATCAATCTCCTTGCTATGGATTTGGCACTATGAGGACTATCAAAGCTCTTGCAGCATTCTTTAGGCTATGAAGGCTCTTGGAGATTCTTGGAGACTAGCTTGCAAAGGGAAATGGCAAGCTTATATAGATGGTGGAAGAGGAGTTGGGATCCCTACAATCATGGGATTGGACCTATCCTCAAGGAAGCTTCCATGAGAGGTGGCAAACTACTTCCTCTACATGGAAATCCGGAGCCAAACGTCCCAATTAAATTTAGAGACTAGTTCAGGAGTTGGTTGGAGTCAATCTTCTGCCATTTATTTTTAAAAAACACCCTTTACTAAGCTTGGCATGAGTGCGACTCTGAGACAGAGCGCCAATTGGCGCGCCCTCTTTGAAGAATTTCCCCCATTGGCGCGGGTATAACACTGGCTAGTCACGCCAAGGATGAAAAGGGTATTTTTAGGGTTTTTCACAAGGAGATGTCTTCAGGGGAATGAAATTCCATGTCTAGGGGAATGCCATGAAAGTTTTTTCAGGTTATGTCACTGCTCACAGGTCACGGAATAAGCCCTCCAATGTACGGGATGGGGAATTGTAGGGACGGTGACAAATTTCCGTGTAACAGTACCATTACCTTTGAGAGGGAGTCAGGTAAACCATTTTTGTTGAAAGATGTTATGCATTTTCCAGGTCTGAAGAAAAACTTGGTCTTAGTCGCGATGTTGGAGGAGAGAGGTTATGACGTTGTTTTCAGCGATGGAAAATCTTTCCTGCGACATAAAACAATGGTTCAAACCAAGAGGATAGGGATTCGAGTTAAGAATCTCTACAAGTTGGAGGTAGATGGCTACGCTGCAATGGTGGGCAAAGAAGAAGAAGTGGTGATCCGGAATGAGGGAAAATTATGGCATAGGAGATTGGGCCATCTTCACCATGGCACCCTGAAGATTTTGTAGTATATTTCTACTGGAATTCCCAAGGGTAAACTTGCGCAGATAGATCAGTGAAAGGGATGCACTATGGGTAAGTTTGTGAAGACCACCTTTCTTGAAAAGGAGAACCGTGCTTCGGTGATCCTGGAGAGAATTCAGACAGACGTGTGTGGACCATTCTTGGTTGCTTCAACAACAAAACACAAGTATTATGTTTTTTTTTTTTTGATGACTATTCTCGTAGATGTTGGATCTTCTTCATGTAGAAGAAGGATCAAACATTCTCAAAGTTATGTGATTTTAAAGAATTGGTGGAGAAAGATTCTAGGAAGCAAGTGAAGGCTCTGTGAAGCGATAATGGTGGTGAATATATCTCGAACAAATTCAAAGACTTCTATAGAAAATAATCAATTCAGAGAGAACTCATAGCACCTCATAACCCATGGCAGAATGGGGTCGCGAAGAGGAAGAACGAACGATCGTGGTTGTTGCACAGTACATGATGCATGATCGGGGCACATGACCTTGTGGGTGGAAGCATGCAACAACGTAGTTTATGTGAAAAAGCTGTTGTCCTCATAGAGTAATTGGCATGAGTACATTGGAAGAAGATTTTATTGGTAAGAAACTAATGTTTCTCACTTTAAGATATTTGGCTCATTTTTTTATGTTTATGTGACCAAGAATTCCAGGAAGAAGCTGGAGTTGACTGATGAAGTTAGGATATTTGTGGGGTACACAGAAACACCCCATAATTATCGTGTGTATTTTCCAAGCAGTGGAATGAATGTGGTGCGACGGGATATAAAATTCAATGAGGAGAAAGCCATGAAGTTGTCGCTTGACAGGGAGCTAGACTTGCATGCAGAGGAGGAACTGCTTGTTCCCAAAGATGAGTCTCTAGATGTGGATCAGCCACAGGAGGAGGTTCATGGAGTGGAGGAGTCCACTCACGCAGACCCAAAGATTAGAACTGGCAGAAGGCGTACCACAGAAGCTGAGAGGCTGAAGCTTGATGTGGCACAGAATGTAGGAGTCCTTACTTCACAGCGCAAACAGAGACAGACTCCTGACTGATTTACTGGATAGATGGATCTCATGAGAAAATGTATTTTGAATGAGCCATCTTCCTTTCAGGAAGCAGTGCAGGAGCCCACATGAGTAGATGAAATGGTGGAGGAGTATGACTCCATTGTCAAAAATAGTGCTTGGGAAATTGTTCTAAGTCCGGTTGATAAATTAGTGGTAGGTTCAAGATGGATCTACAAGGTAAATTAATTTGTTGATGGGAGTGTTGAGAAACAAAAGGCCAGATTTGTGGCCCGAGGCTTCTCACAGATTTAGGGGATTGATTATGAAAAAACCTTTGCACATGTCGCAAGGTATTCTCCCATAAGGGAAATCCTTCTCTCTCAGTGCAGATGGGATGGCGCATTCATCATATGGATGTGAAGACTACGTTCCTTAATGGGATCATTGAGGAAGAAGTGTACATTGAGAAACTTTGAAGGATTTGAGATCTTCGACGTAGTCGCATGTTAATGCGGACTCAAGAGCGGTGTATGTCTTTGAAGCAGAGCCCGTGCTTGCTACACTTGGATCAACAGCTATTTCACGCCAGGATTAGGCTTCACCGAGCGTGAGGCAGATGCCAACCTATAGCAAATTGTGGTGGAGGGTAAGCTTTTAATCATTGTTATTTTGGATCCTGATTTAATGCGGCGGTGATGTTCAACACAATACATTCATGCAAGGAGTACCTTGCAAAGGAGTTTGAGATGAAGGATATGGGCCTCCTTCACTATTTCCTTGGATTGGAAATATGGTAGAGAGAAGGGGAAATTTTTGTGTCTCAAGGAAAGTATGCAAGGGAGATATTGGGTAAGTTTCACATGCAAGGTTGCAAGCCTATCGACACTCCTCTTCTAGGAAATTGGAGGAAAGAGGATGCTACATCGGCAGAGGTAGTAGATGCCATTATTTATCGATATTTGGTGGGTTCGCTCATGTATTTAGTTAATATAAGATCGGACATATGCTATGCGGTGAACCAACTTTTACACGCGATGGTTAAGCCTACTAGGCCCTTTTGGAAGGTAGACAAGCATGTCCTGAGGTATCTCAGGGGCACATTTTAGTATGGCTTATGGTACAGACGGACGGATGAGGTGAAGTTGCATGGCTTCACGAATGCAGATTGGGCAGGCAGCCCAACAGACAGAAAGAGCACCTCAGGAGGGATTTTCAGTATCAGATCTACGACAGTTTCTTTGTACAGCAGGAAACAAATATCTGTGGCACTCAGTTCAGTGGAAGCAGAATACATGGCAACAATTCAAGCTGCATGTGAGGCTATCTGAATGAGGAAGATGTTAGTTGGTTTGTTCGGTTGATATTTAGATCCTACAGTGATACATTGTGATAATCAGAGTTACATTAAACTCTCAATTAATCATGTGTTTCATGATAGATCTAAACATATTGATATCCGGTATCATCATATCAAAGATTGTGTGTAGTGGAAGATCATGTTGCTTTAGTACATTCCTACGAAAGATCAGGATGAATATTCGTGAAGGCGCTCACCAAGAGCAAATTCGAATACTACAGAGACATGATCGGGTAGAAAGATAATCACTGTATTGTTGAGGAAAGTGTTGAATTCAACAAGATGATGACCCTAGTGGAAATTAAGCACCTACTGAAATTGGGGCCGTAGGCTATTTTTAGGTGTATGTCTATTTTTTAGAATGGTGAGAAAATTATATTTATAGCGAGAGTCAATTTATAGATGGTTGAGAAAATTCTATTTATGGATGGGGTTCTATTTTGGAATGCATGTGCGAAGTATGTTCATAGATCACATTTCTAAAAATAGAATGCATGTCAATTATTATTATCTCTTAATAATAATTATACAATAAATAATAATATATTCTCTTGAAGCACTTGATTTCAGTTAACTGATGTGGAAAAACAAATGACTGAAGGAATTTCGAGTTCTAAGATTGGTTGGTGGGACATGCAAGTGGACTTCGTTGTAACTGAGTGATAAAAAGTTGTAACAGAGTTGGATGTGTAATTATGTGAGTTGTAAAGTAGTTTAACTCAGTTAAGTGAGTTAAACTCAGTTGTGCTAGTTGTAACTAGTTGTAACTAAAGATACACTAGTGAGAGATCAGTGAATTAAATACTAAATTAATTCACATGGAGTGATCTCGCATGAAACTGAAGATTTACTACTATTAACTACATGCATGTCAGATCCAGTGGAGACCTAGTTGAGAGATAGGTGAAAGGGATAGTTTGACTATTAGTTGTGACATTAGTGGGTGCACACTTGCAACCAAACACACATTGGAGATGCCAATGAGGATTGTGCATTCAAGGCAAGGTAAGACCAAATTCATTCAGGGATTGTGATCAACAGGGATTGCGCAGTGGAGGTAGGATGTCAGGAGGCAGTAAATTGGTGCATGAATATGCCAATTTTTGTATGACAGTGTGAGACGATTGTATATTGTACTGAGAGCTCTTGGATTAGAGTTTTGTATGAGATTGTTTCATGATCCATGATATATACATAATGTATGACAGTGGGGTTTTTAGCTTTATGCTTTCCCGGTAAAAACATCTTTGTTATGTGTGATTGATCTTTCTTCATGTGTTTTCAATTGGCGATTAAATTTCCACAAACATTTAAGTAAAAGGATTCTGTATTTAACAGTGGCATATAATTGTTAGATCAGGAGAATCTAGGCAATACATAATTGTATTAAAATTTCTATAATGATAACCTTTATTAACAAGATCAACATCATAAGCACCCAACACCTTCCACCACCAAATTAACACTCTATCCAAAGCCCACCCCACTCGATTTCCTGACATTTTCAACCTTACCAAATTAATGACCTTTCACCATATGCTTTTGAAAATTGAAAATCTAGCTATCTAAAAAATACGTGGAGATAATTTGATATCACAAAGCCTAAAGGCCCCTTTAATTATCTTGATATGTTGCACTAAAATCAATTGATGCCTCAAAAGAGCCTGCTAAGGAGAGGCCCCATTCAAACACTGAAACACCCCTTTAGTTGCTAGAATGATCCCTTGAGTTTCCTCATTTATCAACTCAAAACCTCCCTCATCTTTGGTCATAGTAAAATTATCCCAAGGAACCATAATTGATCTAGTTGATCAAATTTATGCTCAAATTTCAAAGTTCTCATAATGGAACAAACCCTGTGTGCTTGCGTATATCTCGTCATTCTGAATTCGACACAATTTGTTTTGCGCAAAACCGACTCCATATGATCTTGCAACTATGATCTGTTCATTTGAGTAAACAAAAAAAAAACATTTTTGGATGTACGTGGTTACCCAGTCAGCAATCTGTACTATTGAATGGACCCTGTCTGTGCATGTTTGACTTGACGTTTTTGGCCTATCATAGGGCATCACTTATTACAGTCAAATTTGTTTTAATTTGGTGTGTTTTCATTGGTTGGTTGGTTGAACCAACTAGGGAATTCCATGTGGGCCAACCAGAGGTTGGCATGTGGCGCCTTGGTGGCCAACCAAAATTTTCTTATGGGCAAAAAACACTCCAATGGATTTTAACATGCGATCTCCAAACTACAAGCCCGCCGCCTTACCAACACGCCATAACTAATGGTTCTTAACCATATATGTTGCAACGTTCTATTTTAATGTGTGTATTGGCACGTTTGGGGGTGGGACTGGGCTAGCCCCAACCCTGGTCATCGCACCCACAGAAATATGGGGTGGGACCAGGGGCCAATGCTTAGCCCGACCCCCCCATTTTTTATATTAAAATATTCGGCCCCGTTTTTAAAAATAAAAATTTCGGTCTATAGGCCGCATTATGCAAATTAACAATCCCATAATTTATGTCGGTTGTTGGCAGAAACGTTGCCCCATTAGTTCTTTTTGGGGTGAATTTGTAGGCCTGTTTGTAGGAAGCACGGAATTGTAGGATGAATAGCTGAAGAACTTGGGAGGCTCATAACTTCTTTAGTTTTTATCCTTTTTAGGAGCAGAAATAGGCTAGACATGGGATTTTGAGTGCTTTGAAGCCATTGGAGCTATTAGTAGAGCCATTTGAGCACTATAATTTTATGTAAACAACATTTTTTTAGCATAATGAAAGAGGCCCAACCATTGGAAGCTGGACCAGGAGACGTAGCCTGGGAGGGGTGAACTCCTTTATCAATTGCTGATGTGTGTTTAATGTTATGGTGATATTTCCTTATGTTTTTATGTAAAAAGTCAATTTAAATTTCATGTTTATGTGTTTAATAATTTGACAAAAGAAACTTTAAACCCTTAATCAAACAGTTACAAAATTTTACATAATCCTCAAGCAACTTCACATACATATCAATAATCAACCCCCATGCCCCATCATACTTGGCCCATAAGTATGGGCACAATAGTTTATCTAACAGATGAATCTAAGCCCTACCAGGAAACTAACCAAACACATAGTAAATATGAAAAGCATGGAGAATCTTTCCCACCACAGTTAAATTACTAGAAAATGAAATATCCTTGTATTATCATGTGAGAAGCTTACACTACAATCAGTCTAAACACCATCCCATGTGGAAATTAAAGAAATACCCACAATAAATAGGATGCTAAGATATATAAAAATAACACAAATGAACAAAATTCCATGTATTGGAATCCATGGAGGGGGTTCATTAATAAAAACCAACTAATAATTTGTTTTATGATCACTACAAATAGAGAAAAAGGCCTCACAAAACATCAAAAAACACACTTGAGCACTAATGATTGACTCTTGATTAACTTACACATACAAGAGTGAATCATTTGCAAACTTATATTCACCATATTTAAATCATCAGGTATAGATACACCTCTCAATCAACATTGCAAGGAAGTTGACTCCAATAAATTACCAAGGACATCTACTATCAACACATAAAGATAACGCACCAATTGGCATCCTTGCATGATAGATCTAAAGAAGTGAATACATGGAGGAAATGTGTTATTTACCAAAACAAACACAGAGGAATAATTAAACAAGGTACTAACCATTCCCGCATATCACAAACCAATACTTGGGTAGGTCACTATATCAATAATGAATTTACAATAAATCTAATCATACATATGTTTTGTCAAAGTTAAACTTCAAAAACAGAATTTATTTTCAACGTCCCTAGTCCACTCCATAGCCTTCAAATTGAGATCATGATATCTAGAATAAAGTGACCATATACAAAGCTTATATGCTCCAATATTCCTAGCCACATCTATTTCCTAAAATACCACATCCTAGGCCATAATTTTATTAGAGACACCCACAAGGTCATAGGACACCACCCATGTATATAGTGTCTGGAAACATTCTTCAAGGCAAGTTTAATAACACCCTAATCAAGGAACTCCATCAAACAACTTGTGGAATAGGATTCAAAGACTAGATAAAAAAAAAACATTATCTATAGTAACCCATATTGTCTTGTAAAATTTACAAAGCAAACTACTAATCCTGGGGGATTTTCCATTTTTCATTAAACATAAAGCTATACAAATGTTTTCCTTCATAAAATATTTTTCTTATCTATCAATATATAAAATGGATACTTTTTGGGGGGCCACCCTATAACGAGCATGCTTGATATCCAAAACTGAATCCAACAAAGGGCATGGAAAAAAAAAATCTGAAAACGATCACCAAAAATATCTTGAATCTTACTCAAGTCCTCCTAAAAGTGATTTGATAACTTTTCAAATACCAATCACACTTTTAGCAACCACTTTCTCCTTTAAAAGAGAAAAGAATAACCTAGATCCCTCATCCCTCTTTTGAATCCACTATAACCAAACCCTTACCCCTACCCCTCTAGTTATGTATTCCTTCACTCTTCAAACCACAAAATCTAACCAAGTGACAACCTCTTGAAGAATAATGTTATGTAAATCCTCCTCCAAGAAGGTGTGTACCTCCTCCAATGTTTGCCTAGCCCCTTGAAGCTCTTGTTTATTCTTACAAGTAATCCCCTAACCTATCTCGACTTTGATAGTTTTCTGAAATAACACCCTTCCACAATAACAACTAGCCTTCCCCTAGTAGATCTATGGATAAGGTTCCGAACTCTAAGCATGAATAATGGCATGGGAGTTATGGGACTCCATGTGAGAAACATTTAATTTAAATAAATATGAGGTATTTTAATCCACCACTTATCCCATTGAGATGGAAGTATAGATGGGTAAATGATCCAACCTAATAGCCTAAATTAGCACACCATCTAAGCTCTGAGAACCATAAGAAATATATCATCATGGGGACCACACACCCTGTTTAGCCTCACTTGCACCCTATACTTCCCTCACTTAAAACTGGACTAGGTTAACCAACCTCCATAATCAATTCCTTTCTACATGTAGTTAGGATCAAAGAGTTATACAACAACCATAAATATTTCCCATGCAAGTTTTTCAAATCCAATAGCAACAATTATCGCACCATAAGCACAATCACCCTCCATTTATACCATGTTAAAATATCCACCAATCGTCCACTCTGGTAGGGGGAAAGCCATATAATCATAAATATTCAACCAAGGTAATCTAATATTAGAAGTATCCACCAAAAAAAAATCCCAACAATCCCTCCTAAATCAAAGAAAATAATCCAAACACATGTCATTAGGATCATAACCATACGTTGTAACACAATTTTTTAAATATGGGAAAATAACCAACACTACACAACCCCGCCCCCCCCCCCCCCCCCCCACCTGTCTCCAATCATAAGAATTTTTTAGAGTCCAAAAGGGACCATTCCAAGCATAACTCATGTGGTTCAAAGTCAAATCTAATAGACATGGCCTCCTACAAAAATATTACATCCATCCTAAATTTTTGAATCATTCCATGAACTATCTACTTAAATCTTGGGGTTGACATCCCTATTACATTCTATTAAAAATATAAAAGCTTCATCACAAGAAGAGAGGGTTAGATGGGGAATTGAATCTATTACTTAGTGTTATATTCCACAAACAAGGAACACTCTTGTCTAGATAAAGGGACACTACTTTCTTGAAGGACTTCATGCATTAAATAGGACTCACTACTCTACTAAGTTTGTTCAAGCAAGTGGAATAGAAGCCTACTTTCCACTTGTTGCACTTTACCTATAACCCATCATCAACATCCTCACCTTTAGAATGGTCACTAGCACCTACTAAAGAAGTCATGATAATGCTCTAAATTCAAGAACCATCCATTGATCCTCTAGAAATAGGATTTGGAATTGGCTGCAAGATAGGATCTCCTACACTCCTAACATTTTCCGATACCATACCCACTTAGTATTTTCCATTAGAGCTCTTATATTGAAAAATAAAATTCCTATCATCCTTTTTCCCATGGGTCATTGTCCTTGGCTACTTAGTAAGAATCAATTGAGCTACCAAACTTCTTAGCAAGTGCAGTCAATGCTAAAGCACCTACACCCTAGGAAGAATTATAAAGGGGTTTTCAATGGGGGTAATATCTAATGAAGTGGTATTATACCTAACATGGAAATAAAGCATTGTGAAAATTCAATTAATAAACTTTTTATTATCAGATCCCATCCACCATTATCACAAAAATAAATGGAAGTAACTTCTTTTTTACATCATTTTCTATGCAAAATATTAGGCTAGCTCAAAATAATTTGTTTCATCCATTTTAAATGAACACCTTGCCAAATCAATTTGGAAACAGAAAAACAAAATACAATAATTCAACTAGAAGAGAAGGGAACTCTAAAGGATAGCATGCCCACCACATATCCTCTGAATTAAAATATGCAGCCCTGAACATTTGAACATAAACCAAATATCCCACAATATTCCAAGTACCATACTTCAAAATTGAACAAAATGCAATCATATTTGAATCCCAAGCCCCATTAGGAATTCAAAGGAATCAACTTTTCTTATGAGTTGAATAGAAACTATTTATTAAATGTAGCCAAATTTGGAAATATGGCACATTAGTAAATAATTTCCCCATAATGCTTAAGGTTTTGTCTCCCTTCCAAATACTCCTTGTTGTTTCCTAGAAAAAAAATAAATAAAAATAACACACACATAATAAAATACCATCATTTTCACTCATAGAATCAAGGCTAACTAGAGGATTAGAGACACCACCCTCACCAACTACTAATGCATGAGAAGAAGAAACCATTTCAAAAGGTGCAACATTTTTCTCAATCAATAAAACCCCATTAACCTATAATTTCTTAACACCAACTTCTATGAGCTCATCACCACCCATAGTGTTTAAGGTAGGAAAATAATCCTTCAAAACTATGACTAGTTCCTTCATAATGCCATCGATATACTCATCTTGAATTACCTCAACCATCTGGGTTAATGAATTTGTAGACAAACTATCAACCAAGTCCTTATTTGCATCTAACAAGTCCAATAAATTACTTGATGGCAATGGGGAGAATCATTCCTTCAATTTGAGCTTTAGGTTTGCAACCCCTTCAAACAATGTAGTAAAATGCACAATATTTCCAATATAAATTTTCAAATATCCAAAATTTAAGGGCGAATACTCAAATATATAATTCTCGTGAGAATGAATCCTCTCTACATAAGCATGCACCTCGTATTCAATAACCTGAGATGGTGATGAAAGATATTTCCCATTTCCCTTTGATGAAAGAGATTTCCCATGTCCACGTCTGGCCATATATCCATACAACCATAATACCTTCATTGTACCCTTGATTTCCCTTAGATGATGTCTCACTCGACAACTCGCTACAATAACTCGCTCATTTGTTCACAATGGAAATCAACATAGGTGTATCCAACTTAGTAATGGGCAATTTTTGAGGAAGGAACATGAAAGGGGAATTATGGAGTAATACCAATGATGACGTGAAAATGGAAGGGAGAAGGATAAGTAACAATCATATTCAAACTATAACCAATCAACCATTATGTTAGTAGGAGGCACCACTCCCTTGTTGTTGCCTCCATTGGCACAAGGATCATGGTATATCAAAGCTTATATGTTGATATGGCCCACATTTCTCAACCAATGTGGGATTTTGTTGTTGTTTTTGTTGTATAGAGATGTATTTGTGTCATAGAAACACTTCCAAGACATATAGATTTTAGGTATATCTAACTTAGTGATGGACATTTTTCTAGGATGGCATGTGAAAGGGGTGCTATGTGGTATTAATGGTGAGAGATTTATTATTTTACGCACAAGGAGGGGGAAACACCAAGCAAAAAGCATATTCACACCTTAATCAATCAACTATTATGTTAGTAATAGACACCACTACCATGTGGTTGCACCCATTGTGATAAGGATCATGGTCTATTAGAAATTATATGTTTTTGTGGGAAACATTTGTCAAACAATGTGCGATTATTTGTATAAAGAGGTATTTATGTCATGGAAACAATTCTAACACACATGGATTTTAGGCATATCTAACTTAATAATGGAATTTTTAGGAAGGCATGTCAAAAGGGGTATTTCCAGTAAGATATTTTTTATTTTTTCATAAAGGGAGGGGAGAAGGTTGAGCAACAAGCATATTAACACCAAAGTTAATTAGCCATTATATTAGTAGGAGGCACCACTCCTTTGTTACTTCCTTCATTGGAAATGATCATAATGTGTTGGGGATTATATTTTTTTGTAGGCAACATCTCTCAACCAAATTTTTTTTTTATTAATTATGCTTAGAAGGAGGGGTGAAGGCTAAGAAACAAGCATATTCATAACAAAAAAATAAACCATTATGATAGTATAATGGCTTATTGGAGGTTTTTTTAGGAAAGAAAAATTGAACATGTTTTCATTAAGAAAGCCATTTTCACATCAGGTCTAATAAGCATATATCTACAGTCTAGAAATTAAACACATTGAAATCATAACACTGAAGACCAAGTTCCATCAACACAAAAAAATATACCTTGTTTCTAAACTTCACCCTACCTGAGATAATCCACCTACCCAACCAAGAAACGGTCTGGATACCAACAAGAAACAATTACACAACTATCAACTAATAGAAAAAAACATTCATAAGAATTAAAAAAATTCTAAACCTCCAAACTATAGGGTTGAGAATCCCCATGAAAAGGACTAAGAAAAAAGAAAAAAAGATGGAAATTCTTCAACACCAAGGAAAGAAACTCGTATGTTGTTGGTGCCCCTTCCAAAAGACCATGAATTTTATGGGCCTTAGATGCATTGTCATACCTTCCTTTGACAAAACATTAGTGACATTGTTGAATTCTCTGTGCAAATGTGTGAAGGAAACCTGAAGAAAAATACCTTTAATCATATGGATCCTTTGCATCTAGTGGTCCATTAAGTGAGGGGCACAATTAGTTCCATCTTTAATATAGTCAATATTCACCTGTGAATTTCCAAATATGTGGACCACATCAAGATTGATATGCCTAACACAGTATAGTATACTGCATATGGCGATAGTCTCTACTCTAGTTAGTACCCTGACATCCATTCTAATAAAAAAGGTAAGTAATTTCTACACTAATGGCAAGCCTGGCACCAAATCCACAATTATAATTATGAGTTTCTCCGTCAAAATGTCAAATAGGGAAGGAAATATTTGGAGCCTTGTTACTTATAATGTTGGATCTTGCTACCTGGTGTCCACCTATATTCCATGTAATATTCATAGATGTTGGAACCGATGCACCCAATGTTATATGGGTGTTCTTCAAAAATTTCAATATTTTTCCTCTTCCAAATATCCCAGCGAATAACAAATGGAAGTAACTTTTCATCCAATTCCGAGTCAATCCAATATGTAAAACATGTTTTAATCAATGAAAAAAACCATCTTGCATTGATCCTGAGATTTTGTACAACATATATGCAAGTACCAACAAAAAAAGGACATTCGATAAAAAATGCAAAAAAATTTCATAGGAACCATGACAAAAACTACATCGCACAGGGCCCTAGAACACATGCTTACATACAATATCCTAGGTAAGTACTTTATTAATGCAAACAAATCAACTGGAATTTTTTTTTTTCCTAAGTATGTGCTACTACCATGCCCTGCGTAACCAATGCTTTTATGCCTTCCCACCAAGAGTGGAAGAGATGTAATCATAAATACAATTGACTGTGATATGACCCTAAGCTATGTCATCTTGCTAAAAACATCTACCATCATCTAGGTACAATGAAATTATTTGCATGGATAATTTTAGGATGTACCTATTCCAAGTGTCGGAGAAGTCATTTCGAGACCCGGACCCACCACATCCATCCAAATGGGATATAAATGTAGAGGATCCCATCCCTTCTAGATCTGTCCAATATGAAAAATACCTCTCACATGTAATATATTTGTGATCTATACAAGTAACTTATTCTCATTTTCTACACCATATATAGGATCTATTCCAATCATAGTCTCCCTTCCCATGCCAATGTACCAACATTTGTTATCTATGGTCCATCGCCTGGTCGACATAAAACCTTTCTGAATGGTTGATCCATAATTAGTGCATGTAGAAGCCTATCTAATCCAATCCTGAAGGCCCATGTTCTTTAGACATTTTCCTTTAATTATCTCATGCCAAATGTCAGATTTGGATATCTCCTTCCAAAAAATCTTCGACATAAGAGCCAAACCAAAGCAATCAGAATTTTTTATGCCCTATCCACTAAAATGTCTCCTCCTAGTGAGAATGTGCATACTAATCAAGTGAATCTTCCTATCCACCTTTACACCATACCATATGAAATTTGCAATTATAACATCAATTCTCTTGATGATTTCTCTGGGAATCCTGTACAAATGCATCCAATATACTCATATGTTCCACAAAACTGATTGAACAAGGACTAATTTGTCGCCAACGGAAAACCATATGAGTCAAATTGTTTAGTCTTCCACTGAATTTTTTGATGAGCCATTTCCAGTCTGCAGTAGCATATTTATTTGGTTTCATTCTAAAACCCAAATACTTGAAACTCGACTCTAAGGGTCGAGTCAAAACTCCAAACATAAAAATGATCTCCTCGACTTGTCCCATCTCCTTTGAAACATATATAAGCTTTGCTTCGGCAGATTTCATATTTAACCTAGAGGCATCACCAAAATTTGATATGATGTATGTTATATGTGTCCACTGTTATACAAATACCTGCCTAAAAATTAAAACATCATCGAAAAATATAAGGTGAGTGATGGATACTTTTCTGGTGAGTTGTAGCCCCATAAATAAACCAAGAGCTTTATTCACCAAGATTTTCCTAATTATACCTTAAATAACCAATAAAAACATCAACAAAGATAATGAACATCCCTGTCTAATACCTCTAAAATAACTGAAGAAACTATATATAGCTCCATTAATAATAACAACATATGTCACCGATAGGATACAAGCCATAATCCATTCTACAACCCCCATAGAGAGTCCAATTTTATGTAGAATCAACCTTAGGTAAGTCTAATCCACACAATAATATGGAAACTTTAGATCTAGTTTAAAAATTATGGCTTCCTTTCGACATTTTTTAATTGAGTGCACATCTTCTTGAACGATCATGACCACCTCTTGTATATGTAAATTATTAAGGAATCCAAATTGTTCAGGTGAAATGTGTGTCGAGAGACCAACCTATAACCTATTTTAAATGTTCGCCGATATCAATTTGTACACAATGTTGTATATAGATAAGGGTCAAAAGTCTCAAAATTTCTTAGGGTCCATGACATTAGGAATCAATGCTATGAAGGTTGCATTGAAAATTCCTGCAAATTTCTTATAATGCCTAGAATCCTCCATCATTTTTAACAGATCAGAGCCCATAATATCATGGAAATGCATTAAAATATTGATGCCCCACCCATCATGGCTAGGACATTTGTCCCTTTTGAAATATTTTAGAACCTTGTGTATTTCCTCCAGAGAGACAAGGCCCTCGACCTTTCGGTCGTCCTCCTTAGAGAACATGCACAGATAATATCCCATATATACTGGTTCATTACCAATATCTACATCTTCTTTGGATTTATAAAAAAAATTCAAAATAATCCATTGCCCTCCTCTGAATCTCCTTAGTATTTGAAAATTTTCATTCCAACATGTCATCGATTTCCCATATGGTATTTATTTTCCTGTATGTAGCTTATTTCTGAAAAAATCCCATGATATTATTGGCGCAGGAAATCTATATCGCTCGGATTTTCAAGTGCCACTCTTGTTCCTGTTTGTGTAAAATGTCCCTCTTACGTGATTTCCGTTCTATTAATCGTTGATGTTTATCTGTAGATAAAAAGTCTGGGGCATTTGGGTCTCCAATTCAAGTCATCTCTACATCGATATCCTATAATACCTTCTTGTGTAGGTCCTTTTTATGATAAATCCATTTACGGACCACCCCATTTAATACCATCAACTTAGTAACTACCTCCTCCATGGAAGACTGATCATGAGTCCCTGAAATCTCAGTCCACGTCTTACTAATAAAATTGCATAATTTCTGATCTTCTAACCATGTTTGGTTAAACATGAAAGGAATTACATTCCAAAACTGGTTCCCTTGCCACTAAAGTATGATTTGGGCATGGTCTGATATGATCATTGAGACCCTAGATCTAACAACCACCATAAGCTCCAACAATTTCTCACTTAGAAGGAAATGGTCCAATCTCTTCGCAATGTTGTGTGGATTTTACTTGCCATTCTTCCAAATCAATACAATGGGAATTGGAAATATATCTACCAGATTGTTTTATGTGAAGATTTTAGTAAAATAATCACCCAAAGGATCGAGTCTGCAACTATCCCCACAAACTTCCACCCTCAAGACATTTAGATTCATATCTCCTGCCATGATGAGGGAGTCAATTTTCAAAATGCCACATGCATCCATATGAATCCATAAATCCTTTCTATCATAATATAGAGCGTAAAAGTTGAGAATGTGTATTCAATTTCGCATACCCCGAAACGAAACCAGAAACATGTTGAAACAAAAACACTTCTCCTACAATGAAACACATTGGATGGTTTGAAACACATTGAAAAGACTTTGATGATGTGATTTTTACCGAATTTTTTCTTAATTTTCATGATATGGATAAGAGAAGCCTACATTCAATTAATATACATGTAAATCATTTGTAAGAATAAAAATTAATAAAAAATGGATCCCACTTGATAAACCAATAGATTTTGTGGAAAAAATAAACCATCCAAGGAAAATAGTTAAAAAATACTTTTGTGCTTTGTCCCCCTTTGTTGAAGGTTGTAACTAGGTTTGGTCTTTATAAATTGTATTTGATTCAATATTTATTGTACTTGTCAAAAGAATAACGAAAATAATTTTATATTATTATTAAATGACTTATTAAATAATGGGTTTCATGTTTGGGTCATATTATTTTAGGTCAAAGTCCCCATTGTGGACTTCTAGGATTTATTTTGAGTTTATAAAGTCATTGCGGATTTAAATTGACTCATATTGGGCTTTTGTATCATGAAATTAGGTCAATTATTGAGTCAAATATGATTTATGGAGCCTCCACATCAAGTCCACCTTCAAGTGATCAATTCAGCCTCAAGTCCAGTAAATCGAACCCATCAGAAGCCTATAAATACAGGGAGATCGAATTCATTTGGATACATCTCTCACACACTAAGAAATTCAATATCATTTGTTGCATCAGGAAAAAGTGCAAAGTGAAGGAAAGGGTCAATTCAAGTGCGCTTTTTGGAAAGCTAATGTATTGGAAGAAACTTTCGAAATTTTGGTGCTACTCTCTCTCTCTCTCACGTGCTATATTTTGGAAGATCAAAGTGTTAAATTATTTTGATACTTCAGCTAGTACCAGTTGCTGCTGCCAAGAGAAGAGTAGGTCGAAGTTGATTCTGTTGGATGTTACTGCCTTGAGAAGTTGTGTTGGGTCAAAATCCAACTCCTAGAAGCAATATCAAAGTATTTCCCTCAAGATCGAAGCTTCAAAAGCAAGGTCGAAGAAACTGTTGCATAGTGTTGTTGCTGCTACTACTGCCAGATTGAGGAAGGAGGAAGGTTGACTTTGTGTGGAGGAAGTCTGAGTCAAGGTCTAGAGTCTCAAGATTACTATTTAAGGAAGAATTATTGATTGGGTTTTCCTTGAAAGTGGGGTTTTTCCCTGGCTGCTGGCCTACATCTGGTGTCCTTGATCTATGTGCTTTTGCTTTTATATTTGCTTTATGAACTAAGAAGAAAGAAGATAAGAAGAACATACTAATAACTAAAGAATATCACAAGTAAATAATCAAGAACAAGAGAATATTTTTTCTCTTCTAATTCTCTAACAACCTTAACCATGGTCTCCTGTATAAGGATGATTGTAGGGCTCATTGATTTGATTAAGCGTTCAAGGGAATTTCTCTTGGAGGGATCCCCTAACCCTCGAGGGTTTAGTGATAAAATATTCATCAAGGCACCTCCAAAGTGGGCATTTCCCCTCTAAGGGGCTAATTAATAGAAAAATAAAAAATGGAAACATCATGTAGGCCTAGATCACTTAAAAATTCCATGGTTTTTGTCACCGCATCGTCATGGACAATTTTTGTAATGTCTCACCCATTATTAATTTTCTAAATTGTGACTTTCATGGCCAATCCAGGGCCAATGGATATATCAACAGGAGACTCCAATGCCTTATGAATGGTAAGGGGTAGAAAATCCATGTTGGGGTTGTTAGCCAGAAATTCGAGGTCACTACCAACCAAGTTGGTAGGAGAAGAAATATCTTGTAGAGAGTCAGGAGAAAAAAGGAGGATCCACTAAAGAGGCAAGGGGTACGTGACCATAAGGGTCTATAAGTTTGTCTCAATCCGATAGTGGAAGGGGATTGTCCATGGGCATCATCCCAACATCTCAATGAGAAATAGTCTTAAAACAAGGAGCACATTTCACCTAGCCAGAGAAAATCCAAGGATATGTGCATGTTGGGGATATGTGATGTGATTCAACCCTATCAAAGGGCCTTAGACAAACCACATTATTTCCATCACAAGATATAGAGAAATCCACAACATGAGGGTGTGAGAATAATAAAAAGCACCTATAAAGTCTGGACATTGATGCTCCCGATTTGACCATGTCCCAGAGCTATCAGGAAAGTGTCCCTAGTTGTATTCCTGCACCACCTCATTGACATGTTGCCTTCAAATGCCACAACCCAGGAACCGACCTAGGAACTTAGAAAAAAAATGTCTAGTCTTGTCGCATACCAGGCACTGAAAATGTATTCCCCAATAATCTATTATATGAAAAAATTTAGTAATCCCTCAAGCCAGATCCATCTTCGCCAAAAACCCACTAGGGAATTTAAGCTTAACAAGAATCCAAGCCATTCTCTTGTCTAGAGAAACAAGTCTCACATTCTCCAAGAACATAAATCTATTGATTATGTCACTAATGGCCTCCAGTGCATTTCTTATCCATACCTCGAGTGGTAAGCTAGGGACTTTCACCCAAACCAGTCACATTAGAGAAATTTTGAGGTCTAAAATGGTTCTCTTAAGGAATATTATAAAATAATAGTGGAAATAGTAAAATAATATTAGATTACCTCATTAACTTTCGGAGGGAAAAAATAAAAAAACTACTTTTTCAACAATTATTTTCAACTTATCTCTCTACGATTTTACTCAAATTTTGAGTGGGAACACTCATTGGATACATAATTTAATTTTTCATCCAAGGAGTACCCATGTTGCATCACCAAAATTTTCATGTATTTCACATTTTTTGTGTAGCATGGTTCTTCGAAAGTATGCGACATTGGTACTCGTTGGATGCAAAATTAAATTCCACATCCAACGAGTGCTCCCACTCAAAATTTGAGTAAAATCGTAGGGAGATAAGTTGAAAATATGAGTTGAAAAAGTAGTTTTTTCTTCTTCTTTTTTACCTTTTCACTCCAAAAATGGTGAATCGTTCCCCATGGTTGACATCATCATATTGAATCCTATTGGTTCTTATAAAGTTTACTTTTTTTGTACATTTTTGTTATGAGGCCCATTTTTTACCGCAAAATTTCTCTAATGCCTACTCGGAGTTGCCGTGAGCGGGTTAAATCCCATGAACCACCAAATCCAATTCCAAAAACTATGTCCGTCCACCTTGGGGGTTTTCAAGATGAGTATCAAATATTCCTCACACAAAAAGTGGATTTTTAACCATCCATTGATCAATATGTTGACCTTTGGCTTCTAAGTTAGTATCAACAACCATGTTCTAGCCATTTAGCCTTACATTTTTGTCCCATCCATTTTAGAAAACTCCCATCTCCCGATCAGTTTCCTTTTCAACATATCTGCAACATGGTCCCAATAGATGTCCTCTTCGAAAATCATTTTCTCTATCTTCAGGGAAACTTTCACCAGTTTTGCATTTTTTGGTTAATGTGTAGTCCTTCGCGGTTTGGTGCCACACTCCATGAAACTTATTACACCACGATCCAATAATTTAGGAGAGATCGAGTTATATGTAGTGTCATATGTTTTGGAAAATTTTCTCTCGAAGGATGTGTGTGTTTTATCTCTGTGTCAATTGTGGCTCAAATAAGATCCTATGTGTCAGAGGAAGAGTAGGCCAACATCACTAAGTCATCCACCATAAGAGGAAATAACTGTAATCTTAAGGAGATGTTAATAGAAATATACACCCTTATTAGATCTCAAGAGGATATTGTCATAAAGAGTCTTAAATTTCAAATGATGTATGCCCAAAAAATAGGACAAATCATTGCCACTACCCCGTCCAACACAATCTTCGATGGTCTATATTGATTTTCCAAGTCTTGAAACAGTCCAAGAATTTATGTGTCATCACCCACCTCCCTTGTGAGTTGATGTAAATCAATAAAATTTCACCAACTCATAGAATTTATACAAAAAAAAAAACATTGTTCCAATCCAGAACCAATCCCCTCCCACCTTTCTTCCCACATTACATATTATATGAGCAACTCCAACCCTTCAGATTACCCCTAGTTTAGGGAAACATATACACCATTATAATTTATTAACAAATTCCAACGATAATTCCCCAAACCAAGCACCATCCACCTGAAAACCTAGAAACCAACCATTTCTGTATCCCTAGAAAAAAAATGAATTGGTAACGAATATGAATATCAAGAAATATCTAATATGTAGAGAAAGATGTGCCAATGAAAATCCAAATTAGAAAAATTCAGAGAGTCATCTCCAGAACTTGAAACCCAACCTCCCAAATATGGCTTAACCACATAGCAACAAGTATAACCCAATGTCAAACCATGAACTAGTTATATGAATACTCTGAATTCACCTAGGGACTTCTTATTAAGATGTCAGAGAAACCACTTGATCCAAAATTTGATATATACAACCTATATATAATCTGCGAGATCATCACAACACACCACTTTCATCACCGCTCATATTTTTGTACCTTTTTTATACCTTCGACGCCGCCACCATTTCCATTACCCTATAGGTCAATGACCATATATAACTCAACTCCAACTCTAGCTACACCAACACCAGCCATTACCTTATAGGTAAAAAACCATATATTACTTAGCTTCAAATCTAGCTACACCAACAACATCTCCATCCCAAATGCATCGTTCCCATTGTATCTTCAACACTGGTTTCTATTTTCAAATGCAACCACTCTCAACTTGCAATCAACACTGCAATGAAACATCCATTATACATCCTCCTATTGTTGTGTCGAGCTAGCATTCTAACTTCTGCCAAACTTATTAGAGCATATGTCTTGCATAAGTATAATGGTATATTTGATATTATATGTTTTTATGTTCTAAATATTTTATCTAATGTGGGATTAAGTTTGTATACATAGGTAATTATGTCATAAAAATAATTCCAAGATGCATAGATGTTAGGCGTGCTTTTCTTAGTAATGGGATGTTTTTAGGAAGGTATGTGAAAGGGGCATTGAGAAATATCGCTAGTGAGTTTTTTTGTGTGCATATATGGAGGGGGGAGCCTAATCAACAAGCATAATCACACTACAACTGATCAATCATTATGATATTACTAGGAACCACTATCTTATGGTTACCCCCATTGGCATAAGGATCATGATATATTGGTGCTTATATGTTGTGTACCACATTTATCAACTAATGTGCGCTTAATGTTTTGTATAGAAAGATATTTACAATGTAGAAACAACTCCAAGACACAAATTTTAGGCATATTCAACTTAGTGATGGGCCATTTTTTTAAACAAGAACAATTATATTTTGTATTAAAAAATTGTTGTGCCACACTAATTAGCACAATGATACAAATATATGATGACTGTGATCAATACTAATAACACTATATAACACTTGAAAAAACTCCTTAACCCTACCCACAATTAACAATCTATCATAACCAACAATTTCTCTACTTTCCAACATTCCCTCAAAAAAGGAATAACATGAAAAATACTTGAGAGAGGACTAACTTTTACAATTCTATGCAGATCACATAGAAGAGATCAGAGGAATTAAAGAATATTAAAGAAAATCCAAGCCACCAAACCAAAGAAAACTTACCCATAGCAAAACCAAAGAACCAAACAGGGATAAATGAACTAGTCTTACTATAGCACCAAGTAGAGCTACATGAACTAGAGACACGCAAACCAGAACCAAGTGAACCAAATCCAAGGTCTCACAAAGGAAATCAAAGAGAATCAAATCATAATTTATAGCTCCAATTAAAAATAGGATGGAACATAACAAGGAGCAACAAGCCTATAAGCCACCAAAAATATCAAACTTCAAACCTATGAAATCCATTATTCCACTCACAATAAAACTCAACATCCAAAGCAATTGATGATCATTCTCCCACATTAATAATCATGTATGTGAATTAACATACTATGTTTTTCTCATGCAAGTCTAATTCATAACCATGGGATAATACTTAAGGAATAAGGAAGAATATATCCCCACTTTTTTTCTTAGATTTTCGGGTTCAAAAGAATGACCATGTTGGCTAGATAGTCTAATTTTTTTTATCGAGAATCCTTAGGATATGAAAGTACTTAACACTTTCAAACTTAATGGCTTCTTATTTTTTTCTCTTGATAGTTATTATAAGCTTTCCATCCCCTGGTGAGGAAGCATCAAATTGATAATTAATGTTGATGTAACATACCCCCTGCTACCCCTATTCCTTCCTAAGGTAGTAGGAGGAAGTCACTATGTTGGAATTGACCTCCAAGGTCTAGTTATGGATATGGGGTCTAAATTTTTTTACCTTATTTTACTTTCTCAAAACCTAAAACAAACGACATCATTCAGTTAGTCTTATCAAGACCTTTCCAATGATATTAGTTTTGTCTTGATCCGACTACCGAATCAAAAGATATGGCAATCCAAATATTTTCCTATCAGACAATGTCCTAGCATATTGACCTTCCATGTGGCTACCCCAGTCATACACCATGTCACCAACCATGTGGTAATTCCACACATCTACTGACCCATTCATACCCAGGCTGAGTATTAATTCCCTTTCTATGGTCCACATGGACCAACCCATAACACATATGCACAGACACACACATATAATATTTATTCAAATGGACATGAATGTGGGCCCTCTATGGCCACACCACCCCAGGAATATGATATTAGTGGGTTATAATACAGCTCCTCATTGAACTGTTGGGGGGGAACCTTTCGGGCTACGTAGATTCCTGGTGGTCGCTCCTCCACGCGTTTCGATGACACTAGTTCCTGTAGAAAACTTGAGACTCCACCATTGCTACCTAGGATTTCCCTCCCAAGGATCCATTATAAGGTTCTGAGGTGCCTCCTATGAAATTACCAGGGTTATGTAGCAGTGGCTTAGTACCCCCCCTTGAGCTATAGATGGACATGTTCACGCTACATGGCATTTGACCACACCAAATGGTCCTCGCATTCCATGTCACCCTGGGACTTAAAGCCCAAGAGTTCTACCATTTCCTCTGTTAAAAATAAGTGGGGTGCGGGGTTTTGGGGTGACATCATCTGTCATCACGCCCTCCACGTGGCATGGGTCTCATATAAACCTTGAACCCCTATGATTTTATTTCTTTGATGTTATATGTGATTCGGGGATTTTCCACCTTGTCGTGCTAACACTTAACATATAATCCCACCTGCCACGTCATCCCAACATTTTTACCCCAGTAGGACTTGCTTAACCTCCCATTGAATTCTCTGGGGTATCAAAACCTCGAGGCACGTGGATGACTATATAACACTCCACTTAGATCGACAATCCACATACCTTTTTCCTTCATGCTTGGACATGGCTCCTAGCCATAAGGCGCTTAAGGTGTGAGTCTTCACACTTATTTGAGCCCTAACTTCCAGCCCCTCGCAGAATAAACACCAATGTATATTGTGCGGATTTTCTGCCCTTGACGCTTAATTATTAATACACGTATAGAGTTCCTTTTCCCAACCTTCGTCGCACAATCTAGAAATATGTATAGGAGTATATGAAAGCCTTTCAGGATTGTCCCTCCCAAGCTTTTGATTACATGCACACTCACTGGGATTTATTGCCATCTATCATGATATTTCTACTGGGCCTAGTCTAGCCCATTCAATATATTTGTATATGTAGATACGAAATAAGTTATCCCTCCTGAGATTTATGGGTAATCATCGGCCTCATAGCCAAGCCATTTTTGTAAAGACACTCATTCAGTTAAAAATATTTGTCAATCCCTTATGTACACAACTAATTGATTCACTTAGGAAGAATATAAGACTAACCCACTCCTAAGTATTAACTCGAGTAATTATCAACTTTGTGTCAAATTAATATAAAGAATACATAGGACATGAACATGTGTTAATATATCAGTCTCCAGGGATAAACCGTCCCTCATCATCTGCATGACAGTTAACAATATTTATACACATATGGATTTAACATCCCCTATTAATAGCATAACCATTTAACCAACAGATTACTCCGTGTGAAACATGTATCCTCTCTGGGTTTACAGATAATAAAATAAACCCATTACCCATTCTCTTAACATAGTATTATCATTGCAGAGAGCCACCCATCTCTTTAATAGTTAGGGACTTACAAGATTCACACACTCATTAAATATGAGTCATTTAAACTAGGATTATGCCCAAACCAACACAAAATTTCATGTTAGCCCACATTCATGCCTTGAGAACAACTATGTTCATTTAAACCAGAATGCCTCATTCCTCGACATTACAAGCCATGAAAAATAAATACGTTAAATGAGCCTAAAGCATTCGGGACAAGAGAGTCATAATTAGACACATATATTTGATACATTGAGCCAGGCAACTAAGAGTGGGACTTCAACTCTCCACCCAACCTTAGACACACTATAGCCAAGACTTCCTTGCAGTAGTAACCCCCAAGCCAGATTCCAAAGCTTGAGGTAGAGAGATTTTAGAGGAATTTTAAATAGTTATTATCAACTAATATAAGGTGTCTTGAGGCTACCTCACCTCCACCCACCAACTATTAGATCAAATAAACATAGTGAATCACTTCACTCAAATATCGCCATCATCCACTCAGGGTATTTAACCAATATCCTCATCAAAAACAGGGTGTCTCAAGGCTACGTTGACTTCACCCACCAATTATTTAATGATTTCGCATCACAAAGGGAACACTACCTTTTATGCAAAGAGACTTAAAATATATCATCCCAACATCTCCAGGGGATTGGATACAAATATTCTAAGTTCAAATGTGGAGAGAGGAATATATAGTTAATAACATGGAGGGTTTATTAACTATGTTACCTTGGGAGGAAAAAGAGTGCACCTTCCAAAACCTTCTCAGTGGAACTCCCACCCATGTTCTCAGCCCAAGCCTATGGAACTAACATCAAAATTTATCAACCCAATAGCCCTAGGTGCCTCCACCTCTCAAAATTTATCAACCAACACAGTCTCTAGTGGTTTTATCAACTCTGTAAGGCACAAATACTACTCAGTGATTATCAGTCAGCAAACCCTCATGGGTTTCTTAGTTGGACTATAATTTGAGCTCACTCTATAATTATCAACCAACAAATCCTTGTGGGTTTTCAGCTTTGATATCGTCAGAGTTCACATATATGTGATTATTAGTGTGTAAGACCTCGTGGGTTCCTAAGTTGTGGTATCATAAAAGTTCAGTTTTCCTCCTGAATTATCTCAGTCCTCTTATCTTTTCCTGCCCTCTCATCAATTCAACTTGCTCATCGGGAGCCTCTCAAACTCCTCTTTTCTGTGTTCCCCTCTCTTCATATGCACATGAATCGTGTATAATTTCATAGGCCTTCCTGGACTCCTTTATCTATTCCATAGGAGCCGAGTCTATTGGTAATTATTTCTTTGTGCGTAAGACCTCCTTCTCCTCAACATGTGAGAGCATGTCCCTCCAAAATGATCCGCTCTTCTCCGCTTGTTTTTGTACTTTTCTGACATACCAACCCATCTTCCATTTTCCAAATCTTCACATAATCAACCCTTTTGGACAATGCAACCCATGTTGCCTTTAAGTTTTTGTCCTCTTCTTGCTTATGGTTGAGGCTATAGGACACTTGGGCCTCTCCTCTTTTCTTCAGTAAAATTGATTACCCGATCAAAAATTTAAAACCACTTAGCCAAATAGAACTGATATTTAAAACAACAAATTATGTGAAAATTAATTGTAGATTCAATACTGCTCATGTAATGTATTAAAACATAAGACTCAAATATACTCTATTCATCTGAGGGAATCAATTCACGATTTAGAACACATATCAAAACTATACATCGTGATTCAACACACATACACATATATTTACCTAGGGGAAAGAAACTTCTCAAAACCCCTCCCTATCTGTATTACATTAATCAAAGAATCTGATACATACAATATGATTGCTCGAGCTAGAGCACAACCTACACAAGTATCTTCTATCCTCTGGTTGTTTGACTGACTTTGGCCAATAGTTAGCCAATTTAGAGCCATCCCAAGCTTCTATTTCCTTGCATTTTTTGATGAGAAATCATCCCCTATTAATTAAGGAAATTTCTCATTGAGTATTGTGCAATTCCTTTAGGCCCTTCTATGACTGCATGCACCACTTGTCCAACTTGGAAAAGTCTACAACTGATAGTACAATACCCTTGAAATCCAATCTCAAATGGATAACTCGAATTCTCTTCATGTATGAGTTAATTTAGACTGATTGATTAGTTACCTGGTTAAACACTGAAGTTACACCCCACTGCTAGACCTACCACTAGTTCCTCTAACAGTTAGAACTAGTTTAACTGACCATAACTCAATTTAATTGATTTAAATTGTTACAACTGAAATTAACTCAACCTAGGCTTCTAAAATTTAGGAATCACTGTAGAGAACTCAAGTCCATGCCCCAACTTGAATTTACTAAGCTAACTTAGTGATAATAACTATTTCAACTCAGTTAACTCATTCAAGTTGTCTTTTGATGTGGAATTTAGATTTTCTCCTAATTTAATCAGAGGTATATTTAATTAGAAATTTCTTGTTGCATTTTCAAAACTCCCTCTCAACAAGAAATGGATTCACAAATACCCTAATCCAACGCCTTTGGAATGTACTCCATGCAACACCTCTCACTTTTGTTGCTTCTACTACAACATCTGCAACTGAGAACAAAAATAAATAAAAAATAACCATTGAATTATTATGCAACTGTCTAGAAGGAAAAATGTGTTGTTGTTGACTCTTCTACAGAGCCTCCTGCTCTGCTATCAAATCTACTCTGCACTTCTCAATATTTTACTGACATTGATCCTCCTGCTACTAAATGTTGTGGGTCCCTGTAGCAAGGGTAATGATCCATGAGACAAAAACACCTTAATGGATCCTGCCCAAATTTCTGCAACTCTTGGGACTATTTTTTCACATCTCCCCACCACACACTCGGAAGTATGGCTGCATGTGCTCCCTCTACCCACTTAGCTCGAAATATCCCCCTAATGGAGGTCTTTTCTTTAGTGTAATTATCCACACTTCCTTCGGTCTGCTTCTCCATTTGTGGCTACTCCAAAACTTTTTGAGGCTTCATTTTGAGAGGTAAATCATGCTCCCTCTCAACCACCAAGTCTCTAACCTTTTCCTTGCTACTCAAGGATTTGCATGCATATTATACCTCAAGTGCATACATGTTCTTGACCCACACACCGATCTGATTCACTTGTTCCGTGGAGATGTGTCGTAGGAATGAATTTCCTTTACTGAATATCACATGGTATCCACAGTCTTCCAACATCGTGATCGAAAACATACATCACATCCTTGAGCCTGAGATGGGATCCAAACTCCCTCTGAAAGGTGATTGTACCAATACAAGTTGTTCTATACCTTTCGTTGTCTCCAAACTTAATGTTCTGCTTAAGTTCCTTCTCTTCCAAGTCACTTAAGAAATATATATTCCCCCTCATGTGGAATGAGGCATCACTATCTAGATACCACACACTACCCATCACTGTGTTGTCCATGCATGCAATGAGAGTGAAATCAAGCTCGAATTGTGAAGCTAAATCTTCACCTGTTGCAGCTACTATAGACTCCTTCTTGCTTTCCTTCTTGTGAGGACACTTCGTGGCACAGTGCCCGTATTCATGACAGTGAAAAAACTTGATATTGGACACGTATTTCTTCTTTCCCTCTTAGCTGGAATCAACCTCACCTTGGGAATTTGTTCCCTTGGACTTCTTTCCTTTGTTGACTAATGAAAATTCCTCTTCCTCTTATTTGGATGAGTTCCCATATCTTGTGTTCCTCCTGAAATCCTCCTATACCAAATCTAACCACAATATTTCCTAATTTGGATGCTTCTCCCTCCCGTTTATCGAATCCTGGTACTTGTGCCAACTCTTAGGAAGGCCTAGAAGTGTTAGGATTACCATATCATCTTCTACAACCATAACACCAACACTCCAAATTTCACCACGACATTGTGTGAACTTGCTCAGGTACTGTGGTATTGTTTCACCCTTTTGCCTCTTGGTATTCTGAAGTTTGTCCTTGAGTGCGAGCTTCATGTGGTCACTACTATTCTGGAAAAAATCTGTCAATTATTTCCACATTGCATACAAAGTTTCTTTCCCATGGATATTAGAGACAATATGTTCTTGTACTCCCTCCAATATGATCCTCCTTTCCTTGGCTATACTCTTATTCCAATCTGCTAGATTTTGAGCATCAACTGCTACTGGTCTCGAGATATCATTATCAATGAATTCCTTCAGCCCATTATCTTCCATGACTGCCTCCATGCGGTCCTTCCAGGAAATAAAATTCGAGCTACCCTCAAGGGCATACTCAAGCCTTAGACCATAGAACGCCATCCTGCAAGATCTGAAGAATAGATCCTGCAAATTTTTTCCTCCTACAAAGACAACTTCAAATTCTCTTCTCTACTATAAATATAGCTCCAATACCATGTAGAAATTAATTTTAGATTCAATACTTCTCATGTAATGTACTAAAACATAAGATTCAAATCTACTCTACTCATATGCGGAAATCAATTCACGATCGAGAACACATATAAAAAATATACAACATGATTCAACACACATATGCATAAATTTATCTAGGGGAAAGAAACTGTTCAAAACCCCTTCCTATCTGTATTGCATTAATCAAATAATCTGGATGAATACAATATGATTATGCAATCTAAAGCACAACCTGCACAAGTATCTCCAATCCTCTTCCTGCCTGATTGACTTTGGACAACACTTATCCAGTTTCAAGCCTTCCCAAACTCCTATTTCCTTCTGTTGTTTGATGAGGAATTAACCCCTATTAATTAGGGAAATCTCTCATTGAGAATTTCCCAATTCCTTTATGCCTTTCTTTGACTGCATGCACCACCTGTACAACTTGGAAAAAATTTCAACTGATAGTACATTGTCATTGAATTCCAATCTCAACTGGGAAAATCCAATTCTATGCATGCATGAGTTAATTTAGGCTTATTGATCAGTTAACTAGTTAAACACTGAAGTTCCACCCCACTGCTAGACCTCCCACTAGTTCCTCCAGTAGTTAGAACTAGTTTAGCCGACCATAACTCAATTTAACTGATTTAAATTGTTACAACTAAAATTAACTCAACCTAGGCTCATAAAATTTAGGAATCATTGTGGAGAACTCAATTCCATGCCCCCAACTCTAATTTACTAAGCTAACCAAGTGATAAAAAATATTTCAATATAGTTAACTCATTCAAGTTGTCTGTTGATTTGGAATTTCAATTTTCTCCTACTTTAATCAAAGGAAAATTAAATTAGTAATTTCTTGTTTCATTTTCAACACATTCCTCAAGCAATATCTTACCTCAAGCAACTAGAATATGTGTCCCCCTCCTCTTAGCCTTTTACATTATAACTACATAATTACCAAGAAAAATTTTTACAAGGGGGAATTAACCCGTAAGGGATGTCACAGTTGAGTCCCTAAATAAAATAAATATTTTGATATAACTTCCACTGATAGTCCTCAACCCCTAGAATAGAGCCATTGCCTCTAATGGGCTATAATAATGTCAAATTTTAATTAAAATTTTAACATCTTTTATAGCTATTTGTATATGATTTTCTAGCATTTTCCTATCCTTTTATTGTTTAGAAGGAAATTTTGGCATGGGGTATCTTTGGCTTGCATTTTACCCCATTTCATCGGTTATTTGATAATAAGTAGGGAAAAATGTGTACTTATGACCACCTTGAGAAGTGTTGTGAAGTACTTGAAAAAAACATGTTGCAGATCTGTGTGATGGGAAAATTTTATAACATTGATGTGGAACCTCTTGTGCTGATGAAATTGCATTGTAAAGTTGCAAAACCTCCCATGTTTTAAAATTTGAGTAGTATTTCATACCTGGATATATGAGATTTCAATTGCTTCAACGAGTGATTCCTGAAAAAAATTACTTCATTCAATAATCATGTTTACTAGTTTGATTTATAAACAATGATCATCTTTGACAAGAGTAGTATTTACACTTCACTTTTCTATTAGGGTATGGTGTGACTTTATTTTCCAACAATTTACTTTTCTGTTAAGGTGTGCTGTGAATTTACTTTACAATACTTTTCCTTCTATCATAGATGTGAATGTACTCTTTTGTAATTTACTTTTCAGTTGATTTGTTTTCCACACTTGTACACAAAATTGAGGGTCAATAAAGAGCATGATGAAATAACAACATGGTATGCAAGTTGGTGATGAAATATGAGATATATTCAAGAATCATGTCCTTGAACTTGAAGAAGGTGCCAATACCTAAGTGTTTCTCTATGTATTTTTACAAAATAGCCTAAAATATCATACAATAGGATCTCAAAAATATCATAGAAGACTCAAGAATCTAAGGAAAATGGAGAGGCATCAAATCCACCTTCCTTTACCTTATCCCAAAGGAAATAATGTTACTAGTTTAACACATATCCTTTTGCAATGTCTCCCACAAAGTGTGTTCCAAGATTATTGCTACAAGACTCAAGTCAATGATAGGAAAAATCATTTTATGCGAACAAAGGGTTTCATATTAATATTGATCATCATAGAAAACATTATTCTAATTCACGAATTTATGCACACTGGTAAATCTCTCAAGAAACAAGATATGGGAAAAAATGAATATGGAAAATTCCTTGGAGAGAGTGAAGCATGGGGTTCTCTTATTATTATTGAATATTGATCCTATTTCCACCCTCAGTAAAATGAACATCCTTGTTCCTTTGGTTGAGCTCCTCAAATTTCCTGATCAGCTTGATAAGGTAAAACATTAGGAGTATTAGAGGTGAAACCTTAGCCAAGTCGTCTAAATGGTAGGACCTGTAAAGTATATCTGTATTTCATATAGTTATGTCAGTTGATCAATATTGAAACCCAGGGGTTGCACTATGAATAAAAATGGTTTCATATCCATCAGATCCAATTCCAACAGTTGCATATCAAGATCCTATCATTCCTTTCAATTTCGACATTATAGTAGGAGCAGCAGAAGAGATACATGTATCAGAAGTAGAGAAACCACCAAAGGTGAGCCCTTAAGAGCATGCCCGTCCAAAGTGTATTGACCCAGTATTAATAAGAACTTGCACTCTTCCCAATTCTACCACCTAAAATAGGCTTGACTTAGAGAGTGCATCAAACTATCAATCACAAGTGGAGAAAAATTGACCTATCATCATAAATAAGCTAGCACCCTTTCATAGTGGATGGTACACCACATATTAGGTAATATGAGAAGGAGTATGACATTGATGTGGAACCTCTTGTGTTGATGAAATTGCACTGTAAAGTTACAAAACCTCCCATGTTGCAAAAACTGAGTAGTATTTCATATCTAGATCTATGGGATTTCAATTCCTTCAACGAGTTATAGTCATTCTTGAAAAATTGTAATTCATTCAATAATCACATTTAATAGTTTGAGTTATAAACAATGATCATCTTTGACAAGAGTAGTATTTAGACTTCACTTTTCTATTAGGGTATGGTGTGACTTTACTTTCCAACAATTTACTTTTCTGTTAAGGTGTGGTGTGAATTTACTTTATAGTACTTTTCCTTCTAGCATAGATGTGAATGTACTCTTTTGTGATTTACTTTTCAGTTGATTTATTTTCCACACACACAAAATTGAGGGTCAATAAAGAGCATGATGAAAGATAAATATGGAAATCCATTCCAAAGATATTAACAAATAAATATAGCAACATGTTATGTAAGTTAGTTATGAAATATGAGATATATTCAAGAATCATGTCCTTTAACTTGATGAAGGTGCCAAGAACTAATTGTTTCTCTATGTATTTTTGCAAAAAAAACTAAAATATCATATAATAGGAGCTCAAACATATCATAGAAGACTCAAGAATCAAAGGAAAATAGGAGAGGCACCAAATCCACCTTCCTTGCCCTTATCCAAAAGGAAATAATGTTACTATTTTAACACATATCCTTTTGCAATGTCTCCCACAAAGTGTGTTCCAATATTATTGCTACAAGACTCAAGTCAATGATAGGAAAAATCATTTTATAGGAACAAGTGGTTTCATATTAATATTGATCATCATAGAAAACATTATTATAATTCAAGAATTTATGCACACTGGTAAATCTCTCAAGAAACAAGATATGGGAAAAAATGAATATGGAAAACGCCTTGGAGAGAGTGAATCATGGGTTTCTCTTAAACACCCTAAATCACTTAAAATTAGAGAAATTTGGATATCTTAATTTTGTGGATGGATAGGAAACCCATAGATAATTCCTACGAGAATGTGGACAAGGTGTTTTCAAGCATCCATAGCACTCATACATGGATTCCTTCTCTCTTCATGTTGGTACATTCTCATAGCTTGGGAAAAGCGTAAAGGAGTCCATATGGAAGGAGTAATTACCTTGGGTAGAGACAGTGAGAGGGATAAAACCCATGAACCATTTTAAGGTCACATATGACCTACTACTCTTGGCTTGGGCATCCATCATGATTGAAAAGAGACTCAAGTTTCTCTTATATAAATTCCTATAAGCATCACAGGGTGCTTTAAAGAATATAAAATATAAGGTAGGGTGCTCTAAATGATAAAAAAATGTAGGTATATGGGTGGAATATTTCATATACCTACCTATTGACAAGTGGAAAAATCCCTTCATCAACTAGTGGAAAGCTACTCTTTTTCCAATCCAGATTAAATTGACTCTCATTTTATATGGTAGTTCTCGACAAATATGTGGGATCGATTAGCCACTAAAAAATTGTTATTTGAAAAGATATTTTTAAAGCTTTCCTAAATCTAATTGCAATCCTATTTGATAGAAATAAGACTAACCATCTATATATATCCACATTTTATAATCTAACTATCCTAATGAAGATAAACAAATAGTTATAACCATCCTCATTAAAAGAAAATACATTTTAAATTATATCCAAATGAAAAATGAATTACTTTAGAAAAGAAATAATTCATGTTAAAACAATTATCAAACACAAATGTTAATCCTAACTTATAAAAAATTATTTTAACATTTTGACAATGTAATCAATTTAAAAACAAAACAATACAAAAAATCTAATACAATTTCAGACATAAAATTATTTCAAACCTTAAAGTTGCATAATATAACACATCCAAGAAAGTAAAACCAAAAATGTATTTTCACTAATTATTATAAGTGTTCAAATCCATATTTAAATTTCAATAATAATATACAAAATTCAACTACATATTTTCAAACTCAAAAAAAGAAATCCTGGCTTCAAAACAAAGAAGTCTACCCTTTTACAAAAAAAAAATTTCTAACTATTATCATTAATACAATACCACATACATTATATTATCAACCTTTCAAATTACAATGTTAATATACTAAAATAGCACAAGCTTCTCCATGCAATGGTCCACTTCTCTCTGCAATGACAAACTCAAGTTTCAACTCCATGATAGCTTAGACTCTTTACATAACAATACCACATACATTATATTATCAACCCTTCAAATTACATGTTAATACACTACAATAATACACTACAATAGCACAAGCTTCTCCATGCAATGGTCCACTTCTCTCTGCAATGACAAACTCAAGCTTCAACTCCATGATAGCTTAGGCTCTTTACATGCTCTCCACACCCTTAAATATTTGTAGTGAGATCCTTCTTTAACAATGTAAGCAACTTTAAATCCAAAAACTAAATATGAATGGTGAAAATTAATAACGTTAAATCAAAATTAATCAAAATATAAATTCAAATAAATTTATATGATAATAAAATTTAATAATAATAAATAAATCAAAATTAAGTTAATTATAATATTAGAATTTAATATAAATTTAAAATAAATAAAATCTAATAAAAAATCTTAAAACATATTATATTAATAACTATAATATTCAGTGTTAATCCACTACAATAGCACAAGCTTCTCCATCATGGTCCATTTCTCTATGCGATGACAAATGCAATGTTCAACTCCATGATAGCTTAGGCTATTTACATGCTCTCCACTCCTTTAAACATTTGTACTAAGATTTTATGTAACAATGTAAGTAACTTTTAGAGTGGGGTTTTGGTTAAATTGTGATGAGGCAGGTTGTTATAACATTCATTATAGGTTCAATTCTTTTTCCAGTTAGTTGGGGGTGATGCATCTGGACATGTTGATAAAGATAGAATAAAAAAAAAGAGAAAAATGAAAAATACTACCAAACTTAAAAAAAAAACAATATAAGTAACTTTAAATACAAAAACTAAATATGAATAGTGAAAATTAATAACATTAAATTAAAATTAATCGAATTAAAATAAATTTATATAATATTAAAAAATTAATTGAATTAAAATAAATTTATATAATATTAAAATTTAACAATAATAAATAAATTAATAAATCAAAATTAAATTAATTATAGTGCTAAAATTTAACATAAATTTAAAATAAAAATTATGATAAAATCTAATAAAGAAAATTAAAACTCCAATCCAATATAGTAGATATGTTGTAATGTAATGTTTAATATTTTGACTAAATCAAACTACATAAAAATAAAATTAAAATTAAATAAAAAAATTATGATTTAAAAATATTTATTATAAATATAACATGCCGCCACTACTTACTATTTATTTTATGAAAAAAATAATTAATAACAAAACTTATTTTATATATTGTATTTAAAACACTTTTTAAATTGAGTTTTATCCTATTGATCTCGTACAAATAAATTTTACTCATTTTTAAAATTGCAATTGCAAATATTTTAATGACATTGCTATACAAAGTTTAATTGATAAGTATTAAATAGATGTTTAAAAAAAAATATTAGTTTAAGAAAATATTCTAGATGAATATTTTGTGGAAAATTTGAAATTAATTATTCGTTTTCGTTGAGAAAAATAAAATTAGTTTATTAATAAAATTCCATTCTTATAATTGTATGTGCTTCAAGCACATTGGCATGGAGATTTGTTTCCAAATTTACACTGCTACAACAACGAGTGCTACGTGGCTCCATTCGCAAGTCAACCAATTCACTTTTTTTTAAGATGAAAAAATGCATGGTATATATAATGTGTCAGTGCATTTGCATAGCATATTCCAGAAAATTTCTTACATGCTTCTTAGAGCTCACAGTAACATTGTTAAAAAAAATTGTTCCTAACATATTGCTCAGATGATTCGTGGATACATAAAAGTATAGAGTGAAACACGCACAAAAATTAGGTACATGTATCAGAAAATATGAACCAAAAAAGAGACACAAAACAGTTCCACGAAAAGAAACAGTGGATTGATATTACGGAGAAAACAAAAATGAGACCCAGACTTGAGTCACAACGAGGAGGCCATGTCGCGTTACGGTGGCTATAAGTCGACCATTCAGATTAGTTAGAGGGGCAACATAAAAAAGGTTCATCGTTACCATCTACCTTCACAGTTTTAGCAGGAAGAGTTTATCAACCCACAAAATCAGAGAAATTTTACTATGCCACTAGCCCCTCTTCCTTCGGCGTCCAATAGTTCAAAATGCATGATTCCAAAGGTCCCCTGCAGTGCTTTCTTGGACAACCTCTCTCGGTAGATGTGGTTGAAAGTGATGTTTGAGAAGGTCTTACGAAGTTCTTTGATCCTATCCAGCCAAGAAAACAAGTGTCCCGGTGCCAGAGTGTTATGACTATTTATGCACTGAATAAGCACCTTTGAATCTCCAAAACCCCAAAGAATGTCAATGTACAACTACTTAGTGAACCATAGGAGTCCCCACAGTGTTAGTGTCTCAGCGCTAGTGTTTGTACATTGTCTCCCAAACCAATGAATTTTATAATGGCACTGTGGATTTATAGTAGACATGCCCCACATCCACAACTATGATTCAGGGCCACACCATCACAAAACCCCGTCGGATAGTGGATGTTGAAGGGTTTGAGTCTATGAGAAAGATCCTTTGGTGGTATGTTAAGACTCTTTGGTCTCCCTCATCCCTGCAAAACCCGTTTTGCCACCCCCTCCCCACCCATCGTGCAAATTTTTTCTTGGAAAATCCACTTGTTACATCCACACCACAATTTCCAATGACATATCGGGGGATGTCTCTTAGGTCAGCACCCCTCTCGTTCCCTCTCGTTCCACCATGTGACACAGTCCTGAATCGAGATAAAAAGTATGCCCCAGATATTTTTGGCAAAATCATAGTTGTAAAACAGAGGCATTGTCTTCCTCTGCACGCATGAAGAGTCTAGAGATCCTTGACCCAATACATCCTTTCCTCATGAGATTAGGCCAAGTGAGATTCTTGTCTTTCCAAACTAGCCAAAGAAATATTATGATTTCCACCTGAACTTTCGTCTTCCACGATTTCCCAAACCAACATGTATGTGGATTTCCCCTCTTTTGTAGAACAAGGTCCCTGCAGGTGTCTCGAGTAATCACATGTCCATCTTTCATAGTGCCTCATCATGAAATATGATCTCCCTGCTGACAATGGAACAATCCCATGTACCTCAGTCCCTCAATGTACCTATCCCATGCACCAACGATGTGGTCGGAAATCCCCATGTCTGTTGCCGCCTTCCATATTGGGTAGCCTTCGAACCATTATTTGATGGCCTGTCCAATATAAAATATGCCCCTGCTGTGTAGTTAGTTGATAACACCAATGTCCATATTGTCATGTAAATGGAAAGCCCGAATGACCCCATCTCCAATTCGTATTTTTTCACCATTGCCAAAAATCCAACATAGTCTTCTCATAAACAGAGTCAAGGTGTTCCGAAATCCCATTCCAAATAGACGAGCCCCTTGTATTAAGGTGTTCCCCATGAATGAACATCACTTCCAAAGACCGTGTCTTCAGGTATTTTCCCCTGACGATATCCCGCCATAGCCCTAGATTTTTTAGACCTCTCCACATTGATTTCATTAGCAATGCCATCCCAAAAACATAAGTGTCTAGAATCCCCCATCCTCCCACATATTTCGGCATTGAAATATTATCCCAATTTTCCAGGTGGTATTTCCCTCCCCCTTTTCCCCCTTCCCATATAAAATTTGTAATAGTTGATGTAATTCTTTTGATGACGGATTTTGGAAGGAGATAAAGATGTGCCCAGTAAACCGATAGTTTTTGTAGAACCACCTGAACCAAAATCAGTCTTCCACCCCTCGAGAGCCACCTGGTGGTCCAACTGTTGATTCTTTCCCTGATTTTCTCAATGAGCCACAACCTGTCTTCCACCCTATATTGCGTGGGCTTTAGTCGGAACCCTAAATAGGTAAAGCCTTGTTTAATCAGGGTGCTTCTGAAGTTGAATATGTCGACCACCTGTTTTGATATCTCTTGATCCCCCACAGAGAACATAATACTAGATTTTTCCTCATTCGCTATCATCCTTGATGCCCTTCCAAATTTCAACAGTATGTAGTTTATCTCCATCCAGTATTGTTTCTTGAGCATAACAAAAATTAAAACGTCATCCACGAAAAGACTGTGTGAGGCATGTCTGTCTGTCGTGACTTTGATTCCTCGGAAAGTTCCCAGCCCAACCGCCGAGTTGATCTTATTGCTTAGAGAGTCTAGTACCAGAATTAATAACAACGGTGAGAGGGCACAACCCTTTCTGAGTCCAAGAGCTGCATGGAAGAAGTTTGAGGGGGTTCCATTGATCAGGACCACCATCGAAGCCCCAGTAATGCATCCCACTATCCACTCCACTGGCTCACACTTCATCCCAATCTTGTACATGATCATATGCAAGAAGGCCCAATCCACCCTATCATATGCTTTTTTTAGATCAACTTTCATCACTTTCACTTTCATGTGTCTTGTATGAATCTAATGAATCACTTCCTGGGTTGTGGCTACAACATCATGAATTAGCCTGTTGTGAAGGAAAATGAATTTCTCCATCGAGATATGATGGGACAATACCCCTTTAATTATATTAGAAATGATTTTTGAGATTATCTTATATAGAGTATTGCATAGGGAAATTGGCCGGAAATCCTTAAAAGTCCTCGATCCCTTCTTCTTGGGGATTAAGGCTATGAAGGTTGAATTAATCACTCCATTGACATGTCCATTTATTGTCGCCTCCTCCTCCAGGTTCGCTATGTCTTGTAGAAATTAGTTCAAAAAGTGAATGAAGAAGTCCAGAGTCCACCCATTCGAACCCAGGCTCTTGTCCCGTGCAAAATATTTAAGCACTCCTTCAACTTCAGCCTTGCTGACCACTGCCCCTCGTCTTAAGTTATCCTGTTCCGAAAACATGAGAGGGAAATCCTCCACTCCTCAGAGTTGATCTTCGATGGTAAGTTTCTCTCGAGCTTTAAAAATACTTTCAAAGTGCTTCACAACTTCCCTTTGGATAGCTTCAATTTTATAATAGTGAACCTCGTCCACAATAATCTTCCAAATTGCATTCATGTTCTTCCTTCCATTTGCAAAAGCAAGAAATTTTTTTGTGTTTCCGTCACCCTCTTTTAACCACAGGGCACGACTCTTGAGCCACCATGTCAATTCCTGTGCAAGGAAAATCTTATGTTTCTCAGTCTCAAGAGTTATGATTCTATTCCATCCCTCCATCGTTATATGTCCCCCATCAGTAGCATCAAAAATATGATTGGACTCCCAAAGTTTCCCTGTAAATCCTTTTGGATTTGTCTCTTCTTTAGTCTTTCTCAAACCCGCACCTTTGTTTTGATTTGTTGAAGTGTCTTAGACAAGGGGTCCATGGAAGAAATCCCTTCCTTATAGTTGCTTTTAAGAAAAATAGTAACTAGGGAATTAAATTCCCCATCATCTAGCCATGTTCGATTGAACTTGAAGGGGCCGCCCCTTAATATTTTCTCAAATTTCCATTTCAAAATTATAGGTCGAATGATCTGATATTAGAGGTCCCTCCACCCACGACTTTGTTGATCCCATTTGTTCCAACAGAGTTTCTTTTACAAAAAAGCGATCAATGCACTTTGCAATGTAATCCTCACTGTTTCTGTCGTTGTACCATGTGGGGCAACATTCCACCATTTTCAGATCAATAAGTCGGGCCACCCTGATCATGTCCGCAATATGATCTGCAATTGGATCCATCCTGAAATGTACTCCCCAGTAGTTTCCCCTATCGAGTGTCACATTCATATCACCTGCCATCAAAGAATTTCTCAAATTAAAAATCCCGCAGACCTCCATCCTCCTTCAAATTTACCCCTCTCGTTGTATGGTGCATAAATATTAACAAGATGTATTATGCTCTTATGGCTCCAGATGAAACCAGTCAAGACAATTCCACCAAAAAACTTGAATGCTTTGAGGTATGCCCACCTCGGATCCCACAAAACTGCCAGACTGCTAGAGCCTCCCACAACATCGGAAGCCACAACATGCCATGCTAGACACATAGTATGGAAGAAATAGATCGACTTTTCAGTCGTTGTCATAGTCTCTTGAATAAAAATAAGAAAAGGATCAATCTTGCGGTGAAAATCGTGCAAGGAGACGAATTTTTCTCTCCCCCCAGACCCCGCATTTTCAGAGAGAAACAGATCATTAAGACTTGAAACGAGCGGGTTCAAGTACTCTAAGGACCCTGTCAAGTACAAAGGATACTGGGAGATCTGTGAAATTGCCAAAAAGAGAAGCCCTGAGGAAGGCCAGATAAGGATGGGTTTTTTTATTAAGGCGTGGACACCCTTTCCCTCTCTTAATGGTAACGTTGCTCGCAGAGGCCGGACTGATGGCTATAGGGGGAGACGCAAGGCACTCATGGTGGACATTCAGCGGAGCCATATCATCATTTTGGTTGTGGAGCAGAAGCTCCAGGTCACTGCCAATCGAGTTAGTAGGGGACACATGCGGAACATAGTGGGGGGATCCGGATGTACTAGGGACAGCAGGGGATATAGGATCGACTGGAAACTCAGAACGCTGATGAAGATCAAGATCAGGAGGTGTTCCAACCCCGTTCCCATAAAAGACAATCAATGGAATGTCTAGTAGTCTCAGAGGTGGCCGAGATTTACCCACCCTCGGCGTGGAGCTAAAACCCCTATGAGAAGGTGGAGTAAAAATCCGGGTATGCCCCTCCCATTGCGAATGTACATAATCAACACCCCCGGATAGTAGACAAAAACAATAAAAGGTTGGGCAGTATCATAAAAAATAGGCATACCTCTTTGAGACCGAGACGACGACAGATCCAAGTTCTCGTCCAGTTTCTCTGGGCAGTGTTGCTCACCGGGTGAACGTGATTCCCCATCTTTCCGAGAAAACTGCCTATGGCAAGTTCTCATGAGATGTATGGTTCGGTGGCAAAGGTGACAGTGGAACAACATTTGCTAGTAATCAAGACATTGACGGTGAACAACGTGCTCCCATGCCAAGTCGATGAAAGGAGGTAGACCACCGGAGAAAGAGATTTCCACCAAGACCCAGACCACCCTGTTGGAGTAATCACCACACCTCTATGGAATCCATAATTTCCACCCTGGGGATCCTAGTTACCGGTTTGGAAGTTTACCAACACTTGCGAGTTTTCGTGTAACGACAGACCTCTACATGGTCAAAGCCTGGACCCAGGTTCGATTCCCCCGAGCTGTGTTTGAAGAGAGCTATTGATTCCCCAAACTGTGTTTGAGGGAGGTGTTGGAATAATCACCACACCTCTATGGAATCCATAATTTCCACCATGGGGATCTTAGTTACCGGTTTGGAAGTTTACCAACACTTGCGAGTTTTGGTGTAACGGAAAACCTCTACACACCTACTCATCGAAAACCCCTAAGCATTTCAGATCGACAAATCTGCATTTGCCAATGAAGTTCCTAATCGCCATGAGGACATGCAGCGTCCAAAATTCAAGCAATAAACCTGGCATCTTAACCCACACCATATGGTTTCTCTGGGTGTCCTTTGTAGGGTTAAAGCCAACGTACCCCCGGTGGAGCGCAAGGAAACATCGTCCTAGTACCCATGGCCTCCGCAGAACTTCTCCCACATCCTCGGGATTCATGCAATGGTAGCTATACCATCCATTCAATAACTTGCAAACCTTTGGCAGTTAGCCCAATATCTTAATCCATGCATCTTGAAGCCACAACGCCATATCCACATTCTAGTCCTGCTCGAAATACCACCTACCCACTAGAGCACGGGATTGGAGGCTGGACGCCCGATCCCACATGACGTCGTGACCAAAACTTAAGAGTCGGCCCTCCGACGCAGGTTTGAAAGGCTTAGACTGTTTGAAAGTGGGTCTGTGTAAAACAGAGTGGTTCAGAGCACGCTGAGATGGTTCCCAAGCCGCACCCGCGGGTCCGTTACCATCTGTACTAGGTGAAGGAAGAGTCGGCGCTGAATTTGGTCGAGAAATGCAGACGTCTCCAGGTATACTCCTACCACCACCCTCCACCACCTCCACACCACGAATAAGTGAATCATCATTATTCTCGTCGTCTAACTCCTCCAGAAAGGAGGCCAGTTCCACCATTTGTACTATCCAGGTGGCAAGTACTGCCAACAGCGGTCGAAAAGGGATGCAATGTTCCTTTCGATGCAAATTAGTGAGGCTCAAAGCCCAGTGGTACAATCTGCCCCAAAATAGCCATCAGCTTATGAAATAGAAGCGTATACCAATATGGGGGTATGGGGCATGCCCCGCTACATAAATTCCACTAATGAAACCACCACCCCGTCGTCAGCACCAAAAAACTAACCCGCTCCTTTGGATGACAGGGGTCTTCAGTAGCCGTCGAAAGAATAAAAAAACATCTAGATAAGTCGGTATCAGAGGAGAGTGTGATTACTCTAGGTTGTATGCGGCGGCGGGGAATTAATCTGTCATGACAAGAGGTGTCTCACCCAATTCAGATTGTCAAAAAATCCCGCCACCCGGTTCCGTCACCGGTCCTCTGGTGTCCCCGAAAAAATATGAGCCCAGGTTCTCGAGGATTGCCAACAGGATCACACCAGCACCAGTAGCGGAGCTGACCCCAGCAGGAGAGGCCCTCTGTCCGAACTATCAACCCCTCCACCCAATCAGGAAGTCCAGGAGCAAGTTACTGACAATAATAACAATAGCTACACCCACATAAATACCACCATTTATTACACAAATACACCTAGACGCTCTCGCAAGGTTTTGAAATGATAAAGGATTGCATCCATTTATCCCACAGAGAAAGTTGTACAGATTCACCGGAACCCTGACCAATGGGAATAAGATAGATATGGTAAAAATGGTTCCATAGGCAGTCTCCCATTTTCCGGTCTCGAGACCATAAGCCTTGCCACAAAATTAATAAGATGACCCCACCAATAATATAAAAATATAATAAGAAAAAGAAGCACACCTAATCACAAAGGGTTAATGAAATGGAGCCATGGACAAGGTGGAGCGGAAACTACGATAGGGGTTGCTCGAAAAAAGTGTTTAGACCTCAAAATACTCTAAACCAACTCTCACTTCTTGATGTCATGTTCAGACATTAATTTTTAAGTAAAGATTTGTCTCATATTTAGCACAATCAACAAGGATGTGGGCAGAATAATTTTAATGCATTAGCAAAGAATAATTTTAATCCTTTGTTGTAATCTTGAAAACACTGGCTCCATATTTTTTGTTTGTTGTCTGGCTTTCTTGGCCATTGTTACTGTTTTAAATACCTGCAGTTTTTTTGTGATCTACTGACTTCACACGACTATATAATATAAGATTATGTTAATGTACTACTTTTTTAATCAATAGAATGAATGTTTTTTTTTCTGTATAGAAAAAAAAAAGGTTAGCATGAGAGTAATTGAAAAAAGTGAACAACTTTGCAAATGTGTTTTGTTTTTTAATGAGATAAAGGCTCTTAACCATTTAAAAAAATTAAAATAAAATAAAACTCCTAAAAACTAAGTCTCAATTAATAACATAGAATTATATCGCTTTTAACAATTTTTTTTTAAATGAATTAAAACCTCTAAAAATTAAGTCTCAATTAATAACATAGAATTATATTTTCAAATGAAATTTATATTGAGTTTGAAAACATAATTGGTTAAACAAAACCTTATTAATTTTAGTGACTTTGAACTTATTCCATTAACATCATATGCCTACTATCATCATAACTAAGATGAACTATTTTTTTATTCAAAAGTTGAAAGCAGGAATTAAAATGTTGAAAGCAGGGAAGGCAAAGGACTTGGTTGAACCTCAAGCAGAATATCTAAAGTGGGGAATGAACATTTTGGAACCCCACATCATGGAAATATTCAACAATGTCATTCAACAAGGATTCCCAAGGGATTGGACAACTAGTCTAGCAATTCTCCTTTTTAAAAGTAGAGACATTAATAATCGTTCCAAATATAGAATCATTATGATCAATCCTTTGTTTGCAAAGCTTTTCAGTGGCATGGTAGAAAATAGAATCAGTAAGTGGGAAGAAGTAAAAGAAAAGAGGGCAAAAGGGCAAGCAGGTTTTAGGTCGAAGCATTCTACAGTAGATCATGGGATCACACTGAGACACATTGTTGAAAAGGTTTGGGGGAGAAAAGAAGTATTTTTCTGCTTTGTTGACTTAAAAAGGGCATTTGACACGGTCCCTAGAGATAATTTGTGGCGTAGAATGGAAGAACTTGAAATTCCTTTACAATATAGAGCTGTTGTCCATAGGCTTTATGAAGAGGTGAAAGTCAAAATTAGAACTTCAGCTGGCATTTCAGAAAGTTTTAGAAGTGACATTGGAGTCAAGCAAAGTTGCCCTTTATCCCCTACCCTTTTTGGTTTATATATTGACAAACTGGAAGAGTGGCTAAATTTGCAAGGTGGGGATGGTGTTCGACTGGGGGAGTTTGTGATAAAGCTTCTTCTATATGCCAATGATCTTGTGTTGGTTGCTAAATTGGCCTATGGATTGCAGATGCACCTATATGCACTTGAGCATTTTTGTAAAGCGGTGGGGATGCAAGTCAATACCAGTAAGACCAAAATAATGATTTTTTCTAATAAAAGGAAGCAAAGCCAGCATACGTTCTTCTTTGAAGGCAACATTCTTGAAGAAGTAAATAAATACAAGTACCTCGGGATCGATTTCAACAACAAGCTTAATTGGAAGGATTGCAAAAAGGAAATAATTTTAGGATGGTGGAAAGCATTATATGCACTTCAAAATAGATGTAGAGAGGCAGAGTTATGGGATTGGAACATTATCAAAGTACTTTTTGGACTCCTAGTTTTTCCAGTGATATTATATGGGTGTGAATTGTGTGCTAGCAGCACCCATGTTTCAAAATGGAAACAAATTGAAAAAATTCAAAAATGCTTGATCATGAGCAAGTTCAAAATAAAAAGTTCGGTTCCCTATGAAATAATTTTGAGTGAAACAGGGGCAGCTCCCATCGAAGCAATTGCCATGGTGCGCCTTATAAGGTATCTAAAAATAATTGAGCAAATGGGAGGAGGTATATGGCCGAAGGTTATCTTCAATGAAGGTATGATTGAAAGAAAGAAATCACGGATGAGACAAAACAACAAATGGATGCAAAAATGGAATATTTGCCTGAATGCATGTCCCACAAATATCAAGGAGTTAAAGAATTTTGTGCTGGAGAAGGTTTGTAAGGGTATATGGGGAAAAGAGTTGGGTAGAAAGAAGAAGTATTATGTCCAAGAATTCAACCCCACTTGTGATCTCAAACAAAAATAATACATTGGAGCTAGCATTGCATGGAGAGCAAAGATTCTTATTGCTCAATTAAGAACTAACTCACATCAACTTCGGTGTGAAATAGGGCGGTGGAAGAGACCTAAAGAAGCTTGGGAAGAAAGGGTATGTACTTTTTGCACCTCTGGGGCAGTGGAATCAGAAAAGCATTTCATTTTGGAATGTGACGCTTTCAGAGACATCAGGGACGGTTACCACAGTATGTTAGCATCAATTCCGTGGCATTGTCTTTTCAGTGATGGAAATATTAGAAGGTTGGATCAACTCATCATCAATTTGAGTAGAAAAGGGTTGAATTACAGAAGGCAAAAAACAAGGAAGTTGGTGGTCCCATAGACTATTTTTAGTCTCGTGGACCTTAAAATTTCATTCATTCATTCATTTTTTTTTTATTAATTCCTTTCTTTTCTAATCGCCAAATTAATATACACTTTTGAAAATTATATAAATTGAATTGAATTTAAAAGAATTAAAAATTATTGAAATATTTATTAATGAAAAATATTTAATTAATAAAATCTCAATATTTAATTCTATTATTTCTCACATAGTTTTAGATTGACAATGAATGAGTGCACTAATGAGACACTTCTTGGAATAGGTCGTTGATTCAAATCCCTGATCACTGGTTCTATCGGCCTAACCTATAAAAGAAAAACAATAAATAAAATTTATTTTCACCATTTTAATAATATTATCTAACTTTATAAAATTATAATAAAAATATTTAAGGGTTAGCCTAGTTGGTTGACCTCTCTTAATAAAAGGTCACAGATTCAATTCTTTTGACACTTTTGGGGCTACGCTTTGTAGTTGAATTTTAGTGATTCTTTCCTGTAAATACGGTAGAGATATTGTAATGTAATTTTTAATATTTTGAATAACTCAAATTACATAAAAATTAAAATTAAGTTAAATAATCTTTTTAATGTAATGTAAACATTTTAGCTCCATTAAAATAAAACAAAAAAAATAAAAATGACCTTATGAAAATAAAATAATAATAATAATAAAAACTCATGGTATTAATAACCCGTGGTATTCATGTGAAATACCCCCTATTTAAAGGGGGAATTAAATCAACATAGATTCATCTTAATTGTGGATCTACCAAGGGCATTGAGGGATCAAATCTCTTTTCACTCTAAAATAGATTTGATCCCTTAGTTGAGCTTACAAGAAGTGATCCTTTCAAATAGATCTATCTAATAAAAATATTATGTAGATGTAGAAGTCACCAATCTCCAAAAGCCACACACACACACACACATATATAATCTTTATTGTGCCTCCAACCTAGTATGAAACATATGTTATAATGTAATGTTTAACTTTTTGGCTATGTCAAATTACATAAAAATAAAAATAAATAAAAAGATTAATGTAATGTAATGTAAGCATTTTAACTAAGTCAAAATAAAATCAAATAAAAATAAAAATAGCATTCTAAAATAAAATAAAAATAAAAATGACTCATAATATTGAGAACCCATAATATTCACGTGGAATGTTGCCTATTTAAAGGGGTAAATTAAACTAGCCTAACTTTGGATCTACCAAATGTTGATAGGGATAAAATCTCTTGATATACAAACCTCTTTTTACAATGAAAAAATATTTGATCTTTTGAGGTGCTTAATAAATCCGAAATTAAAATGAATCTAAACTAGTTATAATACAATCATAACATTTGACATAGTAATAAAGTGAAACAAAAAAAATAAAAAAAAAAATAAAAATTGATCCCTTAAAGTGCTTAGTAAATCTAAAATTAAAATAAATCTAAACTATTCATAAAACAATCATAACATTTAACATAATAATAAAAAAATAAAACCAAAGAAAATTAAAATCCACTCTAATAGTAACTAAAATAATTCAAACCTAGAGTGATTCAAAATGAAACTAAAACTAAATTAAACCAAATAAAGTAATTTAAAATAAAATTTAAAACTAGAAGCTAAATTAAAACAAAAGTAACAAAATTTAAATGAAACGGCTTCCCCTATCGATGTAACTGAACCGTCAAATTCTTTGCAATTTTGGTGTATTTCTGTGATCCATTTCTCAAAATTTAAATGAAACGGCTTACGAATTCTTGGCATCGTTTTGCTGCGATATCACTCTACATTTGTCTCCCGTACAAAGTCATGCAGTGTTTCCTCGTGTCGTGATTTCGGGGAATTATTTTCTCAATATTATCTTTATATTTTGACTTACCAAAATTAAAATTAAAAATTAATTAATTAAAAAATTTATTATCATAATATTTTGATTTAGTCAAATTATATTAAAATAAAATTCATAATTAGTGATTAAATTATTCAAAATTCATTTTAATTTTAGATTTATAGTGTCCAAAAAAATATCTCTCTATTAAATTTTCATAAAGAAATCTAACTTATTCATTGATCAATTATGATATTACATATATACAAGAAGTGTTGTCTCAAGATAGGGAGACTATCTTGGACACACAAAACTAGGAAACAACTCCTACCTAATAGGAACAAACTCCTTTACATAGTAAGAGTCACAACTGAGACAAGTAGGAATTACATTTTCCAACACACCCCCTTAATGACTACATGTCTCGATATCAATCTGCAAAATCTACATCCGGTCCAGTCTAGTAATTACACGTTGTATCTTGTTCATACAATTGTCGATGTCCATATAAATGAACAACCATCTACCAAAATGCATGGGTTTCCAGCCACTACAACTGCCAGTCTACTAGAAAGTTCTTCACATACATGGTTCATCCAACCTCTCGATGAACTCCCCCTAAATATAAAATTTCACCTCATGGAGTCTAAAACCAATACGGCCCACCCAAATGTATCCATCCTGCATGACACACTCTTCGAGGGTGTTAAAACTCTCTAACGGAGGGAACACATAACAAAGAGGTATGCATGCCTCTCTAGGTCTTACAACAGGTACACAAAACATTTCAAGGACCACAACTAACAATATATGACATGTAGATTTTCTCTAATTACAATATGTGACTCATACTACAACATGTTAGTGAGTCCATTCCACAAACTCGCACTAACTCACACAGTGTCCATCATCATTTAATAGGTGATGTTGCTCCTTTACCTTATTTTTTGAAATTGTTCACATCTTAGGCATCTTTGTCTTTGTCACTTAAATCTTGGAACTCCATGCTTAACCTGTGATTTGTTAGAGTAGTCAATTCTAATAAAATAACTTCATATTGAGGTGGCTAATCTCAATATGTATATTGATTTTAATTCCAAAAACTTTCATCATTAAAAATTCCATTTACCCAAGCATGCACTAACAATCATGCTTTCAAACAAACAACTAAATTTGTATCTTCACTAAACAAAGTCACTGGTTAAACAGAAGAAAAGACAAGGAAGAGTGATATATTGCCGAAAAGAACATCAAATTTGCCAACAATTCTCCTGTCGCGGTCACAAGCCATGTAGCATCTTCACAAGGCCGAATTGGCATGAGGTGGCTCGATAGTATGAAGACTAGGCCTCCACTACCTTCTTTTAGTGAGAAAGTTGTATAGATTATACAAACAATATGTATACCAATGGATTCAATCTGATCATGATGACGGTGTAGATATCGCGTGAGAAGCATATGAAATGGCGGGAATGATTTTTCATAGCTCGCCTGACACTAATCGGTGCTGGAAACTTGTCCAACTGGCCATTAAAGTGGCCGACCTTGATAATTTCTGGACTCACTATCTCAGTATGTGGGAATGATGAGGGTTTCGATCCCATATGTGTTAAAAAATAGTTTATGCAATGAATACAACGTTTCAAGAATCGAATTCAGGGAGGCCAAGTGCCTGATAATTGATGGACGAATCGGTAAATTTGAGATTACAAAGGCGTCAGGTGGAGAGGTCGTGGTGCTCATAGGTATGTCAACCCTCACAATGTAGATATGGTCCGCACTCATCAATAACTCGAAAATAACCTTGGTAAACTGATGGACAATCAAATGAAGAGTTTGTTTGTCCATTAAGTTTTTTTGATACCATCACCATCCTCGTCGAGCAACCAAAACGCCTCTAGCAATTCCTCATAGGACGGACTAGACGCACATTGCATTGGGTGAATTCAAATAACATTGGCTCACTCCTGGCCACACGCACAACAATGCCTTCTCACTAGAGCTGGGCAATGTTGAATCCACCAGTGAAAAGCAAATTGAATTGGAAACATATTGCTCCTCGGCCTCGCCTTCGCCTGCAACACGCTAGAACGTGCAAGTCGACTGGAGCTCCACCATTTGCATGTCCAAAGACTTCTGACCTAGACAATATCTGTCATTGCTGCAAAAAATCCCCAATTAGTTTCGACGCTAGATCTTACCTGGCACGAACATCAAAATCCAGCTCGTTGGCCCCGTCATGGAAGATGCCGCGAATTGTAAGCTCCATAAACACTGTTCCTGATGAAATAGGTAACCTGACCTCAAAACGGGAACTCTAGCCCAAAAAGACTCAAAAAACATGAAAAAACAACCAAAAAACAAAAAAAGTGTATTCCAGAACGCACTTGGTTTTTTTTGAAGGTCAAATTTCAACATTTTATAAAATTATGCTAAAAACAAAATTGTTTCTTGAAAAAAGGATTGAAAAAACACCCTCAAAACAAAACCAGTTGATGCTGGAATAACAAAAAAAATAAATTGTGTCATATTTTTGACATTTTTAAAAATAGAAATAACATTTTTTAATTTTTAAAATTCAAACATTAAAAAAAACCTAAAATTTAAGAAAAAAATAAATTAAAAAAATAAAAACATTTTAAAGCTTAAAATTTAAAAATATATAGGAATAAGAAAATAAAAATAAAAACGAAATAAAAATTTTAATTCAAACATTAAAAAAAACCTAAAATTTAAGGAAAAAAAAATAAAAAATAAAAATAAAATTTAAAGATTAAAATTTCAAAATATATAGAAATAAAAAAATAAAAATAAAAACAAAATAAAAATATTAAGTTAAAAAAAAAAGAAAAAAGAAAAAAGAAAAAAAAGTTTAAAAAAGAAAGAAATTATAAAAAATTAAATATAGAAATTAAATTAAAAAAAGAAAAAGAAAATGTTTATTAAATTAAAATAAATAAATAAATAAATTTTAAAATAAAAAGTTAAATTTAAAGAAATATATTAAATTTTAATAAATTTAAAACTTAAAAAAACAAAAAAAAACCATTATTTAAATTAAAAGTAAAAAAATGAAAAATTAATTAAAAATAAAAAAGGAAAAATAAAATACAATAAAAATATATATTAAAAAAACCAAATAAATTTTAAAAAATAAATTAAATTTAAATTATAAAAAATAATATATATATATATATATATATATATATATATATATATATATACTTAAATTAAAAATATATATATTAGATCTTATTAAATAAAAAAAAAAATTTATTAGGAGTTTGACTTCTGTGATCCATAAATTATGTATCAAATCTTTCGGTGAAAATCACAATGGAGAAATTTGTGTCGACGCGTTTCGAACTAGCAAGTGTGGTTCATCATCAGGACAAGATACGAAATCTGATCAATGACTCAGTTTAAATAGATAAAGAAGCTCTAAATAGCCGTTGTACAATAACGACTAGTTTGACCATACAAAAAAAAAAAAAATAAAAAAAAAAAACTATAAATAAAAAAATAAAAAATAAAATAAAATAAAAATAAAATATAAAAATAAACAATAACAATAATGACTATTTTTTTGGTCAAACTAGCCGTTATTGTTATTGTTTATTTTTATATTTTATTTATATTTTATTTTATTTTATTTTATTTTTTATTTTTTATTTTTATTTTTTATATTTTATATTTATAGTTTTATTTTTATTTTGTATGGTCAAACTAGCCGTTATTGTCCAACGGCTATTTGGAGCTTCTTTATCTATTTAAGCTGAGTCCTTGATCAGATTTCGTAACTTGTCCTGATGATGAACCACACTTTCTGGTTCGAAACGCGTCGGCACAAATTTCTCCATTGTGATTAAAAAAAATGTTAATATTAAAATAACAAATTAAATTTAAAAAAAAAATATTAAATTTTAATAAATAAATGAATAAAAAAATAAATTTTGAAATAAAAAATCAATTATAAATATAAAGGAAAAAAAAAACATTGTTAAAATAAAAAGTTAAAAAACTTAAAAAATCAATTAAAAATGAAAAATTGAAAAAAACAAATTAAAAAAAAATATATTAAATACAAAATAAAATAAAATAAAAAACACATTAATTTGAAAATATTGAGTTTAATTTAAAAAAAAAACTAATTTTAAATACACAATTTTAATTGAAATAAAAAAATATAAAAATTTTATGTAATTAAAATATATATATATATATATATATATATATATATATATATATATATATATATATATTAAATTCAAATAAATTAATAAAAAATACAAAATTTAATAAATTTTAAAAAATGAAATGAAAAAACTAAACATAAAATTTAATAATAAAAAAAAAATATGAAATTAAAAAAAAAAATAGATCAATTAAATTAAAAAAAATACAAAATTAAATAAAAATTATTAGCAAAATTTAGAATAAAATAAAATAAAATTTAAAAACAAAAAAAAATTGAATAAAATTTAAAAAAATAAAAAAAAAACAAAAAAAAAAAACAAATCAAATTTCAAATATAAAAATTAAATTAAAAAACAAAAAAAAATTTTGATCGTGGTGGCGCCACCAATCGGCCTCCCGCCCAGGTGGCGGCAGAGGGTGATTCCGGGAATCGGCCTCCTGCAGCAGAAGGGCGATTCTGGGAATTGGCCTCCCGCGGCGAGAAGGCGATTCCCGCAATTGGCCTCCTGCCCAGGTGGCGGCGGAGGCCGGCCACTGGGCGGGAGGCCGATTGGCAGCACCACCACGAAAAAAAATTCCTTTTTTTTTTTTAATAATTCGTAACATATTTTCCTTTTTTATTTTGTTTTTAATTTTAATTAATTAATTAATTTGATTTTTGTCTTCTTTGTTTTTAATTTTTTAATATATTTAATTAATTAATTAATTATTATTATTATTTTAATTTCAAAAAATTATTATTATTTTTTCTATGTAAAACTAATTCTATTATGTATAAAAAATTACTAGTACAAAACTGCCCCAGTGTCAGCTGTGAGAGCCTGACTACTGGGCTTGATGAACAAGCTAGTCAAAGAGAGTCTGGACCGCCCTAGATGGGAAACCAGTCCTTTGAACAAAAAAGTCTTGGCTGCCCTTGAAAGGGAAACCGGCCTTAAGTTCATACATAACAAGGTAACATAGAAATAAGAACTGATATTAACAATCAACCATTCCAGCTGAGCCTTGAGACCAGGAAGCAAAAAACTCCAACAGTAATTGAACAGAAAAACCTGGAGAGTTTGAGAACTGAAAGTGTCACTTTTCATGTGCTGGAGACAAAGGTTCCTCCACGATCTTGCATCCATAATCATAATCATTGCTGCTGTCGTTCATTCCCGCTTGGCGCATATCTTCCATGTCGGTGTGTTCAACCTCCTTGCTCAGCGCGTTCTGTGGAGGGAGATTGGAAGCTGCAAGTAGGACCTCTCCGCCGGGGAAGCTTGAGACCTGAGGGGGCAGGGGAGAGGATGGGCGGGCAGGAGCGAAGTTAGGAATCTCTTCACTGAGAGTGACAGTGATAAATGCAGTAATAATGGACCTATTAGAGGAGCAGTCGAAACGAAGCTCAGCATGCTGGGAGGATTGCCGAATGAAGGGCCCAGCAAGCGCATGAGAGACAGGGGGGAGAGCACTGCTGGAAGGAACAGAAGCCGTGGGAGGGGTTGACAGAGCAGCACGAACAGATTCCGAAAGGCACCCACGTCCTCTTCCTCTGCCGCTACGCGGAGCCTGTGGCTGAACATGCTCCTCATCAGCGGAGGAGGATCCCGAGGCGGAGCTGAGAGAAGGGCGATGATAAGTGGTAAGGCCCCGACTAATTCCTCGCCTGCACCGCATTCTCTGGCGGAGACGAGGCATGGATATGGGGGCGGGGCGATGGAGACACGAGTAGAAAGGACAGACTGAGAACTCAGGAGCCCTGAGAGAGGAGTGAATACCGCGGAATATTGCCAACTGAGCACGAACAGGAGAGTCCAGACCACCAAAATGATCTGCCGAAACTCTGGGAAGAGGATTAACACTGTAGAGGGAGCTGTGAGAGTAGTGATACCCAGGGAGAGTCTCAAAACATGCAAGAAGGTTGCACCGATGACCAGTATGGGTTCTCACACTGGAGTCTGCAAAGCTAGGAGGGCATTTACCATGGAGGGGAGTCGGAGATCTGCCACAACAAACACAATCATGCACACTATCCATATTGAATGCCAAGACCAGAAGAACCGCCATATGAAATGGCATTGTGAGTCGATCAAGAGAATAATCGCCTGCCCGAGTTGGCGAGTAAATGAGATCATAAATGCTGGTACAGGGAGCCATATGGGCTTCCCATGCGAGCTCCTTTGGGAGCTGCGTAGGGACCCTTGTCCCATCAAGCAACTCAGGCATCCGCATTTCAAAAAATTATTATTATTATTATTATTTTAATTTAATTTGGTTTTTTGTTTTTGTTTTTATTTTGTTTTTATTTTTTTAATTTAATATTTTAGATTAATTATTTTTTAAAATATAAAATTTATTTAATAAATTTAAAAAATTTTAATTAAATTTTTTAATTTTTTTTAATATTTTAGTTTTTCATTTTTAAAATTTATAAATTGTTTCATTTAAAAAAAAAACAGTAAATTTATAGATATTTGTTTTTTAATTATTTGCACGTGGTTTTTTTCATTTTTTTTGTTTTTTAATGATAGGTTTTTTTTTTTTTTTTTCAATTTAATTTAATTTAATTTAATTTTTTATTTATTTATTTATTTATTTATTTTGTTAATTTTAAAATTTGTATTTTTTTTTTAATTTAAATTTTTAAATTAAATTTTTTCTTTTTTGTATTTTATTTTTTTTTATCTAAATTTTAATTTTGTAATTTTAATTATTTTTAAATTTTCTATTTAATTTTTTTTTTTTTAAAATTATATGGTTGTTTTTAATAACTTGGAAAAAAATGTTTTTGATGTTTTTTTTTTTTAATTTTTTTGGTTAATTTTTGTTTTTTTTTTTTCTTTAAATTACGTGTTTTTTTTTCAAATTTTGTCATTTCTTTTGATATAATTTTCGAATATTTTTGTTTTTTTTTTGTTTTTTTTTTTTAATACATTTATTTATTTTTGTTTAATTTTTTTATTTTTACGAGTTAATTTTTTTTTGTTTTTACATTTTTATTGTTTTTATTTATATATTTTTATCTAAGTTTTGTGTTTTATTACCAACATGAAAATCACCACTCTAAAAAAAAAAGGTTGATGTTGCATCAATACGTTTCAAAATTAGCATGAAAATCACCGCTCTAAAAAAAAAAAAAATTTGATGTTGCATCAAAATGTTTCAAAATTAGCATGAAAATCACTAACATTTTAAAACAAATATTCATACTTCATAAATAAAAATATTAGAGTGTCAAAAATGTGCACAAAAAAAAGGGGGTGATTTTGCATCACCACTTTTCAAAATCGGGTGCTTTTTATGCTACCAAAAAAAAGTAGGTAACAGTGCAGTTACCTATTTCATCGGTAACAGTGTTCATATTGGGCAGCGGAATAGGTAAGTCTGTGTTCTCCAGGGCATGGCCAAGATCATCGACAGAGATTTGTTGTCACTGCTACAATTAAAATATGATGGAAAAACAAAAAAAATATTCACCAAACTTTTTATTTTCCTTGGCCCTTCTTGGGGGCCAAGGCTTAGGCCCATACGGGCTCTAATACCATGCTAAATTTCTATAAGGAAATCTAACTTATTCATTGATCAATTATGATATTACATATATAAAAGGAGTGTTGTCTCAAGATAGGGAAACTATCTTGGACACACAATCTATTGGTTGAGAGAATATCTGAACCACACACAAAAATAGGACATAACTCCTACCTAATAGGAACATACTCCTTTACATAGCAAGAATCACAACTGAGACAAGTAGGAATTAAATTTTCCAACAATAAAGTTTGATAGTGCACACGATATAAATAATAGGATCTTGTACCTAAATAGAATATATCGATCCTAACAACAAAAAACCAAATACATTAATGTATTTTTCCATTAATTCCAAAACTCCCCCTTAATGGAGAAATTCACACAATCATATTTCTCCTTCCTTGGCGTAACATAGGTTACTTGATGTGGTTTATCTTGATCATTAGTGATAGATAATGCTCCACATAGTGCAAGCTTACTTGAAGCAATACTTCCAGTATCAATCATGTGAGTATAAGAATCTTTCCACCCACACAAGGTTTTATCTAATTCCAAAATACAAGGAGAATATAAATACAATTAATTAATTGATCAACTTTTCTTTTTGAATTTGTGAAATTTCTTTATGATATATCACAACTTCATCATTATAAACTAAGTTACAAATATCATCATGATATTGAATAATTATGGTTGTTGTTTTTTCAAGAAGGAAAAAAAACTAACTTGATTTTTATTAAGAAAACAAAAACCAGTTACATTAAGCTTCCATCATTTAGAGATAATAGTTTCTATCATTTGTAACTATCATATCCCACATCTAGGTGATTTTATTATTGTTCATTTACTCTGCAAATTCACCTTTACAAAAAAATTCCCAAAAATGGCATACATCTAATCTATACACACGAACATCAACAAAAAATAAGAGATTCACCCAACACACACACACACACACATATATGAGAAAAAAAAAACAAGAAAGTCCTAGGCATGTGCATGACTATGGAATAAAAACACATCCTTCTTCCCTCACGACATCATTTGAGATATAGTTGTAATATATATGTCCTTCTAAATCGCTTAAGCCAATCTTAAAAAGGGAGCCCTTTGTCATGTTTGATTCCCTGAAGACATGCATTATGTTGAAGCTCGAGAATGCATGTATTAGTGCATTGATATGATCCCACCATCCCTGAAGTTTTGGAGGATCAAATGTTGATTTACTAGATATACCATTTATGATTTTATTAGTGTCACTGTAGACGTGGATATTCTGGATCTCTTTTTCCCTGACAAACCAGAGTAGTCCCCACAGGGCCACTGTTTCCACCTTGGAGTTTATATCCATCCCATCGTGGCAGTGTAGCTTCTAGCATGAATTTTCACTGATGCGCAACCATCCTCCACATCCACAATGTCCTTGTTGTTGAACTCCATCAAAATACCTTGCCTACAAGAAAATGTGTTGAGGCAAGAATCGAGAAGACAAATATTTGGTTCTCGACAGTATGGGTTCCATACAATCCAACCATGAAAGAATTTTTTCACGTATCCTACGAACATTAATCGGCACCCCTCGAAATATAAAGTGATTTCGAGCCTTCAAAATTTCCCAAAAAATAAACAACGAAATGTAATTTTGTATCCCCACACATGTGAAACTCCACCTTAAACATGGTTCAATTGAAAGAAAAAATCTAGAAGAGAGCTTACAATATGATAGAATCTGGGACCACACTTGAAGGGTTGTGTTACAATGGAGGAAGAGGCATGAAATGGATTCATTTCCCTCGCCACACAGGAAGCACCATCCAGGACCCTGAAAACCGTGCTTGCACAAATTGTCCTAAGTCAATATTCTATTTTTCCATACCATCCATATAAATAGTATAATTTTTAGTGTGGTGTGTGATCTCCAGACAACGAGGAACCATGGAATCGTTCCATTCTCTAGAGAAATATGCATAATGTACTTGTAGTTATCACATAGTCGAGCCCTTTTTAAATCGTTGATATATAAATTCAATTCATGTGCGGTCTGCCCTAGCAAGCCAATATTCTCGACTTCTTTCCATGTCTGGTGTGATCCATTCCACATGTTAATTGCTTGATCTAGGAAAAAAAATGTCTCTCTGATATAATGTCTCCATAGTGCCTTCTGTGAGCCCAATGTTATCTGACAATCCCACAATACCATCTCATCTTATTATAATCATATTTCCCTTCCCAAATGACCATTTAATCCACTGTAAGAATTAATGTTTTATCTTCTAGAAAATCAGTCATATAAAAGATCCCTTTCTTATGCCTATCTCCCCCATCCTAATCGAGTATGTGATAGGACTTCCATTATGGTATTTTGTTGCTATAATATCCTTCCAAATGCCTTCACCAAACAATGTCCACCAAAGGGACTTCATTAATAATGACCAACCAAAGACCTTTGTATTTAGAATACCCCATCCATTGAGTACTCTTGGGATGGAAATAGTACTCCACTTAACCATATGAAATTTTTTATTCCCATCAGTCCCGGACCACATGAAGTGGGAAAATATTGAGCGAATCTTAGAAATAATGCATGTGAGGAGGGAAAATAGATGCATCCAATATATTTCCAACTATTGAAGGAAAGATTGAATCAAAGTGAAACTCCCGCCCAGGGAGAACCAATGACGAGTCCAACATTTGAGTTTGTTTCAGAATTTATTGAGTAGCCATGTCCAGTCCCCCAAATCGTAGTTATTGGGCTTCAACCTACAACCCAAATAGGTAAATCCTTCGTGAAGGGGCTTGGTAGAGACTCCAAACATCTTGGAAATGTGATTTATATCAGAAGGGTTTCCAGATGAAAAAATAAGAATAGAATTTTGTCCATTTGCAATAAGTCCAGAAGCCTCACCAAAATAGTTAAAGATGTGATTTAAAGCCTCCCATTGTACCTTGGAAATCATAACAAATGTCATAATATCATCAACAAAGAAAAGGTGAGTGATACTAACCTCTCGTGTCATTTTCAATCCCTTGAACGTACCCATGACCCTAGCTAGATTAATCTTTTGACAGACACCATCCATAACCAAGATGAATAGGAGGGGTGATAAGGAACATCCCTACCTCATGCATCTACTCGCATGAAAAAATTCAGTGGGATATCCATTTAGAAGTATAGTGAGCCATGCCTTTGTCACACATTCCATAATCCACTCCACGTTGTGTATTGCAAGCCCAATCTTTAGGAGGAAAACTGGAGGAAGGAATAATCCAAACAATCATATGCCCGTTGCAAATCAACCTTCATAACCACTGCTTCCAAATGTTTTGTCTGAATAGTATGTATACACTCCTAGGAAATAGTGATGGAATCATGAATATACATGTTATGGAGAAATATGAATTTCTTCTTGAAAATGTGGATCGAGAGTGTTCCCTTGATCCTCTCTACAATGAATTTAAAAATGAGCTTATAGATAATATTTCGCAAAGAAATCAACCAAAATTACTAGAAGGAGGATGGGGTAGTGACCGTCAAAATTAGTGCAATGAACATTGACTTAATAGAGCCCAAAATGTATATCATGTTTTGGGACTCTTCTACCATCTCCAACAACTCCTGTCCCATGAGCTCAAAGAAGTGTACAAATATCTCAACTACACAGTCGCCTGGACCAAGGCATTTGTCTGTGGCAAATGATTCTAATATCAAAATAATTTCCTCTATAGTGACCGGTCTATATAGAGAAGAATTTTATTTTTTGTTATACATCGAAGGATATTCCTGTGCACCCCAAAGGAGATATTCAATGTGCACCTCTTCCCTAGCTCTGAAGAGGTTTTGAAAATAATAGACCGCTTCTTTCTGGATCTCAGCGTCTGTGTAAACATAATTCCCATCGGCCCCCTGATGCTCCAAAGAGTGTTCCTATTTTTCCTTTGATTTGCGAAACAGTGGCAAATTTTAGTATTTCGATCAACCTCATGGATCCAGATAGCCCTACTCTTTAATCTATATGTAGTCTCTTGAATCGCCAGAATGCACTTCTTCCTCTCTCCAAAGTCTTCAATATTTCTAATTGTTGCATAGTGGGTGGAACTACTGACAAATTCTCCCCTATATCTCGAATCTCCTCTATCATAGCTTTTAATTCCTTAAATAAGCTATTATTTTTTTTCCTTTCCCATATACACACCTGTATCTTTAGGTGCTTTAATTTCATAGTGATGTTTTCCATAGATAACCAATCTTGTTATGTCTCATATGATTTCCATACCCCTATTACCAATTTATTGAAATTTTCATCTTTGAGCCATTTTGTATTAAACTTGAAAGGTATACCCCTCTTGACCGAATCTGCACACCATTGAAGAATAACAGGAAAATGAAAGGAAATGAAGGTCTTCTTGACTCTAGATATTAAATTCCCAAAAATTTCAATTAATAGATTATGGTGAACCATAAATATATTTAACCTCTTTCAGATATATTCATTTCCTCATCTCCCATTGTGCCAAGTGGGCTCAATAAGGTCGGGGCATATGTCGATCAGATGATTGTCATTAAAATGAGTGGTTAATCGATCTACAAGGGGGACTTCACGACACTTCATTCTCCAGCACTCCTCCTTGGAGAAAATTGCATTGTAATCGCCAACAATGATGAATGATCCAATATTTAAGAGATCTTAGGCCTCCACCCTATCCAAAAACATATGTCTTCCACAGTATGGAGCATATATGTTCTAAATGTGAATCTTCTCCACCATACCCAAAATGTTTCTAGAAAGAAAAATGTCTGCAAAAAAATTATGGGCCTTTAGGTCTATCCAGTTTGGATCCCATAGTGCCACAAAGCCACCCAACAACCCACATGAATCAATCGTAGACGTACACTTGAATATAGAAATAGTGACTAAAAGTATGAAATGGATCTCCCAAAATATACCATCGTTTCCTAAACAAGGATGATGAACATACGAATAGAGTAGAACATGTGTCGTAAGGACACAATTTTTGTGGCATCCCCCCAAGCCACACATATTGAAGGACAAAATGTCCATCATGGTCCAGTCTCAGAGGGAAAATTTTCTCTAAGGGCCCCGGAAGAAGAGAAATATAGGATAGGAATATCAAATAAACCAGTTGAACATGGAATAGGTGCCTACCCGACGAATTCCCATGAAAGTGTCTCCTACCCTTACCCCCCCAAAGCGTCGGGTAGTGATGTTCTTGGCTGATTCGGGGCTAATATAAGGAGAGGTGGCACAACCTTTCCCATTGTGTGCAGTGAGGGTGGATAGATCCATCACATGGTTTAGCATAAAAAATTCAATACCACTTTCAACTGAATTGTGTGGTGATGTTGGAGGAATATCTGTTGCACAATCCCTTTTTCATGGAATTGAATGGTGTGTAGAAATTCATCTTGTTTTTTAGAGTGTCTTGAGCTGGAAATAGATGTGCCCAAGATTGTGATTAATAAACTCTAAAATTGTGTTGGCCTTATGACGTAATCATGCTTGCATGGCTCTAGGTGGCTAAATCTAAGATTCAATGCCAATAACCTCTCTCGTAGAGCAAGATTTTTCAAATTAGAAAAACCACAATTAAATAACAAGAGCTACGTGGTGGTAATGTCATTGTTTTTGTTTTTGGTATAGAAGTATTTTCTGCATTTGGTGCAATGGTTAATTATTTATATTTGTTGATACTTGAAATTTATAACAAAAAAATATTATTAACAAAATTATTCATATTTATTAATACTTGAAATTTATAACAAAGATTCATTATTAACAAGATCATAATTTTATAAAAATATTTATATCGATAATTAAATCTTAATTTTATTTTATTTACATTTTTTAATATATTAGTTCATTGAACATCCTCAAAACCCTAAATTCTTAATTATCTAATATCAATAACTAAAATATATTATCCTTTGTACAATCCAAACATACTATAATTGTAATATCCCAAAATGGGGATGCAGCAATACATGAACACATGAAATGTAAGAAGAACCCAATAGCCATCATATTGGTATTATAGCAGCAAATGTATACAAGATCTTGAGGAAAGGATCTCTCAAGTTAGGCAACATAAGCCTCAAGGAACATGTACATAAAAATGAGATCACTGCTACACAGGAAAATGCCCAAGGCTATGACAGCGCAATTTTATTAGAGATACTACTGCTGGGAAGTGTCAGTACACAAATATACAAATATAGGGCCCAAAAAATGTTTGGAGTGAAGGTCTAGACTCCCAAACTGAATTTCAAGACAATCCTGGAAGGATTGGCTGAAATATGCAAAATGGAAAAAATTGCCAGAGTTGTAGTCTCAAGATTGAGTAGCAGTTGCAACTCAAGAACTGGATGGAGATGGCTGTAGATGATGCACCAGATGAACAAACCTCCTCCAATGGATATTCCAAGTGAAAGGTTGATCCTAACACTGAATATCTCACCCTCCAAATAATCACTGCAACCCTCACTACAGATGCTCACTGGAAATAACGTAGTCAAGGAGAGGGATTTCATTGTAGATGATGGAAAATGGTTGGCCTGATGCTAAAGATAGTGAAATCAACTTAAATTCTTGCTCACTGATCCTCCAAAGGAAATAAGGTTTCTTCCTCTGAAAAATAAGCTCCGGAAGTGGTGTTGTGGAACCTCCACTGCAACACCTTGCACCACAATGTTATACTTTAGCAGAAATAACGTTGTAGCTGAAGGAGGTGGCTTGGCCTTAAGCCTGAATGTGGAGAAATGAAGTACAAGATCCCTCAAGAGGCCTCTCTTGAAAGGAGAAGGAATTCCTAAACAAGAATGCCTTGTGCTAAGCAGCACAACAACTCTGTTAAAAAGCAAGAGAATGCACAAGAGTCTAGCCAGACCATAAAATCAATAATCCATAACATATCTTACTATGGCTACCTTACCCTCCTTTTAAACAAATGGAAGCCCTCTCACCATGGTTCCCACTCATTAGGGTTTCCTCCACCAAGGAAAATTCCTCCCACTATCTCTGCGTTGTCTCCCAATATGATCTCCACCTCCTATCCCAGTGTTGTTGACTTGGTCAAACTTGACCTTGTCTACATGCAAATGCCCCTTTTCACACATGAGGGTGTGAAATCCAGCTCTTATGACTATCCCTTTTCACACTATGAGGGATTTTATTCATATTTCTGAAATGTATGGGCCTCCTTACCCATTTATTTATCTCCTAAATGACATGAGAAAAAAATAATATTCCAATTAGCTACATGCTAATTTTGGAATATTACAATAATCTACTATTTAAAACTTTCCATTGAATTTCATAAAAGTATACTTAAAATAAAAAAATTAAAAATTTTAGAATACCCTATCTCACCTCATATTGTATGTCCATGCTTAATATAAATTTTTTGGGTGTGTGTTATATTCTTTCCATGACTAGAAGTAGGCATGAAGTGGGGGGCGACAAGCCCCCTATGCTTGCATCAGGTGCAACAAGGGGATCACAGGGGGAGCGTAACTCGCCTTGTCGGGGTTCGGGGAAGTGCCCCGAGAATTTTTTTTTTGGACCCTATATTAGGTGGGTTGACTTGTCTATGGTTTTGTGCATGGGTTTGTAGAGGGTTTTGGGCATGATGAGTTTCTATTCATGGTATTTTGTCGATCCGGTCAAGGGAATTATGATTATGTTCTAATCCAGGGTTAATGGATTGAGGTTTATGAATGCTTCAACATGTATATATATATATATATGTGTTGTAACATTGAAAGGAAAATAATGAAAAATCAAGTTTGTAGTCCCGGTTTGGGATCCAGCGGAAAATCTCTGTGTATATATTTTTTATGTTTTATGCTCTCGCTATTGTTTATTTTATGTTTTTTAAGAATTCGTTTGCAGATAATTTATGTACATGGTTAGAACTTACAATTTTTAACCATTAAATGATAGTGGTCTAATCCATGTTTGCATCTTTTTAGATTTTTTAGCCTTAAAATTATATTTTTATTGAAAGTTCTAATATATGCATATGCCATTAGTCAATTAGTCGCATGAGAAAGGTCATTAATTATCAACCTAGTTATGGACAAAAATTTGTCCACAATTATCAACTTAATCAAATTTCTAACAAATAAGTTGATGAGTTTGGCACATTTCCTAATGTGCCATGGTTAAGGTCCCACGGCTTCTTACATCCGCAACACGAAGATCATCCAATGTTACCAATTAGTAGCCATATGTCTCCTCTCATTCATGTAAGTAGTAGTTGAATCTTTGTTCCCACATGCTAGCCAAATAATAGGTTGCATGAAATCATAAATGGAGAGTGGAGAGTTGGTATGTTGATGATCTAAACCACAACTTAAGCAACCACAACATTTTTATCAATTAAATATGGAACATAATAATTGTGATCCTCAAGTGTCTTGTAAGTGTCCATCATTTTTAGCAACAAAAATGTATCTTTTCACATTAATTTATCTCATAACCCCATAATTTCAACAATTCATGCACCCATGGGAAAGAATACAACTTCAACAATGTTAAATGTCATTCTTTACATTAAAAAAAATAAAAATATAACTAAATAATTATTTTCACTATTACCCACACGATTCCATTTATAGTAATACTTTTTTTAGTAAATAAAAACATTTATTTCATAGCAAAAAACATAGATACATGAGAAGAATCGGCCTAAAGATGACCATAGATAGAGAACGGAACATGTCTAAGGATGACCATAAAACAAATAACAAAAGACATACAGAAACTGAAAGATAGAAACATTGTAATCATCCAGCTTGTGACAAATCAATGGTACGTCCCATTAGAGGAAATTTCAACCTAAAAGTGGCCTCCTGAGGAAAAGTAATAAAACAATAGTTAAAATAATAAAATAAGAGTTATGAATTTTAGAAGGGAAAAGAAGAAAACTACTTTTTTAATTGTAAATTTTTGACTTATCTCCTTATAGGATTACTCAAATTTCAAGTGTAGACACTCATTTCCGCATCCAACGAGTACCCATTATGCATATTTTTTAGATGACCCACATTGATAAAAATTGAAGATATATTAACAAAACATGTTCACATTCTTTCTTAATGTATCTCCAATTTTTATCAGTGTGGGTATTCTCAAAAGTATGCATAATAGGTACATGTTGGATGCGTAATTTAATTCTACATCCAACGAGTGTCTACACTTGAAATTTGAGTAAACCTATAAGGAGATAAGCCAAAACTACAATTAAAAAAAATAGTTTTTCTTCTTTTCCCTCCAAAATATTTATATATACCTATTTTTAAATTTAAATAATTTTGATTGGTTTATATATTATGACATGGAAATTATGTGAAAATTTCATGGGCACTTTTAGGCTAAAATTTCTTCTAATTTTCTTTCCTTTTGCTTTTATTACTTTGACCCAACATTCTGGAGGTGGGACTACCAAAGCTACCTTAATATTGTTATGAAAATATAAGGAGGCATCCTTATCAGATTCTAAGGCGGTTGATTCATGGGTGCGCTTCATGGCGCCTATCCGAGCATTATTACTGACTTCTTCTCTTCTTGCTAGTAAAACTTGGATATCCTTACCTTCTTCACAGGGCTTTTGAAGATCTGAATTTTGGGCCTCGTCCAATGAGAGCATGTCGTCATCAGACTCATCATCTTCCTGATCTGAGGAAGAGGAATCCTCCTCTCCTCGAGGAGACAAGATACATGGCTTCCAACTTTAGATATTTGCTTCTGTTTGACTAGTTTTTTAGAACAAGAGTTCTAAATATGGTTTGTTTGATGGTGAAAGTCGACACCAAAAAGCAGTGTTCTCATAGTCCAGTGGTTGGGTGTAGTGAAAATATCCTATTTTTAAATGAATTTTGTAAGGAAAGCCTTTGTTTATGTCAATTTCTACGCAAATCCTGCATAGGTGTAGACTCCACACTGGCTTCACAAGGGATTTATGGCCAAAAAATTTCCTAAGATGTTTCTAATACACTTAAACACTAAAAAATGCCATATATGGACCAACAAATTCTAGAGCTAAACTCAAATGGGTAGCTTTGTAATCATACTGCGGGGGGGTCAAAATCTGGGAACCAAGGGGTCATGAAGAGGCCAACTTTTCCCAAAAACCAAGGCCCCTTGGAAAGAGCATTTTGGTAATCCTCATCATTGACAAAAACAATGATGAAGAAATTATTGGAACAGAAGAGGACCCTGCATTCCTTGTTCTAGTTCGAATGGATCAATTGGTAGAGGTCTGATGTGTGAGGCCATAGCCCATTGAAATGGTAGATGAGACCATGTCATGCCAATAAATTGCAAAGTCCAACCAGATATGCATGAGTGTTTTGAATGAAGGGACATCCTCAACTTTGTCCACTGTAAAAGGAGTGAGAGCAACCTAGGTCTGAGTCGCCTTGACTGAGGGCAGGGGACACTCCTAAGGCGACACTTCACTTTGGGGAACCTAGTTTTAGACTGCATCTTTGTAAAATAAGGCTTGGGAAGAGGAAAGTTTCCCCAAACCTCCCCATGCAGTCAAAGAGCTGATTATTTTCACTATCACCCACACAATTCCATTTAGAATAATAATAATACTTATGACAAATTTCTTTTAAAATTACAAAAAATTGTATTATCAAAATTTCTTTGATGTGCATTCATTTCATCTCACATAATATATTAAAATAATTTAATATAAAATTTACCATAAAGTAAATTTCCCGTAAAATTAATATATGATCTAGATAAAGTTTTTAACATCACATGGACAAGTATTCTCATGTCAAAATGTTTACCATTCACATTTAGGCAATGAAATATTTATATATTCCCTTACCACGCAAATCTACCGAATAAGAAAGGAAAAATGGACACATGAGCATAAAGACACACTTTATGAAATAAATATATATTTTCAACCTAACATCTTATCGATAAAGGAAATGTAATGAACATTTTTTTCCTTGAATTATTTGATTACAACAACTGGGGTAGGGTTTAAGGAAAAAAAACTAATAATTTCGACCAATATTGATATGAATTAAATTAAGATTAGCGGTCAATTAGGGAACCATAACCCTAATCATAACGAGCAGAGAATAAAATGTGATTTAAATTTGTGTGAATCGAGTAGCCAACATCGCTTTCGATTTGTTTATTTTGAACCAGCTAATTTAATAATTTATTATTTTTAAAAAGAAAATTTCCAACCACTTCAAATAATTTTTTTTATAAATATTTTTGGAAAAACGAAAATAATACCACTGCATCGACCCTATATGTCACTGTAGTGTAAGGCAGAGGAGGAACCGGGGATTGCAGGACAACTCAATTTTCTTAAGGATTTTCCAAAAATGTTTGAGGAGGGAGATCTAGAAAAGATAAAAGAGAAGGTGTGTGTAGAAGAGATAATGAAGTTACTAAAATATTTTGCTGCCGATAAAACCCCAAGTCTAGATGGATGGACCCAAGACTTTTTCCTACATTTTTCAGAGGAATTCATCAAGGATATCACATACATGGTGGAAGAAGCGAGGCTATCAGGGCGGATCCACGGAGAAATAAACTCAACCTTTCTAGCTTTAATCCCAAAGAAGAAAGGAAACCTGTCACTTAATGACTACAGGTATATCTCCCTGTGTAATACATTATACAAGATCATATCAAAAGTCATAGCTAAACGAATGAAGGAAGCACTCTCAAGACACATCACGCCTGAACACTTGGGATTTCTGCAAAACAGGAGTATTCATGATGCAGTGGCAACAACACAAGAAATATTACATTCCATCCAATCCAAAAAGATGGAAGTTGTTGTCATGAAGATAGATTTAAACAAGGCATTTGATAGGGTTGACTGGGGTTTTCTGGGACTTGCTCTTTTAAAAATAGGATTGGATAGAGATGTTGTTGCATGGATCATGGGATGCATAAGTAATACCTCCATGGCAATAATCATAAATGGATCTGAATCGAAATTTTTCCATACAGGGAGAGGGATGTGACAAGGATGTTCCCTCTCTCCACTTCTCTTCACTCCGATCATGGACACGTTTAGCATAAATATTAGAAGGGCCACATAATTGGGATGCTTTAGAGGCATAAAAATCACATCCTAGAGGGAAGTCTCACATAGCCTACTTATTGACGATGTCCTCATTTTTGGAATGCTGCTGAGGAGGAGCTGGGAGCCACTAAAAAATATTTTAATCTGTTTCTTCCCTACAACAGGGATGTTGGAAAACGAGGGGAAATATTGTATTTACTATGCATAGGGGGACATTGAAGAAGTTAAAGAGCTAGGCTCCTTGTTTAATTTCAGTATAGCACCTCTAAAGGATGGTTTAACTTATTTGGGTTTCCAAATGAAGCCCATGAACTATACTGCAAAGGAATGGAAGTGGTTAATAAAAAAATACCAAAAGAAGATCAATGAGTGGACATTGAAGTGGTTATCAAGGGGGGGAAGATTGATCTTGGCTCAGGTAGTATTGCAACAATATAAAGTCTACTTGGCACACCTTTTCATAATTTCGAACAAAATCTTGAAGGAAAGTAGAAATTTCATGGCTCGATTCATATGGAATGGTGGTAGAGAAAACAGGGCTATCCATCTTCCTGATGGGAAAGCATAGCAAAACCAAAGGAAAAAGGAGGGTGGGGAATTCTTGACTTGGACACCTTCGGTAAAACACTTCTTATAAAATCTATATGGCGATGTTTAAATGTGAAAGAAATATGGGGTGATATCATAAAAAACAAAATATTTAAAACAAAGGGGTCTGGAGGATTTATTAATTATGGGCTGGGAGGATGTTTCGAGCAGGTATTATATTTGGAAAGGTTTTAGTAAGACATGGAATCTATTTTTTGGGAACCTGAAATAGATTTTAGGGGATGGAAACAAAGTCATCATCGTAAATTCTATTTTATTGGGATTGGACCTCAATGCCAATCTAAGCAGGGAGACATTCAATTGCCTAAATCAAAAGGGTTATTTTTTCATGTGCCAGGAAATAAAAGAATGAGTGAATGGTGTCCTGATATGGAGGTCCACTCGGGAAATGGAGCTACACGGGAAGATGGAAGCGGAATGGAATATATACACTGAATCTTTAAGAAAACTAGGATTGAGGAAGGAAAATGGGGGTGAAAAGATTTCATGGGGGGGGGGGGGAGTCTATAAATGGACAAATCAAGACTAAGGATATATACCATGATATGATAAATTCAAAACTGGAACATGAACCAAATAGTTGGTTCAAGGAAATGTGGAAGGTAAATGTTAGAGTGAAAATGATAATTTTCATATGGCTTGTTTGGAAAGACAAAAACCTAACTTGGAAAAAATTACAAAGAAGGGGATGGCATGGATCGGGGATCTGCACAGGAAATCGAAGAAAATCAATACCTTTTCTACAAGTGCTCTTTTTCCAGGGAGACTTTAAATTTACTTTCCAACATCTCCATTTGCTGACTCTAAATTACAGGATGACCGAGGATTTTATAAGATGGTGGTTTAGTAAAGAGAAAAATCTCAGAAATATCCCCATCCTTTTTCACTGGTACCTATGGTGTGGAAGAAATGGGAAGATATTTGAGGGGCTGCCATGCACCCCGGAAAGTATTTGTTTACAAAATACAAAATCCTAGACAAATCTGAAAATAAAGCAAAAGCCTCTTACTGATTATCAAGGAGATTGCGCCCTTTTGAAATACATGACACAGTCAGTTTCTTTGATCGAGCTTCACAAAATCAATGTTGTGGATGTGGATCATGGCTCATGATATCCCCAAGTTGTCACTACAAAATATATAGGAATGGGGGGATGGGGACAAATATGTGAGCGGAGATGTTGGTTCTATGGGGTCTACTATGGTCTGCCAACCAGTTATATTTGGAGAAGCTGTGGGTCTTTGGAGACTCAAAACTCCTCATTGAGCATATGAACAAAAGAACCTTTCTAAATCCAGGACACCTATCACATTGGTTGGGGTAGCTAAATGACTTAAAAATAACCTTTTCATCTATTTATTTTAATCACATTTACAGGGAAAAGAATAATGAAGTTGATTGACTGTCCAAAAAAGGCCTGACTGGACCCTTTGGAGAAATGCACTACGAGTTATTCAATACAAATGGACCTGGAGTGAGGGGCAAGGTAATTTTTTTGTAATGAAATGACGAATTGGATGGTTCCTAATGGTATGGAATGCAGTCATAAAAACATATAGCATAAATGGAAGGAAAAAAGACAGAAAATAGAAAATAAAATGGGACACTACCTTTGTTTATCTTAGCACTGTTGAAAAGAATGGAAAGCTACAGGAAATAAATTTTGACGGACGATCCAGTTTTTGAAAATTATGATTATGGTGAAATATTTTCTGGACATGTTCGGAAATGTTGTATTTTGAAATTATTGTTCATCCTATTTTGTATTATGTACAATATAAATATTTTCCCCGGTACAATATATAAACCAGTAGTATTTTTCATCTTGAAAAAAAATATGTCATTGTAGTGACCTAACCAGCATAATAAATTATGAATAAATAATTGATAGTAGAAGTTATTGTTACTTGGATAAAAAGAATATTATTACTATGTAAAAAATTGTCTATATTTATAGCGATTTTTTAATAGATTTTTCTAAATAGATTACTATGTTGAGTATTAAAGTTACTTCTATACTTGCTATGTTAAATGGAATGAGAAGCAAATCAACTTTTATATTGATCATATGCATAAAACTATTGTTATAAAGGTAGATGAAGTTGTTTTGTAAATAAAATATTAAAATCTATAGGTTCTAAATAAATTAAATTGAAGTAGTAGAATATCTTAAATTAATTTTGTAACTATGAATACTATTACAAAACTTATTTAAAATATATGACAATTAATATTTTTTAAAATTTCAAATAATCTGTATACTTAAAAAATATTGTATTAATAATTTATCAATGAAAACCTACAAAATAAAAATCAAACCACTCATCTTTGTCAACCCATCTTCAACCCAAAGTGAGTCACATTAAGACCTACTAAAACCCAAATGAGTAAATTATTTCGTAATGGAACTTTCTTTTAGAGGTTCATTCTTGTTGAATGGTTTTGTCATTGATGCCAGCATCCATTATTTAACGCTCTTAATATTTGTATCGATTGCATTAGTTGGAAGATTCAATGGAAGGATGGTTAGGAACCCCAGAATCCCCACACTTGTTAAATCATTTAGGGATGAATATTAGGGACCTTGGGCTCATGACCCCCATAATTTGATTCTCTTCGTCATAGTAATTCTAACAATGCGTGGCACATCACGAGAGGCCTCACAGTTGGAAATATATCTTTTATAAAAGTCCAAAACCCCATTAGGTGGGAAAAAACCTCAAAGGGTTGTTGACACGGAAACCATGGAATAAATACATTCATTAAGGAAGAATAAAAAAAGTATTTGGCTAAGGTTTTGGGTCAAAAAATTCCAAGAAAAAATATGAATTGTTTTCCCTAAATCTACCTAAAAAACTGGCTCCAAAATTAAATTTTGAAATTTAAATTTCAAAATTTCCCTCCTTCATGTCGACTCCCTCCAAAAAAATTCAAGTTGTCTTTCCCCAAGGGTCGTGACCCTTCACACCATAAACCAACTATACATTGGCATCTATGGTCACTCATTGGAGCAAAAAAATTGGATGACTTTTTTGTGATCCATCCTGAGGTCAAAATGTGAGATTCTTCCTAAGATAGATGCAAGTTTTATGATGCAGAGTGCAAGTTCATAAGGAATTTATTCTATGAGTTAATTTGAGTCCTCCAAGTTATGGTGTGGGTTTTTTTGAGGTCTATACTCCTTATGTAATGCAAGTCTATGGATCAGGCCACTTTCTTGAATCAAATATATGTTACTTTTCTTGGAATGTCATGTGAGTCTCTTCTTGACAAAATTATGATTGATGCGAGTTAGTGATGCCAAATAGAGACTGTGATGCAGTGATGCCAAACATAGATTGTGATGCAATGCCAAAAAATGAGTATGGAGTCTCCTAACATTTTTAATGGTTATTGATTTTCATGTTCTAACTTTGGGCATATGGTTAGGGACTGTAGTATGTATAACAGGGGCAACTATCAAAGGAATTATCAAAACCCTAGAAGTAGGCTTGTTGGATCACAATACATATTTCAAACAAACCTCGTCAGCAGAAAGTATATGTCAATAGCTCAATCATTCAAGCCCAACATTTAATGTTACAAATGCCACAACTATGGGCATATATCTCATAATTTCAAGTTCAAGATGTAATATTCCAATCATCCCCACACTTGTTAAAGAATTTGGGAATGAAAATTATGGAACTTGGGCTCGATACCCCATCATTTGATGATCCTTGTCATACCAATTCTAATAGTATGTGACATGTCACGAGAGGCCTCACAATTGGAAAGATATGTTTGGTCAAAGGTAAAAAATCCATTAGGTGGGAAAAAACCCCAAAGGGTTTCTAGTGTGGTAGGCATGGCCTAAAGACATTCATTAGGGAAGAATTAAAATATATATATATATATATATATATATATAGCTAGGGTTTTGGGACAAAAAATTCTAAAAAAAATTATGAATTATTTTCCCTAAATCAACCTAAAAAATTGGTTCCAAAATTAAAATTAAAATTTCAAAATTTCAAAATTTCACTCCTTCATGTTAGCTCCCTCCAAAAAAATTCAATTTGTCTCACCCTAAGGGTCGTGATCCTTCGCACCATCAAACACTATAAATTGGCATCAAAGGCCACTTGCTGGAGCAAGCAATTTGGATGAGTTTTTGGTGATCCTTCTTGAGGTCAAAATGTGATATTCTTCCTGAGATAGATGTGAGTTTTCTGAGGACAAGGGCAAGTTAATGTGGAGGCTATTATTTGAGTTAATGTGAATCCTTCTCCAAGCTATGATGCAGGTTCTTCTTGTAGAAAATTTGAATAACTGATATGTTATCCACTGAGATTCTCCTGATCACACACTATTTTATCTTCATGCACAATACAAAATCTCTTCTACCATTGATCATCACATGCGGAAATAAAATCAATTGCATGCACTCATTAAAGCCATAAAAATTCACACATATGAACACAGTATGTAATGGGAAAGCTTAAAGCTGAAAACCCCCAAATATCTGTATATTTTCATAGAGATCATGTAACAATCATCATACAAATCTCCTCATAAGCTCTCAGTATAATCTCCACTTGATACACACTAATCAAGCTAGATCTAGCAAAACACATGCTCCAATCTCTGCCACTTGATAGCCTGCCTCTACTGCGCAATCCCTGCTGAAGAATGCCTCTTGATGAGAATTAATTACCCCAGCCTTGCTCACGCAGTATTTATAGGCATCTCTACTGAGTGTTGGATGAAAACCATGCATCACTTATAGTCACAACTGATAGTCACACTTTCCCTTTCACCTATCTCTGCACTTGTCTCCACTGAAATTGTCCATGCATTGAAGTTAACTGATGTATTCTTTAATTGATTAATGAGTTTATAATTAGTGAATTAATTAATAATTAATTCACACCACTCTCACTAATTGTATCAATCAATTAAACTAGATAAAAATAGCTCAACTATATTTAGATTAATTAAATTGAACACAACTCCATTAACTTCCTCAATCAACTCCACCAAACTCTCTCACATGAGTTCTAACTGAAGTATCATTGCAATAGATCCACATAACCCTCAGGAATAGCGTAATTCCTTCTGTTAGCTCCTGTGCCACATCTGTGCACTTAACTAAAGTGCTCCAAGAGAATAATATAATGTTTATAATCAAAATATTATTAAGAGCTAATAATATTAGACATATCTATTTTTAGACTGGCAATCTAAAAATAGATTCCGCCCAGTATGTCTAAAAATAGAAGTCCATCTATTTTTTATGAATTGACCAACCATCCACAAATAGCATCCTGCAACTCATAGAACATGATCCATATGTCTAAAAATAGACATAGTCTAAAAATAGACGTTGCGCCAAAAATATCCTGCGGGCCCACTTAGTGAAGGCGACTCTTTTCACTAAGCTCATCATCTTGTTGCAATCTCAACACTCCCTCTAAAAAAGATAAGGATTATCTGCAACCCCTATCTTGCCTCTGTGGTATTCGAATTTTCTCCTGGTGAGCGCCTTCGTCAAGATATCAGCATCCTGATCCTTCGTGGGAATATATGAAAGTAACATGATCTTCCACTGCACACAATCTCTGATATGATGATACTGATCCATGAAGCCATGCTTCCTCAACTCATCCTCCTGTTTGTACCATGATCCATATCACGATGTGCCTCTGAGATATCTCAATACATGCTTTCCTTCCTTCTAGTAGAGCTTGGTAGGCTTAACCATAGCTTGTGAAAGCTGGTTAACAACATAGCATATGTCGGGTCGTGTATTGACCAGATACATAAGCGACCCCACCAATTTTCAATAAACAGTGGCATCCACTACCTCCGCCAAAGTAGCATCCTCCTTCCTCCATCCACCAGGAAGAGGAGTATCAACAGGCTTGCAACCATGCGCTCAGAACTTCTCCAGTATCTTTCGGGCATACTTTCCTTGAGACACAAACAATCCATCACTGCGCTTCCAAATTTCCAATCCCAAGAAATAATGAAGGAGGCCCAATTCCTTCATCTCAAACTCCTTTGCAAGATCAGCCTTGCATGAATGTATCAACAGTTCATCACCTGTCAAAATAAAATCATCTACATATAGTACAATGATCAACAACTTACCCTCCACCAAAATCTAGTATAGGTTCAGATCTACCTCACTCTTGGAGAATCCAAGTCCGGTGAAATAAATGTCTATCCGTGTGTACCAAGCACAGGGTGCTTGTTTCAACCCATACAGCGCTCTTTTGAGCCTGCACACATTCGACTCGCTGCTGAAGATCTAGAAACCTTCGAGCTGCTCTATGTACACCTCCTCCTCAATGACTCCATTGAGGAACGCAGTCTTCACATCCATCTGATGAATGTGCCACCCCATCTGCGCTAAGAGAGAAAGAATCGTCTGTATGGAATAATACCTTGCAACAGGTGCAAAGGTCTCCTCATAATTGATCCCCTCAATCTGTGAAAAGCCTCGGGCAAAAAATCTTGCCTTGTACTTCTCTACACTCCCGTCAGATGCTTGCTTCACTTTTTAGATCCATCTTGAACCCACCATTGATTTCCCTTCTGGCCTCGGGACAATCTCCCATGCACTGTTTCTGACAATCGAATCATACTCTTCCACCATGGCATCTACCCATGCGGGATCCTCCACAGCTTCCTCGAAAGAGGATGGCTCTGTCACAATACACTTTCTCATAAGAGCCATGTATCCAGTATACCGGTCAGGTGACTATCTCTGTCTGCGCTGTGATGTAGGTGCTCCTACAACCTTCTCTACATCTTGAGCCAGTCGCTCAGTTTCTGCAGTGCGCTTCCGCCCTCTGATGGTTGGCGCTGCCTGAGTGGTCTCTTCCACTCCATGAACTTCCTCTTGTGGCTGATCCACATCCAAAGATTCATCCTTAGGAACTAATAGCTCCTCATCTGCATGCAAGTGTGGCTCCCTCTCAAGCGAACACTTCATGGCTTTCTCCTCATGAAATCTGATATCCCGTCGCACAACAGTCTTGCGACTGTCTGGAAAATACACACGATATTTTTGGGGTGTATCAGTGTACCCCAAAAATATCCCAACCTCTGCAGTCGGCTCTAGCTTCTTCCTGGCATCCTTCATCACATGAATGTAAACAGGTGAACCAAAAATTCTCAAATGGGAAATATTAGGCCTCTTACTAGAAAATGCCTCCTCGGGTGTACTCATGCCAAGTATCCTGTGAGGACAACGTTTTTGCACATATACTGCAGTATTGCATGCCTCAACCCACAAGTGTATGGGAAGGCCCTGATCATGCAACATCACCCGTGTAGCACCCACGATCGTTTTTTTCTTTCGCTCAGCGACCCCATTCTGCTATGGGTTATGAGGTGCTATGAGCTCTCTTTTAATTCCTTCTGCACTGCAAAAGTCCTTGAATTCACCATAGATGAATTCACCACCACTTTTGCTCCTAAGAGCCTTCACCTGCTTCCCTGATTCTTTCTCAACTAGTGCCTTGAACTCACAGAAATTTGAGTATGTCTCACTCTTCTTCTGCATGAAGAAGATCCAGCACTTCCGAGAAAAATCATCAAAAAATATCACATAGTACCTGTGCTTTGCTGTCGAAGCTACTGAGAAAGGTCCACACACATCTGTGTGAATTCTCTCAAGGATCGTCGTGGCACGACTATCCTTTTCGTGAAAGGTGGCTTTCACAAATTTTCCCAAGGTACATCCCTTGCACTGATCTGACTGCGCAAGAGTACCCTTAGGAAGCCCAATATAAATCTGCTGCAGTATCTTCAAAGCACCACGATGAAGGTGGCCCAATCTTCGGTGCCACAGCTCGCCATCATGCCGGCTCACCACTCCTTCTGCCTTGCCTGCCATTGATGCGCAACCATCTACCTACAATTGATAAAAGGCTCAATTTGAACCCCTATCCTCCGATCTCACCAAGCTTGCCTTGCATCACACAGAAAGCCTTTCCCTCACTAAAGACAACATCATATCCCTTGTCTCTAACACTACGTAGACTCATCTTCTTCAATCCCGGAACATGAATCACTTCCTTCAATATGAAGGGTTTACCACTCCTCTCAAAGGAAATGGTACCGATACCGGCCGTGACCGTATCTACCATCATCACCCGTCTCGATGTGCACTCCAAGATCTTTCTCATCCAGATCAGTAAACAAATCTTTGTCTCCGGTCATGTGGAATGACGCACCACTGTCAAGAAACCACACTGATCCCATCACACTTGAGACCAAACATGCGGTCAGCGAAAAATCCAGCTCAAACTGCGAGGCTAAGGCCTCTCCAGCTGCAGATCCAGTAGCCTGCTTATTTTTCTTCTTTTGTGGACAATTAGTGGCGTAATGTCCGTGTCGGTGACAGTGAAAGCACTGCACCTTGGACATGTCCTGCTTCTTGCCTTTCACACCGGATTGAGAAGAATTTTTCTTGCCCTTCCCCTTCGTTTCTTTGGCAGCCAAAGTGAAATTTTATTCATCTTTATTCCTTGATGAAGATCTGTCCCTGGTACTCCGCCTTATCTCCTCTTGCACAAGATCTGACCAAAGTCGCTCCCATCCTGGCAATTTCTCCCGACCATTGACAGAGTCCTGATAGGAATGAAAACTCTTCGGAAGCCCAAGGAGAGAAAAGCTCACCAAGTCCTCATCATCTAAAGTAACCCCCACACTTCCCAGCTCATCCCCGTATTGGATGAACTTCGTGGAGGCAATTTTTTGGGCATACTCTGCCGCCTTTCTCGATTTTTATGTTTCAGTTTATCCTTGAGCCATAACTTCCTCCTTCTCGGTCGCCTTTGCTTTGAAATCAATCTCAAGTAAAGCTTTCCACATTAAATATGGAGTAGCCTTACCATGAAGGCTAGATACAATATGATCCTTGACGCCCTCCAACAGGATCCTTCGACATTTCGCAATCTTCTTTTGCCATTCGTCAAGTACTGCAAAGATCACTAGAAGTAGGTTTTGAATTTCGTATCTATGAACTCCTTCAACCCATTGTCATCCAAAGACGTCTCCATCCCGTCCCCATGCAATATAACCCGAGCTGCCCTCAAGGGCATACTCCAATCGCAATCCGTTGAAAGACATCTCAACTTCGACACCAAGAAAACACTACTGCAAATTCGAATTCCACCAGCACAAAACTCAACTGCTTCAATGTTTTGCAATTGCTCCAATGATCAATATCACTCTAATACCATGTAGAAAATTTGAATAACTGATATGTTATTCACCGAGATTCTCCTGATCACACACTATTTTATCTTCATGCACAATACAGAATCTCTTCTACCATTGATCATCACATGTGGAAATAAAATCAATTGCATGCACTCATTAAAGCCATAAAAATTCACACATATGAACACAGTATGTAATGGGAAAGCTTAAAGCTGAAAACCCCCAAATATCTGTATATTTTCATAGAGATCATGTAACAATCATCATACAAATCTCCTCATAAGCTCTCAGTATAATCTCCACTTGCTACACACTAATCAAGCTAGATCTAGCAAAACACATGCTCCAATCTCTGCCACTTGATAGCCTGCCTCCACTGCGCAATCCCTGCTGAAGAATGCCTCTTGATAAGAATTAATTACCCCAGCCTTGCTCACGCAGTATTTATAGGCATCTCTACTAAGTGTTGGATGAAAACCATGCATCACTTATAGTTACAACTGATAGTCACACTTTCCCTTTCACCTATCTCTGCACTTGTCTCCACTGAAATTGTCCATGCATTGAAGTTAACTGATGTATTCTTTAATTGATTAATGAGTTTATAATTAGTGAATTAATTAATAATTAATTCACACCACTCTCACTAATTGTATTAATCAATTAAACTAGATAAAAATAGCTCAACTATATTTAGATTAGTTAAACTGAACACAACTCCATTAACTTCCTCAATCAACTCCACCAAACTCTCTCACATGAGTTCTAACTGAAGTATCAATGCAATAGATCCACATAACCCTCAGGAATAGCGTAATTCCTTCTGTCAGCTCCTGTGCCACATCTGTGCACTTAACTAAAGTGCTCCAAGAGAATAATATAATGTTTATAATCAAAATATTATTAAGAGCTAATAATATTTGACATATCTATTTTTAGACTGGCAATCTAAAAATAGATTCCGCCCAGTATGTCTAAAAATAGAAGTCCATCTATTTTTTATGAATTGACCAACCATCCACAAATAGCATCCTGCAACTCATAGAACATGATCCATATGTCTAAAAATAGACATAGTCTAAAAATAGACGTTGCGCCAAAAATAGCCTGCGGGCCCACTTAGTGAAGGCGACTCTTTTCACTAAGCTCATCATCTTGTTGCAATCTCAACACTCCCCCCAAAAGATAAGGATTATCCGCAACCCCTATCTTGCCTCTCGTGGTATTCGAATTTTCCCCGGTGAGCGCCTTCGTCAAGATATCAGCATCCCGATCCTCCGTGGGAACAGTTAAGAAAGTAACAGGATCTTCCGCCGCACACAAACTTCCGATATGATGATACCGGTCTGTGAAGCCAGGATGCCTCAACTCATCCTCCTGTCTGTACCATGATCCATATCCCGATGTGCCTATGAGATATCTCAGTACGTGCTTGCCTGCCTTCCAAAAGAGCTTGGTAGGCTTAAGCATAGCTTGTGAAAGTTGGTTAACAACATAGCATATGCGGAGTGGGTGTGACTTGAGATATAGCCTTCCTGATTTCAATAACGGTGGCATCTACCTCACTTCAAGTAGCATCCTCCTTCACTCCATCCACCGGAAGAGGGTATCAACGAGCTTGCAACCATGCATGTTGAACTTCTCCAGAGTATCTCACGGGCATACTTGCCTTGAGAAACGAAACATTCCGTCGCTACTTGTTGCCAAATTTCCAATCCCAGGAAATAATGAAGAGGCCCAAGTCCTTCATCTCAAACTCTTTTGCAAGATCATCCTTGCATGAGAGTATCAACAGCTCATCACTTGTCAAAATCAAATCATCTACATAAAGTACAATGATCAGCAACTTACCCTCCACCACAATATAGTATAGGTTAGGATCCGCCTCACTCTTAGAGAATCCAAGTCCGGTGAAATAACTGTCTATCCGTGTGTACCAAGCACGAGGTGCTTGTTTCAACCCATACAACGCTCTATTGAGCTTGCACACATTCGACTCGACTGTGAAGATCTCGAAACCTTCGGGCTGATCTATGTACACCTCCTCCTCAATGACTCCATTGAGGAATGCAGTCTTCACATCCATCTGATGAATGTGCCACCCCATCTGCGCTGAGAGAGCAAGAATCGTTCGTATGGAAGAATACCTTGCGACAGGTAAAAAGGTCTCCTCATAATCGATCCCCTCTATCTGTGAGAAGCCTCGAGCAAAAAATCTTGCCTTGTACTTCTCCACACTCCCGTCAGCTGCCTACTTCACTTTGTAGATCTATCTCTAACCCACCACTGATTTCCCTTCTAGCCTCGGGACAATCTCCCATGCACTGTTTATGACGATCGAATCATATTCTTCGATCATGGCATCTACCCATGCGGGTTCCTCCACAGCTTCCTCAAAAGAGGATGGCTCCGTCACAACACATTGACTCACAAGAGCCATGTATCCAGTGTACCGATCCGGTGACTGTCTCTGTCTGCGCTGTGCTGTAGGTGCTCCTACAATCCTCTCCACATCTTGAGCCAGTCGCTCAGCTTCTGTAGTGCGCTTCCGCCCTCTGATGGTTGGCGCTGCATGAGTGGTCTCTTCCACTCCATGAACCTCCTCTTGTGGCTGATACACATCCAGAGACTCATCCTTAGGAACTAATAGCTCCTCATCTGCATGCAAGTGTGGCTCCCTCTCAAGCGAACACTTCATGGCTTTCTCCTCATGAAATTTGATATCCCATCGCACAACAGTCTTGCAACTATCTGGAAAATACACACGATAGTTGTGGGGCGTATCAGTGTACCCTAAAAATATCCCAACCTCTGTAGTCAGCTCCAGCTTCTTCCTAGCATTCTTCGTCACATGAATATAAACAAGTGAACCAAAAATCCTCAAATGGGAAATATCAAGCCTCTTACTAGAAAATGCCTCCTCGGGTGTACTCATGCCAAGTATCCTATGAGGACAACGGTTCTGCACATATACTACAGTATTGCATGCCTCAGCCCACAAGTGTATGGGAAGGCCCTGATCATGCAACATCGCCCGTGCAGCACCCACGATCGTTCTATTCTTCTACTCAGAAACCCCATTCTGCTGTGGGTTATGAGGTGCTATGAGCTCTCTTCGAATTCCTTCTGCGCTGCAAAAGTCCTTGAATTCGCCAGAGATGAATTCACCACCATTGTTGCTCCTAAGAGCCTTCACCTGCTTCCCCGATTCTTTCTCAACCAGTGCCTTGAACTCACAGAACTTTGAGTATGTCTCACTCTTCTTCTGCATTAAGAAGATCCAGCACTTACGAGAAAAATCATCAAAAAATATCACATAGTACCTGTGCTTTGCTGTCGAAGCTACTGAGAAAGGTCCACACACGTCTGTGTGAATTCTCTCAAGGATCGTCGTGGCGTGACTATCCTTCTCGTGAATGGTGGCTTTCACAAATTTTCCCAAGGTACATCCCTTGCACTGATCTGACTATGCAAGAGTACCCTTAGGAAGCCCTGTAGAAATTTGCTGCAGTATCTTCAAAGCTCCATGGTGAAGGTGGCCCAATCTCCGGTGCCACAGCTCGCCATCATCCCGGCTCACCACTCCTTCTGCCTTGCACATGCATTGCGCCCGACCATCACCTGATTGATAAAGGTTCTTAATTTGAACCCCTATCCTCCGGATCTCACCAGTTGCCTTACTGCGCAGGAAAGCCTTTCCCTCACTAAAGACAACATCATATCCCTTGTCTTCTAACATCACCACAGAGATCAGATTCTTCTTCAATCCTGGAACATGAATCACTTCCTTCAATATGAAGGGTTTACCAGACTCCCTCTCAAAGGAAATGGTACCGATACCGGTCGCACTGTATCTACCTTCATTGCCCATCTTGATGTGCACTCCAAGATCTTTCTCATTTAGATCAGTAAACAAATCTCGATCTCCTGTCATGTGAAAAGATGCACCATTGTCAAGAAACCACACTGAACCCATCACACTTGAGACCAAGCATGTGATCAGCGAAAAATCCAGCTCAAACTACGAGGCTAAGGCCTCTCCAGCTGCAGTTCCAGCAGCCTGCTTATTTTTCTTCTTTTGTGGACAACTAGTGGCGTAATTTCCGTGTTGGTGACAGTGAAAGCACTTCACCTTGGACATGTCCTGCTTCTTGCCTTTCACACCGGATTGAGAAGCATGCTTCTTGCTCTCCCCCTTCTTTTATTTGGCAGCCAAAGCGCAATTTTCTTCATCTGAGTTCTTTGATGAAGATCCGTCCCTGGTACTTCGCCTTATCTCCTCTTGCACAAGATCCGACCAAAGTCGCTCCCATCCTGGCAATTTCTCCCGACCATTGATAGAGTCCTGATAGGAATGCCAACTCTTCGGAAGCCCAAGGAGCGCCAAGCTCACCAAGTCCTCATCATCAACAGTAACTCTCACACTTCCCAGCTCATCCCTGCATTGGATGAACTTCGTGAGGTACTTGGGCATACTGTCGCCTTTCTCAATTTTTATGTTTCTGAGTTTATCCTTGAGCGCCAACTTCCTCTGGTTGCTCTTGCTTTGAAATAAATCTGTTAAAGCTTTCCACATCAAGAATGGAGAAGCCTTACCATGAAGGCTGGATACTATGTGATCCTTCACACCTTCCAAAAGAATCTTTCGACACTTTGTTGTCCTCTTTTGCCATGCGTCAAGTACGGTAGCATCACTAGAAGTAGGTTTTGGAATTTCTGTATCTATGAACTCCTTCAACCCATTGTCATCCAGCATCGCCTCCATCCTGTCCTTCCATGCAATATAATTCGAGCTTCTCTCAAGGGAATACTCCAATCGCAATCCGTTGAAAGACATCTCAACTTCGACACCAAGAAAACACTACTGCAAATTCGAATTCCACCAGCACAAAACTCAACCGCTTCAATGTTTTGCAATTGCTCCAATGATCAATATCACTCTAATACCATGTAGAAAATTTGAATAAATGATATGTTATTCACCGAGATTCTCCTGATCACACACTATTTTATCTTCATGCACAATACAGAATCTCTTCTACCATTGATCATCACATGTGGAAATAAAATCAATTGCATGCACTCATTAAAGCCATAAAAATTCACACATATGAACACAGTATGTAATGGGAAAGCTTAAAGCTGAAAACCCCCAACTATCTGTATATTATATATGTCATAGAGATCATGTAAAAATCATCATACAAAGCTCCTCATAAGCTCTCAGTATAATCTCCACTTTCTACACACTAATCAAGCTAGATCTAGCAAAACACATGCTCCAATCTCTGCCACTTGATAGCCTGCCTCTACTGCACAATCCCTGCTGAAGAATGCCTCTTGATGAGAATTAATTACCCTTGCCTTTCTCACGTACTATTTATAGGCATCTCTACTGAGTGTTGGATGAAAACCATGCATCACTTATAGTCACAACTGATAGTCACACTTTCCCTTTCACTTATCTCTGCACTGGTCTCCACTGAAACTATCCATGCACTGAAGTTAACTGATGTATTCTTTAGTTGATTAATGAGTTTATAATTAGTGAATTAATTAATAATTAATTCACACCACTCTCACTAATTGTATCAATCAGTTAAACTAGATACAAATAGCTCAACTATGTTTTGATTAGTTAAACTGAACACAACTCCATTAACTTCCTCAATCAACTCCACCAAACTCTCTCACATGAGTTCTAACTGAAGTATCCATGCAATAGCTCCACATAACCCTCAGGAATAGCGTAATTCCTTCTGTCAGCTCCTGTGCCACATTTGTGCACTTAAATGAAGTGCTCCAAGAGAATAATATAATGTTTATAGTCCAAATATTATTAAGAGCTAATAATATTCGACATATCTATTTTTAGATTGGCAATCTAAAAATAGATTCTGCCCAATATGTCTAAAAATATAAGTCCATCTATTTTTTTCTGACCTGACCAACCATCCACAAATAGCATCCTGCAACTCATAGAACATGATCCATATGTCTAAAAATAGACTTTGCGCCAAAAATATCCTGCGGGCCCACTTAGTGAAGGCGACTCTTTTCACTAAGCTCATCATCTTGTTGCAATCTCAACACTTCTGAGGTCTATACTCTTGATGTAATGGAAGTATATGGATGTAATATTCCTTTTTCAGGATTCTCAAGATTCTATTTCAGAGATGGACTACAGAGGCATTTACTGGATATGTCACCCTTCAAAGAAATTTTGAGATCCAGAGGCTACTTGGCCAACTGTAGACTCTGTCTATAGAACTTGGAATAACCCCTTATTAGGAATTTCAACAAGGTTTTCAAGGAAACCGCTGTATAAGTAAAACTGAGCAAGAATAATGCAGATCAGGGATGGGTTCCCCTCATTTATGTTGTATGTGACTTCTATATGGAATTTCATCAGAAAAAATCCGTTTAGGCACATTAAACAGATCTCCCAAAAAGTAGAATAGCTAAAAAGCACCCAAAGGGGAAGGCTGCAGTAAAATGCAAGCACTGCTTCAGGAATTGCGCACTTTTAGCTAATGTTCAGTGGAGATCAGAAAGAGGACTGATATCTCAGTATTACAGCAGCAAATAATCATTATGAAAAAGCCCTTTCATTATACACTAGAAAGCATGAGCCAATACAACAATAAATCTTCAGAAAAGAGAGCAGGAACTCATGTATATTTGCAGAAATGCTTCAACAACGTTATTTTTCAGGAGGTTCAGCAGATGTAAGTTACAACTTAGATCTAGAGCGGATCTATAGAAAAAATATCAGATCTATATCAGATCTAGAAACTCTATAGTTTTCTCTACAAGATCCACTTGGAATTTAGACAAAAGCATGCATGAATAAGAGTAGATATGAGAAACAAGTTGTAGATCTGGAAACTGCTGTAGTAAATTTTTGAATATATCATTTCATTACAAATGGATCAGATCTGAACAGAACATAGATCAGCAAGCCAACCTATGGATCACCAAGTGGAAGGTAAAGCCCAACACAAGAGATCTCTGATTTAAACTATGAGCAAGACAACCTGCAAACCCTCATACATAAATAACGCAGTTTTCCTAGTGGGACAGTGCTATAGCTCAAGAGACACATAAAACTACTGAATAATTATAGATCTGAAGTACAAGAAATGATACACTCTTCCAGGAGGTCAAAGGACCCACTCCATGGATAGAGGCTCTTAAAATACACTAGATCTCTGCAGATCTAGAACACCACTTGATGCAGCTTGCAAAGACAGCAAAACCCTCAATGGATCAGCACTGCCAATGTAAGTAGGAGCTTGGCCTCAAGCCGTATAGTGGTTCATTTCAGCAAAATTTCCTCCTTGAATCATCAAAGGAAGAGGTGAAACTTCTGCATAGGAATTCCAGATACAATCCTCCACAGATTCAATCCTCCACTCAACAACAAAGAATGGTATTTGTCTAAGAAAACAAATATTCAGAAATATGATCTATCAACAACCTTCTCTTGCTGCCCTCCTTTTCATTTTATAAGATGAGAAAGATCTTACAAACCCTAAACCACTTTGATGAGTTAGCCCTTTTCACATTAGAGGCTCCCTTCTAGAACTGTGTTGTCCCTTTTGGAGATGCAATGAACCTAGATAGCGCTATTGATTTGGTCAAGGTTGACCCAGTCTTTAGCTCAAACCTCTTTCACACCTGCAAGTGATTATTTACATAGCCCTGATTTGTCTTTGTTCACATGGGCATTTATTTATTTAGAATTTTTATGAGTTTTACATGTCCTCCTTTATTCATTTATTCATAAAACATAATTTAAAACAAAATTGAATGTTCCTCTTAGCTAAGGCTAAGTGGGAACATTACACTCCTCCCCTCCAAAATGTTGCTTGCCCTCAAGTAATTGACAGGGTAAGAGATGTAGTTCTTCTCCTTCTCCATTGATGGCACCATCAAGGATCAAGATTTCATGATGGACTAAGTGCTCATCAAGCCAATACATCAGAAACTGCTCCTCCAATGTTAACATGATAAGGGCATAGTCTATCCCTTCAGGAGTGTAAAACTCAACAGGAATAAACATGGGTGAAGCAATGTCACATCTAAAAAATGTATCATGAAGTACATGATAAAGTTCCATCCCATGTGGTACATATACACTGCCCACTTTTTGTCCATACAAACCCATAAACAATACCAATATATCATCTATGTATGGAAGCAAAATCACATATATGTAAACTGAAATTTGCACTTGAGGAGGTGGGTCACAATCCCACATAAGTTACCAACGCAGTGCACTCCTTGTTTTGAGTATATCTGAGTGTGGTAGGTGGTACTCCCACCACATCTTTGTTGCATGGGTCACTTTGACATGGCTGAAAGTGAGGCCCAAGTTAGGTGCCTTTGGGAAACACCCATCATGATAGATAATATCCCTTTGCACCTCAAGGGAGTGGCCATATTTGGAATTTTTATTGGCCTCATAAATGCAATGAGATCTGCATGTAATATCACTCCTTGTAGGAGCCACGGCCTGCATACATATGGTAAGAGAATGTGTAAAATCAGCAAAATAAACATGCTCCATAAGATCATATTCTTTACCATTCAAGTCTCCCACACACATGGAGTTAGGCATGGGCATTTCTCCTCTTTTAAGAGAAGGAAGAGATGGTTGAAATGTCTCCTTCATAGGATCCTTTGGCTGCCCCATCCCCTCATAACTGTTGCACTCTTGTAAGTGCTGATGTAGTTCTCAAAATCATAGTGCTGATGCAATTCTTCCTTCATACCCTCCCAATCAAAACTCCTCATGATTAGGGAGTAGATTCTTGATGATTGCATATAGCTAGAAAGGAACTGTTTGTGTGCTCTTTGTAGTATTTATTTCTTAAGCTTGGAGGTTTGAGACAAGAATACTTTACCAAGATGATAGATGACCCCTTCATGGACCAAATAGCCTCCTCCTTGCTTCATGCCATCTAATATCATCCCGGTGTGCAGATATTTGGAGTACTCCACAAGGATTTGAGATCTCCAATATGGATCTACACAGTTCAACAAGGACAATGTTGCTCATGCATCTGTGGTGGTGCTTTCCTTGTTGCTAATTTTTTCTTTGGCATTACACATGCCAAAATTATTTATGGGAAGTCTGATCCTCCCCTTTGCTTCCTCCCACAGTGCTATGGCTTTCTCTTCTATTGTTTCAGCACTTGGTGAGGCTTCCCCCACTTGATCAGAATCTAATGGCATTCCAAGTGGCTTGCCATGATGTATGAATGTTTCTTGTAGCATTCTCATAAAAATGAGAGAAGGAACTGTGAGGTCCTTGCCCCCACTGCGTAATTCCATCTCTGTTGTTTGGGTGGGAACATCAGGTGAAGGATAGGTGTGCATGCCTTGAATGATTTGTTGTTTCCCATTCTTCAAATCCACCCACTCCATCTGCAAGGCCTTCCAATCAGTGGTGACTTTTCCCAAGGTAATCAACCACTGTACACCCAAGATGATGTTGGTGTCTGGTATGTCAACTACAAAGAAATGTTCCACCAAGGTGTAGGTTCCCATAGTCACAGAAAGTGATGGAACATACTACATGCACTGCATAGTTCTATCTCCCGGAACCAAAACAGAGAACCCATCAAAAGTATCAGTGGGGATCCCTCTCCTCTCCACAAGATGAGCATCAATAAAGTTGTGGGTTTCCCCATTGTCAATCAGAATAGACACTCTTTGGTTCATAACCGAACCTTGCAATATGAGGGTCAAGTACTTGGGCACTCCTCTCAAAGAAGCAAGAGTCCCACTTGTTGGAGCAAATGCTCCTTCTTTCTCTCTGGATGGTGATTGATCCTCCTCCTCCTCATCACCAGTGCTGTGACCTCTCCTAGTTACATCATTTCCCTCTTCCTCCTCAAAATAAGAGAAGACTTCAATGTAGTGTGCTCTCCCAACAGCACATTTATGTCTTGGTACCCATGGCTCTTGACAAGTGAAACATAATCTCTTTTTCCTCAACTCCCTCTAGATATCAATGTCAAGAGCTTTCTTCAGTGAGCTTTCCTTGTATGGAGCAGCTTTCCCTTCTTTCCCCTTAGAAGAGTGAGGGGTTTTGCTTTGGAAAGTTGCCTTTGCTCTTGGCAAGGAATCTTGGAGATCCCTACCTCTCTCAATGGCATCATGCAAAGTGATGGGCTTGGTAGACTTAACCAACCCATGCAAAGGTTCCTCCAGGCCATCAATGAACATGTAGACTCTCCTTGCTACTGATAGATCAGGGACCATTATAGACAACCTCAGGAATTCAGAGATATAGGCCTCTACATCCCCTGTCTGTTTAAGCTTTGCCAAGCTTATAAAAGGGGCCTCTGGATCTTTCCGATCAAGTCTCTCCACTAGTCTCCTAGTGAACTCAGCATATGTGGACACATTATTGTGTCCCAATGTAGATAGTCCATGAAACTACTAGTTGTGGGCTTCTCCCTCAAAATGCAGCACAACAGTCTTGATGGCTTCTACTTCGGGCACTTTATTCAATTGGAAATAGATGTCCAACTTCTCCACCCATGCTTTGGCAAAACAAGAGGGTGATCCATCAAACTTAGGCAAGAAGAACCTGCCCATAGTGTGGTGTATCCCATGAAGTAAACCTCCATCTCTGTACTACTGCCATGGCCTCCTCCGATCCTTGAGATGGAAAAAGTCTTGAAAGCCCAAGTTATCCTTGAACCTATGACTTTTTGAGTCATATTCTACAAAGTAACCTTCCAAATAGGTTGGCTATTGCAGCCCTTCATTCTCTACAGCCAAGAAGGTAGGCATTATAGAGCATTGTGAGGCTTGTGGAGCTTGTGGCAAGCTCACAGGTTGACCAGTCCCAAATTGAGACATATCAGAACTTTCTCCTTGATGGAATCTCACAAGGGACTCCCTCATTATATCTATCCTCATCTCCTTTATCTCCTTGGACAGATCTTGCATAGCCTCCAAGAGAGTTTTTGCAAACTCCTCTGCTTCCTTATCTTTATCATTCACATATTCAGGGGCTTTCCCCTTGTCTTAACCCTTGTCAAGGTCAAAAATAGTATATTCATACTTTTTATGACTTCTATTCTGATATCTCCTCTCCCTCTCAAAAAGAGGATGTTCATCTTCAGAATGCATCATGACTGGTGCTCCAATGCTAGAACAGGCTGTGCCAAGAGTGGAGTTCTGATACCACTGTAATATTCCTTTTTCAGGATTCTCAAGATTCTATTTCAGAGATGGAATACCGAGGAATTTACTGGATATTTCACCCTTCAAAGAAAGGGTGAGATCTAGAGGCTACTTGGCCAACTGTAGACTTTGTCTATAGAACTTGGAATAACCCCTTTTCAGGAATTTCAACAAGGTTTTAAAAAAAAATGATGTATAAGTAAAAATGAGCAATAATAATGTAGATCAGGGTTGGGTTCCCCTCATTTATGTTGTATTTGACTTATATATGGAATTTCATCAGAAAAAAATCAATTTAGGCACATTAAACAAATCTCCCAAAAAGTAGACTAGCTAAAAAGCACCCAAAGGGGAAGGCTGCAGTAAAATGCAAGCATTGCTTCAGGAATTGCGTCGTTTTAGCTAATGTTTAGTGGAGATCAAAAAGAGGACTGATATCTCAGTATTATAGCATAAAATAATCATTATGACAAAGCCCTTTCATTATACAGTAGAAAGCATGAGCCAATACATCAATAAATATTCAGAAAAGAGAGCAGGAGCTCATGTATATTTGCAGAAATGCTTCAACAACGTTATTTTTCAAAAGGTTCAGTAGATGAAAGTTACAACTTAGATCTATAGCAGATCTATAGAAAAAATATCAGATCTATATCAGATCTGGAAACTCTATATTTTTCTCTACAAGATCCACTTGGAATTTAGACAAAAGCATGCATGAATAAGAGTAGATCTGAAAAACAAGTTGCAGATCTGGAAAATGCTGTAGTAAATTTATGAATATATCATTTCATTAAAAATGGATTAGATCTAAACAAAACATAGATCAGCAAGCCAACCTATGGATCACCAAATGGAAGGTAAAGCCCAACATAAGAGATCTCTGATCTAAACTATGAGCAAGACAACCTGCAAACCCTCATACATAAATAACGCAGTTTTCCCAGTGGGACAGCACAGTAGCTCAAGAGCCACAGAAAAATATTGAATAATTGCAGATCTGAAGTACAAGAAATGATACAATCTTCGAGGAGGTCAAAGGACCCACTCCATGGAGAGAGGCTCTCAAAATACACTAGATCTCTGCAGATCTAGAACACCACTTGTTGTAGCTTGCAAAGACAGCAAAACCCTCAATGGATCAGTGCTGCCAATGTAAGTAGGAGCTTGCCCTCAAGCCTGATAGTGGTTCATTTCAGAAAAATTTCCTCCTTGAATCATCAAAGGAGGAGGTGAAACTCCTACATAGGAATTCCAGATACAATCCTCCACTCAACAACATAGAATGGTATTTGTCTAAGCAGACAAATATTCAGAAATATGATCTATCAACAACCTTCTCTTGCCAGCCTCCTTTTCCTTTTATAAGATGATAAAGCTCTTGCAAACCCTAAACCACTTTGATGAGTTAGCCATTTTCACATTAGAGGCTCCCTTCTAGAATTGCACTGTCCCTTTTGGAGATGCAATGAACCTAGACAACGCTGTTGATTTGGTCAAGGTTGACCCAGTCTTTAGCTCAAACCTCTTTCACACATACAAGTGATTATTTACATAGCCCTGATTTGTCTTTGTTCACATGGGCATTGATTTATTTAGACTTTTTAGGAGTTTTACATGTCCTCCTTTATTCATTTATTCATAAAACATAATTTAAAACAAAATTGAATGTTCCTCTTAGCTAAGGCTAAGTGGGAACATTACAGTCCTCCCCTCCAAAATGTTGCTTGTCCTCAATAAAATGACAGGGTAATAGCTGAATTTCTTCTCCTTCTCCATTGATGGCACCATCAAGGATCAAGCTTTCATCATGGACTAAGTGCTCATCAAGCCAATACATCAAAAACTGCTCCTCCAATGTTAACATGAGAAGGGCATAGTCTATCCCTTCAGGGGTGTAAAACTCAACAGGAATAAACATGTTCCATCCCATGTGGTACATATACACTGCCCACTTTTTGTCCATACAAACCCATAAGCAATACCAATATATCATCTATGTATGGAAGCAAAATCACATATATGCAAACTGAAATTTGCACTTCAGGAGGTGGGTCACAATCCCACATAAGGTACCAACGCAGTGCACTCCTTGTTTTGAGTAGATCTGAGTGTGGTAGATGGTACTCCCACCACATATTTGCTGCATGGGTCACTTTTACATGGCTGAAAGTGAGGCCCAAGTTAGGTGCTTTGGGAAGCACCCATCATGATAGATAATCTCCCTTTGCACCTCAAGGGAGTGGCCAGATTTGGAATTTTTATTGGCCTCATCAATGCCATGAGATCTGCATATAATATCACTCCTTGTAGGAGCCATGGTCTGCATACATATGGTAAGAGAATGTGTAAAATCAGCAAAATAAACATGCTCCATAAGATCAGATTCTTTACCATTCAAGTCTCCCACACACATGGAGTTAGGCATGGGAATTTCTCCTCTTTTAAGAGAAGGAAGAGATGGCTGAAATGTCTCTTCATAGGATCCTTTGGCTGCCCCATCCACTCATAACTATTGCACTCTTGTAAGTGCTGATGTAGTTCCTCTCAATCATAGTGCTGATGCAATTTTTCTTTCATACCCTCCCAATCAAAACTCCTCATGATTAGGGAGTAGATTCTTGTTGATTGCATATAGCTGGAAAGGAACTTTGTGTGTGCTCTTTGTAGTATTTCTTGCTTAAGCTTGGAGGCTTGAGACAAGAATACTTTACCAAGATGATAGGTGACCCCTTCATGGACCAAATAGCGTCCTCCTTGCTTCATGCCATCTAATATCATCCTAGTGTGCAGATCTTTGGAGTACTCCACAAGGAGTTGAGATCTCCAATATGGATCTACACAGTTCAACAAGGACAGTGCTGCTCATGCATCTATGGTGGTGCTTGCCTTATTTCTGATTATTTCTTTGGCATTACACATGCCAAAATTATTTTTGGGAAGGCTGATCCTCCCCTTTGCTTCCTCCCACAACACTATGTCTTTCTCTTCTATTGTTTCAGCACTTGGTGAGGCTTCCCCCACTTGATCAGAATCTAATGGCATTTCAAGTGGCTTGCCATGATGTAGGAATGTTCCTTGCATCATTCTCATAAACATGAAAGAAGGAACTGTGAGGTCCTTGCCTAGACTGCGTAATTCCATATTTGTTGTTTGGGTGGGAACATCAGGTGAAGGATAGGTGTGCATGCCTTGAATGATTTGTTGTTTCCCATTCTTCAAATCCACCCACTCCATCTGCAAGGCCTTCCAATCAGTGGTGAATTTTCCCAAGGTAATCAACTGTTGGACACCCAAGATGATGTTGGTGTCTAGTATGTCAACTACAAAGAAATGGTCCACCAAGGTGTAGGTTCCCACAGTCACAAAAAGTGATGGAACATACTGCATGCACTGCATAGCTCTATCTCCTGGAACCAAAATAGAGAACCCATCAAAAGTATCAGTGGGGATCCCTCTCCTCTCCACAAGATGAGCATCAATAAAGTTGTGGGTTGCCCCACTGTTAATCAGAATAGACACTCTTTGGTTCATAACCGAACCTTGCACTCTGAGGGTCAAGTACTTGGGCACTCCTCTCAAATAAGCAAGAGTCCCACTTGTTGGAGCAAAGGCTCCTTCTTCCTCTCTGGATGGTGATTGATCCTCCTCCTCATCATCACCAGCGCTGTGGCCTCTCCTAGGTCCATCATTTCCCTCTTCCTCCTCAAAAATTAGAGAAGACTTCAATGTAGTGTGCTCTCCCAACAACACATTTATGTCCTGGTACCCATGGCTCTTGAAAAGTGAAACATAATCTCTTTTTCCTCAACTCCCTCTAGATATCAATGTCAATAGCTTTCTTCAGTGAGCTTTCCTTGGATGGAGCAGTTTTCCCTTCTTTCCCCTTAGAAGAGTGAGGGGTTTTGCTTTGGAAAGTTTCCTTTGCTCTTGGCAAGGCATCTTGGAGATCCCTACCTCTCTCAATGGCATCATGCAAAGTGATGGGCTTGGTAGAGTTAACCAACCCATGCAAAGGTTCCTCCAGGCCATCAATGAACATATAGACTCTCCTTGCTACTGATAGATCAGGGACCATTACAAACAACCTTAGGAATTCAAAGATATAGGCCTCTGCATCTCCTGTCTGTTTAAGCTTTGCCAAGATTATGAAAGGGGCCTCCAGATCTTTCCGATAAAATCTCTCCACTAGTCTCCTAGTGAACTCAGCATATGTGGACACATTGTTGTGTCCCAATGTAGATAGTCCATGAAACCACCAGTTGTGGGCTTCTCCCTCAAAATGCAGCGCAGCAATCTTGATGGCTTCTACTTCGGGCACTTTATTCAATTGGAAATAGATGTCCAACTTATCCACCCATGATTTGGTAGAACAAGAGGGTGATCCATTGAACTTAGGCAAGAAGAACCTGCCCCTACTGTGGTGTCTCCCATGAAGGAAACCTCCATCTCTGTACTGCTGCCATGGCCTCCTCCGGTCCTTGAGATGGAAAAAGTCTTGAAAGCTCAAGTTATCCTTGAACCTATGAATTTGTGAGTCATATTATACAAAGTAACCTTCCAAATAGTTTGGCTATTGCAGCCCTTCATTCTCTACAGCCAAGAAGGTAGGCATTGTAGAGCGTTTTGAGGCTTGTGGAGCTTGTGGCAAGCTCACAGGTTGACCAGTCCCAAATTGATACATATCAGAAATTTCTCCTTGATGGAATCTCCCAAGGGACTCCCTCATTATATATATCCTCATATTATTTATCTCCTTGTACAGATCTTGCATAGCCTCCAAGAGAGTTTTTGCAAACTCCTCTGCTTCCTTGTCTTTATCATTCACAGATTCAAGGGCTTTCCCCTTGTCTTGACCCTTGTTAAGGTCAACAGTAGTATAGTCATAATTTTTATGAATTCTATTCTGATATCTCCTCTCCCTCTCAGAAAGATGATCTTCATCTTTGGAATACAGCATGACTGGTGCTCCAATGCTAGCACAGGTTGTGCCAAGAGTGGAGTTATGATACCACTGTAATATTCCTTTTTCAGGATTATCAAGATTCTATTTCAGAGATGGAATACCAAGGCATTTACTGGATATGTCACCCTTCAAAGAAAGGGTGAGATCCAGAGGCTACTTGGCCAACTGTAGACTCTGTCCTTAGAACTTGGAATAACCCCTTTTCAGGAATTTCAACAAGGTTTTCAAGGAAAACGCTGTATAAGTAAAACTGAGCAAGAATAACGCAGATCATGGTTGGGTTACCCTCATTTATGTTTTATGTGACTTATATATGGAATTTAATCATAAGAAAATCAGTTTAGGCGCATTAAATAGATCTCCCAAAAAGTAGACTAGCTAAAAAGCACCCCAAGGGGAAGGTTGCAGTAAAATGCAAGCACTGCTTCAGGAATTGCCCAGTTTTAGCTAATGTTCAGTGGAGATCAGAAATAGGACTGATATCTCAGTATTATAGTAGCAAATAATCATTATTACAAAGCCCTTTCATTATATAGTAGAAAGCATGAGCCAATACAACAATAAATCTTCAGAAAAGAGAGCAGGAGCTCATGTATATTTGCAGAAATGCTTCAACAGCGTTATTTTTCAGGAGGTTCAGAAGATGTAAGTTACAACTTAGATCTATAGCAGATCTATAGAAAAAATATCAGATCTATATTAGATCTGGAAACTCTATAGTTTTCTCTACAAGATTCACTTAGAATTTAGACAAAAGCATGCATGAATAAGAGTAGATCTAAGAAACAAGTTGCAGATTTGGAAAGTGCTATAGTAAATTTCTGAATATATCATTTCATTACAAATGGATCATATCTAAGCAAAACATAGATCAGCAAGCCAACCTATGGATCACCAAATGGAAGGTAAAGCCCAACACAAGAGATCTTTGATCTAAACTATGAGCAAGACAACCTGCAAACCCTCATACATAAATAACGCAGTTTTCCTAGTGGGACAGTGCTGTAGCTCAAGAGACACAGAAAAATATTGAATAATTGCAGATCTGAAGTAAAAGAAATGATACACTCTTCTAGGAGGTCAAAGGACCCACTCCATGGAGAGAGGCTCTTAAAATACACTAGATCTCTGCAAATCTAGAACACCACTTGCTGCAGCTTGCAAAGACTGCAAAACCCTCAATTGATCAGCGTTGTCAATGTAAGTAGGAGCTTGGCCTCAAGCCTGATAGTGGTTCATTTCAGCAAAATTTCCTCCTTGAATCATCAAAGGAAGAGGTGAAATTCCTGCATAGGAATTCCAGATACAATCCTCCACTCAACAGCAAAGAATGGTATTTGTCTAAGAAAACAAATATTCAGAAATATGATCTATCAGCAACCTTCTCTTACTGCCCTCCTTTTCCTTTTATAAGATGAGAAAGCTCTTGAAAACATTAAACCACTTTGATGAGTTAGCCCTTTTCACATTAGAGGCTCCCTTCTAGAACTGCGCTGTCCCTTTTGGAGATGCAATGAACCTAGACAACGTTGTTGATTTGTTCAAGGTTGACCCAGTCTTTAGCTCAAACCTCTTTCACACCTACAAGTGATTATTTACATAGCCCTGATTTGTCTTTGTTCACATGGGCATTGATTTATTTAGACTTTTTAGGAGTTTTGCGTGTCCTCATTTATTCATTTATTCATAAAACATAATTTAAAACAAAATTGAATGTCCCTATTGGCTAAGGCTAAGTGGGAACATTACAGTCCTCCCCTCCAAAATGTTGCTTGTCCTCAAGCAACTGACAGGGTAAGAGCCGTAGTTCTTCTACTTCTCCATTGATGGCACCATCAAGGATCAAGCTTTCATCATGGACTAAGTTCTCATCAAGCCAATACATCAGAAAATGCTCCTCCAATGTTAACATGATAGGGGCATAGTCTATCCCTTCAGGAGTGTAAAACTCAACAGGAATAAACATGGGTGAAGCAATGTCACATCTAAAACATGTATCATGAAGTACAGGATAAAGTTCCATCCCATGTGGTACATATACACTGTCCACTTTTTGTCCATACAAACCCATAAACAATACCAATATATCATCTATGTATGGAAGAAAAATCACATATATGCAAACTGAAATTTTCACTTAAGGAGGTGGGTCACAATCCCACATAAGGTACCAACGCAGTGCACTCCTTGTTTTTAGTAGATCTGAGTGTGGTAGGTGGTACTCCCACCACATATTTGCTGCATGGGTCACTTTGACATGGCTGAAAGTGAGGCCCAAGTTAGGTGCCTTTGGGAAGCACCCATCATGATAGATAATCTCCCTTTGCACCTCAAGGGAGTGGCCAGATTTGGAATTTTTATTGGCCTCATCAATGCCGTGAGATCTAAATGTAATATCACTCCTTGTAGAAGCCATGGCCTGCATACATATGGTAAGAGAATGTGTAAAATCAGCAAAATAAACATGCTCCATAAGATCAGATTCTTTACCATTCAAGTCTCCCACACACATGGAGTTAGGCATGGGAATTTCTCCTCTTTTAAGAGAAGGAAGAGATGGCTGAAATGTCTCCTTCATAGGATCCTTTGGCTGCCCCATCCCCTCATAACTGTTGCACTCTTGTAAGTGTTGATGTAGTTCCTCCCAATCATAGTGCTAATGCAATTCTTCCTTAATACCCTCCCAATAAAAACTCCTCATGATTAGGGAGTAGATTCTTGCTAATTGCAGATAGCTGGAAAGGAACTCTTTGTGTGCACTTTGTAGTATTTATTGCTTAATCTTGGAGGCTTGAGACAAGAATACTTTACCAAGATGATAGATGACCCCTTCATGGACCAAATAGCCTCCTCCTTGCTTCATGCCATCTAATATCATCCCGGTGTGCAGATCTTTGGAGTACTCCACAAGGAGTTGAGATCTCCAATATAGATCCACACAGTTCAAGAAGGATAGCGCTGCTCATGCACATGTGGTGGTGCTTGCCTTGTTGCTGATTGTTTCTTTGGCATTACACATTCCAAAATTATTTGTGGGAAGGCTGATCCTCCCCTTTTCTTCCTCCCACAGCGTTGTGGCTTTCTCTTCTATTGTTTTAGCACTTGGTGAGGCTTCCCCCGCTTGATCAGAATCTAATGGCATTCCAAGTGGCTTGCCATGATGTAGGAATTTTCCTTGCAGCATTCTCACAAACATGAGAGAAGGAACTGTGAGGTCCTTGCCCCCACTGCGCAATTCCATCTTTGTTGTTTGGGTGGGAACATCAGGTGAAGGATAGGTGTGCATGCCTTGAATGATTTGTTGTTTCCCATTCTTCAAATCCACCCACTACATCTGCAAGGCCTTCTGGTGACTTTTCCCAAGGTAATAAAACACTGGACACCCAAGATGATGTTGGTGTCTGGTATGTCAACTACAAAGAAATTTTCCACCAAGGTGTAGGTTTCCATAGTCACAAAAAAGTGATGGAACATACTGCATGCATTGCATTGTTCTATCTCCTGGAACCAAAATAGAGAACCCATCAAAAGTATCAGTGGGGATCCCTCTCCTCTCCACAAGATGAGCATCAATAAAGTTATGGGTTGCCCCACTGTCAATCAGAATAGACACTCTTTGGTTCATAACCGAACCTTGCACTCTGAGGGTCAAGTACTTGGGCACTCCTCTCAAAGAAGCAAGAGTCCCACTTGTTGGAGCAAAGGCTCCTTCTTCCTCTCTGGATGGTGATTGATCCTCCTCCTCATCATCACCAGTGCTGTGACCTCTCCTAGGTCCATAATTTCTCTCTTCCTCCTCAAAATCAGAGAAGACTTCAATGTAGTGTGCTCTCCCAGCAGCACATTTATGTGCTGGTACCCATGGCTCTTGACAAGTGAAACATAATCTTTTTTTCCTCAACTCCCTCTAGATATCAACGTCAAGCAGTTTCTTCAGTGAGCTTTCCTTGGATGGAGCAACTTTCCCTTCTTTCCCCTTAGAAGAGTGAGGGGTTTTGCTTTGGAAAGTTACCTTTGCTCTTGGAAATGCATCTTGGAGATCCCTAGCTCTCTCAATGACATCATGCAAAGTGATGGGCTTGGTAGACTTAACCAACCCATGCAAAGGTTCCTCCAAGCCATCAATGAACATGTAGACTCTCCTTGCTACTGATAGATCAGGGACCATTACAGACAACCTCAGGAATTCAGAGATATAGGCCTCTGCATCTCCTCTCTGTTTAAGCTTTTCCAAGCTTATGAAAAGGGCCTCCGGATCTTTACGATCAAATCTCTCCACTAGTCTCCTAGTGAACTTAGCATATGTGGACACATTGTTGTGTCCCAATGTAGATAGTCCATGAAACCACCAGTTGTGGGCTTCTCCCTCAAAATGCAACGCAACAATCTTGATGGCTTCTACTTCGGGCACTTTATTCAATTGGAAATAGATGTCCAACTTCTCCACCCATGCTTTGGTAGAACAAGAGGGTGATCCATCAAACTTAGGCAAGAAGTACTTGCCCATAGTGTGGTGTCTCCCATTAAGAAAACCTCCATCTCTGTACTGCTGCCATGGCCTCCTCCGGTCCTTGAGATGGAAAAAGTCTTGAAAGCTCAAGTTATCCTTGAACCTTTGACTTTGTGAGTCATATTCTATAAAGTAACCTTCCAAAGAGGTTGGATATTGTAGCCCTTAATTCTCTACAGCCAAGAAGGTAGGCATTGTAGAGCGTTGTGAGGCCTGTGGAGCTTGTGGCAAGCTCACAGGTTGACCAGTCCCAAATTGAGACATATCAGAACTTTCTCCTTGATGGAATCTCCCAAGGGACACCCTCATTCTATCTATCCTCATCTCCTTTATCTCCTTGGACATATCTTTCATAGCCTCCAAGAGATTTTTTGCAAACTCCTCTGCTTCCTTATCTTTATCATTCACAGATTCAGGTGCTTTCCCTTTGTCTTGACCCTTGTCAAGGTCAACAGTAGTATAGTCATAATTTTTATGAATTCTATTCTGATATCTCCTCTCCCTCTCAGAAAGAGGATCTTCATCTTCGGAATGCAGCATGATTGGTGCTCCAATGCTAGCACAGGCTGTGCTAAGAGTGGAGTTATGATACCACTGTAATATTCCTTTTTCAGGATTCTCAAGATTTTATTTTAGAGATGGAATACCGAGGCATTTACTGGATATTTCACCCTTCAAATAAATGGTGAGATCCAGAGGCTACCTGGCCAACTGTAGACTCTGTCTATAGAACTTGGAATAACCCCTTTTCAGGAATTTCAACAAGGTTTTCAAGGAAAACATTGTATAAGTAAAATTGAGCAAGAATAACACAGATCAGGGCTGGGTTCCCCTCATTTATGCTGCATGTGACTTATATATGGAATTTCATCAGAAAAAAATCAGTTTAGGCACATTAAACAGATCTCCCAAAAAGTAGACTAGCTAAAAAGCACCCAAAGGGGAAGGCTACAGTAAAATGCAAGCACTGCTTCAAAAATTGCGCAGTTTTAGCTAATGTTCAGTGGAAATCAGCAATAGGACTGATATCTCAGTATTACATCTGAAAATAATCTTTATGACAAATCCATTTCATTATACAGTAGAAAGCATGAGACAATACAACAATAAATATTTAGAAAAGAGAGCAGGAGCTCATGTATATTTGCCGAAATGCTTTAACAACATTATTTTTCAGGAGTTTCAGCAGATGTAAGTTACAAATTATATCTAGAGCATATGTATAGACAAAATATAAAATCTATATCATATCTAGAAACTCTATAGTTTTCTCTACAAGATCCACTTGGAATCTAGACAAAAGCATGCATGAATAAGAGTAGATCTGAGAAAAAAGTTGCAGATCTGGAAACTGTTGCAGTAAATTTCTGAATATATCATTTCATTACAAATGGATCAGATCTGAACAAAACATAGATCAGCAAGCAAACCTATGGATCACCAAGTGGAAGGTAAAGCCCAACACAAGAGATCTTTGAACTAAAATATGAGCAAGACAACCTGCAAACCCTCATACATAAATAACACAGTTTTCCTAGTGGGACAATGCTCTAGCTCAAGAGACACAAAAAAATACTGAATAATTGCAGATCTAAAGTACAAGAAATGATACACTCTTCCAGGAGGTCAAAGGACCCACTCCATGGAGAGAGGCTCTCAAAATACACTAGATCTCTGCAGATCTAGAACACCACTTGCTGCAGCTTGCAAAGACAGCAAAACCCTCAATGGATCAGTGCTGCCAATGTAAGTAGGAGCTTGGCCTCAAGCCTGATAGTGGTTCATTTTAGCAAAATTTCCTCCTTGAATCATCAAAAGAAGAGGTGAAACTCCTGCATAGGAATTCCAGATACAATTCTCCACTCAACAACAGAGAATGGTATTTGTCTAAGCAGACAAATATTCAGAAATATGATATATCAACAACCTTCTCTTGATGCCCTCCTTTTCCTTTTATAAGATGAGAAAGCTCTTACAAACCCTAAACCACTTTGATGAGTTATCCCTTTTCACATTAGAGGCTCCCTTCTAGAACTGCGTTGTCCCTTTTGGAGATGCAATGAACCTAGACATCGATTTTGATTTGGTCAAGGTTGACCCAGTCTTTAGCTCAAACCTCTTTCACACCTGCAAGTGATTATTTACATAGCCCTGATTTGTCTTTGTTCACATGGGCATTGATTTATTTAGAATTTTTAGGAGTTTTACATGTCCTCCTTTATTCATTTATTCATAAAAAATAATTTGAAACAAAATTGAATGTTCCTCTTAGCTAAGGCTAAGTGGGAAGATTACAATGGAGGCCACTTTCTTGAATCAAATATGAGTTAATTCTCTTGGACTGTCATGTGAGTCTCTTCTTGACATATTAGTGATGCCAAACAAATATTGTGATGCCAAACAGAGACTGTGATGTGAGTTAGCTATAGTGTTTCCAATAAATGATGTGAAGGTGTGACTTACCTTGTCTGTAGAAAATGTGGGTCTTCTCTTGGACGTGAAGCAAGTTTTGTGGAGTCTCTTCTTGGCATGACTATGGATAATGTGAGTTCCTTGGAAAACAAATTGAATAAGATTATTCGATTTTCCTTAAACTTCCATTGTTGAGTAATATGAGTTATGATTGGTGTGAGGTATGAATTTATTTCATATTCCAACTACAAGGTATGAAAAAGTTACCCTAAAATTATATTACAGAGTAATATGGATTTAATATGATATAATTGAAGTTCCTATACTGTAATCTGAATTTTATGTGGTGGCTCAACCAAAGTATTTAGTGGTGGCTTGACTACAATATGAGTTATCTATAGTAGCTTATATTCTAAAGTGATCTAAAATCTTGATAGTAATCTAAGTCGTGATATAAACCTATGACAATGATCTTGGTTCATTTTATCATCTATATGAGCTTGACTTGACAATAATGTGTATGACTAACATGATTGTGCCCTCTCCAAGGTATGGTTGTGAATTTAATAATGTATAACAATAACCTTTTAGAGCAGTAACCTTGACATGGTATGACAATATAGCGGTACCGTGATCTTGATGAGGTATAATAGTCATATGGTCTTTAATATATGACCTTGGTATATGGGAATACTCCTTGATGCATGCATGACAATGATCTTAAGATATATAAGCAACCCTTATTATATATAGTCACCATGTTACAATAACCTTATAGTTGTAACCCTAGTCTATGAACCGTGATATACAACAATAATACATATATGATAGTGCAACAATGATCTATGGCCTTGACCTAACAATATTATAAAAATGACTTTTTATGTAAGGTAGTATCCTTGTTACATATGCAATCACATCTTTTTTTATGACAGTAGTATTGAATCAAGACAGTACAATGATACATATAACAGTAATGGATGACAATGACCTTGATTGTGTCTCTATAGGACATTGGTTCATTTTTGCAGTATGATAGTTAAGTATGGATATAACCCTTGATATGTATAAAAATGACTTGATATATGAGTGATATTGACAAGTGATATGTATGACAGTATGAAAATGATGTATATATGTGTGTGTGGAAACATGACAGTAAAATGGTAATATCCATGTAACTTTTTATGGAAGTGATTATGACCTCAATATGGCAGTGACTTCTATATATATATACTTGAACATAACAGCGATATGACAATTACCTTTTGAGGTATGTTTGGACTTGATAGTGATGTTTGAATTGACAAAAGTATGACTTGATTGTAGCAGAATTTTAGCATCAGAATATCATAAATATACCTTCAGGTGTATGGTTGGCAATAAAGATGCCTTCATGCACATTCGTATTAGAGCTCACAATTTCTTTGTATTAATATTGAGCATAGGTGGATCAAGTCTAATAATTGTGAAACATGGTCCATCGTTTGGTCAAAGTGGCAAGGTGGTGCAGGGCATGAGAGTGTATTCTCCTTCAGGTTGGATCCTAAGAACACTTCAGGGTGGAAGGCTGGTGTCAGGGCAGGTTGGAGCCTATGCAGGATGTTGTAGCATCCTTCTAGTAGAAATTGGTGAACCAAGGAGTCAGATCTTCCTTCAGGCCAGAGCTTGCAAACTTGGGCGTTGGAGAATTCATCTATTTGGAGTTGGTAAACGGGATTTTGGAGCATCCTTTAGGTTGGAGCTTGTAAACTTGGGCTTGGAGTGTTATTCCAATAGTAGCTGGTAAACAGGGTGTTGGAGCACCCACTGAGTTGTAGCCTATAAACCAAGAGGTTGGAGCCTCCCTTAGTTGTAACTAAAAATGATGAAAGTTGGTGCTTCTTATTGATGTACTTATTGAAAACAAATAGGGGAGAGGCTTCTATGTTGTGCAAGGACCAGTAGTAGTTATAGTACTGGTCCCACACATCCATAAAAAAATAATCATAAACTCACTAAAATATGCACATAAATACTTTATATTTAGTTAAATAAATATGTACAAAATGGGCCTAGATTTTGATTGGACCAACAATTGTCATACACAAAGCCTTAACATCACAAGTAGAGACCTATTGTCTCAATTACCTCCAATTTTGAATTACCAACTAAGTCAAAATGCACTATGAAACATTACAATGCTTTCCATCCAAAAGTACAGTTATCCCATCAAACAGTCACCCATTGATTTTTCATTGGGGCAACACATCCCATTGTTTGGTAACACCTGCACAAGAACTGGGTAACACCTGCACAAGAATAGGTGAAATGTGTTCCAGCCATATGTACATGTTTTTTTAACCATTCAACCTATTAAAGACATTAAATGACACCATTCAATTTAGGAAATAGTTCACAAGAATTAAATACAACAACCCTTTCAATTCAGGAATTAAATTCAGGAATTAAATTCAGGAAAGCACAAGAAAGCACAAAAATCAACCATGAAAGCTTATCAACCATTGGATCATGTACAAATAAATCCACAACACATATTTGAATTTGGGAGATGAAAATTCATGCCAATATTCCATACCAATTAAATTCCAGATCATAAAACTATAAAGCATCAACCCTTACTGCATTTGAAGCATTCATTATACTCATTAGCTTTTGCTGACATACAATCAGAGTTTTCACATACAATCAAACTTTTCAGACAGTGTTCCATTCATTTTGTAGACATACAGTCGTTTTCAGAAAATGTTCCATTCATTTTGCAGACATACAATCGAAGTGTTCCGACAGTGTTACATGAATTATATTCATCATATGCTGGAGACATATAGACAGAGTATGTGCTCAGTGTTACATTCCAGACAGAGTGTGTGCACAGTGTTACATTCATTCTCTTCATTCAATTGCTGGAGACATACAGGTTTTTGGTTTTTGTTGAATAATGTTATTATATTGATTACTTTATCATTATTTTAGTTGAGAAACCATGTTGATCTTATAAGTTATAGATCATATACATGCTAGTATCTTCTTATTGGAGCTTAGTTTGGTAACTTTATGGCTTCTATCCTGACAGCCTAGACAAATCAATCAAGTAAATCCCACAACTAGGCAAGAGAAAGCTAGAAACAATGTTTCTAAACCTGTTTCAACTTCTCTTTTTAAGACATGTTTCAACTTCTCTTTCTAAGACCTGTCTTTGTTAGGAAGTTATAGCTGCAAGTGTTCCTAAACAGTTGCAACAATAACGGGCAATTAGAACAGGCACTGACCACTTCCATTCATTGACAAAAGGGTCGATATACGCAAAGGTAGATAAGTGTACGCAAAGGTCGATATTCGCACTAGGTAGATAAATCCATGTCCAAAGTGTATCTAGAGTATATTGACATGGAATAAGGCTGAGGTCGATAACTAGTATCATTGACAGGAGGTGGACTTTTCCAACCAGTCATATAGCCAAACATAGATAGTGTTCATTGCCATAAGGGCATTTGATAGCCGATCATTGGAATCCATAGCCGCAAGAAATAACTCTACCTTTCATTAGTATAACCTAAACCAATAGAAAAGGTAAGAGCAGGGGTTCGAGCACCAAGAGTTTAAGCAGCAACACCAATAGTCAATAGGGAATACATTTAGATTTCATAGTAATATCCCCCAAAACCACTAAACTCTGACACCTAATAGTTTTATGCTGACCCTGGTTAGCCACTGTTCATACTATCATTGGTTGCAAGAATGGAGAAATGACCATCTCTAATGGATCTCATATCCAAAAATTGGAAAATTTTCCACTTGATCAACTAGTAAATGAAGTCCCTCTTTGGTTGGAGAACCATTATGGAGAGGAATAATGTATGCTCCCTATCTTAACCTTAGAAAAATCAAGGGGATATCAAGAGAAAATAGAATAACATGTCTTGCAACAATTTTTATCCAACATAAGATACATTGAAATTAGCCCTGGAAAAATACTCCAAATAAGTACATACTTAAGTACAGAACAAGGGGTTCATGGCTCTGTGAAATTCCTAGGAAAAGTGTTGCAATTCCTCTCACTACATGATCAACCAAATAAAATCATTAAGAATATTAACAAATAAAAACAAAAACAATGTTACATGGAGGAGATTTAAGGTTCAAATTCCCTTATTCACTTGTGCATGTAAAACAATAAGAAAAGACACCTAAAAATATTTTTTAATGGTAGGAATTATAACCCTTACTATTATGTTTTTAGCCCTAAGTTTTAGGAAACCTTCTATCCTGCTATTTTTGTATCATTCACTATTGGAGCCATAGGTGGAAACAAGGAACTGTGCATTCAACTTGTTGAAATTAGCCCTGGAAAAATACTCTACATAGGTACATACTTAAGTACAGAATAAAAAAAACAGGGGGTAGAAATTATTCAAAAACAATATGGTGAATTTTCTTGGGACTGCTTGGACATGAAATGAATTCATCTTGAAACTTGCATACACTTAACCAGAAAATATGAATGTCCTGTTAGTCAATACCTCTACACCAGCACGAAATGCTTCAATATGAACTTAACCAGAAACTATGAGTGTCCTATGGAATGTCCTATCTAGTTAGTTTTTCTTGCCAAGTCAATACCTCTATTCAACCTATTGTGGCTCATTTACATTTACTTTTGAAATATTTTTCAAAGCACAAAAAGATCATATATATTAGAAAATGGGAAAATGTTAACTTTCTATATGCCGAAAAATCAATTTTGTTTTATGTGTTGGTCAATTAACATATTGTGTAGAAATCTAAAGGTGGGTCCAACCATTGGTTTAACCTCTGTGTAATTCACCAAGCGGGGTTTAAAAGAAATATTGTTGATTTGGACCGAAAAAAACCCGTGGGCATAAAAAACCCAAAGTATAGCACCGAGGGTGCCTCCGCAGTTGACCTTGTCGAGAGTTCGTTGATGAATGATAAAAAATTCACGATCACTGCAGGGGAAGACCTACGATGAGTCTAATGTACTCTAGAATGCTCCCGCAGTGATGTAGACAACCGATGACGCAGGCAATTAACATTGCCAACAGTGAGCCAATCCATATGTCACGTCATATGTCCATTATCTGTCAAGTCATGCATTGAATTCAAATTCATTTCCAAAATCCTGCGCCATATATAAAATGTGTTAAAGTTATGCTTTTCCTCTTATTTTTTTTCAGTCCCAATTTTCCAAGAGTCGTCTGAGTCATTTAATTTCACACCTACTCATTTGTACAGTCGCCAACCCGAGTAAATCCATGGCTAAATAGTCGTCCCTCTCTGGCTCTTCCAGCCACATCTCGATTATGGATACTGAACAAGATGTCAAAGATACCCTGTGCATAGTTGAGAACCTACCATTTTATCAACAAGTCTCACTTAATGAGAAGAATTCTCCCATCTACTCAACCATGGTCAAGTCTGGTGTTATGTCTGCATGTGTCCTGAAAATCCATATTTTTTCAGAATTCATACATTGGCTAGTATCCACATTGTACCCTAGAAAGTGCTTTGTGATGAATAATATGGGAGAAAGTGTTCTTTAAGTCACATCTCTGTTAATCCATCAAGCCCTCCGTTATCCTAAGTCGCGGTCTTATGTCAATTTTACTGAAGAATCATTGGTGGCACTATATGATAGTCTTGCAGGGTAGGATTTTACACAAGTGGTTTTCTTTCTAAATCTAGAAGTAGGAAGTTTTTCGCCAGATGATAAATAGTTTCCCTTGGAGATTTTTTATGCAGAATTCAAGCCCGTGCTGCAATTTTTTTCGAAGATACTTGGGAAGGAGGATGCTGCTCAAATTGACAGGTTGGTGCTTCGGTTATTTGCTTTAATGATTAAGCCCAACATGGTGTTACATATTACTTCCTACTAGAAAGATAAAATTAATGCTCAGCTTATGAGCCTATCCCTCACTGGGTCTTTCAGGTTTCCCTCACTGATTAATCATATATTCTTATATCAAAATGTAGAATAATTTATACATTTGGGGTTGAATATTGTAGATTCAAATAAGAAAAGGCAATCAGTGGTTTTTTGGACAGATGTAATAAGAAATGAACCTAATGATGGAGGGTCGTTTTATTTTGCTGCTTATTTCGTGCTAATTGCCTATAAGATTTTGAATGGAATTACTCCTCCATGTTTTCTGCCGAAGCCCCAGGAGTTTCTTCAACTTAGTGTTAATTGAAAATTTGGAGATTGGTTTGTGTATGATGATTATTCAGAAAATTGGTTGTATGGAGTTTGGATTAAGCCTTATATATTACCCATCTTTGTACCCATGAGAATGTTTGACGTAGAGTTTATTAGAAAAATCTTGAATGTAGATTACATAAATTTTGTTCCAATGAAGAAAGGCCATCTATTTAAGTTGCCTATGACTGTTGGACCATTCATAGTAAATATGAGACAAGCAACAAGTGAGGCAAACCAAATGTTAGAAAGCATGCATTTTTTATTAGGTGAGAAATGGGCTTATGATCCACATAAGGTGATTTCTAAAAGGAGAGTTGAAAATGGTTATTCTGATTTTGTTCATGACAATAAGCCTGAGATTGAGAAGCTATCTAACCAAGGTTTTGCAAGCTCTGGTAGTACTAGAACTTAGACTCCAATCATCTCTGAAAGGGTAAGTAAAATAATTAAAGAAAAGGTTCCTGATTCTGAGGATGAAGAACAAAGAGCCGAGAAAAGAGCTAAGTTAACTGAAGAGATACCAAACACACATCCTAGTTTCTTAATTCAATTAGGAGATACTCAAAATGTGCCAGCTTCTCCATCAAGACATGAATTTCTTCATGATCAGGTACCTTTATTCAAGCAAGTCTTTGCCTAGATTGCAGAAAAGAACCAAAAGATCAGAGCAAAAATGGAGGCTCAAGCTGAGTATCAGATTACTCCTGATCAAACCAAATTATTGACTGCTATGGATCTAGAAATGGATCAATTGAAAATTACTTTCTCTCACCCATCTGAAATGATAGTGGGGTCATCCAACAGTTTTAAAACTCTAAATCTAACCGCTGATACAAAAAAAATATCCCTTTACTTGATAAAGTTAACTTACAAATGCAAACTGGTCAATTGATTGTTAATGACTTGACCAAAACCAGTGCAACTTCTTATAAGGCTGAGAATAAGTTGGGGAAAGTAATCAATCAACTAAAGTTAGAGAAGGCTAATTCTAGGGCTCTTTCAAGTCAAAATGAATTATTGAAGAAAATAATTGTAACAGTTAGAGTGGATCCCAATGATAGATCAACTGTGAAAAAATTATTACAAAGTGAAAAATAAAAAATTATTGTGTTGAAGAAAAAGCTAAAGCTACCTACTGCAGAGCATCCAATGGAAGTAGTGGTGGCAAAGATAGAAAATGAGAAGGAAAATCTTTTACAACAGTTGTTGCAGAAAGATGAGGAAATTTCTAGACTAAAGGAGACAGTGGTTAATTTGCAGGGTTAGATTGAATCACATACTTGCACCGTAGTTTTGTCATCTGGAGATGATGATCCAGTAGCTAGATTGTCCCAATTGAATAAATAATTGAAGATGGAAGAGGTTTACCTCAAGAAAACTCAGAGCGATATTGATACAGCAATGAAAATAATACATCCCAAAGATGGAGAAGTTAATAAATAAATCTAATTGTCAGACAACTTATGAAGAAATCAAGAGTCTTAAAGAAAAAGTAAAGGGAAACATGTCTTTAATTCAAGCAAAGGATATTGTGTGGAGCGAAATTATTGAAGTAATGAAAAAAATTTGGGAATCATTGATTATAGTGTCAGAGGAAAAAAGCATAATCATAGATTTACAAGAGCTCGTCCTTGATGATAAGCATAAGTTACTTAACAGATCTCTATGGGGAAAAAGGTTTATTGACTTTGTCAATTCCAAGAAAGATCAAGAGCTAGAGGAGCATGAAATAAAAAATAGAACATTGTGTGTTTTAAAAATCAATAAGTTGATTGTGAAGAATGCTTACAGGAAATCAACAGAGAAGAAATTGACATAGATCAAACAGGTTGTGGATAAATTCAGCACCATGTTTCAAAAAAGGACCAGAGCTGGGCTGCCATCGTGCTGGGATCTACATGGCAATTTTCTATCTTGGGATTCATATGAGAATTTGTTAGTGGGAGAAAAAATAAATATTGATAATACCAATGAAAAAACTGCAGTATTAAAAGGAGCCACAATTGTCAATTTCTTGCATAGACATTTTCAATTATTATGGATGATTAAGACCTTGTATGTGGAAAGGCCTACTTTTACCAGGATCGTTGTTTTCAGACTATAATATCACAAGTTTGTCAATTCTCCTAAGTCCAATATTGAAATTTGGAAAAAATGCAGGGCATGGGTGATCATTCAGCCAGGTGACACATCAACACCTCAAGGAAACACATCAACAACAAATCAGATTCAACAAATATATTGACATTCCAAGTTTTATTTATCTTTCTTTGTTAAAATATCGAGGCTGTAATGATGTCCTCAATTGCAATGTAATAAGTAGTTTAGGCAGTTTAGGTATTTTGTGTAGTTTCAAGAAGTTCCAACAATTACAAACTTCTTTTGTATATATTTAAGCAAGATAGTAAGAACGAGGAGGGTTATGATTTTTGGACCTCTGGAAGGCTATAATTTTGTACTTAATTTTCTCATATATTAATGAAAGAAGCATCAAGTTTCCTGCAACTGTTGATGGTGATTTGTTTTTCTTGTATCATTTTGTGTCCTTCTTCTTTGAATGAAGTGAAGTAAAGTAGTTGTCGGTCTCTTAATTGAATTTGTGAGTAAGAGTTAAATAACCTTAATATGCACTCCTTCACTCCAATTGTTCTTTCTACATAAATTCCTTCTAATATTTAAGGTGATAGATTCTGTGTTACATCATATCATTTTAATTTTCTTCTACAGTTCTTATTTTCATTCATATATCAACACTTAATGGCATTGTAGAATCTTTCATTATATCATATTATTGAGGGTTTTAAAGAATTAATTTCCAAAGGGATTGAACAAAGACCACCTGATATAATTAATTTTGTGACATATAATTCTAAAAATGTCTTAAGCATTGATTTCTTTCCACGGCCAAGGGATTGTCTCTTAAGAACCAACATTTTCTGGCGTTGTTGCCGGGGACGAAGAAGCGAAGTTCATTTCCCTGGTTTTTTCACATTATTTCCTCTGGTTGTTCAGTGAGGAATAAATATTCAGCTGTGTTTGTTATTTTCAGAATTCTGGCTTTCAAAAGGCCTCAAACAAGATTAGATACCTCACAGCAGAAAGTTCCTGCTTTATCGAACCCTGAAATATTGGTTTCTAAATAGGTTCAGAAACCCAAAAACCCTTCAACACCTAGTCCTACATTGTCTGCTCTAGTTAGCAGCTCTCATAATCCTCTGTTTGAAGATGTCTCTAAAGCACTTCCTCTCTTGGAAGAAGATTCACCTTTCACAGCCATTCATTTTCAAGAACCTAAGTTGGAAGAACACTCCTTTGAGTCTGTTTCCTTTACTTTTACACAAAGTCAACAAAGTCCAGTTTTTAGTCCTTCTGCCATTGTTCATCAACCTACACCCATATCCAATTTTTCACCATCGACCCCATTCACTTTCACAGCTGGTACATCAACCGAATCTACCCAAGGAACAGTTAATCAAGGTGTAAATATGGCAACACCATCTTTCTTGATGAATAGATATGCACCACTTAATCTTCCACAAGCAATGAATGCAATGCCTCAAGAATATCTTAAATTACTTCCTCGTTTCACTAGAGAAGATGAAGTACCTGCAGAACACCATTTACCTTTGTTTTGAAATTTCGCTGAAAATTTGAATGTAGAATATTTTGATGTTGTAATGAGACTTTTTGTTCAGTTTCTAGATGGAGAGGCTAGAAAATGGTTCAAATGTTTACCAAATGGTTCTGTTAATACATGGGAAGAGTTAGATAATCAATTCACTCAAATATGGGGAGAGAAAAGAGATCATGGTTATTCATTAACATAATTCAATGCAATTAAAAGAAAACCTAATGAGAATATTTCTGAGTTTGTCAATAGATTTAATAAATTGTATAATAGTTTACCTGTGGAGATGAAGCCCCCTCCTTTTGGAGCAAAGGTATTTTTTGCTGGGGCTTTTGAAGTTGATTTCAATTTTACACTTAGAGAGAGGATATTCCCTACTGTTGAGAAAATATAGACATATACTTTAGAAATTGAAGCCAATATGACTGCAGCTGGAAAGAGAAAAGAAAAATAGTGAGTCCAAGAAAAGGGGAAAGAAAAAGAAGAGTCATCACAAGATCGAATAATTGAAGATATGACAAAGGTGATAATTTTTTTTTCAAATAAGTTAATTAAGATAGAATTGGAAAGAAAAAACTCCCAAAGACCAGTACAACAAAATAGAGGATTTAATCCTTATTTCAGAAAACAACCCCTACAAATTTTGTAGAGAGAAAGAAAAGATCAAGATCAAGTTCAAGCACCATTATATATAGAAGAAGCACCTGGAGAGTCAGTAGAATATGAACAAAAGGAAGTTGAAGATCAAATATATTTTGTGTATATAAGAGAGGAAGATGAAGAAGAAGATTGTGAGGGAGAATATGCTGAGGCTGAAATATATTTTGATGAAGAAGAGATGAATGAATACATCAAACAGTTCACAGATTTCATGCAGGCTGAGTTAAATAAAAAGTATGATTTGAGATCTAGAAAGAGATCTAGGGTGTGTTGGAATCACGATTGCCGTTAGACCAAAACCCGTAGGTGTTAGTCAACGATCGCATCGCCAGAGATAAGGATCCACGAGAGGTGGTTAGTCCATGTCACGAAACACACGGGGAGTGTTGGTTTATCCAATGTCCAACAATCTTCCCCCCAACGCGAGCCGGGTGTGTATCGAACTCATGACCTACGCTCTGATACCACTTGTTGGAATCACGATTGCCGTTAGACCAAAACCCGCAGGTGTTAGTCAACGATCGCATCGCCAGAGATAAGGATCCACGAGAGGCGGTTAGTCCATGTCACGAAACACACGGGGAGTGTTGGTTTATCCAATATCCAACAGGGTGCAGGATAATGAGGGTGAACAACAAGATTCTATCCTTCCTCCAATGGCGACTCCACAACAAAATAACCCTGTAAATCAAGTAGATAAAAGGAAACAACCTATATATTGATTAAATAGAACATAAGTGTAGCAGGGTGAATCTTCCCATGACAAATTAATTGATACCAATATTTTTGAGAAAGTTGTTCCTGTACCCGAACAATTTTTAAATTCTAAAAAGAACAAAGAAGAACCTGAAAGGAATGCTAAGAAAACTCATATTTTTAGTTTAACAAAGGAGTTGGAGGAGGTCAAGATTCAGGTACCTCTTATAGAATTAGCTAAAACATTAGTCTACAAAAAGGAAATTTTAGAATTTATTAGTCTCTCATAGAGTGAAGATATAAGTGATACTGTGAACTTGCAAGAAGAGAAGCCATAGGTAACCTTTGGTCCTTATATAGAAGAAATAGATTCTTATGTTCCTCCATTTTATATTTCATTGTTGCTTCATGATTTTATTCTTCATAAATATATGATGGATTCAGGGGCTTCCCATAATCTTATGCCGTTGTTTGTCATGAAGGAATTGAATTTGTAGATTACTAAACCTTACAGGGATCTGTACTCATTTGATTTCAAGAGGGTGAAATGTGTTCGGTTAATTAAAGACATGGTAGTGTCTTTGGCACAGATTCTAGCAAAAATTATTGTTATGGATGTAGTCGTTGCTGACATTCCAACTAGGTTTGGAATGCTCTTGTCAAGATCTTGGGGAGAAAATTTGGGAGGAGTTTTGAAGTCAGATTTCACTTATGCTATTATTCCTGTCTTTAATGGGGAAGAAAGGAGATTATACAGGGAAACAAGGTTTGTGAAAACCACTACAAAGAAAGATGCAGGTAATTCCCTTATTTATAGTCAGGAAAAAGAAGATCTTTCATGTTTCATGCTACAAGAAGATTAAAATTTTTCTGAAGACATAGAAAAGAAGTTATCTTCAACAGTCATACATAATGAGCTGCATTCAAAGAATATTTGGAAATGCTACTTTGATGTTTCCTACTCCAAGGATGGCATAGGAGCTAGATTCTTGCTGATATCACTAGAAGGTAACCTCATGCATTTTCTTTTAAGTTATAATTTGATTCAACAAATAATGTGGCTGAGTATGAGGCCTTGATCTTAAGCCTTCAAATCGCTAAGTAGATCGGAATTCAATATATTTCGATTTTCGGTGATTTTGAATTAATAATAAGACATATTAAAAGCCATTGTCAAACCAAGCATCCAAGATCAAGATCATATAGGAATGAATTTTTGGAATTGATAGAGAATTATTTTGAAGCCTTCAATTTTCAATTTATTCCAAGGGAGGAGAACAGATTGGATGACTTATTAGTAGCTGCAGCCAACACCTTTAAGCCTCCAATAAATCCAAGGCTAAGGTATGAGATTGAAATTAGACATAGACCCTCTACCCCTGACAATGTGAAACATTGGCAGGTGTTTGAAGATGATGAGGAGATAAATCAATTCTTGACAATGATTGGAAATTTTGAAGATGTTGAGATAGATTAAGAAGAAGAAAAAACAAAGCAAAAAGTAAAGATAAGACACCTCAAATAGTCAATAGCTGATAAGAAGATTATGCAATTGAAATATAATGTGCTCCCTAAAGGTTTGGTTCCTCTTGAAAGATTATTTGATTCTAATGATGTTGCTTTTAATTCAAATAAAACATATCAAGAGGAAGAAATGGAAAACTGTAATTAGGGAACTCAGCAAGAACCAAAAATGGTGAAATTTTTCAAAGGTATTTCCAAAAACTATAAACAAAGATACATAGTTGATCTTTTCAAGAAGTATATGGATGTGCTTTCTTGGTCATATGAAGACTTGAAAACATATAACAAAAGCATAATACAGCATAAGATTCCATTGCAAGAAGTAGTTAAACCACACAGACAGAAGCTCGGGAAAATTAATCCATTATTTCTAGCTCCAATTGAAAAAGAATTGAAGAAATTACAACAAGAAAAAATCATAGTTCCTCTTAGATATTCTAATTGGGTTTCTAATCTAGTTCCTGTGAGGAAAAAAATGGAGAGATAGGATTGTGTGTGCATTTCAGGAACCTGAACAGAGCATCTCTAAAGGATAATTATCCTTTAGCTAAAATGGATTATGTCTTACAAAAGGTGACAGGAGCTTAAAGGATGTCCATGGTAGATGGATTCTCAGGGTATAATCAAGTGGCAGTAGATAAAGAAGATAAAAAAAGGCAGCTTTCACAACCCCATGGGAAATTTCATGTATGCAAGAATTCCATTCGGACTTATGAATGTAGGTGCAACCTTTCAAAGGGCCATGGACATAGTGTTTGTTGGTGTTAAGTTTGTGGTTATATATTTGGATGATGTATCTATTTTCTCAGGGCCAGATGATGAACACCTGGAACATCTGAAATTGTTTTTTGAAAAATGCATGAAGTTTTCTCTGTCACTAAATCCCAAAACATCCTTGTTTGCCTTGGAATAAGGTAAATTATTGGGTCACATAGTTTCAAAGCAAGGGGTAAAGATTCATCCAACAAGGGTGGAAGCTATTCAAACAATTCCTTTACCTAGAAGCACGAAATATATTCAAAGAATTCTGGGAAAGATAAAAATTTTGAGAAGGTTTATGCCAAACTATGCAGAAATTGTGAAAAACATAACCAATATGTTGAAAAAAGAAGCAAAAGTGAAATGGAATAAAGAAGCAAGGGAATCATTTTCCAGAATAAAGGAGGCTCTCCAGGAATCTCCTGTTCTAATTAGTCCAGATTATCAGAAATAATTTCAGATATTCTCATTTTCTTCCCCCTCTACTATTGTTGTTGTGTTATTGTAGAAAAATGAGGAAAATAAAGAACAACCAGTGGCATTCTTTAACAAAGTTCTCAGACATGCTGAACTCAAATATAATATTTTGGAGAAACAAGCATATGCATTGGTCAAAGCACTCAAAGCCTTCATAACTTATGTGTTACAGTCCCAGATAACTGCATATGTGCCTAACTTTGTTATTAAAGATGTGCTAGTTGAGAGTGATGTAGAAGGAAAGAGATGGAAACGGATAGTGAAAATTCAGGAGTATGATATGGACATTAAACCTAGAAATTTGATTAAGGGGCAAGGTTTGGCTAAGTTTTTAGCAGAATTTTTTTTTTCAAGAATTGGGAATCAATCTGTTAGCACCAATAGATGAAGTTGTAAATGAAGAAGGTCAAAATAAGTCCAAACCAAGCATTCAATACAAATATTTATGCTCAGATTAGTACAAAGACATAGTTTATTATTTATGCTTCTTCTCTTGTTCGACTTCGTTGAGTAGATAAAAGTATAGAGCCCTCAAGATTAAATCTCAACCATATGTCAGAGCAGATGCAAAATTGTACTGGAAAGATCCTGCTGGTATCTTTCTGTTGTGCTTAACTAGAAGGTGAATCCATTGAAGTTACCAAGGAATACCATGAAAGTTTGTGTGGAGGGCATTATAGTTGGAAGGTCACAGCCCATAAAAGCCTCAAGTCAGGTTTCTATTGGCTTACCCTGTTTGCAGATGTATATAAACTGGTCAGAAGTGTCAGAAATGTCAATTGTTTGCTGAGAAGAAAAGACTTGCTCCATTACCTCTCATTCCAATATTCATAGAAGAACCTTTCAGATAGTGGGGAATGGAATTTATTGGAGAAATAAATCCACCATTAAGTGGACAGTTCAAGTGGATTCTAATTGCCACTGATTACTTCACAAAGTGGTTTGAAGCAATACCACCAAAAAAGAAAATGATCAAGTGGCGATGAAGTTTTTGGAGGAGAAAATTTTCAGCAGGTTTGGATGCCTAGTCAATATTGTAATCAATAATGCTCAGGTATTTAATTCTGCTCGATTCATTGATTTTTGTCAAACATATAATGTAATTTTATCACATTCCACAACATACCATCCACAAGGGAATGGATTGGCAGAGTCTTAAAACAAGAAATTGGTTAGGATTCTGAAGAAAAAAATCACTAAAAATAAAAAAGACTAGGATTCAAAGTTAAGTTTTTCCCTTTGGGAAGTATGAGTAACTACCAGGAGGTCCACTGGAAAATCACCCTTTGAGTTGGTTTATGGAGCTCAAGCACTGTTTCCTAGTCATTTGGCCAAACCAATGATTTCTTTCCTTCAACAAGCTCAAGAAGAACCTAATGCTCTGGTGAGAAGAATGAATAAAGTGATTGAGTCAAGTGAAAGCAGAAACAAGGTTAGAGATAACTTGATTACTTATTAGGAAAAAATGAAGTCTATGTTTGATAGGAAAGCAAAAGAAATCCTCTTTCAAGCAGGAGATTTAGTACTAAGATGGGACACCAGAAGGGAAGATAGAGGGAAGCATGGTTAGTTTGACCCTCTCTGGTATGGTCCATACATAATTACTGAAACCAGGTCAAAAACACTTTCATCCTAGAAGATTTATATGAAGAATCTTTGCAGCTGCTTGTGAATGGGCAGTATTTGAAGCATTATTTCCAACATTAAATGTCAACATTTCATCATTTCAAATACCAGATTGTCCATTGTTCATATGTCACCAAACAATATTTGACTCCATGCTCGAGGTGAAGGCATTGGTCTACGGTTCTTAGTGTTTCGTGGCAAAAAACACTATCCCCAGGTGGAGCTAGATGTTGTAACTCATTTACATTTACTTTCGAAATATTTTTCAAAGCACAAAAAAACATATATATTAGAAAATGGGAAAATGTAAACTTTCTATATGCCGAAAAATAATTTTTGTTTTACATGTTGGTTAATTAACATATTGTGCAGAAATGTGAAGGTGGTTCCGACCATTGGGTTAACCTCAGTGTAATTCATCGAGCGAGGTTTAAAATAAATATTGTTGATTTGGATAGGTGGAAACTCGCGAGCATAAACAACCCAGAGTATAGCACCGAGGGTGCCTCTGTAGTTGACCATGTTGAGAGTATGGTTGACCAATGATCAACGGTTCACGATCACTGCGGGGGTAGACCTCCGATGAGCCTGCCGTACTCCAGATTTCTCCTGCAGTGATGTAGACAACCGATGACACAGGCAATTAACATTGCCAGCAGTGAGCCAGTCCATATGTCACGTCATATGTCTATTCTCTGTTAAGTCATGAATTGAATTCACATTCATTTCCAAAATCCCGCTCCATCTATAAAATGTGTTAAATTTCTGCTTTTCCTCTTGTTGGTTTTCAGTCCCAATTGTCCAAGAGTCATCTGAGTCATTTAATTTCACACCTCCGCATTTGTACAATGGCCACCCTCAATAAATCCATGGTTAAATAATCATCCCTCTCTGGCTCTTCCAGCCACATCTCTCTTATGGATACTGAACAAGATGTCAAGGATACCATGTGCACAGTTGAGCACCTACCTTTTTATCAAAAAGTCTTACTTAATGAGAATAATTCTCCCATCTACGCAGCCATGGTCAATTCTGGTGTTATTTCTGCATGTGTCCTAAAAACCCATATTTTTTTGGAATTTGTAGATTGGCTAGTATCCGCATTATACCCTAGCAAGTGCTCTGTGATGAATAATTTGGGATAAAGTGTTCTTCAAGTCACATCTTTGTTAATCCATCAAGCCCTCTGTTATCCTGAGTCAGATTCTTATGTAAATTTTACTGAAAAATCATTGGTGGCACTATATGACAGTCTTGCAGGGCAAGATTTTACACAGGTGGTTTTCTTTCTAAAGCCAAAATCAGGACGTTTTCTACCAGATGATAAAGGTTTCCCTTGGATATTTTTGATGCAGAATTCAAGCTCATACTGCAATTTTTGTCGAAGATACTTGGGAGGGAGGATACTACTCAAATTGATAGGTCGGTGCTTGGGTTATTTTCTTTAATGATGAAGCCAATGTGGTGTTAGATATTCCTTCCTACTAGTAAGATAACATTGATGCTCAGCTTATGAGCTTGTTCCTCACTAGGTCTTTGAGGTTTCCCTTACTAATTACTCTTTTATTCTTATATCAAAATGTAGAAGAATTTATACATTTTGGGTTTAATATTGTAGATTCAAATAAGAAAAGGAAATCAGTGGTGTTTTGGATAGATGTAATAGAAAATGAACCTAATGATGGAGGGTTGTTTGATTTTGTTGCTTATTTCATGCCAATTGCCTATAATATTTTGAATGGAATTACTCCTCCATGTTTTCTGCCAAAGGCCCAGAAGTTTCTTCAACATAGTGTTAATTGCAAATTTGTAGATTGCTTTGTGTATGATGATTATTCAAAAATTAGTTTGTATGGAGCTGGGATTGAGTCTTATATATTACCCGTCTTTTTCCCCATGAGAATGTTTGCCCTGGAGTTTATTAGACAAAGATTGAATGTCGATCAGATACGTTTTATTCCAATGAAGAAAGGCCATCTATTTAAGTTGCTTATGACTGTTGGACCATTCATAGTAAATATGAGACAAGCAACAAGAAAGGAAAACCAAATGTTAGAAGGCATGCATTTGTTATTAGGTGAGAAATGGGCTTATGATCCACATAAGGTGATTTATAACAAGAGAGGACAAGCAACAAGAAAGGCAAACCAAATTTTAGAAGGCATGCATTTGTTATTAGGTGAGAAATGGGCTTATGATCCACATAAGGTGATTTATAACAAGAGAGGTGAAAATGGTTATTCTGATTTTGTTCATGAAAGTAAGCCTGAGATTGAGAAGCTAGCTAACCAAGGTTTTGTATGCTCTAGTAGGACTAGCATTCATACTCCAATCATCTCTTAAAAGGATCAAGTAAAATAATTAGAGAAAAGGTTGTTGATTCTGAGGATGAAGAACAAAGAGCCGAGAAAAGAGCTAAGTTAACTGAAGAGATACCAAACACATAGCCTAGTTTCTTAATTCAATTAGGAGATATTCAAAATGCGCGAGCTTCACCATCAAGACATGAAGTTGTTCATGATCAGGTACCTTTAATCAAGCAATTCTTTTCCCAGATTTCAAAAAATAACCAGAAGATCAGAGAAAATATAGAGGCTCAAGCTGAGTATCAGATTACTCCCGATCAAAACAGATTGTTAACTGTTATGGATCTAGAAAGGGATCAGTTGAAAATTTATTTCTCTCACCCATCTGAAATGATAGCAGGGTCATCCAGCAGTTTTAAAACTGCAAATATAAATTTTGATACAAAAAAATCCCTTTACTTGATAAATTTAACTTACAAATGAAAACTGGTCAATTGATTGTTAATGATTTGACCAAAACCAGTGCACGCTTATAAAGCTGAGAATATGTTTGGGAAATTAATCAAGCAACTAAAGTTAGGAAAGGCTAATTCCAAGGCTCTTTCAACTCAAAATGAAGAATTGAAGAAAATAATTGTAAAATTTGGAGTGGATCCCAATGATAGATCAACTGTGAAAAAATTATTACAAAGTGCAGAATAAAAAATTAATGTGTTGAAGAAAAATATAAAGCTACCTACTGGAGAGCATCCAATGGGAGAAGAGGTGGCAGAGATAGAAAATGAGAAGGAAAATATTTTACAGCAGTTGTTGCAAAAAGATGAGGATATTTCTAGACTAAAGGAGACAGTGTTTAATCTAAGGGTCAGATTGAATAACATACTTGCACCGTAGTTTTATCATCTAGAGTTGATGATCCAACAGCTAGATTGTCCTAATTGAATACAAAATTGAAGATGGAAGAGTTTGACCCCAAGAAAAATCAGAGTGATCTTGATACAACATTGAAAATAATACATGCCACAGATGGAGAAGTTAATAAATATAAATCTAATTGATAGACAACTTATGAAGAAATCAAGAGTCTTAAAGAAATAGTAAAGGGAAACATGTCTTTAATTCAAGAAAATGATATTGTGTGGAATGAAATTATTAAAGTAATGAAAAAAATTTGGGAATCACTGATTATAGTGTCAGAGGAAAAAAGCATTATAAGAGATTTACAGGAACTCATCCTTGCTGATAAGAAGAAGTTACTTAACAAAGATCTATGGGAAAAAAGTTTTATTGACTTTTTCAATTCCAATACAGATCAAGAGCTAGAGGAGCATGAAATCAAAGATAGAACATTGTGTGTTTTAGGAATCAATAAGTTGATTGTGAAGAATGCTTGTAGGAAATTAGCAGAGAAGAAATTGACAGAGATCAAACAGGCCATGGATAAATTCAACACCATGTTTGAAAAAAGGACTAGAGCTGGGCTGCCATCGTGCTGGGATCTGCAAGGAAATTTTCTGTCTTGGGATTCATATGAGACTTTGTTAGTGGGAGAAAAAAACAAGATTGATAATACCAATGAAAAAACTGCAGTCTTAAAAGGAGCCACAATTGTCAATTTCTTGCATAGACATTTTCAATTATTATGGATGATTAAGACCTTGTTTGTGGAAAGGCCTACTTTTACCAGGATCACTGCTTCCAGACTAGAATATCACAAGTTGATCAATTCTCCTAAGTCCAACATTGAAATCTGGAAAAAATGCAGGGCATGGATGACCGTTCAGCCAGGTGACACGTCATCACCTTAGGGGGTTACATCAGCACCTTAGGGAAACGTATCAACAACAAATCAGATTCAACAAATAGATTGATATTCCAAGGTTTATTTATCTCTCTTTGTTAAAATATCGAGGCTGTAATGATGTCCTCAATTGCAATGTAGTAAGTAGTTTAGAAATTTTAGGTAGTTTGAATAGTTTCAAGAAGTTCCAGCAGTTACAAAATGCTTTTGTATGTACTTAAGAAAGATAATAAGAATGAGGAGGGTTCTAAGTTTTGGACCTCTCGAAGGCTATAATTTTGTACTTACTTGTCTAAGAAATTAATGAAAGACGCATCAAGTTTCCTGCAATTGTTGATGGTGATTTTTTTTCCTGTATCATTTTGTGTCCTTCTTCTTTGAATGAAGTGAAGTAAAGTAGCTTCTGGTCTCTTAATTGCATCTGTGAGTAAGAGTTAAATAACCTTAATATGCGCTCCTTCACTCCAACTGTTCTTTCTGCATAAATTCCTTCTAAGATTTAAGGTGATAGATTTTGTGTTAAAACATATCATTTTAAGTTTCTTCTATAATTCTTCTTTTCATTCAGATATTAGCAGTTAATGGCATTGTAGAATATTTCATTATATCAGATTATTGAGGGTTTTAAAGAATTGATTTCCAAAGGGATTTAACAAATACCACATGATATAATTAATTTTGTGACATATATTTTTAAAAATGTCTTAAGCACTGATTCCTTTACATAGCCAAGGGATTGTCTCTTAAGAACCAACATTTTTTGGCGTCGTTGCCGAGGACGAAGAAGCGAATTTCATTTTCCCTGGTTTTTTCACATTATTTCCTCTGGTTGTTCAGTGAGGAGGAAATATTTGGCTGTGTTTGTTATTTTAAAAATTTTGGCTTTCAAAAGGCATCACACGAGGTCAAATACCTCACAACAGAAAGTCCCTACTTTATTGGAACCTAAAAGATTGGTTTCTAAAAAGGTTCAGAAACCCAAAAACCCTTCAACACCTAGTCCTACATTTTCTTCTCCTAGTAGCAGTTCTCATAATCCTCTGTTTGAAGATATCTCTAAAGTACTTCCTCTCTTGGAACAAGATTCACCTTTCACACCCATTCATTTTCAAGAACCTAAGTTGGATGAACACTCCTTTGAGTCTGTTTCCTTTACTTTTACACAAAGTCAACAAATTCCAGTTGTTAGTCCTTCTGCCATTTTTCATCAACCTACACCCATATCCACTTTTTGACCATCACCCCCATTCACTTTCACAGCTGGTACATCAACTTCATCTACCCAAGGAACAATTAATCAAGGTGTAAATATGGCAGGGCCAACTTTCTTGATGAATATATATGCACCACTTAATCTTACACAACCAATGAATGCAATGCCTCAAGAATATCTTAAATTACTTCCATGTTTCACTAGAGAAGATGAAGTAACTACAGAGCAACATTTACCTTTGTTTTATAATTTTGCTGAAAATTTGAATGTAGAACATCTTGATGTTGTAATGAGACATTTTGTTCAGTATCTAGATGGAGAGGCTAGAAAATGGTTGAAAGGTTTACCAAATGGTTCTATTAATACATGGGAAGAGTTAGAAAATCAATTCACTCAAATATGGGGAGAGAAAATAGATCATGGTTATCATTAACAGAACTCAATGCAATTAAAAGAAAACCTAATGAGAATATTTCTGAGTTTGTCAAGAGATTCAATAAATTGTATAATAGTTTACCTGTGGAGATGAAGCCCCCTCCTTTTGGAGCAAAGGTAGTTTTTGCTGGGGGATTTTGACGCTGATTTAATTTTTACACTTAGAGATAGGAGATCCCCTACTCTTGAGAAAATACAGACAGTTTCTTTAGAAATTGAAGCCAGTATGACTGCAGCTGGAAAGATAAAAGAAAAACAGTCAGTCCAAGAGAAGGGGAAAGAAAAAGAAGAGTCATCACAAGATCAAAGAATTGAAGATATGAAAAAGGTGATAATTTTTTTTTCAAATAAGTTAATTAAGATATAATTGGAAAGTAAAAACTTCCAAAGATCGGTACAACAAAACAGGGGAGGATTTAATATTCAATTCAGAAAACAACCCCTGCAAATTTTGCAGAGAGAAAGAAAATATCAAGATCAAGTTGAAGCACCATTATATATAGAAGAATCACCTAGAGAGTCAGCAGAAGATGACCAAAAGGAAGCTGAAGATCAAATATCTGCTGTGTATATAAGAGAGGAAGATGAAGAAGAAGATTGTGAGGGAGAATATGTTGAGGCTGAAATACCTTTTGATAAAGAAGAGATGAATGAATACTGCAAACAATTCACAGATTTCATGCAGGCTGAGTTACATAAAAAGTATGATTTGAGATCTAGAAAGAGATCTAGGGTGCAAGACAATGAGGGTAAAGAACAAGATTCTATCCCTCCTCCAATGGTGACTCCACAAAAAAATAAACCTGTAAAGAAATTAGATAAAAAGAAACAACCTGTAGATTCAGTAAATAGAACAGAAGTGCAACAGGGTGAATCTTCCCAGGACAAATAAATTGATACCAATATTTTGGAGAAATTTGTTCCTGTACCCGAACAAGTTTTAAATTCTAAAAAGAATGAAGAAGAACCTGAAAGGAATGCTAAGAAACATTAGATTTTTAGTTTAACAAAGGAGTTGGAGGAGGTTAAGATTCAGGTACCTCTTCTAGAATTAGCTAAAACACCAGTCTACAAAAAGGAAATTTTAGAATTTATTAGTCTCTCATAGAGTGAAGATATAAGTGATACTGTGAAATTTCAAGAAGATAAGCCAGAGGTTACCTTTGGTCCTCATGTAGAAGAAGTAGATTCTTCTATTCCTCCATTTTATATTTCATTGTTTCTTCATGATTTTATTCTTTATAACTGTATGCTGGATTCAGGGGCTTCCCATAATCTTATGTCGTTGTATGTCATGAAGGAATTGAATTTGCAGATTACTAAACCTTACAGGGACCTGTGCTCCTTTGATTCCAAAAGGGTGACATGTGTTGGGTTAATTAAAGACATGGTAGTGTCTTTGGCACAAATTCTAGGAAAAAGTATTTTTATGGATGTAGTCATTGCTGACATTCCAGCGAGGTCTGGAATGCTCTTGTCAAGATATTAGGGAGAAAAGTTGGGAGGAGTTTAAAAGTTATATTTCACTTCTGTTATTATTCCTGTCTTTAATGGGGAAGAAAGGAGATTGTACAGGGAAACAAGGTTTTTGAAAACCACTACAAAGAAAGATGTAGGGAATTCTCCTATTTATAGTCAGGAAAAAGAAGATCTTTCATGTTTCAAGCTACATGAAGATGTAGAATTTGCTAAAGACAAAGAGAAGTAGCTCTCTTCAACAGTTGTACATAATGAGCTACATTCAAAGAATATTTGGAAATGCTACTTTGATGGTGCCTACTCCAAGGATGGCACAGGAGCTGGATTCTTGCTGATGTCACCAGAAAGTAACCTCATGCCTTTTTATTTTAAGTTAGAATTTGATTCAACAAATAATATCGCTGATTATGAGGCCTTGATATTTAGCCTTAAATATCTAATCATATGGGAATTGAGTATATTTCAATTTTCGGTGATTCTGAATTAATAATAAGATAGATTAAAAATCATTGTCAAACCAAGCATCCAAGATTAATATAATATAGGAATGAATTTTGGGACTTGGTAGAGAACTATTTTGAAGCCTTCAATATTTGATTTATTCCAAGGGAGGAGAATAGATTGGCTAACTCATTAGCAGTTGCAGCTAGCACGTTCAAGCCTCCAATCAATCCAAGGCTAAGGTATGAGATTGAAATTAGACATAGACCCTCTATCCCTGACAATGTGAAACATTGGCAGGTGTTTTACGATGATGAGTAGATAAATCAGTTTTTGACAATGATTGGAAATTTTTAATATGCTGAGATAGATCAAGAAGAAGAACATACAGAGTAGAAAGCAAAGATAAGACACCTCAAACAGTCAATAGGTGATCAGAGGATTATCCAATTTAAATATAATGTGCTCCATAAAGGTTTGGTTCCTCTTGAAAGATTATTTGATTCTAACGATATTGTTGTTGATTAAAAAAAAAACACATCAAGAGGAAGAAATGGAAAACTTTAATTTGGGAACTCAGCAGGAACCAAAAATGGTGAAATTGTTCAAAGGTGTTTCCAAAAAATATAAAGAAAGATACATTGATCTTTTCAAGAAGTATATGGATGTGTTTGCTTGGTCATATGAAGACCTGAAAACATATGAAAAAAGAATAATACAACATAAGATTCCATTGAAAGAAGGAGTTAAACCACACAGACAGAAGCTCAAGCAAATTAATCCATTATTGTTGGCTCCAATTGAAAAAGATGTGAAGTAATTGCTACAAGAAAAAATCATAATTCCTCTCAGATATTCTGATTGGGTTTCTAATATAGTTCCTGTGAGGAAGAAAAATGGAGAGATACGATTGTGTGTGGATTTCAAGAACCTAAACAGAGCATCTCTAAAGGATAATTGTCCTTTAGCTAAAATGGATTATGTCTTACAAAAGGTGACATGAGCTTATAGGATGTCCATGGTTGATGGATTCTCAGGGTATAATTAAGTGGCAGTAGATAAATAAGATCAGAAAAAGACAGCTTTCACAACCCCATGGGGCACTTTCATGTATGCAAGAATGCCATTCAGACTTATGAATGCAGGTGCAACCTTTCAGAGGGCCATGGACATAACATTTGTTGGTGACAAGTTTGTGGTTATACATTTGGATGATGTAACTATTTTCTCAGGGTTAGATGATGAACACCTATAACATCTGCAATTTTTTTTTGAAAAATGCATGAAGTTTGGTATGTCAATAAATCCCAAAAAATCCTTGTTTACCTTGGAAGAAGGTAAATTATTGGGTCACATAGTTTCAAAGAAAGGGGTAAATATTGATCTAGTAAGGGTGGAAGCAATTCAGACAATTCCTTTACCTAGAAGCAAGGAAGATATTCAAAGATTTTTGGGAAAGGTAAATTTTTTGAGAAGGTTTGTGCCAAATTATGCAGAAATTGTGAAAAATATAACTAATATGTTGAAAAAAGAAGTGGAAGTGAAATGGAATAAATAAGCAAGAAAATCATTTGCTTGAATAAAGGAGGTTCTTTAGGAAGCTCCTATTCTAATTAGTCCAAATTATCAGAAATCATTTAAGATATTCTCATTTTCTTCCCCCACTACTATCACTGTTGTGTTATTGCAAAAAAATGAGGAAAATAAAAAACAACAAGTGGCATTCTTCAACAAAGTTCTCAGAGATGTTGAACTCAAATATAATATTTTGGAGAAACAAGTGTATGCATTGGTCAAATCACTCAAAGCCTTCAGAACTTATGTGTTACAGTCCCAGATAACTGCATATGTGCCTCACCCTATTGTTAAAGATGTGCTGGTTCAGAGTGATGTAGAAGGAAAGAGAGGGAAATAGATAAAAAAAAATCAGGAGTATGATCTGGACATTAAACCTAAAAAGTTGATCAAGGGGAAAGGTTTGGCTAAGTTGTTAGAAGAAACAAATTTTCAAGCATTGGGAATCAATCTTTTAGCACCAGTAGATGAAGTTGTAAATGAATAAGGTCAAAATAAGTCCAAACCAAGTATTCAATACAAATATTTATAATCAGATTGGTACAAAGACATAGTTCATTATTTATGTTTCTTCTCTTGTCTGAATTCATTGAGTAGATCAAAGTATAGAGCCCTCAAGATTAAATCTCAGCCATATGTCATAGTAGAAGCAAAATTGTACTGGAAAGATCCTGTTGGTATCTTTCTGTTGTTCTTAACTAAAGGTGAATCCATTGAAGTTACCAAGGAATACCATGAAAGTCTGTGTGGAGGGCATTATAGTTGGAAGGTCACAACCCATAAAATCCTCAAGTTAGGTTTTTATTGGCCTAGCCTATTTGCATATGTATATAGATTGGTCAGAAGATGTCAGAAATGTCAATTGTTTGCTGAGAAGAAAAGACTTTCTTCATTACCTCTCATTCCAGTATTCATAGAAGAACCTTTCAAACAGTGGGGACTGGACTTTATTGGAGAAATCAATCCACCATAAAGTGGATAGTTCAAGTGGATTCTAACTGCCACTGATTACTTCACAAAGTGGGTTGAAGAAATACCCACCAAAAAAGAAAATGATCAAGTGGTGATGAAGTTTTTGAAGGAGAACATTTTCAGCAGGTTTGGATGCCCAGTCAAGATTGTAATTGATAATGCTCAGGTATTTAATTCTGCTCGATTCATTGATTTCTGACAAACATATAATGTGATTTTATCACATTCCACAACATACGATCCACAAGTGAATGGATTGGCAGAGTCTTCAAACAAGACATTGGTTAGGAGTCTGGAGAAAACAATCACTGAAAATCAAAAAGACTGGGATTCAAAGTTAAATTTTTCCCTTTGGGAAATATGAGTAACTACCAGGAGGTCCACTGGAAAATCACCCTTTGAGTTGGTCTATGGAACTCAAGCAATGTTTCCTAGCCAGTTGGCCAAACCAATGATTTATTTCCTTCAAGAATCTTAGGAAGAACCTAATGCTCTGGTGAGAAGAATTAATAAAGTTATTGAGTCAAGTGAAAGCAGAAACAAGGTTAGAGATAACTTGATTACTTTTCAGGAAAAAATGAAGTCTATGTCGGACAGGAAAGCAAAATAAATCCTCTTTCAAGCAGGAGATTTAGTACTAAGATGGGACACCAGAAGGGAAGATAAAGGGAAGCATGGTAAGTTTGACCCTCTCTGGTATGGTCCATACAGAATTACTGAAGCCAGGTCAAACAACACTTTCATCCTAGACGATTTAGATGGAGAATATTTGCAGCTGTCTATGAATGGGAAGTATTTGAAGCATTATTTCCAACATTAAAAGTCAACATTTAATCATTGTAAATACTGGATTATCCATTGTTCATATGTCACCAAACAATATTTGACTCCATGCCTGAGTTGGAGGCACTGGTATGTGGTTCTTAGTGTTTTGTCGAAAAAAAACACTATCCCCAGGTGGAGCCAGATGTTGTGGCTCATTTACATTTACTTTTGAAATATTTTTCAAAGCACAAAAAAAACATATATATTAGAAAATGGGAAAATTTAAACTTTCTATATGCTGAAAAATAATTTTTGTTTTATATGTTGGTCAACTAACATAATTTGCAAAAATGTGAAGGCGGGTCTGACTATTGGGTTAACCTTAGTGAAATTCATTGAACGGGGTTTAAAAGAAATATTGTTGATTTGGATCGGCAGAAACCCGCCGATACAAACAACTCGGAGTATAACACCGAGGGTGCCTCCGTAGTTGACCCTGTCGAGAGTTCGTTGACCAATGATCAACAGTTCATGATCACTGCAAGGGCATACCTCGGTGTTGAGATTCAATAAAACGATGAGCTTAATGAAAAGAGTCGCCTTCACTAAGTGGGCCCGCAGGCTATTTTTGGCGCAAGTCTATTTTTAGACATGGTGATCATATTTCAGAAGTTGTAGGATGCTATTTGTGGATGGTTGTTCAAGTTGGAAAAATAGATGAAATTCTATTTTTAGAATATTGGGCGAAGTCTATTTATAGATCGTCGATCTAAAAATAGAAGTGTCGATTATTATTAGCTCTTAATAATAATCCAACAATAAACATCAACTTATTCTCTTGGAGCACTTAATTTCAGTGCACAGATTTTTCAAATCAATCGGCTAAAGGAATTACGCAATTCCTAGGGTTTACTGGTGGTTCATGCATGGAGGAATCAGTTAGAGCCGAAGTGGAAAAGTTATGAAAGAGTTGGAAGAGTAGTTCATGGAGTTTTTATTTAGTTTAACTCAGTTAATGGAGTTAAACTCAGTTGAGCTAGTTGTATCTAGTCTAACTGAATGATACACTAGTGAGAGTGGAGTGAATTAATTAGTTAATTAATTCACAAATAATAACTCATTAATCAATTGAACAATACAGTAGTTAACTACAGTGCATGTCAATTCTAGTGGAGACCCAGTGGAGAGATAGGTGAAAGGGTAAGATGGACTATCTGTTGTGACTCTAGTGATGCATTGATTGCACCACACACACATTTGAGTTGCCAATAAGGATTAGGGATAATTTTAAGGATGGAAAATTATCTTGAAGTTTAAAAAATTGGCGAATCTCAAAGTCACTAATATGTAGACTATAAAATGTTTATTGATGTATTGTAAAAAAATTCAAATTTATAATGATATTATATATTTTTTCTATATAATGTTGGCGAATTTTAATGTAAAATAATTTTATATTGTAAAATTTGGGCGAATCATTTTTGTAAAAAATGGATTTTGGCGAATATTTATTTTGGAAAAACCATGGAAAATTAGCCCACCTACAAATATTAGCCCCTAAAATTTTCCATGATGAGGATTGCACAGTCAAGGCAAGGGTAATTCGAATTCATTCAGAGCTATTCTTCAACAGGGATTGCGCAGTTGAGGCAGGCTAGAAGGAGGGCAGAAATCGGTGCATGGATTTGCAGATTTCTTCTATGTTAGTGTGTGACGATTGATTGTACTAAGCTTTTTATGAGATTGTTACATGATTTCCATGATACATAATATATTATAGTTGGGGTTTTCAGCTTTAGGCTTTCCCGTTAAACAATTGTGTTATGTGCGATTTTATTTATGCTTCACATGTGTTTGAAATTAATTTTCTGCAAAAGATTAATAGTGGAATGATTCTATATTTTTCAAGAAGTTAAATATTGTGAGATTAGGGGAATCTGGATGTATGCATTCTTAGTGTATATAATTTCTACATGGTATCAGAGCAGTGTTAATTCTTGAATATTGCAATTGTGAAGAATTGTTGAGTTTGTGCTGGTGGACAATTCGAATTTGCTGCAGAAAATTCTTGGTGCGACAATTGAGTACACATTGAAATGTCTTTCAATGGGTTGCGATTGGAGTATTCCCTTGATGGGAGCTTGAATTGCATAGCTTGGAAGGATAGGATGGAGGTGGTGCTGGAGGATAATGGACTGAAGGAGTTCATAGATAGCAATTTTCCTAAGTTGGGTTCTAGCGATGTTGCATTACTTGACGCATGGAAAAAGAAGGTAGCAAAGACAAGAAGAATTTTGTTGGAAGGTGTGAAGGACCATATTGTGTCTAGCCTTCACGAGAAAGCCACTCCATTTTTAATGTGGAATGCTTTGACAGATTTGTTCCAAAGCAGCAGCGACTAGAGGAAGTTGGCGCTGAAAGACAAGCTCAAAAAAATAAAAATGGAGAAGGGCGATAGTATTCCAAAATATCTTACGAAGTTTTTCCACTGTAGAGATGAACTGGGAAGTGTGGGGATTACTGTTGATGATGAAGACTTGGTGAGCTTGGCTATCCTTGGGCTTCCGAAGAGTTGGCATAGCTAGGAAGACTCTGTCAATGGACGGGAGAAACTACTGGGATGGGAGAAACTTTGGTCGGATCTTGTGCAGGAGGAGATAAGGCGGGGTACCAGGGATGGCTCTTCATCAAAGAATGAAGATGAAAAGAATTGTGCTTTGGTTGCCAAAGCAAGGAAAGGGAAGGGGAAGAAATTTCCTTCAAAATTTGATGCTAAAGGCAAGAAGCAGGATTTGTCGAAGGTGAAGTGTTTTCACTGTCACGAACATGGGCATTTCGCCACGAACTGCCCACAGAAGAAGAAGAAGAAGAAGGTTGTTGGAGCTGCAGCTAGAGAGGCCTTAGCCTCGTAATTTGAAATTGATTTCCCTTTGATCGCATGCTTAGTTTCAAGCTATATGGGATCAGTGTGGTATCTTTATAGTGGTGTGTCTTTCCATATGACAAGAGACAAGGAGTTGTTTAGTGACTTGGAGGAGAAGGACCTCCAGATGCATATAGAGATGGGAGACGACGGTTGATACAGTGCGACTAGCATTGGGACCATTACCTTTGAGAGGGATTCTGGTAATCCATTCTTGTTGAAGGATGTTATGCATGTTCCAGGTCTGAAGAAGAACTTGGTCTCTGTCGCAATGTTGGAAGACAAAGGTTATGATGTTGTTTTTAGTGAGGGAAAAGCCTTCCTTCGACATAAAACAATGGGTCAAACCAAGAAGATAGGGATTCGAGTTAAGAATATTTACAAGTTGGAGGTAGATGGTTGCGCTGCAATGGTGGGAAAAGTAGAATAAGTGGTGAGCTGGGATGAGGGCGAATTATGGCACAGGAGATTGGGCCATCTTCACCATGGTGCTTTGAATATTTTGCAACATATTTCTACTGGAATTCCCAAGGGTACTCTTTCACAGTCAGATCAGTGCAAGAGTTGTACTATGGGTAATTTTGTGAAGACCACCTTTCATGAGAAGAAGAATCGTGCTTTGGTGATCCTGGAGAGAATTCACACAAATGTTTGTGGACCTTTCTCGGTTGCTTCAATAACAAAACAGAGGTATTATGTTATATTTGTTGATGAATATTCTCGTATATGCTGGATGTTCTTCATGCAGAAGAAGAGCGAAACATTCTCAAAGATCTGTGAGTTCAAAGCATTGGTGGAGAAGGAGTCGGGGAAGCAAGTGAAAGCTCTACAGAGCGATAATGGTGGTGAATACATATCGGGCGAATTCAAAGAATTTTGTAGAAAAGAAGGAATTTGAAGAGAACTCATAGCGCCTCATAACCCACAATAGAATGGGGTCACAGAGAGGAAGAACAGAACGATCGTGGGTGTCGCATGACCAGGGCCTACCGATGCACTTATGGGCGGAAGCATGCAACACTGCAGTTTATGTGAAAAAATATTGTCCTCATAGAGTACTTGGCATGAGTACACCTGAAGAAGATTTTACTGGTAAGAAGCCTGATATTTCTCATTTGAATATTTTTGGCTCATCTATTTACATTCATGTGACAAAGGACGCCAGAAAGAAGCTAGAGCCGACTGCAGAAGTTGGGATATTTTTGAAGTACACAGAAACACCCCATAATTATCGTGTGTATTTGCCAAACAGTTGGATGATTGTGGTGTGACATGATATAAAATTCAATGAGGTGAAAGCCATGAAGTTGTCGCTTGAGAGGGAGCTACACTTGCATGCAGAGGAGGAACTTCTTGTTCCTAAAGATGAGCCTCTAGATGTGGATTAGCCAGAGGAGGAGATTCATGGAGTGGAGGAGTCCACTCATGCAGAACCAAACATCAGACAAGGCAGAAAGCAAGCCACAAAAGCTGAGATACTGAAGCTTGATGCGGCATAGAATGTAGGAGTCCCTACATCACAGCGCAGACAGAGACAGTCACCTGACTGATTTACTGGATACATGGCTCTTATGAGAAAGTGTATTGTGACAGAGCCAGCTTCTTTTGAAGAAGCAGTATAGGAGCCCACATGGGTAGAAGCCATGGTGGAGGAGTATGACTCCGTTGTCAGAAACAGTGCTTGGGAAATTGTTCCAAAGCTGCTGGGTAAATCGGTTGTAGGATCAAGATGGATCTAAAAGGTAAAGAAAGCTGCTAATGGGAGCGTCGAGAAGTATAAGGCAAGATTTGTTGCCCGGGTCTTCTTACAGATCGAGGGGATTGATTATGAAGAAACCTTTGCACCTATTGCACGATATTCTTCCATAAGGACCATCCTTGCTCTCTCAGCGCAGATGGGTTGGCACATTCATCATATGGATGTGAAGACTGTGTTCCTTAATGGGATCATTGAGGAAGAGGTGTACATTGAGCAGCCTGAAGGATTTGAGATCTTTAGCAGTGAGCTACATGTGTGCAGGCTCAAAAGAGTGTTGTATGGGCCGAAACAAGCACCACGTTCTTAGTACACTCGGATCGACAACTATTTCACTGGACTTGGCTTCACCAAGTGTGAGGCAGATGCAAACCTGTACCAAATTGCGGTGGAGGGTGAGCTTTTAATCATTGTTCTTTATGTTGATGATTTAATACTAATAGGTGATGAGCAGTTGATATACTCATGCAAGGCAGATCTTGCAAAGCAGTTTGAGATGAAGGATTTGGGCCTCCTTCATTATTTCCTTGGATTGGAAATATGGTAGTGGGAAGGTGAACTGTTTGTGTCTCAAGGCAAGTATGCGCGGGAGATACTTGAGAAGTTTCACATGCAAGGCTGCAAGCCTATCGACACTCCTATTCCAGGAAATTGGAGGAAAGAGGATGCTACATCGGTAGAGGTAGTGGATTCCACTTTTTATCAAAAGTTGGTGGGTTCGCTCATGTATTTAGTTAATACAAGACCGGACAATGCTATATGGTGAACCAGTTTTCACAAGCAATGGTTAAGCCTACCAAGCTCTTTTGGAAGTCAGGCAAGCATGTCCTGAGGTATCTCAGGGGCACATCTGAGTATGGTTTATGGTACAGATAGACAGATGAGGTGAAGTTGCATGGCTTCACGGATGCAGATTGGGCAAGCAGCCCAACAGACAGAAAGAGCACACCAGGAGGGATTTTCAATGTCGGATCTACAACAGTTTCTTGGTACAGCAGGAAACAAAGATTTGTGGCACTCAGTTCAACGAAAGTAGAATACGTGGCAGCAAGTCAAGCTGCATGTGAGGCTATCTGGATGAGGAAGGTCCTAGTTGGTTTGTTCGGTTCACATTTAGATCCTACAGTGATACATTGTGATAATCAAAGTTGCATTAAAATCTCGATTAATCCTGTGTTTCATGATAGATCTAAACATATTGATATACGGTATCATCATATCAGAGATTATGTGCAGCGGAAGATGATGTTGCTTAAGTACATTCCTACGGAAGATCAGGATGCAGATATTCTGACGAAGGGGCTCACTAGGAGAAAATTCAAATACCATAGAGCCAGGATTGGGGTGAAGGATAATCCATATCTTGTTGAGAGGGAGTGTTGAGATTCAACAAGATGATGAGCTTAGTGAAAAGAGTCGCCTTCACTAAGTGGGCCCATAGGCTATTTTTGACGCAAGTCTATTTTTAGACATGGTGATCATATTTCAAAAGTTGCAGGATGCTATTTGTGGATGGTTGGTCAAGTTGGAAAAATAGATGAAATTCTATTTTTAGAATATTGGGTGAAGTCTATTTATAGATCATCGATCTAAAAATAGAAGTGTCGATTATTATTAGCTCTTAATAATAATATGACAATAAACAACAACTTATTCTCTTGGAGCACTTAATTTCAGTGTACATATTTGACAAATCAGTGGGCTGAAGGAATCACGCAATTCCTAGGGTTTACTGGTGGTTCATGCATGGAGGACTCAGTTAGAACTGAAGTGGAAAATTTATGACAGATTTGGAAGAGTAGTTCATGGAGTTGTTATTCAGTATAACTCAGTTAATGGAGTTAAACTCAATTGAGCTAGTTGTATCTAGTCTAACTGAATGATACACTAGTGAGAGTGGAGTGAATTAATTATTTAATTAATTCACAAATAATAAAAAATTAATCAACTGAACAATATAGTGGTTAACTACAGTGCATGTCAGTTCCAGTGGAGACCCAGTGGAGAGATAGGTGAAAGGGAAAGATGGAATATCTGTTGTGAATATAGTGATGCATTGATTGCACCACACACACATTGGAGTTGCCAATGAGGATTGTGCAGTCAAGGCAAGGGTAATTCGAATTCATTCGGAGCTATTCTTCAGCAGGGATTGCGCAGAGGAGGCAAGCTAGGAGGAGGGAAGAAATCGGTGCATGGATTTGTAGATTTCTTCTATGTTAGTTTGTGACGATTGATTGTACTGAGAGCTTGATGTACTAATATTTGTATGAGATTGTTACATGATCTCCATGATACATAATATATCATAGTTGGGGTTTTCAGCTTCAAGTTTTCCCGTTAAACAATTGTGTTATGTGTGATTTTATTTATGCTTCACATGTGTTTGCAATTAATTTTTCGCAAAAGATTAATAGTGGAATGATTCTGTATTTTGCAAGAATTTAAACATTGTGAGATCAGGGGAATCTGGATGTATGCATGCTTAGTGTATATAATTTATACACTCTGATGAGTCTTTTGTACTCCAGAGTGCTCCCACAGTGACGTAGACAACCGATGATGCAGGTAATTAACGTTGCTAGCAATGATCCAGTCCATATGTCAATTCATATGTCTGTTATCTATCAAGTCATGCATTGAATTCACATTCATTTCCAAAATCCTGTGCCATCTATAAAATGTGTTAAATTTCTACTTTTCTTCTTATTGATTTTCAATCCCAATTTTCCAAAATTTGTCTGAGTCATTTAATTTCACACCTCCGCATTTGTACAGTTGCCACCCTAAGTAAATCCATGGGTAAATAGTCATCCCTCTCTAGCTCTTCCAACCACATCCCACTTATGGATATTGAACAAGATGTCAAAGATACCCTGTGCATATTTGAGCACCTACCTTTTTATCAACAAGTCTTACTTAATGAGAAGAATGCTCCCGTGTACTCAGCCATGGTCAAGTTTGGTGTTATGTCTGCATGTGTCCCGAAAACCCATATTTTTCTGGAATTCATAGATTGGCTAGTAGCAAATGCTTTGTGATGAATAATTTGGGAGAAAGTGTTCTTCAAGTCACATCTCTGTTAATTCGTCAAGCCCTCTATTATCGTAAGTCAGAGTCTTATGTCAATTTTACTAAATAATCATTGGTGGCACTATATGACAATCTTGCAGGGTAGGATTTTACACATGTGGTTTTCTTTCTAAAGTGAGAAGCATGACGTTTTTCGCCAGATGATAAAGAGTTTCCGTTGGATATTTTTGATGCAAAAGTCAAGCCCGTACTACAATTTGTTTCAAAGATACTTGGGAAGGAAGATGTTGCTCAAATTGACAAGTCGGTGCTTGGGTTATTTGCTTTAATGATGAAGCCCAACGTGTTGTTAGAAATTCGTTCATACTGGCCAGAGAACATTAATGCTCAACTTATGAGCATGCCCCTCACTGATTACTCTTTTATTCTTATATCTAAATGTAGAAGAATTTATACATTTGGGGTTTAATATTGTAGATTCAAATAAGAAACGAAAATTAGTGGTGTTTTGGACATATGTAATAAGAAATGAACCTGATGATGGACGGTTGTTTGATTTTTCTTCTTATTTCATGCCAATTTCCTATAAGCTTTTGAATGGAATTACTCCTCCATGTTTTTTGCCGAAGGCCTAGAAGTTTATTCAACTTAGTGTTAATTGAAAATCTGGAGATTGGTTTGTGTATGATGATTATTCATAAATTAGGTTGTATGGAGCTGGGATTGAGCCTTATAGATTACCCATATTTATCCCCATGAGAATGTTTGCCCTGGAGTTTATTAGACAAAGCTTGAATGTAGATCAGATACATTTTGTTCCAATAAATAAAGGCCATCTATTTAAGTTGCCTATGACTATTGGACCATTCATAGTAAATATGAGACAAGAAGCAAGTGAGGCAAACCAAATGCTAGAAGGCATGCATTTGTTATTAGGTGAGAAATGGGCTTATGATACACATAAGGTGATTTATAACAGGAGAGTTGAAAATGGTTATTCTGCTTTTGTTCATGAAAGTAAGCCTGAGATTGAGAAGCTAGCTAACCAAGGTTTTGCAGCCTCTGGTAGTACTAGCATTTAGACTCTAATCATCTCTGAACGGGTAAGTAAAAGAAGTAAAGAAAGGGTTGTTGATTTTGAGGATGAAGAACAAAGATCCGAGAAAAGAGCTAATTTAACTGAAGAGATACCAAACACACAACTTAGTTTCTTAATTCAATTAGGAGATACTCAAAATGCACCATCTTCACCATCGAGACATGAAGTTGTTCATGATCAGGTACCTTTAATCAAGCAGGTCTTTGCCCAGATTGCAGAAAACAACCAGAAGATCAGAGCAAGTATGGAGGCTCAAGTTGAGTATCAGATTACTCTTGTTCAAACCAGATTTTTGACTGCTATGGATCTAGAAAGGGATCAGTTGAAAATTACTTTCTCTCACCCATATGAAATGACAGTAGGGTCATCCAACATTTTTAAACTTTTAAATATAATTGTTGATACAAAAAAGATCCCTTTACTTGATAAAGTTAACTTACACATGCAAACTAGTCAATTGATTGTTAATGATGACCAAAACCAGTGCAACCACTTATAAAGCTGATAATATGTTGGGGAAATTAATCAAGCAGCTAAAGTTAGAGAACGCTAATTCCAGGGCTCTTTCAACTCAAAATGAAGAATTGAAGAAAATAATTGTAAAATTTGGAGTGGATCCCAATGATAAATCAGTTGTGCAAAAATTATTACAAAGTGCAGAATCAAAAATTAATATATTGAAGAAAAAGCTAAAGCTACCTACTAGAGAGCATCCAATGGCAGCAAAGGTGGAAGAGATAGAAAATGAGAAGGAAAATATTTTATAGCAATTGTTGCAGAAAGATGAGGAAATTTCTAGACTAAATGAGATAGTATTTAATCTGTAGGGTCAGATTGAATCACATACTTGCACCGTAGTTTTGTCATCTGGAGATTATGATCCAACAGCTAGATTGTCCCAATTGAATACAGAATTGAAGATGGCAGAGGTTGAACTCAATAAAACTCAAGTGATCTTGATACAAGAATGAAAATAATATATGCCAAAGATGGAGAAGTTAATAAATATAAATCCGATTGCCAGATAGCTTATGAAGAAATCAAGAGTATTAAATAAAAAGTAAAGGGAAACATGTATTTAATTCAAGCAAAGGCTATTGTGTGGAATGAAATTATTGAAGTAATGAAAACAATTTGGGAATCATTGATTATAGTGTCAAAGGAAAAAAGAAAAATTAGAGATTTACAGGAGCTCATACTTGTTGTTAAGCAGAAGTTACTTAATAGGGATCTATGGGAAAAAAAGGTTGACTGACTTTGTCAATTCCAAGACAGATCAAGAGCTAGAGGAGCATGAAATCAAAGATAGAACATTGGAGCAAGGAAATTTGATATCTTGGGATTCATATGAGACTTTGTTAGTGGGAGAAAGAAGCAAGATTGATAATACCAATGAAAAAACTGCAGTCTTAAAAGGAGCCACAATTTTCATTTTCTTGCATAGACATTTCAATTATTATGGATGATTAAGACCTTGTTTGTGGAAAGGCCTACTTTTACTAGGATCACTACTTTCAGACTAGAATATCACAAGTTGGTCAATTCTCCTAAGTACAACATTGAATCTAGAAAAAATGCAGGGCATGGATGACCAATCAGCCAGGTGACACATCAACACCTCAGGGAGTTACATCAGCACCTCAGGGAAATGCATCAACAACAAATCAGATTCAGCAAATATATTGATATTCGAAAGTTTTATTTATATTTATTTGTTAAAATATCGAGGCTATAATGATGTCCTCAATTGCAATGTAATAAGTATTTTAGACAGTTTAGGTAGTTTGAGTAGTTTCAAGAAGTTTCAACAATTAAAAACTGCTTTTGTATGTATTTAAGAAATATAGTAAGAATGAGGAGGGTTCCGAGTTTTGGACCTGCGGAAGGCTATAATTTTGTACTTACTTTTATGAGAAATTACTGAAAGAAGCATCAAGTTTCTTGAAACTGTTGATGGTGATTTGTTTTTCCTGTATCATTTTGTGTCCTTCTTTGAATGAAGTGAAGTAAAGTAGCTTTCGGTCTCTTAATTTCATCTAAGTAAGAGTTAAATAACCTTAATATGCACTCCTTCACTCCAAATTTTCTTTCTGCATAAATACCTTCTAATATTTAAGGTGATAGATTCTGTGTTACAACATATCATTTTAAGTTTCTCCTATAGTTCTTCTTTTCATTCAGATATCAACAGTTAATGGCATTGTATAATCTTTCATTATATCAGATTATTGAGGGTTTTAAAGAATTAATTTCCAAAGGGATTGAACAAAGACCACCTATAATTAATTTTGTGACATATATTTCTAAAAATGTCTTAAGCATTGATTCCTTTCCACAACCAAGGGATTGTCTCTTAAGAACCAACAGAACCCTTTACCCCAATAGATGGAATTCAACAAATTCACCAAACTTGTCTTAATGAAGCCAAAAATTATGTTGCTTACAACCATGTTAACAATAGAAGATGCCATGTTAACTTACAGCCATGTTGCTTACAACCATGTTAGCTTAAAACGATGTTAGGTTACATCCATGTTATTAGCAGTCAATAGGTATCACTTATCTTTCTCATGTTGATATTAGAAGTCATACATAATTGAAATAAAATATACTGAAAATCATTCAATAATTCAAAGTAACAATGTAATCAAAATTCACCTGTTCGGGTAAAGCAGGTCTATTCCACTTCAATGTCAATTAATTCACAAAATTCTTCATTGACATGAATGGATTAGTAGGTTTGGTTTTATCATTAAGATAAAATCCTTGTTTATAACACAGTATACACTCAGATGCAACCTAAACTCTTTTGAGTAAAATACTAAGTTTCCTACACAAATGCAAGAGTTCAAAACAAACAACAGAAGATTTCATGTTGTTAACAGTCAATAGGTATTACATAAATATAGTTTAGCCCTGAAAATTTGTGCTGTAATACTTATCGAATTTCTTACTCATGTTGTACTCAAATACACTTTTAAATCATAATTTCATGGTAAATCTGCAGGTTGTTAGAGCCATGCCAAGAGTTTCTATTGCAGATCAGATAAGGAACAATAGGCAAGGGACAAGGGGAGCCCAGCTGTGGAACAGTTCATAATATGAGGATGTCAATGCTCCCAATGCTCCCAGTGCTCCCAGCAATGTTGTTGAAAAGGACTCTATGGTAGCAGATCATCCCAGCCCATCATCAACCATAGAGCCACCTTCAACCACAATGTAAGGTGCAAGTTCAATAAAGAAAATCAGTGCCATCAGAGGTTGGACAAAGAAAGACATGCTCGATGCAATTGATGAAATCGATTTTAAGGGATATTCAATCCATGCATCTACAAAAAAACATGGTATTTCTACCTCTAACATACATTATTGGATAAATGGGTTGACTAATACAAAGCGTAGAGGTCCTGTTACAATTATGACTGAAGAGGAGGAGGATGAGGTGGTAGAGTGGTGTAAGGAGATGGCCCAATTGGGACATGGGTTAGAGCTTATACAAATTAAATCCATTGTACCTCAAATCTGTCAAGGGAGGCCAAACCCCTTTAAAGATGGTTTCCTGGTAAATCATGGTGGAGTGGGTCTAAAAAGAGGCATCCAGACCTTGTGTTGCATACAGTAGAGGGCCTTGACAAAGACAAAGCTTTAAATATAAGCCCTGCAATTTTTTCCAAGTTTTATAACACTCTTTTTGTTGTATATGACCAACACTCATATGCCCCAGACCATATATGGAACTATGATGAAACATGCTTACAGGCAGGAAGGAATTGTGGTATGCGGGTAATTACCAAGAGAGGGAGTGGATCAAAATTCTTGGTTGTGTCAATGAAATTGGTTCTTCAATACCAGGATTTTATCTATTTAAAGGTAAAACTCAACTAAAAAATTATATACAGAATTGTGAACCAAGTGCATGCATGGTTGCACATCCACATGCATGGATGACAAAGGAAATGTTCCTAAATTGGCTTTGCCACTTTGTTGCTTCTGTATCGGGTGGTGTCTCACCTGAAAAGGCACTTACTGATTTTAGATGGCCATGGAAGCCACATGGCTATGAAGACAATCGAGGAGGCCAATAAATTGGGCATTGACCTATTAACATTGTTGGATCATACCACTCACAGATTGCAACCCCTTCATGTGAGTGTGTTTGGGCCTTTCAAGAACTATTTTAGGTTCGAGCGAGCTTCATGGATGGAAAAGAGTCCATGGGTGGAAGTAAAGAGGTTTGAGCTATTTGAGCCTACAAGTAAAGCATTTAAAATGACTCTCACACCTTCTAATATCAAGGCTGTATTTAGGAGGATTGGTATATGGCTACTTAATTTTGATACTCTTATGCATGATGTCAGTTGTAGCCAAGCATTTGAAGTGGAAGGTCAAGAAGCAGAGAACTTATAAGACCATGTCGGTGCCCAAGAAGATGTAGCTGATGCTGAAGGTATAATGTCCCTTTCTGAAGGGTTTTTTTATGGTGATGATGATGAGCATTTCAGTGAGACACAGTTCAGTCATGAATCAACAAACAATATCAATGAGGCTATCACACCCACTAAACCACCTGCAAATTATTCATGTGATATTCCATGTGATGCAGCTGACAATGAGCAATTGACCATGCCAACCCAAGTAAGCGCACCATCATGGTTGGTAGAAGCCATGATGAATATCACTAGAAATAATGTATCTACCACCAATGAGGAAAGCATGGACATGCCTTCACAACCATCAGGGTTGAACACCAAACTTGTTCATTATTTCGTGAACAATGGATCACTGGAAGAGGAGCCTATTCAGCATGAATTACCTGAAGAAGACAACAATGGGGGCCAATCAGTGGTCTCGGAGGATGAAATCCAAGAGTCAGGTCCAGAGGAGCATGAGGTAACAAAAAAGCAAAGATTACTTGGTGCATTCCTAAAGCTAATAGTAGAGAGATTGAAGGCCTCATCAAGGAACTCAACATCAGATTATATTCGTTTAGGGAGGAGTTGAAAATTTCTCACATCTGAATATTATATGAATTTAATGTTTGACTTTGAACATAAAAAGAATGAAATTCAGGAAGCTAAAAAGAGAAAGAAGGAGTTGTCCAAAGAAAAGAGGGTTGCAAGGATTGCAACAATAGAAGCTCGAGCAAAGGAAAGGTTGCAAAGACAAAAAGTAAAGGAAGATAAGAAACATCAAAAGCAATTTGCAAGGTAAGAGAGAGAGAGGCAAGAAAGCTTCAACAAGAGTTGGAAAAAGGAGGGGTGACAAGCAGGGAAGACCATGGTTCAAGCCAGTTTAAGGCAAATAGGTTGATGTCTAACATTTTGGATCACATTACAGAGTAGATACCATAATTCCAAGACTTGATTAACATCCAAGTCCCCAACTATCAGGCAGGGGTTAGGCCCACCTCTTATACCCCTACTAGTGCACGTTTGAATCTTAATTGTGTTTATATGACACCTGCAGTCAGTGTTGGGGTTAGTGACACAAGTGGCCACTTGGGCTACTCAGTCCCACCATGGCTACATGGAGAAAATTTGACTCAAGCATATGGCAACATTCAGGCACCTCCTAATCATCCAATCTTGGGCAGTCCACCATACTTGGGTCAGGCAATCAACTCAACAATTTTGGGCAATGCAAGAAATGGAAGCCATCACGCATAGGGGTGGCATGACTTAATTTTTGTAAACACAACACAATGTGATTTTGGTAATTAAGGATGAAATAGGTTTGCTAAGGATAGAATCCATGGATGTTGGGAAGCTACAAACAATTTCAAATTAGTATGTATCAAACAATTTCTAGTTGCTACAAGTTTGTTAATTTGTTGAGTTATAGTTGCTTATTTAAAAGAACATAACACTTGCCATAGCCCATATCATAATTTTTAATTTTTAATTAGTATGTATCAAACAATTTGTAATTTCTACAAAAATATTTCTTGTATTCCTTAGGAGTTAACAAATTGACAGTGTAAGCCATTTCTAACTTGCTCACTTGCAAAGGCATAATCCCTATCATCAATGACACCATTAAAATAAGTGATAGTTGGTGCCATCATTTTTGTTAATTAAAGTGACAAGACAACCCACATTCATCGATAGAATCCAGTTATAATATTTTTGAATACTGATTAATAATAGGGTTATGATCAATTTTTCCAAGAATACAAAAGAAACAAAAATCCCTCCATGAACATTTTCTCTGTTGAAAATATTGTATGAATATAAACATCACAACTTCAATTTTTATTACATCTCAAAAAAATATCCCTTGAATATTACATGCTCTTTAATGAACACAAAAAGCTACTAATAATCCTGTTAAATAATAAGGATATCAACACTGGGAGCAAACCAACACACTTATATAACGAAATTGTGTAAGGGAATAAGATAAAATAAATAATGCTAAAAAATTCTAATTAATTAGATCAGTGGGCAAAAAAACTGTATCATTATACTGGTGCAATGAAAATTACTTGCTAACTTCATCAATAAAAATCACTCAATAAAGGAGGAGACTATGAACAAAGAAATTGAATTCATAAGAAAAAAAAGGTCTATGACACCAAATTCCAACTTGGATTTTGGCCCATTGCCCCACTCTGAATTTTTTTGTCTGGCAATGAGAACGACCTTGATTGAATGATCCTACCTCTTAATTGATTAAAAAGAAGTGGAATATAAAAATCATAACTGCAAACCAATGATACCTCAAAACCTTTTATTGCCTGACTGGAAGGCGTTCCCTGTTTATGAAGAGCTGTTAAAGTGTTTTAATCAATTTTGGAACTATTTTAGTTATTTTGTAACTGCAAACAGAGGGTATGAACAAAGAAATTGAATTCATAAGTGGAAATAATAATAATAATAATAATAATAAAATAAATAAAATAAAAAAATTCTATTACACCAAATTCCAACTTGGTTCTGGCCCATTTCCCCACTTTGAAAAATCGTGTCTTTTAATGGGAACGACTCTGATTGAATAATCCTGCCTCTTAATTGATTAAGAAGAAGTGGGGTATAACCCTTAAGAGAATTTCCTATAACAAAGGTAAAATACCTCTATGGAAGTGACTGTAATACCTCGACTCTCTGAAACAAGAATGCAAGACCGAGACTTTACATGCAAGTCAAAACCCTTAAGAGAAACCAAGAACAAAGGTAAAAAACCTGTATGGAAGTGACTGTAAAATTGATACCTCGACTCTGCGAAACATGAATGTAAGACCGAGACTTCACATGCAAGTCAAAACCCTTAAGAGAAACCAGGAACAAAGGTAAAATACCTCTATGGAAGTGACTGTAAAATTAAGGTTATTGAATAGAGATAACTTCATTTGCTTTACATGTGCATATATCAATGTAAATAACACAATATGAGAAAATTTTAACATTATTAACAACAAAATATGAGAATTTAGACAACATTATTAACACATTATGAGAAAATGTCGTCAAATTAATTGAAAACATGTACATAATATAAAACATTATTAACATACTTCGGCTCTGTGGTGGTTATACCTTGGCTCTGTGGTGGATACAAATATTTAAAATCAAAATCTCAATTTACACAAAACCCTAAACCCTAAATGTGTTAAAAAACAAAACCCTAAACCCTAAATGTGTTGAAGTGAAACAAGAATGCAAGACCGAGACTTCACATGCAAGTCAAAACCCTTAAGAAAAACCAGGAACAAAGGTAAAATACCTCTATGGAAGTGACTGTAAATATATATTTATTGAATAGAGACAAATTCAATTTCTTTACATGTGCATATATCAATGTAAATAACACAGTATGAGAAAATGTCATCAAATTAATTGAAAACATGTGCAAAATATAAAAAATTATTAACATACTTCAGCTCTGTGGTGGTTATACCTCGGCTTTGTGGTGGATAAAAATATTTAAACATCAAAATCTCAATTTACACAAAACCCTAAACCCTAAAGGTGTGAAAAAACAAAACCCTAAACCCTAAATGTGTTGGAGTGAAACAAAAATGCAAGACTGAGACTTCACATGCAAGTAAAAACCCTCAAAACCCTTAAGAGAAACCAGGAACAAAGGGAAAATACCTCTATGGAAGTGATTGTAAAATTAAGGTTATTGAATAGAGACAACTTCATTTGCTTTACATGTGCATATATAAATGTAAATTACGCAGTATGAGAAAATTTCAACATTATTAACAACAAAGTATGTGAATTTAGACAACATTATTAAAACAGTATGAGAAATTGTCATCAAATTAATTGAAAACATGTACAAAATATAAAAAATTATTAACATACTTCGGCTCTGTGGTGGTTATACCTCGGCTCTGTGGTGGATAAAAATATTTAAACATCAAAATCTCAATTTACACAAAACCCTAAACCCTAAATGTGTTAAAAAACAAAACCCTAAACAATAAATGTGTTGGAGTGAAACAAGAATGCAAGACCGAGACTTCACATGCAAGTCAAAACCCTCAAAACCCTTAAGAGAAACCAGGAACAAAGGTAAAATACCTCTATGGAAATGACTATAAATGATCTGAAAAGAGTGTATTAGTTCCGTTGTGCTAATTGTCCTTTCAATAATATAAACATGTACAATTTTTCTCCATATGTTTGCTTAAGGAATGAGAGTTTTAACCATGAAATATAGATGAATTAGTGAACTTTAAGCATGAAAATAAGCCTTAAAAACACTGAAAAATAGTGTATAATATAGAAAAACAATCACACATAAGTTTTACACAGTATGCATGATGAAGCATTTCACCCCTCCTGGGCTACATCTGTTGGTCTAGCTTCCAATGGCATGTCCCTCTTTTTCATTATGCGCAAAATTGTAAATTACATGTGTTTACAGGCCTCTAATGGTTTTTTTATCTACACCAATGGCTCCAGAATGCTCAAATTATTCTAGGTAGACTCTTGTTTCACCAAAATTGGTCGAAAATTGACCTCCCAATGCATTTTTCCCAATGATAGCTAGAAAAGCCCCACTAAATGTGGAGATAGACACTTAACTGCAGTTACATTTAGTGAAATGCCCTAAAATTAGGGGCACGCTCCAATGTTGGTGGTCGGTTAACAATGGCATTAAATTGTTAGGAGGCGGGGTGGTCACATACCGACCCTCGCCATAAAATTCATGGCTAACAGTTTGAATAATCTCCGCATATACAGTTTGGAACCTGGAGTGTAGCGTTCCACATATCGTGACATTTTTTTTCCATATCCATGCCCATGTGAACGCGTTAACTATCCGCTGGAGGTTATGGTGGCATAACCGTTAACTGCAATTGCTTTTAGCATGTCATGTGAACATGACTTTACCGTTGGGGTTACGTTTTATGCTGCAGGTTATGGTTACCATTTGTTGTTACGGTCTAGAACATGTGAAAAAGTCTTGGGCCGCCAGCGGGTTGGGATCACTAGTGGTCCATCTCCCCATACATAAAAATTACAAACAATAAAATGAAGTGGCATTCATATATAACTAAGTCACATGCGGTAGATGGAATGGTTGAAGGTCTTTGCAGGCAAGCAGGAGGTCGCAGGGTTGATCCCCCACCCACCCCCTGAATCCATAAAAAAATTTCAACACGCTCCTGAGGACACATGGCAGCCTCTAGGCTTTCCACGTGTCGCTCATCCATTGGCCCAATTACAAAACCATCAATGGTCCAAAAAACACCTCTATACCACAAAAAATCAATGGCACACAACATGCCACATGGCATGATCTGGTTGGCCGAGAAAAATGAAATATTCCTGGAATGTGCCTGTTGACTGTAGTTGCATGCTGACTGGGCATCCAATCATAAAATTTTTGATGTTTGGGAGAACAGACAGAACGCAATATCTTCCTCATATGACATCAGTTTTTCAAACTGTTCACGGCGCCAAAATCACAACGACAAGACTTTTCCGGTTGCTCAGGTTCGGACCTGTTTCGAGTACTTTTAATTTTAAGCATAACACATGATCTCCTTATCATACCTCCCCATTAGGAAGCTTTTGGACCCCAAAAGAATTTAATCACCTATTCAAAAGATCAGGATACAACTCCCTCATCTTTTCCACTTCCATCCATCTTGCCTTACTTGGTTTGCTACCCTTGAGCCCAATCCGAAGATAATTGACACTTCCCCTCTTAGAAGTGTGTGTCCTTCTGTCAAGGATGGAATCCTCCTTGAGTTCGTCTAGAAATTCTGGTGTGAAATCTTCTATTGATGGCAGCTGAATATGGATCCCTTGATCATCAATCAAAGGAGGCTCATACAAACGTAAATTCTCCACATTGACAACGAAATACATTTGCATATATGAAGGCAAGTCAAGTTGAAATGCATTATTACCAACTTGTTTAATAATATTCAATGGACAATAACGAATAGGCTTGAGCTTTTTACCTTCTCCTTGCATCCTTTCTTTGCTTATGTGAAACCATACTTCATCTCCTTCTTGAAACTTATGATCAACTCCATGTTTGTCATGCCTCTCCTTGTACTTGTTTTGACTCTTCTCAAGTTGTTCTTGAACTTGTTGATGAATAATCTGAATTTTCTCAATGAAATTTCGAGCCTTGTCAATATCACTATGCCCATCAATTGCAACATCCTTCCCAAAGATGAAGTCTAATGGAAATTTAGGCAAATACCCAAAGCAGACTTCAAAAGGTGAAGTATTTGTAGAAGAGTGCTTGGCCTGGTTTTTAGCGTGTCGAATGTATTATAGTTGTTCATCCCACAACTTGGGATGCTTGTTGCAATGTCCTCTCAATAGATGCACAATGGTTCTATTCACCACCTCGGTTTGGCCATCAGTTTGCGGATGAAAAGCAATGCTCTTTTTCAACTTAGTGTCCATCATCTTCCAAAGATTGGACCAAAAATTCCCACCGAACCTGGAATCCATGTCACTAACAATAGAAGTTGGAAAACCAAAATCAACCCATACATGTTGAAAATAAAGTTCAGCAGTTTTTCAGCAGTATACACATTTTACTGAATCTATCCACAACTACATAAAGATAATCATGTTGTTTTATTGACATAGGTAGACCTCCAACAAAGTCCATGGAGACACTCTCCCATGGCCTTAAAGGTACCGGTAGTGGCGTTTACAACCCAAGATTCCTATTTCTAGGCTTGCTTGTTTCACACATAGAACATCCTCTTATAAAGTGTGACACACTATCTATCATGCGAGGCCAATAACAATACCTATGTAGTTGCGCCACTATTTTTCTTACCCCAAAGTTTCCAGCAATAAGAGATTAATGAGCCTCTCTCATGACACTAAGTCTCTCCCCTTGTGGTATACACAGCTTTCCAAAATGAAACATCAAATTTTTATGCATGTGATAATCATTTTCCTCAACTTGATTCCCTTCACTCAAACTATCATACACATCTTTAAAATCAGCATCAGATGCATACTATTCTATGAAACTCTCATGTACAATATAATCATTTTTAAACAAAGTAGAAGCACTTATAATTGGCCTTGAAAGCATATCAGAAAATTTATTGAAAATACCTTTCTTTTACCTTATAACCAAGTGAAACTGTTGAAGAAATCCCATCCACCTGAAATGTCGTGATCGCTGCAATTTTGTTTGCAACTGCAAGTACTGTAGTGGTTGGTGATCGGTATGTATAATCGTCTCTTTACCCATCAAGTAGTGTTTCCACTTCTTGACGCTTTGTACCAACACATACAACTCTTTGTAATATGTTTGATAATTGATTACAACACCATTGAATGTTTCAGAATTAAAAGCGATAGAATTACCATGCTGCAAAAGTACAGTGCCCATGCAGGCATAATCACTAGCATCGGTTTGAATCTCGAATGGCTGTCTCAAATCTAGTAATGCAAGGACAGGAGTTGAACTGATCTTGTCATTTAAAGATTCAAAATATTGTTGATGCTTGCCTCCCCTTTGGAAGCCTTTCTTCACACTTGTCACTGCATGCATAGGAGCTGCTATGGTAGAAAATTTAGCAATAAAATTTCTCCAATACTAAGTTGCGCCTAAGAAACTTCTTACCTCGGTTACTGATTTGGGAGTGGGCCAATTCACAATGGCTTCCACCTTAGAAGGATCAATTCTCAATGCGCCTCCTCCTACAATGTGTCCCAAATGAACCAGAGAAGTCTTTCCAAATTCACACTTAGACATCTTAAGAAAACATCAAGTACCCTCTCTCTTCAAAACATCAAGTACCCTCTTTACATGCAAGACATGCTCTTCTCTTGTTTTGTTGAAAATGAGTATATCATCTAAGTACACAATCAAAAATTCATCAATAAATGGATGCAAACATTATCCATAACATGCATGAAAGTCATCGGTACATTGCAAAAACCAAATGGCATAACCAACCACTCAAAGAGTCCTTGTTTGGTTTTGAATTTAGTCTTCCATATGTCAATTTTTGCAATTCTTACTTGATGATATCCACTTTGTAAATCTAACTTAGTGAAAAAAATCGCTTCTTTCAGTTGATCTAGCAAATCATCTATCCTTGGGTGTGAGTATCGATTCTTTACCGTTATCTTATTTAAAGCTCTGAAATCGACACACATGCGCCAAGTCCCATCTTTCTTTGGAATTAGAACTATAGGGGAACCACATGGTGAAGTGCTTGGCCTTATGAGTCCCTTGTCCAACAAGTCTTTGATTTGCCTCTTTATCTCAACATTCTCCATTATCTACATGCGATGCATGCCAATGTTTGGAAGAGGACAATCTTGTTGAAACTGAATCTCATGTTGAATCTCCCTTTTAGGAGGCAATCATGTTGGCTCCTGAAACTTCTCATGATGTGAATCAACTACATCATATAAATCTGATTTCAACTTACGATCACAATCTTCAAATGACTCGTGATTAACATCAAATTTAGGCTTAATCATTAGAAGGACAAAATTCTTACTTGAATTCAACAACCTTTTTACCTGTCCAACATTTACCATTGCAATATTTGTCTTCTTGCGATGTGCTCTAATAATGTACTCTTTTCCATCTTTGAATAAATGGTATTTGTTCTCATGGTGATGGAAGATAGCTTTCCTGTCATACAAGTAAGGACTTCCCAACACAACACCTGTAATATCAAGCAGAACCACATCTAATTCAACTGTGTCAACAAAATGTGCAGTTATTGCAAAGCGCAATATGCACTTCTTTGAAACCTGTAAATTTGCATCCTTACAAATCCACCCAAGTGGATATGGTTTTGGATGTGGAATGGTCTCAAGATTAAGTTTCTTGACCAAGTATTCATAGATTAAATTTTCTTGTGACCCACTATCAAACAATGTGTCAATCTTGGTATGTTTGGATATGACCCTCACATGAAACAGTTCAATTCTCTCTTCTTCATTTGGAGCTTCTATGTGACAGTTTGAAGTACTAGTACTAGGTTTTGTTTCAACTTCTTTCCCCTTCATGTTCTTCAATCCCATGGATGTTATTTTAGTTTCATCACCTGAATCCTCTCCTAAGTCATGTTGAGTTGTAGTTGCAGGTTTTTGCTTTCCTTTGTTTTTGTTAAACTTGGGTCTCTTTTCAGGATATAATTTCCAACAATTTTTCTCTTCGTGGCCATCTCTTGAATAATGTATAAAAAAAACCTTCTCTCCCTCTTTCTTGACAAATGCATTCTTTTTTACTTTTCCTTTTGATGTCTTATCTTTGTTTTTCCCTTTAAAAGGTTTGTCTCTACCCTCTTCAAAAGTATTTTTCCCTCTAGCTTCTAGATGTGTGGCTTGAACACATACCTCATCTAGACTTGTAGGATTAAACATGAGGATAGTATGTCTAAGGTAGCTATGTAATCCCCCTATGTACTTGAGCAAAGTATCTTGACTCTTGAAATATACCTCTAATAAGAGAGCTCTTCTCCTAAATTCTTGGGTGTAGTCTTGTACATTTTGTCCTTTCAACTGTCTAAAATTTTGCCAATTCATTATGGCTTTCTGCATGTGAGCTAATGGATAAATTTTTTGTTTTATTTCAGTAATGAAATCAATCCATGATAGAATAATCTTACCATGATTTTTGATCTCCTCCTTTGTCTTGGATTCCCACCAAACAAGAGTTGCACCTTCCATCCTCAATGAAGCTAGTTGGATTTTGGTGTCATCATCATGAAGGTTCTGAATTCTCAAATAAACCTCCAATTGCCTAATCCAATTATCAAGCTTTTTTGCATTGACTTCACCATTAAACATTTTCAATTCAAACTTAACATCAAGTTTTAGAAAATGACTTTTACCAGTGTTCTTTGACTTAGATGACTGATGTACCGTGAAGATGAAGTAGAGGATGATGAGGATGAAGATGAGGGTGATGATGGTGACTTTCCACTGCCTCCATTTCCTCCATTGTCCTTCTTTCATTTATCTTCATCTTTCTGACCTCCTGATGATCCCTTACCTTCCTTGTGAAGTTTGGGTCCTTCTCCTTCTAGTATTTCATTCCTTTCTTGATAAAGGACTCTCACCATTTCAGTCATGTCAAGGAATGCTTTCCTGAACACTCTTTCTTCCTCTTTGGTATCCACCTCTTCATGGGTTTCTTCTTCTCCTGGAGTCATGCTTGATGCTGCTTCTGTTTCTCTTGGAGGTGAACTAGGTGGTAGAGAACGTAGCAATCTTGCCCTCCTTTGCTGTGGCTCACTTTGAAAACCTCTTGCTTCCACCAATTTTCCTTCTCCTCTCTTAAGCTTGAGCCTAGTAAGCATGAAAACCCTTGCAAACATTTAACAAATATTTGCACATAAAAAAACCAGAGATTAAACTCTAGCTTTGATACCAACTTGATATGAAAGGAGTGTATTATTTTTGTTGTGCTAAGTGTCCTTTCAGTAATATAAACATGTAAACTTGTCTTCATATGTTCGCTTAAGGAATGAGAGTTTTAACCATGAAATATAGATGAATTAGTGAAATTTAAGCATGAAAATAAGCCTTAAAAACACTGAAAAATAGTGTATAACAGAGAAAAACAATCACACATAAGTTTTACACAGTAGGCATGATGAAGCGGTTCACCCCTCCTGGGCTAAATCTGCTAGTCCAACTCCCCATGGCATGTCCCTCTTTGTCATTATGCTCAAAATTGTGAATTACATGTGTTTGCAGGCCTCTAATGGTTGTTTTCTCTACACCAATGGCTCCAGAATACTCAAATTAGTCTAGGTAGGCTCTTGTTTCACCAAAATTGGTCAAAACTTGACCTCCCAATGCATTTTTCCCAATGAAAGTTAGAAAAGCACCACTAAATGTGGAGACAGGCACTTAACTGCAGTTAGTGAAATGCCCTAAAATTAGGGGCGTGCTCCAATGTTGGTGGATGGGACGCTGTCATAAAATTGTTAGGAGGTAGGGTGGTCACATACCAACCCCCGTCGTAAACTCCGTGGTTAACAGTTTGAATAATCTTTGCATATATGGTTTGGAGCCTGGAGTGCAGAGTTTCGCAAACCACAACATTTTTTGCCATATCCGCACCCATGTGAACACGTTAACTATCCGCCGGAGGTTACGGTGGCATAACTGTTAACTGCAACTGCTTTTACCGCGTCATGTGAACATGACTTTACCGTCGGGGTTACGTTTTATGTTGCGGGTTATGGGTACCATTTGTTGTTGCGGTCTAGAACATGTGAAAAAAGTCTTGGGCTACCAGCGGGTTGGGACCACTGGCGGTCCCTCCCCCCATACATAAAACTTACAAACAATAAAATGAAGCAACATTCATATATAGTTAAGTCACATGCGATATATGGAATGGTTGAAGGTCTTTGCGGGCGGACAGGAGGTTGCGCGGTCGAACCCACCTCCAACTCCATAAAAAATTTACAACATGCTCCTGAGGACATGTGGCGGCCTCCGGGCTTGCCACGTGTCGCTCATCTGTTGGCCCAATTAAAAAACCATCAACAGTCCAAAAAACACCTCCATACCACAAACAATCAACGACCCACAACATGCCACATGGCATGATCTCGTTCACTGATAAAAATGGAATATTCCTGGAATATGCCTACTGACTATACCTACATGCTGACTAAACTAGTCAATTTACACAAAAACACAGGAAACAAGCTCAACAGAAACATATCCTTCAAGTTAAATGTGTTAAAAAACCAAACAATTTACATAAAACCCAAGTGTTTAAAAACACAGTAAACAAGCTCAGTAAAGAAACATATCCTTCAAGTTAAATTTGTTAAAAAACACATACATATGACTGGTAGGACAGAGTCCTACCTTACGACTGCTCTCCTCATCTTCCTATCATCGCCTTCCTCTCCCTCCTCGCCTTCCTCCTTGCCAACTGCATTGACCTGCAAATAATGTAAAAACCCAATCAGAATACAACCATTCACAGAGGAGGCAGCACAAACATTAGCACAAACATTAAAAAAAAGGAAAACCCACATTGAAAAACGCACCTGAAAGCTCAATTCTGAGCATCCAAACCTGAAAAACACACTTGAAAACACACTTCCAAGCATCTAGACTTGAAAATGACGTAGATCCGAATGCAGGTGAAACCACCATAGAGCCGAGGTAAAATCACCACAGAGTCGAGGTAAAAGCACCACAGAGCCGAGGTATGACCACCACAGAGCCGAGGTATGACCATCACAGAGTTGAGTATAACCACCACAGAGCCGGGTAAAACCACCACAAAGCCGAGGTAAAACCACCATAGAGCCGAGGTAAAACCACCACAGAGTCAAGGTATAACCACCAAAGAGTCGAGCCGGGGTATGACCACCATAGAGCCGAGGTATGAACACCACAAAGCTGAGTATAGCCACCACAGGGCCGAGTATAACCACCACAGAGCCGAGGTATAACCACCACAGAGCCGAGTATAACCAACACAGAGCCGAGTATAACCACCACATAGGCAAGGTATAACCACCACAGAGCCGAGGTATAACCACCACAGAGCCATGGTTTAACTAACACAAAGCCGAGGTATAACCACCATAGAGGCAAGGTATAACGACGAAGTTCAACTCCCACACTCGAACTAGGAACAAAGGCTCTTGAACTAAGAGCGCAAACACTCCATAACGCGGGATGCAGCAGAGAGCGGAAGTGGAGGTGTCACGCATCAGTGCAGGCTCTGCGCAACAAATGGACAGGAAAACGATCAGTGACTAGACTCGGAGTGAAAATGAGAGCTTCCTCGAGAAGCCTCTGGTTAAACGTGGAAAGCGACCGGCTAGAGAAGTTCCCCGTATGCGTGAAACATGCCCGTAGCAGGTGGCATGCTATCGTATGAACGCGTGGCACTCCAAGTGGCATGGGGCACCAGTCACTGCCGAGGTGTCCAATAACTGACCCCTCTCCCCTATTAAGAAACATTCAATGGTTTTTCTCTCAGTTTCCACATAAAATATCTCTAGTATCTACTATTTTGATTTTATGCATTGTTGAATGGTGCTTATGATTGTTTATATTTAATAATGTTTAATGCTCTAAATTTTTTTTTTTTTAATTACTAATTGAAGTAACAATTTTAACCTTTTATATTTATTTATTTTTATGTTTTAGGTTTTTTTTTAAGGTTGAAATTTGAAATTTGGTAATAGAATTTTTAAAATTGTGATTTTTTTGTTTCTTAAAATAGATTTTTGAATGTATAAATACATTTATCATTTTAAACAACAATTACAATATTGATATTATTTATATTTTCATTACTTAAATTTGTTATTATATATTGGTAAAAAAATGACGAAAATTCTATTTTTCTAGTTCTCATTAGGTATATATCTAGAAACAAAGCATATTACATACATCTCGCCATAATATAGTATGATTGGAGCGAAAAACACAATGGGCCCTTTTGTTTAATAAGGATGTAGCATTAATTTGTTTGTTAATAAACCCCTTTAGTGTGAAAAGACTCTAACTTGTCACTGAAGTTCCAGTTTTAATTTAGTTGTTGATGCTCTCACTAGTAAGCCAATTAAGAATAAATGCTCTACAATTCATCAAAGAATATATATGAACTTTTATTTATATGAAAATAAATGATAGGAAAGTGTGGCCCAGTCACTTGTATGCCCATAGTTAACTATAATTCTTCCATTTCCAACTAAAGTACAGTCACATTCAATTATAATTTTCCTTCTCTAACTGAACTACATTTACATTCCTCAATAATTTTTGTGAGTTTGCTTATGACTTATGAGTAATGATATTCGGGAATATTATGCATAGATTAAAACTCTCCCAAAGAAATATATCTACATAACCAGATACTTAATAAGAATCTATGTTGCACGTGTTTCTGGTACGCAGGTACTTCGGGTATGGGGGAACAAGTATTTGGTACGGCTAGAAGCTTTACCAAAACTTACAAGAAATGTCAAGTTGGGAGCGGAAATTATATAATATATTAAAATATAATACATATTAAAAATAAAAATAAAATAATTTATTTATTTCCATCCAAAACTTGCCAATTAAATTCCATCCTGCAGATTCCATCTTGCAATGAAATATTTAAAAGATTGAACTCTGAAACACTGCCAGAGAAAATCAAAATATTAATCCATCAACAACTTGCCAATGAAATTCCTTGCCAATAAAGAAACATGTGGAACTCCTAAACATAAAAAAAGGTTATTATTGCTTGATTATTATGTGATTTCATGCAACACTATATTATATTCAATTTCAAAATTGAAGTTTGGAAATTTATAAAATGAAATTGACCAACACTACTCTTTCTCTTTCTGACCATCATTGTAATTTGTTGAATTTTATCATTAAAGCTTCAAGAAACTAGACTTATTTGCAATTGTTGAACTTCAATATTTGCAACATAAGTTGTCAAGGAATGACTGACAACTGTATATATTTTGTTGAAATCTTTGCTAGATCTCCACATATATGTTGCTTTACAGAGCCCATGCAGTCCAACCTCCTGACCTATAATGTATCACTTAGAAAATAAACAAATGGTACCTTCTCTACTCAAAATAGGTACCCGAAAGGTGAAAATCTGTTCAAAATAGATAACCTAAATGTCAAAATTTGTTGTAGTGAAGCTCTCGAAAAGCTCCAAAGTACCCTTTGAAGCGCCCGACGATTTTGGAAAGTTTCCTACCAGCTCCCAAGCTCTCGAGAGCGTAGGAGCACGGGGTACATTCTCTCCAATTGATCTGAATGGAATGTATTAGTTTTGTTGTGCTAAGTATCCAAACAGTAATTGAATTGTGTGCATAAGGTTTACTGAAGTTTGCAGGTGAAACAAATGGTTTTATCTTAGTTAAACAGATTTCTGTGTGAGGTTAAAGCATGTAAATTGCTTGTATAACACTGTGCAATAGTAAATAACAAATAAATAAACATCACATGTAAAAATACTCAGCAAATTTGATGAAGCAGTTCACCCCTCCTAGGCTACATCTGTTGGTCCAGCTTCCAATGGCATGTCCCTCATATCTTATTGCTAAAAAATGGTAAGTACATGTGAATAAAAGTCTCAAATGGATGTGCTCTCTGTAAAAACATCTTTGGAATTTTTAAATCAGTCAGGAATGACTATTCATATGCAAAAAACAAAGAATGGATGCTCAATATACTGAAAACACCCTAGTGGCCCTTATGGCTCCTTAACCTCTCTTGAAGCTAAACCTACACATGATGACCTATGATGGCTCTGAAACCTTTTCCAATGTGTTCAGAATGTCTAGAATACCCAAAATTGACTATTCATTCATCAAAATTGGTCGAATATCCAAAGAGTGATGGCCAAACAGTAAATTTCCCAATATCCCTTAAAAAAATCCACTAAATATGGAGGAACTCCAGTTATCCACAGTTAGTTTGGTGGTTTCTGCCTTGTTTGGTGGGCGCGCTCCAGATTTGGCGGGCGGTTAAGATAACATTAATTTTAGTGTTAGTGGTACATGTGACAGTATCTTCCCGCCGTTTGATTTTAGAACCAGGAGTTAAGGTTCCCAACCTTATCCGTCAGATTAAATGTCAACTAAACGTGACATGTGAACATGCCAATTAACTGTCCGTCAGTTGAAGTTGGAACTGGGAGTAGGACGATTCCATAACCATGAAAAATCAAAACCCTGAGAACTACACATGTGACATGTTTCCGGGCCCTGGCTTCGGTTAGAGAACCGTTTAACAATTCCGCGTTAAGGTGGATGGAACCCCGATGCTGGCATGGTTCCAAACTGTCACATTAAACCCTTATAAGAATGCGCCCATGTGATAGGCATCTAACCGTTTGGAAATAAACTGTGTTGTAGGCAGGTCTTCGGTTCAATCCTGGCAAAGACATAAAATTTTAACACTCCATCCCGAGGCCACGTGGCGGCCTCCGGGCCTGCCACATGGCAGTGTTTCATTGGCCTGAAACATAACAAGTCAAACCTCCATCCAATCTCCGATTGCCACTTGTCGAACTTCGATTGGCCAAAAAAAAATATTTTGGGGAATATTTCGAGGAATATTCTAGGGATATTCCATGGAATATTCTCTTTTTTATTTTTCAAATTGCCAAGTCAAACTTGGTCAAAGTCATTTTTTAGTTTACTGGGCTTTTCAAACGTTCATAACTTCTGCATACGACCTCTGTTTTGTGAACCGTTCATGGCGCCAGAATCATAGTGACGAGACATTTCTGGTCGATCAGGTTGCAAAAAATTTTGAGCACTTTAATTTTTGAGCATTTTTGAACAATGGACATGATCTCCTGATCACCAATTCTTGGGAGCGGTACTCGTGTTACTATGATAAGAATATATCGTTATGAATCAATTGCCCTGCACTATAGGAATTGCTTCTTATGGGTGAAACTGAAGAATGCAGAAACCATTGGGTACCGTAACAAGATTGGGATATTCGTGCAACTTCAATGAGAAATATTATATTTTTTGTTCTTTGTACTATCCTATTTTTTATTTCTTTGCAAATGATTTTGTATGTGGTATATTGCTTTCAATATGGTGCAATTTTCTGCACTCATACATTAGCAGTAAGGTATTTCACTTCTGGAAGCAATGCCCACAGTTGAAGTAAGGATCATTTCCTCAAATTTTGATAGAGTTTGATGCCTTATTGAATCTACGCGTTCTTTGGCTATGCATTTATCTCATCGTATTTAAAATATTGGCATGAATGTGGTCTCTTGTCCTATTAGTTTTGAACATGTATGTTGTCTGGCAGCCAACCCTTCCATCCATGCTTTTGCTTCTTCCAATGAATCCTCATGTTCATATAGGATGCCTAGATATTATTTTTAATCCTTGATGAAATACCTTAGAAAGGTTTCTTGTCATCTTGAGGTAGTGGGAGGTCTCAACCTCCATCTTCAACGAAGTTGCCCAAAATTCCTAGGGGTCGTCAGTCCCATATTTCAAAGGCTATTATTCAAGCCAATAAGGATATTGTTGTTGGAAAAAAAATTTCTCTTGATGAGGTTCTTAGAGAAAATTATACCCCTACATCTGGGGAATTACAAAGTGTTTGTCCTTTAATTGTAGAGGGTTGGCTAGTCCCTCCAAAAAACTAGCATTAAAACAATTAGTTATCTCAGATCGGTTATATATTATCTTTCTACAGGAAACTCTTGGTTCAAGTTAAGATATTGTTCGGTCATTGGAATGGTTGTTTCAGGGATGGTTTTTTTACAACAATTGATGATCGAGGTAGATCTGAGGGTTTAACATTGGGAATAAATTGTAAGACTACCAAGATTTTAAATCACTGGGGAAGCAACGGGTTCATTGTGACAAATGTTTTAAATGAAGAAAATGGATTTGAATTTAGAGTGGTAAATGTTTATGGGCCATGTCAGGAGTGATTTTCGTTCTGGAATTTGTTAATGGGTCGTGAATTCTCATGTTGATGCCCTTTCTAATTTCTTCTCTCAGTTAATTGAATCAACCCATTTTATATATGTAGATATGGCTAGAATTAAACCCACTTGGCGTAACTAAAGGGTGGGTGAACCTATGGTTGCTCGCAGATTGGATCGATTCTTGATTAAATAAAATTTAATGGAGAAGATCCACCTTTTTAGACAATGGGTACGTTTGGGGGGTATATCGGATCACCGTCCTATTTTTATGGAATTTACAAGAGATTCAAAAAAACCTAAAGCTCCTTTCAAATTTAGCTTTGTTTGCTGAAGGAGGAGGCTTTTAGAACCCCGTTTCGATAGCACTGACATCCTTGTGAGATAGCGGAGGGAAGATCAATGACAACTCAATTTTCTGACAATTTAAAGAAATTAAAACGAGCCACAATTTTATGGGTGAAGGAAGAAGTGAAGAGATATGAAGAGGATTTGAATAAGATCAAGACAAAATTGGAGCAGTTGGAAGAATTGAGGTATGGGGGATATGCTTCAAATTATTATAAACAACATATTATTTAGTTGGAGGCAACAAGAAGAAGGATTTTAGAAGAAAAATAAGAAGTGTGGAAGCTAAAAAGTAGAGCTATGTGGTTGTAGGAGGGTGATGAAAATACCAAGTTTTTCCAACACTTTGCTAGGGAAGACGAGCTATAAACACCATCTGGTTGTTAGAGAATGGAGTAAGAGAATGGGCTTAAAATTTTCAAGATTGTTCCAGAATGGGTTCTCACCATTTTCTATCCTTTTTCTCAACTTTCAGGGAAGCCACTTTGGTTGAAATCATTCAAGTTGCATGATTGTTTCCCAGATTTTTGATGAAGAAGACAACAAGGAATTGATGGCCCTTGTTATTGAAGGAGAATTGGAAAAGGTACTACATTGGTTCAAGAAGGAAAAGATTCCATCCCAAAATGGTTGGTTGGTAGAATTGTTTATGGGATTCTATGAGCTATTGGATGAGATGTGTCTAAGGTGGTTGAGGAGTGTAGAAGGTCTGGCTGAATTTATGATGCTTTCAACTCCCACCTTTATTTCACTCATCTAGAAAAATAATGATCCAAAATCTTTTGATGATTTCAGGCCAATTTACCTATGTGACTTCATTTATAAAATTATCACCAAGATTACTACCAATCACATAAAGCCTATATTATCTCAACATATTTCCAAGGAACAATCTTGTTTTCTGAAATATAGACAAATACATGAAACTATAGGAGTTGCGTAGGAAGGGATTCACAACATGAAAACTAGAAAATTGAAAGGTATGGTTCTAAAAATTGATCTATGAAAATCCTATGACATGTCTAGCTAGATTTACATCATAACGTTATTAACTCATTTGGGTTTTGGAATTATCTTTATAAATTGGATCATGTGCGGCATTACTATTGTATCTTTTTTTCTTTTAATTAATGGCTCAACTCCAAATCTCTTTCACACGAAGAAGGGTATTAGACAAGGGTTCCCTCTCTCCCCTTTTTATTTTTTTTCATTGTAGAAGGACTAAGAAGACTAATTAGGGAGGAAAAAAGTAGGGGTAGATTGTGGGATGCACAGGTGGTTGGTGATATTAATTTGACCCAATTGATTTTTTTGAACAATGTTCTTTTATTTACTAATGGATCGTGGAGGGAAACACACATTGTTAAAAATATTCTTTGTATGTTTTTTAAGGCTACAGGGATGTAAATAAATATTCTAAAATCCATTATATTAGTCAAGATGATTTGGGGATGAGATCATGATTTCTCAAGGCCTATTCCTTTAACAATTGAAGACTTTTGATGATGGTATAAAATATCTTGGATTTGATTTGAAGCCAAATAAATATAAAAAGGTTGATTGGATGTGGCTTCTAGAAAAAATTGAAAAAAGGATAAAGGGGTGGAGATTCATATGGTTATCTCGTGATGGAGGATTGGTACTTGTCAAATTAGTCTTAGAAGATATTCTGGTTTTCTAGATGTCATTGTCTTGGATTCCAAAAGGAATCCTTAATCTGGTTCATAAGGGTTGTTGCAATTTTTTGTGGATGAGGGCTTAAAAATATGGAAGATTATTCTCATGGGTAAGCTAGGACAAGATTGTACTTTCTAAAAAATGGGATGGATGGGGGTTAAATAACGTAATTTTCTTCTCCTAGGATCTGGTTGCAAAAGTGGGTTGGAGGTTGATTTCCACAAATAATTTATGGATAGAAATTGTGACAAAGAAATATGTTTCCACTCTTTCTCTAGAGGACTGGATTTATATCCCCAAAAAAAGCAAATAAAATGTCTCAACAGTTTGGAAAGTCATGGTAGACTCCTTCAAAATTATTGGATCTAGACTACTTATGGAGTGGGATCAAGGGAGCAAGTTCATATAGGTCTTAATTCATGGTCAGGAAATGGATATCAGCACTTTCTCCCTAAGGATACTATGGCTTTCTTGGATTCTCAAGGTAAGAGAAATTTAAACCAAATTGCGCACCAGGAAAACACTTCCATTGGGTTCAAGGATGGTTGTTGACACAAGTACTAAAATTTCTTGTTAAATGGCACCAGATATGGAATAATTACACAAAATCCCTTAATATTTCACATGTCACAATTTAAGATATGGAATAAAATATCCAATGGATCAACTCAACATATGGGATATATACTCCTAAAGTGTTTAAGAATAACGTAGCTATGGTTGACATTTTTCATTGCAAAACATGAAGAAGAAATTAAATTGTTGTCACATACAAGTTGGCCTAATAAACCATACAAGTAAACTCCATTAGGGCAAATTATCCCATATGTGACTCACATAAATACAACCTCGTTGGCACTTATTCTGACATGATTTCGTCACAAGAATTCGATCTGCAATTGAAGAAGAGATACCACATGCGAAGGAAGAGAAACATGTTCTTTTGTTTTGTGTTGACCCTATTCTTGAAGTTGAAGGTGACCACATTTGTCTTGGTCATTTTTTCATATGTTTGGGCTACTATTTTGTGTCATCTTGAAGGCCAAAGACTTCAGAATCTTGGTGGTATTCGTTGATTTTAATTGTTTCTCCCTCATTGGAAATTGACCTGGGTTGACCGAATTATCTTAACTGAATTTGTGGCCAATCTTCTATGGAAAGTTCCTTGACATTTATGTGGTGACTTAAGTGCTATTTCGGAATTTTATTACAGTGATCACATGACCCAATTTCAGCCTTGTTGTGGGGATTAGTTTAGTTGAATTGAAGTTGATTCTTCTCTCTACATTGACATGTTATGACTAGTATTTCTCATTTAAGACTGATTTGGATTTATTCGAACATTTTGATGTATATTTTGATGAAAAAATATCTCTTTCATAAGGAAAGAATTTTTGGTTTTCCCCTTGTGGGTTTTGCCCTGGATGTGAGCCTAATCTTGGTGTCTCTTGTCTCTTATTGTTTATTATCTATTGTGATCTCTATTTACCGCCCTTCTTGAATATTTGAATGGTTGAATTTTTTCATGTATAGTTACTTGTTGATTAAATTATTAATAAGAAACAAATTGCATCAGTAGTAGTTATCAATTGTGAAAAAATATTCTAGTCCTAGCTACACTAGAATTTCAACATAAAGAAGGATATTTATTCATTTGCGCTGAAAAATAACTAGATGTATAATCATGGTAGTGGAAGGGAATTTGGAGGCTAAAATGCCCGAAAAAATAATACTTATTCCTCTTGTGTCTGTTGGGAAAAAAAATCCTACAAGAGACAATCTAAAAAAAGAGGTCTTTTGTCGGTCCATCATGGTGTGCCTTATGTAAAAGTGCAGAAGAAACAATGGACCATTAATTTCTATTTTTTCATGTAATCACTCACATATAGAATAGGGTTTTCCAGACTCTATGTGTTTGTAGCAGGTGGCAACTAGAATCCTTTTATGAAGCATGGACATCTTGTTGGAATGAGGCATCACCAAAAAAATTGTGGAACCTTCCCCCTCTTATCAACTGGGGTATCTGGTTTGGGAGGAATAGATCAATATTTCAAGAAAAAGATATATAACCCAATCAAATTGGTGCATGTGTATTGACCATTTATGAGCTCCTGCCTGAAGAGCAACCCAAAACCAGATCCCGAACAATTATAGTTGAACACATTGATCACTCTCACTCAAGGGAATTTTTTGAATAAAATGAATTTATATGATAAAAGGAAGTGTGCATCCCTCCCAAATACACAACAAACTATTGAAATGTTTTAATCATAATATTTTCTTTTTTTTTATCACATGATATATAAGGAAAGAAAAAACATTTTGAAAATATTTATTTAATATGAAAATTTGAATATTTTATTAATAACTCACATTAAAACATTTTATTTTCGTTATTAATAGTTTTTGAAATACCTTTCTTTCTATTACAAACACATTTATTAGGAAGTAGAAAATATTTTTCAATTATTTTCCATCCTATATATCAAATTGATATAAAATAAATTTATTCAAAGACTTTAAATATTTTGTTTATATTTTAATTATAAATCTCCCGAGAAATCACATAAGGAATTGATTTATAGTTAGTTTTAATTTATTTATTTTTATTATCATTTGATATAAAATTACTTTATTCAAATAATTTAAATATTTTATTTATAGCTAGCATTAAATATTGTCACATGTATTATCCATACTTGTCAAATAATAATAATAATAATAAATTAAACTTACAAATACATACTTATGATATGTAACATAACATAAATGCAATAATTCAATACGACTTCTCGCTCTGCTTTTATATATATCTATATATCATTATTGTTATGATAACACATGTGATTAATTACATCTATTAAACCATAATTTAATGTGCCAACTGGTCACATATATCAAGGATACGTTACATATATTCCTCTGTTATGTAAGTTGGCAGATTTCTAAGTTTGTGCATTAAAATAAAAGTCCTTCGCGCTCGGTCCTCACCGGTGACCTTATGTAGCTGTGGAGCTTGGTGTGCATTTCTGAGTTGTTAACGACTGCAGCTACCAATGCTTGCCTACAGGTGTCGGCGTCTCGATCCTTGATTGTCGAGACTGTACATGTAATTCGATGTTCAGATTTTGCTCGAGGCTTTTGGTTAGTATTTTTGGTACTGCTTCAAATTAAATTGTGATTAATTAACATCGGACTACGAGGAGGGGTAACCTATATTACCGGAATGAACTCAGTCTATGTCAATCTTTGGCTCTTGCATCGTCCTGGAGGAAGTCTTTGGAAATCCATTATATTCACAGATGTCTATCCCTTAGCGATATGTGGAATGATCCCAACTGTTGATCCGATGATAGAGATGAAATCAATGGGAGTTAGGGTAACTACTCCAGCTAGCTCGACGGTAGCAACTCACTATCACGTTAGCCAGAGTTGGGACGTAGCTTTGCGAGAAGGGTTTCTAGCTCAGCGACGTTAATACATGCTACAGGATAAATGATTTATGAGGGTTTGTAGCATAACACATATGTTTATAAATATTTTATTAAAATGGTTGTTCACATGGCTTGAACTCGAATTTGATTCGCATTAGCTTCTTCAGAAGATAATTTCGGTGGGCATGGGAAACACTCCGCGGGTTTCGGTTGGTCTCAACTCTCGTGCCTCCACCTCTGAAGATTCAGTTTCTAATTTGTTGTTCCCTGTTGTTTTCTTCCTCGGTTCCATGGAACTTGTTTTAAATAAAATATTCTAATGTTCTTCCGTTTTCATAATCAGTGAGGTTCCTTAGGTTAGGGTTCACAGCCATACTTGGCTAAGTTCTCATCTGAAGTAGTCTAGTCCCTACTTCACCCACCTCCCACTCGTGTGGCCAATACCGTGGATTCTCAGCATTGAGACATTTGGTTTTCTAACCTCAGTTTAATCTCAGCTTAATGGGGTTTAGGTTTACATATGAGCGTTGTCTACTAATAAATAGAGGGTTGAATCGACACACCATCCTAATATTTTCATAATTGATATATAAATAAGGCTTACACATAAATTCCTCATTTCCAACCACATACATAATCTTTTCTAAGTCACATACATATATAATAATAAAAGTATGCATTTCCAAACATTGATTATAAGATTTACTTATTTGTTCTCCTTAGCTTTTAAAGGCTTAAGCTGGGCTGGTCCTCCCAACCACATGAAATGTGTTTCAATCCTTTTCTCCCCCGAGCCTCAGTTCTTAAACAACTTAAGAAGTTTTACTCACATTTTAATATTTATGGCATCAAGACACTGATCCAGCCATATATCCATTCTGTTTTTAATGGTTCTTTACTAGCCCATAGCCAGCTCGGGAGTATATCACAGACACTGTCCTTCCTGAACACATATAGCATTTTATTCCTGGTCCTCTTCCAAAACTTCCTTAGGAATAATAAAAAAACCAACCACTACCTTTCTTTGGATTTCCTATAAATCCCCAGGAGGGTGGTTGTAACTACACAACTATCTTTAACTATTCAATAACTCAGATTGTTACCAGCCAGCTTTATTTTTAATTTAAAGAGCAGTTATCAATTAAAGTAAAACACATTCAAAATAAAATATCCATATTCTAATATTCTTTTAAATTATTATAAGTTTCGAGTTTACTTGTAATAAAAATAATTACCACAGTATTAATGTACGTACTTTCAAACATCATGAGGGTTACATATTCCCCCTCTTAGCGCAACATTATCCTCGGTGTTCATTCCAACCCGTGGAACAAATCAGGATACACATGTTTCATCAACCCCTTATCTTCCCATGTGCCCTCTACGAGGCTAAAGTGCATCCATTGCACTTTAACTTGGGTGACCACTCACCCCCGCAACGTGGCTTCTCTCTGGTCGATGATATGCAGGGACCCTGAATTATCCATTTGGTTCGACCTTCCATTCATTACAACATTCATTATTCATAATTCATAACTCAATGTACATAGATTTTGAGATCAAGACATTACCTACCTAAACATCCTACCAATTATTTACGTGGCTGGAATCATACACGTATTTATTTAATAATGAAACATGAAAGACATTTTGGAATTTTTCATAACTAGGAAGGGCGAGTTGGTAGGCCGTCGGCCCTATTCTTTCCAAAATTTGAAAAGGCCTGAAGTAGTGAGGTGCTAGTTTAGCACACCCACCCCATTGCAGATTACTCCCCCTGGGTTTAATCCTTTGATAGACGTGATCTCCCACCTATAATTTCTTATGAGTTATTTTCCAATTTGCATATATTTTTTATCAATCTTGAACGACTCGCAAATTATAGCAAACTTTCTTAACTTCTTGCTCCATTTCCTTAAGCATATCCGATCCCATTATCATTTTGTCTTTGTGACCGTTTATATCAAACTTTCTTAACTTCTTGCTCCATTTCCTTAAGCATATCCAGTCCCAGTATCATTTTGTCTTCGCGACCGTTCCAATTGGCAGGTGTCCTGCACTTCCGATATACAACACTTCATAGGGACTCATTTTTAGTGACTCGTGGTCATTGTTGTTATATGCAAATTCAACTAGGTGGAGATAATCCTCCTATTTAGTTGGTTGATTCATTACATACAACTACAACATGTCTTCCAAAACTTGGTTCACTCGTTTTATTTGACCATCTGTCTGTGGATGGTAGGTTGTACTGAAATGTATTTGGGTACCCAATCCGGTCAAGAGAGCTTTCCAAAAAGCAGACGTGAACTACACGTCTCTATCGTAAATTACTACTTTAGGTATGTTGTGTAACTGAAATATCTCTTTCATGAAAATGTCTGCAATATCCGTTATCTTGTAGGTGGACTTTCCTTGAATGAAGTGAGTTGTTTTTCTCAACTTATCCACTACCACCATAATAGAATTGTGTTGTCTTTTCATTCTAGGCAGTTCCGTTATAAAATTCAGTGTAATTGTTTCCCATTTCCACTCTAGAACAGGAAGGGGGTTCAATAAACCTGCGGGATGTTGATGTTCATCCTTTACCTGTTGGAATTCCAAACATTTAGACAGGTATTCTGCAAAGTCTTTCCGCATTCCTGGCCAGAAATATTCCTTCTTTAGTGCAGAAAATAACGTTTGATATCCTGAAGGAGTTGCGTATGAACTACAATGATTCTCATCCAATAACAATTTCTTGATAGACATTTGATTTGGTACATAAACTCTCCCATAAGAAGTTAATTGATTTCTACTATTTATATTATATTCTAAAGCCTTACCCAACTTTTGTAATTCTTTTGTACGCTACCAGAGACATTTATACTTTGGGTCTTTAAGGGAAGCTTCATTTAGTGGTTTTGACACATCAAATTCAATTTTGTGGTACTGGACTTCATAGACACATTGAAATTTTCTACTTAAAGTGTCTGCTACCCAGTTTTCCTTTTCTTTAGGGCATGAACTAATACTATGAGTTCCAAGTCATAAGCTGAATATTTTTTTCATGCTCCTTCAGTTTGCAGGACTCATATGCTACAACCTTATCCTTCCACATCGACACTCCTCCCACACCTTCTTGACATGCATCAGTACACACAACAAACTCCTTCTCCGGGTCTGCTACTTTTAACATCGAGGCTGAAGTCAATAGTTCCTTTAATCATTCAAATCCCTGCTGACAGTCTGTTGTCCATCTAAATATTCTCCCTTTATTCTATAGGGAGGTTATGGGGTAAGCGATTTTTTAGAAATATTTGATAAATCGACGATATTACCCAGTCAATCCCATGAATGATCGTATATCTACAACATTTTTCGAAACAACCCACTCCATAATTGTCTGGATTTTCTCTGGGTCAACAATTATCCCTTCTGTAGATATCACGTGTCCTAAATACTGAATGCGATCTTTGAAGAAATCATATTTGATGTACTTAGTGTACAACTAATTATCTCTTAGCATTTGTAGCACCGTTCTAAGATGTTTCTCATGCTCCTCCTAATTCTTAGAATAAATTAGGATGTCATCGATAAAAATTAATATGAACTTTTCCAAATAGGGTTGAAAGATGCCATTCATCAAACTAATAAAGGTTACGGGAGCATTAGTGAGGCCGAAAGGCAGCACTATGAACTCGTAGTGTTCGTACTGAGTTCAAAAGGCAGTTTTACAAATATATTCATCTTTGATCCGGATTTGATGATATCCCGATCTTAAGTCTATCTTAGAAAACACACTAGCTCCCTGGACTTGAATGAACAGATCATCAATTCGTGGCAGCGAATATTTATTCTTGATGGTCAACTTGTTCAACTATCGGTAATTGATGTATAAATGCATGGTCCCATCCTTCTTGCGTACAAACAATACCAGAGCCCCCCAGGGGGATACACTGGGACATATATATCCCTTATGAAGCAACTCTTGTCATTGCATTTTGAGCTCAGTCAATTCTGGTGTACTCATACGATATGGGGTTCTTGACACAGGAGCTGCTCCCGGAACTAGCTCTATAGTGAAGTCGATATCTCGTTTGGGTGGTAAACTTGGTATGGATTCGGAAAACACATCCACAAAATCTTGAACAACTAGTAGATTATTGAGGGAGGTTATTTTGTCTTTAGAATTTGTATAACCCACCTGAACAACATAAAATTGACATCCCTTTCGGATACATTTTCCCAATTGATTGGCCATAATGTTCCATAATTTAATGCCTTTCTTAATACCCTGCAGTTCCCTTCATGCCCCTTCTTCAGTGAGGAAACTAACACTTTTCTCCTTGCAATCCACCACCAACCAATGAATTTCTAGATAGTCCATCCCAACTAGCACATCGTAGGAGCCCAAGGGAAGCACATTCAGATTTAAATGAATGCGTTGTCCTGATATTTCAATAAGACAATTCTCGGTCTTACCAGTGACCTGACACTTCACTAGAAGCCAATTTCACCAACCATGATTTCTGAAATTTAAGACTTTGTAATTTACATAACTCTAAGATCTTGGAACTAATATACCTAACGCTAGCATCAAGATCAATTAAAATAGAGACAGTATGATTAGAAATTTTACCTTCACACTCTATCATCGAGGGCTGGAAATCTGCCTGATGATTGTCCAGTGTTGCGTTGATTCAAGGAATGTTTGTTGCCACCTCACCAATGGTCGAGGCTTCTTGTATATTGGCTGCTTGCTCTGTTCTTGCCTTATATGGGCAATTTCAGTAATAACGACGTTTGCCACATCCCTAGCATTGCAAAGGGCGTTTTTGCGATTGATTGGGCTCTATTTTGCTGGATGCTTCTCTAATTTTAGCTTTGGGTTTCCATCTTGGTCTTGATTGTGATTTTCTCATTATCCTGTTTGTGGAATTATTCTGAAAATTCTTGAGACTCGGTTTATAATTTCTAAAAGCTTGGAAGCTCTTTGACCCCTTCTTCTGGTTCCAACGTTTATTAACATCCTTATGCTTGGTTTGCTGATAGCACATTTGTGCTTTTTTTATCGCTTCATCCATTGTATTATGACTATAAAACTCAATCCTTTCCTTCATGAAAGTAGGTAGACTGCTTAAAAATCATTGAACCTTAATTTTTTCCTCATGTAAGTAAGTTACATACCTTAATAAAGCCGTAAATTTGGTTATAAATTGATCCATGGTTAATTTTCTCAAGCGTTAGTCATGAAACTCTTTGTATTTTTCATCATAAAAACCATCTGTTAAGAACTTATTCTTAAAATACTTCTGGAAATCCTCCTAGTTTACTTTTTTCTCATCAATTTTCTGCACAATTTTAATCTCTTCCCACTACAAGGTGGCCTTCCCCCGTAGCTGGTATATAGCCAACCTAGCTCTGATATTACTGTTGTAATCATATAATTGCAATTATTTATTCATTTCTATGATGGATGCCTATGTTGCCTCTTCCTTCTCCCCGTCATAAGTTGGTGGCTTAATTTTTCTGAACTCACCTTGTAGTTTCATCTTTTGTTTCTTTGTCATTCCTTGATCAATTACATTATCCGATCCCTCCTCATGCTCAAATCAATGCCTTTCATAGCACTGACTCCTCTGAGTATGGCTCTCCTCCTGATCATCTTCAATCCGTTGTTGATTCTTCTCGTTTCGAGTTTCATAATCTGGGTTTGGCTGATGGGCTCTGTTGTTTTGTTTATCGGAGAGAATTTTTAAAATTCTCTCTGGTTCTTGAATCAATCTGTCGTTATCATTCCTCATTTGAGCCATCTCATTCTGCAGTTGTTGTACCATCTCCAACAGTTGCCTAGTTTGTTGTTGTTGTTCTTCCAATAGTTTTCTCGTGTGGTAATGTCGGTTGGCGTCCAATTGTACCCACATTTCTTGGCTATTTCCTCCATAAGACGCTTCCGACCCTCTCGACGATCTGGATCCTCTCTGCATCTTGCTTCACCTTTTTCTCTCTGTGTTAATCACATCATTACACTTTAGTTCCCATAAAACCACAATGTTGGAAACTTGGCTCTGATACTTGGCACATGTATTATGCATACTTGTCAAATAATAATAATAATAATAATAATAAAATTAAACTCACAAGTGCATACCTATGATATGTAACATAACATAAATGCAATATTTCAATACGAATTCTCGCTCTGCATATATATATATAATTATTGTTATGATAAAACAGGTGATTAATTACATTTACTAGACCATAATTTAATATGCCAACTAGTCACATATATCAAGGGTATGTTACATATATTCCTCCGTTATGTAAATTGGTAGATTTCTAAGTTTGTGCATTAAAATAATAGTACGGGACCCATCCCTTAGTGCTCGGTCCTCACCAGTGACCTTAGGCAACTGTGGAGCTTGGTGTGAATTTCTGAGTTGTTAACTATTGCTTTTGGTTATCTTGTCGCCTAGAAAATATTATTTTTATTACAGCTTCAAATTAAATTGTCATTAATTAACCCCGAACTACGAGGAGGGGTAACCTATATTACAATGAACCCAGTCTTATGTCAATCTTTGGGTCTTGCATCATCGCAGAGGAAGTCTCTGGAAATCCATTATACTCACAACTGTCTATCCCATAACGATACGTGGAGTGATCTCGACTGTTGATTTCCATTTTGATCTGATGACAAAGATTAAATCAATGGGAGTTAGGGTAACTACCTTAGCTAGCTTGGCGGTAGCAGCTCACTCTCATGTTGGCCAGAGCTGGGCAGCTCTGCGAGAAAGGGTTTCTAGCTCAAAAAACAGGTGGTGGTCTCTATTGATAGGTTGACCCCAACAACTTGCCTTTGTTTATTCCGTTTCCATCCCTTGCCTAATTAAAATCAACTCCAGGTTTCTCTGCAGGAATGCATGGCTTGACAATCAACAGGCTACAGGGTCGGGGTGTTCCACCGGTGACAGTCCACGGGTAGATACCCAACAAACGAGCAAGGTATTGAGTCAAATATAGGAGAGTTATTACTAAATTTTCCTGTTGTTCAGTTAGTTGCCATTTCATGTTTACTCATTCGATGTTTTATTACAGGTTCAAAGGAACTTCGCTAAAGTTCGTAGCATCAGATGGCCTACTTCCAGCGTCGACCCACAAGTAAGTTTCTATAACATTCAGACTTCTTGTTATGAGCTATAGAAGTCAAGAAGGTTTCTGGTTTATTTACTTGGGTACCTCTATTGCAGGCCGAAGAAACACCGATTGGTTTCTATTACGTTGTTTTGATGTCTTGCGGGTATGCATGTTACCATGTTGTACGCATGTTGACTCGGTCGTATATTAAACTGGCCTAGGGTTTCTACCAGGCGGTTGTATTTTTTTTGGCTAGTATTTATCACAACTATGTGTCAATATTGTAGCCTACGTTGTCGAGGATTTCACTTTTTTTATTCCAGTAGCAGTCTCTGCACCGATTCTTGACATTTAGGGGCTTTGGAAATATGTATAAAGTTTCAGTTTCACTGATTCTATTTGTAAATGTAACGATGTTATAACCATCGAACTGAATATTGATTTACTGGCTTTTGATTATACTACAACATTACCTTGTATATTTGTTTAAATTTCAGAATTAAGATGATTCCACCATTTCTGCGTTAAGCTCTTTATTTCCTACTTTCTAGTTCTTCGCAGTTTATGTACAAGCTCAGTCTCACGATGGTAATAAAATTTTCCTACATTAGTCTTCCTCTGCATGGTATGTGACGTTAATACATGCTACAGATTAAATTATTCCTAAGGGTTTGTAGCATATCACAGATGTTTATAAATTGTTTATTAGAATGGTTGTTCACACAGTTTGAACTTGAATTTGTTTCACATTAACTTCTTCAGAAGATACTTTCGGTGGCATGGGAAACATTGATCGACTTCAGGTTTCCCTTATACGGTTGGTCTCAACTCTCGTTCCTCCACATCTGAAGATTAATTTTATACTTTGTTGTTCCATATTTTTTTCTTCCTCGGTTTCATAGAAATTGTTATTATAAAGAAATTATTCTAAATGTTCTGTCGTTTTCATAATCAGTGAGGTTCCCTAGGTTAGGGTTCACAACCATACCTGGCTAAGTTCTCATCTGGCGTAGCCTAGTCCTTACTTCACCCACCTCCCACTCCTGTGGCCAATACCGTGGATTCTCAACATTGAGACCCTTGGTTTTCTAACCTCAGTTTAACCTCAGCTTAATGTGGTTTAGGTTTACATATGAGCATGTGTTGTCTACTGATAAATAGAGGGAAGAATCGACTCACCATCCTAATATTTTCATAACTGATACAGAAATAAGGCCTACACATAAATTCCTCATTTCCAACCACATACATAATCTTTTCTTAGTCACATACATAGAGAATAATAAAAGTACGCATTTCCAAACATTCACTATAATATTTAATTATCTGTTCTCCTTAGCTTTTAAAGGCATACGCTGGGTTGGTCCTCCCAACCACGAGAAAGGTGTTTCAACCCTTTTCTCCCCTGAAGCCTCAGTTCTTGAACAACTTGAGCAATTGTACTCATAGTTTAATCTTTATGGCAGGACACCGATCCAGCCATATATCCATTCTGGGTTTAAATGTTCTCCACTAGCCCACAGGCAGCTTGGGAGTATACTATAGACAATGTCTTGCCTGAACATAGATAGTTTTTTATTCCTGGTCCTCTTCCAGACCTCCTTAGGAATCATCAAAAAACCAACCCCTACCTCTTTTTGAATTTCCTATAAATCCCCAGGAGGGTGGTTGTAACTGCACAACTGTCTTTAACTGTTTCAATAACTCATTTTCAAGAACTCATTTTGTTACCATCCAGCTTCCTTTTTACTTTAAAGAGCAGTTATCAACTAAAACAAAGCACATTCAAAATAAAATATCCATATTCTACTATTCTTTTAAATTATTGTAAATTTCCAATTTACTTGTAATAAAAATAATTACCAAATTAATGTACGTACTTTCAAACATCATGAAGGTTACATTTTTTTGTTATCATTTGTTCATGATTAATATTATTTTTTTGAGAGGTTATTGATAATTTTAAAATATCTTCATTTGGTATATATATATATATATTAAACAATTGAAAACCTATCATAATTCTATAGTTATATTAGTAGCAGGGACAATTATTATTGAGGATGTATTAATTTTACATTGAATATGAAAAAAATTATACAACTAGAAATTAAAAATAATTAAAAATAAAATTGTATATTTTTTTATGAAAAAAAAGTTATTTAAAAAATAATTTACTTGAATAGTATATCATACTATTCAATATTATATTGAATTAATTATAAATCCAAATTGTTCTAGGTTGATATTAGAATTTTGTTATTCAATATTATATTGAATTAATTATAAATCCATATTGTTCTATGTTTATATTAGAATTTTGTTATTAATATTAATTTCTAATAGTAAAACCAGAAAGAATGATACTACCTTTTTATGGAAAAATATCACAATCCAACATAAACACACACACATATACGCTATAACTTACCTAATGCACATTCACATTAAGCATTGAATAGTTATTTGTTTTGGTTTTAGTATCGACTTTTTGAACCATCTATAGAGGTTTATTCTCAAGATAGAAAAGTGAGAGAAACTGATTTCAGGATAGGTGTATAAATAGGGAGGGGATAAGAGGAAAATATGCGCCTAAAAGATTAATGAATTATTTTTTCTTAATTAGATATTTATTACTATTTTATTTAAAAATCTTTACACATAATTAATTTTTTTCACGAAGTAAGTTTTTTTTTGTTTTTTAATTAAAAATTAAAGAGGCTTTGTATTTTAATATTAATTTTAATTTATATTTTTTATTAATTATAGCATAATAAATAAAGATTGTAAACTAAAGGGTGATTTTACATAGATTGTAAACTAATGGGTGATTTTACATTTAATTTATTTATGACAAATACTTATTTATAATAACTATTTATTTATATTCATTTATTTGCAATAAAAATTTAATTATAATATTTTATTTATACTAAATATTTCAATGGAATATTTAACGAGTTAATACATTAATGAGTTATTTATGCCCGATGTTAATAATGAGAAGGTTAATTACGGAATAATAAATATTGATTATGAATTAAATGGTGGATTTTAAATTTAGTTTGTTTATAATATAGGATTTATATTGGAGTGTTAATGAGGTAATTTGATATAGAGTATTAAGGAGATGATTTAAAATTAAGTTATTTGACACATTAGAATCTTTATGGGTGGATTTAATATTAATGTGGTTTTTAAAACAGAGTAAGGGGGCTTAATATGAAGATAGAAATTATTTTAATTAAAAGATAAATTTAAAAGGATGATTAAAGGGATTGGGCATTTTAAGGAAAAAGCGCGGTTTTAAAGATGAAAAAGGGAAAATAGGTTGCAATAATGTAAGGATGGAAAAAGATAATTATTAATGAAGGAAAATTTTTGATTAAAAAGGCATAAGAAGAATTTTTAAGGTTGAGAGGGGTTTATCATTGAAGTTAATGGAATCCAATTTTCACTAATGTTCCAACCTTCATCTCTATTGAGGTTATTGAGATGTTTATTGGTTTCTAAGGCTTCTTCGAATTTGCTATGATAGTAATGGTCAATCTTAGCGAAGATACGAGAGTTCTCAATGGAGATGTGATGTTTGGTGTGGTTTGAATGATCAGCTAGGGCAGAGGTTTTAACCCTATTATGTTTTATGTCAGCAGAGTTCTTGGATCCTGGTTTTTATGGAGCGCCCAATTTCCCTAATGTAAGGCTTGCCACAGGAGCAAGGGATGAGATAAACACCTTTTTAGACAGTCGGGTCAAGGGGGTATTTAACTGACGTAAGGATGTTATGGATGGTGTTTATGGGTTTGAAGGTGGTGAAGATGTTGTTTTTCTTTAAAATATTGACAATTCTATCTGATATCCCTAGGATGTACGGTAAGTTAACCTTCCCAACAATGTTATCATTATTTTTATTGTTATTGTTATTTCTAAACAGATAATTTTTTTGTTGAGGACAATAATTTTTCATAGAAATGTTTTCTAGATATATCGCATCCATTGTTGATAGAGTCGGCATTTAGAACCAATCCACCATGCTTCATCTTCATGGATATTTTCTTGAAGATGAGCCATGGTGGATTGGTTCGAAACGTCAACTCTATCAAAAATGGATGCGATATATCTGGAAAAATTTTCTACACAAAATACCAATTCCAGAAGCCTAAAATCTATAATAATTTTGCAGTTATGTATTTGATAATAAGCATTATCAATACTGCATTTTTGGTAATATTCTCAAGGCAGTTGCCTTCTTGGTCTAAAGTTACTCCCAAGTTTGTTTTTGGAATTATGCACTAGATTACACTATGTAACAGTTGCACAAAATACAAATGACGCTAAGAGAAGCAATAATATTAGAAAACGATAGCTTCCTGAACTCAGATTCTTGATGCTTCTTCAAGAGTGCTCATTAGCTTTTCTATGCGCGAAGTGTGAAGTAAACTGGAAACAAAGGAACACATAATCCCCACGGCTGGAAATTTTTTTAAACATATCAAACGAGATAATTGGAAAAAAAAAGAACTCTTTCAAAGGTTGAGAAAATGATCCTTTCTTCAAATGTGGACATTGCTTCCATGTTTCATCATGATAGACTACACAATATCCACTTTACAGTCGTCTAGGGCCTTATGAGCTCTGAGGAGCAATCTTGAGCTCCATGGACGAAGAATTTTAAGGTGGAAAATCCATTGTAACTGGTTATTGCTTTCCATTGCATCCAACCACAATAACCGAGGTAATTCATCATAATTCCATTACTCATTCGTTGTGAGTACAAAGTCTCGGGAGAAACCATAAATTAGGTTTTGTTCGCCAACAAATTTTTCTTGTGTCATGAATGAGATAAATAACAGTTAACGATCATAACTTGAAGTATAGTGTGTCTCAACCCATTTAATGCCATATCTGAAGAATCATTAGGAAAAAGTACATGAAAGATGAAAGATACATATAGTTATGATGTTTTTTTTTTTTTTTTTAACAAATCTATTTTAAACTACTTAACAATTCAACATTTATCTCAATCGAAAATCATAAATTTTATTTGTAAAAAGGTTAAAAAATCATTTTTATTTTAAAAAAATTGTTTTAATATAAATATACGAGAAACATTATGAAATATTTATAATATTTTTTGTATGTTAATAAAAGTCAAAGTAATTTGACTAGTAACCAATTGTAATATAACCTACTTTCCACATGTATAAAAATATTATGTGAGAAATTTCTTATTGGGGTGTTGAAAATAACACCATAGAATGGGGGAAGCTCATCATCTTGTCGTCTCCCATCATATTTAAGAGGGACATAACATGGCTATCCCATCCCATGTAGCTGCAAATGTAAATTGTCTTCATGTCCCTTCACATTAAGATGGTACCTCTCATTCCTATCATGACCTCTTGGCCATTTTTTTGCGGCTCTCTACTATTATGTAGTATCAGTGGTGTTACCCAATTGCAGGTGGGATATTTTCCCAACGACACTAGCTTTGTGGGAGCTGTGGCACATGGAGGTCCTAGTCCCCTAGAGGCTGGCCTTCATTATACACTCCTTATGTTGGTAATTATAGCATGGAATCGGGAGATAGTTGCAGAGGTAGCGAATCCTAGGAATTTGGAAGTATTCACAACAAGGGTCAGAGTTGAAACAGGAAGTGGTCAAAGAGGATTCATGTTACGTTAGAGACATCTAAACACCTAGTGGGCTGACAATTTTGGGGTAAAAAAATGTATTTCCAATCTTCAAATAATTGTCAGTATGTTTGTATTTACATGGTGGACGTCGAGAGTTTAATCTGGAAGTCGGGCGTTAATTTTTTTATGATTATGTCTTGGTTCTATCAATCTTTTATATCATGCAATAAAATTCAATTTGACGAACCCAATTATCCAACTTTCGAGCATTTACTTCCCCATTATACATTGTCAATTCAAACTTGACATCAAGCTTAAGCAAAGGATACTTAGTATGTCCTCTTGGAGATGTAGGAGGAGTTGGTCTATGTGAATAAGGGGGTGAAGAGGAGGTGAGGATGGAGGTGAAAGAGGAGGAGGGGTGGAGGCTTGATCCCATCACCACCATCACCTTTTGGTTGATTAAAACTTTCTCCTTACAACCATGTTGTTCTTTCATTACACAACAGTTTCACCATCTCAGTCATATCAAAGAAATATTTTCTAAAATCTCTCTCATCCTCATACATAAATCATTGTCCTTGTCCTTATTCATGTGCCATGACCTGTGGATTAGGTGATCTTCTTGAGCTAACTTGAGGATTAGGTTCTTCAAGAGCTCCTTCTCAATCTAGACCTTGTAAGTATTTAAAAATCTTGCAAATTCTTTCAATACTTCATAAAAATTGTGATCTGATACCAAACTAATCCAAAAGCAAAAGTGAAGGTTTTATTGATCAATTTCAATATTGTTTTATCTCCTTTTAGGAAATGGATTGAAATTGCAAAATTAAATAAACATAGTTTATTTTTTTTTTTAAATTATAGTATTAAGAGGACAAATTTGCAGCATAAAACAAGAACAAATTGATAATAGAGTTCAACCATCTTGGGCTACGTCTTCAGTTCTGGCTACCAATGGTGATTGCATTATTAAAATGATCAAATTTTCATTACATTAGTTTGTAAGCTTCAAACTAAAATTTTGACATCTCTGCTACTCAAAATGCTCAAAAACCCCATCTAGGCTCTTCTTGAACTCAAAAAGGTTAAACATTGAGAAAAATATGCCCCCTCAACAAATTTGTTTGCAAATCATTAGCTCTCAACCCTTCAAAATCTTTAAAAAAATGGCCTTTGGACTATTGGTGGAACGTTGTAACAGGAACCCAGAGGTCCCAAGTTTGATTTGTATGAATAGGAAAGAATGGAACATTTAGTATTTTGAATTAAATTATTTTAATGGGTCATATCCCCCGCCGGTAGCTCTACCCTTAGTTTCCTCCAGTTACATGACCATGGGTCACAGACCATAAGCCATGCACCCGCTTTGCACTTACCTCCAACCGATGGTTTCGTGTACCCACATGGCCATGGGCCTTCGGTGCGGGCGGCGTGCCACATGCCCCAACCCCCTCCATTCCGCCATTGGTCTGATGGTGCCATAAATCCTTGGTATGGGTCGGTTGGGCCTGCCCATATATAACAAGAACTACCTGTGGCTCGTTGGTCGGGTGCTTGTTTCGTGAGATGGAGGTCGTGGTTTTGATTCCCACAGAGGTTGATCAGTCCATTAAACAAATTTTTGGCACCAAAATAGAAGCCACTTGGTAGCCTCTCATACGACCACGTGGCACCCTATGATTGGCCCACGTGGTGGCCTATGATTGGACCACCTCACCAATATGTACTGGCAATTTGACTACAAAATGCCCTCACATGATTGGTCCACCTACCATCTGTATAGCCTAGTCAACAGATGATATCAACACCACATCAAGGTACGTATTGCCACATCTGTGTTTGTACCTTGCATATTCAACTTACAACTTTGACTTTTTTATTGTTTGCTAAAAACTTCAGAACATGATAACTTGCTCATACGGTGTCATATTGAAGTGATTCAAGCATCATTGGAATCATAACGACGAGCTCTATGACTTGGCGCTAGTTTCGGGAGAACTTGATCACTTCTATTTTTTATCATTTTTTGGATCCCCTCGATAAATTTTCCATTGTTGTTGTTCGCATTAGATATTTAGTTTTTTTTTGGCATCACATAAGGATCCAAACCATCACCAAACCATCATTATGCCCTAGAAGCTGATTATCCAATTTCAAACGTGTATCTCTTGGTGGCTAAAAGGGAGATTGGTTTAAGCACTATAAAACCTAACACTCCCCTCACTAGGTGTTACTCCCCATGTGGATTTACTCTACTCAATTGTTACCTTGTCAAAACCCTAATACTTAATGCTCCACTAATGCAGACCTAGTCTCTCAACAATGTTGTTCTCCCTGCACCCTAGTTATCTACGATTGATGGTATCCATTCGAATGGTATCACATGGAAACATTGTTTATGAATGCTTGCAAGTGAAACTGTGTATGTGCTTGAGCCTAGTGAATTCAAATGACCACTTCCTTCCCCTCATACAAAAATAATCTTCTTCTTCTTTTTTCGTTATGAAATGATGTCGTGTTTCCCTCTCGCAACTATTTCTTCATGTTTTCATACTCACAATTACTTGGATCTATTAACAATAGCTCCATGACCTATTGAAGCTTCTCTTTGAATGAGAAAGGAATTCAAAGATGCGAATGGGATTTGATTATGATCCCTCGATTTCATGCTTGTGGGCAGTTTATTTCATTAACCGTTGTTACATCCCTTCCCAAATATATTCTCATCATTTTGAATTTTTTCTCAATCAACATTTTCACTTACTAATGCACTCTTTTCAAAAATTCTATTATTGAAGGCTTTAGAGAGTTTCTAAAACATTTTTGAAGTATTCATTGGGATTAATTTGATCAAAATAAAAGACGGACTACTATGGAGAATTAAGGTGTATTATTAATATTTTGTGAAGGGAAATGTGAGTGTTTAAAATTGTTTTTTTCAATGTATTATTTAAGTTGAAGCATGCATTACGAAGACTTTAGCTCAATTTTCTATTTAAATATGCACTCTCTCATCTCTATTGTTTGCATAGTGTTGGCTAGAAAAGAGAACTACAAAGAATGGTCAAGAAATGTCAGGAATACCCTCATATTTAATAATTTGTGGAAGGTGACATTCAGAGAAATATTGAGGTATAAAATGGACCTCATAAGGAATATTATAAATAATAGTGGAAATAATAAAATAAGATTTGATTACATCATCAAATTTTAGAGGCAAAAAAAGAAAAAATATTTTTCAACTTATCTCCCTATGGTTTTACTCAAATTTCAAGCGGAACTACTTGTTGGATGCAAAATTTAGTTTCTTATCCAAAGAGTACCCATGTTTCATACTTTCGATGGGCCATTCTACATGAAAGATGAGGAATACATGAAAAAATGTGATTTCAATTATGTTTTTCATGTATTTCTCATTTTTTTTTGTAGCAAGGTCCATCGAAAGTATGCAACATGGGTACTCCTTGGATGGGAAATTGAATTCCACATCCAATTAGTACTCCCAATCGAAATTTGACTAAAACCATTGGGAGATAATTTGAAAATACGAGTTGAAAAAGTATTATTTTTTTAATCTTTTTACTTTTTTACTCCAAAAATGGTGAATCATCCCCCATGGTTGGCATCATCATCTTGAATCTTATTGGTTCTTATAAAATTGATTTTGTTTGTACTTTTTGTTTCGAGATCCATATTTTACCTCAAATTTTTTCTAATGTCTATGATGGCAAGGATGATAATGCATCTGTCTATCCCACATGAGATAAAGCTAGCCATTTGGGAGAACAAATACAACAAGGCCAATGCCCTGATTGTTTCTTTTGTAAGTGAATAGGTGAGTCGTCCTATAGTTTCAATTACATGTTCTTATGGTGGATTGGAAAATATGAAAGATATATATGACTCACACTCATAATTAGAAGAAGTTCAGTTGATGGTCAAACTCTTCAACCTTGAGTTTAAAGACAATGACCCATTGACCTTGTACTCTGTAATTAGAGCCATCATGTATGATGTAGATGCCACTAGAGTTAAAATGGGAATTCCTCTCACAGTATTTGTTAAGGCCCTATATCATACATATTTTCACTATCTTGAATCCCTACAAGCTAGTGTGCAACTCAATGCCATTACTTTTGACACTCTAATGGAAAATTTTGCAAAACGAGAAAAAACATTTTGGGAAGAGGAAGGCAACAACCCCATTCTATAAAGAGAAATGTTCCTTGCTCAAAAATAGAAGAATTAGTCACATGATTATCCTAAAAGAAGTGGCAGGAAAATTGGATGTGGAAGAAATAACTTCAAAGGCAAGGGGGATAAATGCCATCAAGGACAAAGATCTGATCTTTCAATGCAATTGTTGCAACAAAGATGGAAATTATGGGACAACATGCAAAATTCCTTGAGAGAAAACAAAAGTCAGTGAAAACAATAGAGAAGATAAAGGTAAAACATTAGATCCACCTACAAGTAAAGCACCTGAATCTATTCATTATATTGTTTCCCATTGCAATATTGGGGTAACTGAAGATTTATTTCATATTTCATTTACTTCTTGGAGAGATTCATGGTTGCTTGATACATGTGCAAATTTCCATATGAAATTTCAAAGAGACATTTTTTAAGACCTCGGTAACAATGTAGATGTCTAGTGTAGTTTGCAAACAATTCAAGTCTCAAGCCGCTCGTACTTGGCACCATCAAGACTAAACTGCGTAGACTTATCGATTTTGTTTTTCATGATGTACTCTACTTCTAGAGCTATGGAAAAACATGTTGTCCCTTGTTCACATTCACCAACAAGACCACTCTATTCACATGTTTGATGGGAAAGTAGAGATGAGGAAAGCATCTAAAAACATAGTTGTCATGACTGGAGTAGAGGAGGAGAGATCGTTGAAGTTGCAAGGAACATCTACTCGTGCACATAACTCTACATGTGTTTCTTAGTACAATGAAGGTAAATTACCATCCAGTGTTCTATGCCTTATAAGATTTGGACATCTTAATTATGACAATATTCATTTGTTGAAAAAAATGGTGTTTATAGTTTTCCAATTATTCCAAGAGAACTAAAGCAATGTGATGCTTGTATCCTAGGAAAGCATAAAAAATTACCATTTCATGATTCTGCTTCTAGAGCACATAGAAAACTTACACTAATATATCCTTATTTTGTGCCCCAATGCATTTTCCTTCTACAAATGGAGATAGATATACACTAATATATTCATTATATTGTTTCCTCTGCCTCACAATCCGCAAACTAGTTCACTAATGTGTATTCTTTGCCTTGAAATCTGAATATGACCATTTGACGGTTGATATCCTTCGTGAAAATGTCCAACTGATACAATGTGTCTTTTGCCTTAATAAAACATCTCGATAAACCATATTATCATAAATATGGAACTATTTCTACTGCTGTAGAAATCATATCACGAATATATGCCTTTATTCTCACGGTTTGGAGAAGTAAACCTTTTATATATTGTATTTTTAAATGAGCCATCACGAAGAACTATTACCCCCTTTTCTAATATCTCTTCATGTTACTTCTTTTCCAACATTTTCCAGTTGGTTTTGGCCATAATATGTCAACAAAAACACTCCATCATAGTTTTAAACAATAGCGCTGTTTTCTTTAATTTGAACAATAACACAGGCATGCTTTTGATCTTGCAATCTAGGAATTTCAGGAATTCTTGGAATACGCATACCAAAATCAATGAACCAAACCTGCTTATTCTGCTATGCTAAAGCAAATGATAGTCGCACTTATCACAAACAACCAACATCGAATCAGGAACAACCTGCAACATGATGCTTCATGCTCTTCAATTTCTGGGATTTCCATTTGAATATAGAGCTGCTTCTAATCCATTATGCCCATCATTTTTTATGTAATCCATAGAACTGACATTCAACCCAATTAATTTCCTTGATCTACTTTGAGAGTGCAATATGTACACTTCTTAATACAAACATGGTAACTCATACAAAATAAATTAAAATCATGCATTTTATTTAATACTTTTACTTCATATTGTTTAATGAAGCAGAGAGATTTCTCCCAGAAGGATGGACTTCTATCAATATTCTCTAATGTAAGCCTATCTGTAACTAAAAACTTCACTGATTATTTTTCCTTTCACTGTTTTGGAAACCCTTGAATGGTATCAACTAATCACCTCAAAATATAGAATTATGTCTCATAACAAGCAATTCATTGGTGAAGATTCACTAATGAAGAAGCAGCACAAATTCAATCCTAGAACAATGTTCTCTTTGAAAAAACTTCATAATCTCCGACTCGTTTTCTTCCTTTCATTCTAGAGCTTCTTATGCTCAAGATTTAATGCACTATTTCTCCATAGTTCCATGTTATCTTGCACGCAACAATTGTGGGAAATGAAAGACTAAAATTGGAACTTGAGCCTTCCTTTCATTCTGTGTACTTTGCTTCATGACTTACATCAAGGCATCTGCCTCTGCAAAGGAAACTGTCCAGAGACTTAATTTGGAACATTATTTTCTTTTGATTGTTCTTTGGGTACTACTTTCTCGCTTTGTGATTGAAAAATGCAACTAATCTAAATGGAATAGTGTTGGTTATGGTTCCACATAACCTACTATAACAATACAATCAATTAACCTGTACCTTTCTGGGGCTTTTAGAACCCAAATGGATAATGGTCTGATAAAGTCATCAATGCGGGTTCTTCAGACCAGATCAAAAACTTATTGATGATGTGAATTTTCTCTTGTTGTAAACAACAACAATAATTAGTGAAAGTTTTCTAGCCTGAGCAATAAGCCTGATAGAGATATATCTATGGACAAATTGGTTTCTGAATACCGCAAACTTGTTTATCTTGACCAATCAGCTCAAGACAGAGTGTGCATCAGACAAATTTGTATCAAGATGTAACAAAGTCATTTTATATAACAAATTCAGAACTGAAAGATATGCATAGATGACTAAAATCAGGCCTTCCATGCATCAGTTATCAATGTGACTAAAAAATGCCTCCTGGAAACAAGAATTTTCCAAATATATATCTCTCCACAGAATTTAATGTATATCAATAATTGTCTATATTAAAAGGGTACAAGGGAGTTTCCAGGAACATAGTGTGAAATAAGCAAAATTCATATCATTTGATCAATGATATCTCCACACTATCTAAGTTTCTTCATCAAGAACTTTCCTTTCAAATCCCACTTCTATCATCTGTTTTCACTTTCAGCAATCTCCTCATTCCATAATTTGCAAGAAAATTTATTTTTTTGGATAAGCCTATTAAATCCCATCTAATCAGTTAAAATGGCTCCTCTAATTCCTTCACGATTCAACAACAGCCGGAAATTAACCCAGTAAGTTGGTAAGGTTTTAAAATTGGTTGAAATATAGGGCTTTTATAGTTGCGGGAAAAATCAATATTCATTATTTAGAGAATCCCACTCCTGGGCATGGAAAACTTGTGTTATTTGGAACAACTATTCTATCTGGATTAGACAATATTCCATTATATGATAAAAACATTGAAACACCCCAATCTCTATGTTTTTTGTTATTTATTTCAGGTAATAAAGACGTATAACCATCCAGTCATGCATAATCATCAACTTGAAGTAATCCTTCAAATTCATTTTACTCTGCCCATACTTAAATGGAGGGCCAAATCTTGTATGTTTTTATTTTCTGCCAAGCTCATCTTCAATTGTTGTTGCTACAGGATCCAACTAAATGTACCAAAATATTTCTGGAGGTTTCTTTGTCGAATTGATGTAATAGCTTAGACGTCCAAGGTTTTCATAGATAAAATTTCTACCATTTTGGTATAATTTTGTGATTGCAGACTTTTAAGCCTCTAATCTGCAGTATATATTTCTTTCTCTGTTAATTCCAAAACAGAGTAAAAGTAGCCTTTAGCTAAAAGTGTGCATTTAATTTGTTTGTCCTGTTATGCTTGATGGAAGCTGTCACCTGATCCAATGCATATTTTCCATCTTCGTTCAGTTGTGCTTCAGCTGGCAAACCCTTTTGGATTTGGACTATTTCGTTGCAAATATTTGGAGATATCGATCTCATTATTTTAAAACACTAGTGTCAACGGAGATTTCGGTGTCAAAATCCTGGAGCATTAGTTGGAAATAAAATAATAGATGTGCAAACTGTTATAACAAAATGGCCACTTAGCAAACTTACTGCCACCTTTAACCCTGCGCTGTCAATGAAACCAAGAACCGATTTCAGAGGCGGTTCTAGGTGGAATCCGATTTTGATGAGAGGGCCCTCGCAATTGACATCTTGTTGCCACGTAATGAAATTCGTTTTGGAAAAAAACCTATTGTGGAGCCCCTTCCCTTGGTTAAACTCGTATGGGCAAGGGGTCTTGTAATTGTACGTGGGCCATTGATCCGTAACTGCCAACCCCCTCCGTTGAAACCTCCGAGGGGTTTATCCCTGTGTGTTTTTATTTATTTCTTGTTTTTTTTGTGTGGAATTATCCCACATCGGTTGGGTGACGAACTTTGACGGCGTTTGACACACGAACTTAGTTTGTGTGAGCTTTGATCTTTGGTTTGTAGGTTGGATTTGACTCAATTTGTGTGAGTTTTTTATCCTTATCTTTGTTTGTAGTTTGAGCTTGACTCAGTTTATGTGAGCTTTGGTTTGTAGGTTGAGCTTGACTCAGTTTGTGTGAGTTTTTGATTCTTGGTTTGTAGGTTGGGCTTGACTCAGTTTGTGTGAGCGTTTGATCCTTATCCTTGGTTTGTAGGTTGTGTGAGTTTTTGATTCTTGGTTTCAGGTTGTGTGAGCTTTTGATCCTTATCCTTGGTTTGTAGGTTGAGCTTGACTCAGTTTGTGTGAGTTTTTGATTCTTGGTTTCAGGTTGTGTGAGCTTTTGATCCTTATCCTTGGTTTGTAGGTTGAGCTTGACTCAGTTTGTGTGAGTTGTAGGTTGGGCTTGACTCAGTTTGTAGGTTGGGCTTGTTTGTGTGAGTTCTAGGTTGGGCTTGACTCAGTTTGTGTGAGCTTTGATCTTTGGTTTGTAGGTTGGGCTTGTTTGTGTGAACCTTAGGTTGGGCTTGACTCAGTTTGTGTGAGTGAGCTTTGATCTTTGGTTTGTAGGTTGGCTTGACTCAGTTTGTAGGTTGGGCTTGTTGGGCTTGACTCAGTTTGTGTGAGCTTTGATATTTGGTTTGTAGGTTGGGCTTGTTTGTGTGAGTCCTAGGTTGGGCTTGACTCAGTTTGTGTGAGTGAGCTTTGATCTTTGGTTTGTAGGTTGGGCTTGACTCAATTTGTGTGAGCTTTGATCCTTAGTTTGTAGGTTGGGCTTGACTCAGTTTTTGATTCTTAGTTTGTAGGTTAGGCTTGTTTGTGTGAGCTTTGATCCTTGGTTTGTAGGTTGGGCTTGACTCAGTTTGTGCGAGCTTTGATCCTGGTTTGTGTGAGCTTTGATCCTTGGTTTATAGGTTGGGCTTGACTCAGTTTGTGTGAGCTTTGATCCTCAGTTTGTGTGAGTTTTGATCCTTGGTTTGTGTGAGCTTTGATCCTTGGTTTGTAGGTTGGGCTTGACTTAGTTTGTGTGAGCTTTGATCCTTGGTTTGTAGGTTGGGCTTGACTCAATTTGTGTGAGATTTGATCTTTGGTGGCAGGGAATATTTTAAGGATGAAAATTTATTTTAAAGTTTACTTTGATTTTTGGTGGTGGGGAAATTTTTAAGGATGAAAATTTATCTTAAAGTTTACTTTTATTTTTGGTGGCAGGGAAAATTTTAAAGATGAAAATTTATCTTAAAGTTTAAAAACCTTGACAAATCTTACTAGTTCCTAACATGCAAACTATAAAATGTTTAGTGATATGTTTGGAAATATATTCAAATTTAATGATTTTGTATATTCTTTATAAAATTTTGGTGGTTTTTAAGGTAAAATAATTTTATGATATAGATTTTGGCACATAATTTTTACGAAAAATGGAAATTGGCGAATCTTTTTTTTGGAAAAAACATAGAAAATTAACCCATCTGCAAATATTAGCCCCTAAAATTTTCCCTGTTTGGTGACGATGTGTGACACTTTGATGAAATATGTGATATAACTTGAACTTAGAGAATGAGCTCGTACCATACAAGAATATAACTTTGTTATAAATACAAGACCATAAAAATCTCACACATCATAGTTTTCCCCAATTTTTCCAACAACCTGAGAGTATAGATAATATAAATACCTTTTGTTATAAATACAAGACCATAAAAATCTCACACATCACAGTTTTCCCCAATTTTTCCAACAACTTGAGAGTATAGATATTATAAACACCACAAAAACTTTGGTAAAAGTTTCACATGACAAGGAGTCTAGCTAGGAAACTAATTAGCAAATATGTAAAATTTCGTAACATTTATTTGACAAGAAAAAGTTACAACATTGACTGTAACTGGGGATTATTTCCCTATGTGGGATGCAGAGATCCTGTAGCAAATATGTAAAATTTTGTAACATTCTTTTGACAAGAAAATGCTACAACATCAACTCCAATTGGAGATTACTTCACTATGTGTGATGCAGAGAACCTATAAACCAGTGCCTTAAATTCATTGAACATAGAGTCAAGTCATTTCTTTAATATGCAACTCAACTTGTAATATTCCATTTTCTTGCAACTTGTTATAATACACACAACCTTATATCCTATTTCCAATCTGAAATTTTACTGTAAATATACATACACCTACTATAATAGATAGTGAACTGATATTTTTGAGCATAAAAAAGAAATCAACAGCGGTGTTCTATTCATTAGATTATGGAGTTAACAATCCACAGTCATCTACAATCCTAATGTATAACCTCAAATCACATATTGCAACCTGAACCGCATCTCAGAAAAGAAATTTCCATCCAATTTATTTGGCTCATAAAACTGATGACAACTTTCAAATTGATCCCGAAACAAGAATGCCTCTTTGTAAAATCTAAAACCACATATTGCAATTTGTAGAAAAAGATTAGTTTTTCTTAACTCATTGGACTATGAAGTCAATATTCTAGGGCAATAAATTCTCTGCATTCTTCAAAATGCTGCAATTTATTTATTGAAACTTATTTATTGAATCTATACAATCCATACGGTGCAAACTGAAAAATTACTGAAGAAAATCAAAACAATTGATCTATTGCACATTAACTGTGAATAAATATACACACTCCTACCTTAGTCAAGTTAAAGTAATAACTATCAAGTGTAGTCATGCTTCCAGTGCAACCATTTGAGCATTGGATTAACTAACAAACCACCTTGCCGGAAGCTGAAAACTTGAAAAATATTGAAAATATGAAGCATAACTCCATAGGAAACTGATACTTACAATTAAACTTTGAAGATTTCATCCTCTTTAAACATCTAAAACTTTTGACCATTTCCATGAGGAAGAAAAACATATAGTTGCATGGCATTATCATAGCAAGAGGTGACACTTGTCGTTTGGAACTAGCAGAATCTAGAGCCTAGTAGAATCGCCACATAGATAAAGTGGAGCTGCCAAGCATAAGAAATGCAACCAATATCAATTGTCTAGTCTTTATTTACCATCAAATAATAGATCTAGACTTTATCGTTCTTAGGGGAAATATTTATTCGTTAATGCGCTTCTCGGCAACAACGCCAAATGTTGTTATGTTTCTCGAAGGCAGATCTTGGATGCGAAACTACGCCGAGAAACCAACTCGACCAATCTTTAGGTTCAAGTTGGCCCTTGAACCAGAGGGGGATCTCTCAAATGTTACGAGGCTTTTTGTTGTTCACTATCACTAAACAAAAACCTATTAAGCATAATGGCCTGATCTAGGAGTTGTCATACATGGTGGTTGCCTCGAGTCTCCAATCCCTGCTTAACTAATAAAACCCTAACTGCAGAAATATGATTAAAGTGTCGGTGTTCAGCTATAACAGAGTACAATAGATTTAAAGAGATGTGGATGGAAGATATTAAGAAGATATTAGGCAGCATAATCATTCATATTGAATACTTAGGCTAGCTCATAAGATGAGAAACCATGAAGAGACACTCTCAACAGCTAAAAAAATACATACAGGAAATGTTTAGATAGCGACAATATTGTGATATTGAGGGATCAATAGTGACACACTGTCATTCTGATATACTCATTAATGAAAATAACTTGAGGTTGTGATTTTAGGGGGTTGACACTCAACCCAACCTTTCCCGAATACCTACATACCCCCATATGCATGCAGAAATAAAGATATGGAATTACAAGAAAGAACATACATTCAAAACAATTTTTTGTCATAAAACTAAAGGTAGAAACCTTTGATTGAAAATTATGTAGTAAAAGTCTTTATAAAAAATTTCAGGATTTTCGCATCAAAATCCAACCCTTTTTCATTACAAAACCAACAATATATAGAAAAATATCTTTCCTAAACTGTTAAATATCTCTGGAGTAAAAATTTAAACAATATACTAAAAATAAAAACAGTCTCTGAACAATATGCCATAAAAATTTAAACAATATACTAAAAATAAAAACAATCTCTGAACAATATGCCACAAACTTGGAGTTGTTTGCATGAAATTAGAAACTGATAGAGATTCCCCTGCCTCCAAATATGAAAATTAGTTCACTGATGATGATCCTTGCCTTGAAATCTAAATAAGACCATTTAACTACTGATATCATGCCTGGAAATGCTCAATTGATACAAGGTGTATTTTGCCTTAATAAAAACATCTCGATAAACCATAACATCTCGATAAACCATATTTGTCATAAATATGGAATTATTTCTATTGTTGTAGAAATCATATCACTAATTTATGCCTTTAAACTCATGGTTTGGAGAAGTAAACATTCTATATATTTTATCTTGAAATGAGCCACGAGGAACAACTTTTAACCTATTATCTAATATATCTTCATGGTGCTTTTGTTCCAGCATTTTCCAGTTGGTTTTGGCCATAATATGTCAACAAAAGCACTACATCATAGTTCTACACAATAGCCTTGTTTTCTTTAATTTGAACCATAACACATGCATGTTTTTCATCTTCCAATCCAGGAATTTTAGGAATTCTTGGAATACACATACCACCATCAATCAACCTAACCTTCTTATCTTGCTATGCTAAAGCAAATGATAGTTGCACTTATCACTTAACAACCAACATTGAATCAACAACAACCTACAACATGATACTTCACGCTCTTCGATTTCTGAGAGTTCCCTTTGAATATAGAGTTTTCTTTGATCCATTATGTCCATCATTTTTTATGTAGCCCATAGAACTGACATTCAATCCAGTTCATTTCCTTGACCTACTTTGAGAGTACAATATGTACACTTATGGTTTTCAAGCTTTTGTGGTTTTTGTTGATTGTAGAATCTGGATTATCCATGGTATCATAAAACGATTGTCGATGTTTCAAATCCCAACGGAGATCCATCTTGAGGACGAGAAATGAATGAAGAATGAAAGAAGGTCGCAAAAGGTATAAATAGTGAATCGCTGAGATGATGAAAAAAGCCGACAGACTCTATAATTTATTTATTTTTTAAATTTTATTTTATTTAAAAAAAAAAATTCTAAGGTTTTATATAAATTAATTCTAATTTAAATAATAAATATTTACAGTTTTTATTAACTTAATAATAAATATTTTTTAAATAATAGATATTTAAAAAAAAATTAATAATAAATTTTTTTAGAATTTTAATTTTTTTTTTTAGAATTTTGTCATTTTTTAAAAATATTTATATTTAATATTTATTTAATTATCAAACTCTAAATTACTACAATATTCTATTTTATTTTAATGGTTACTTACAATTTTTATTGTAATAAGTTCAAAATTTTTATTTTATATTTTAATGTCTAAATTAATTTTATAATCTATATAATCTCATAATATGTTATGAAAATTTATTCTAATGTCTAAAAAGTATTTTATAATCTAAATCCTACCTAAAATAGTATAATAATTTAACTATTAAAATAAATGTTCAAAGGAATGTTAATGAATTTATATTAAGTATATTAAATATATTTTATTAATTTAATAAAATCCTAATAAATTTTAATTTTAATTTTTATTAATAAAATCTAGAATTTTTATCCTTACTTACTTCCAATCATTGATAATAATTATTAATTAATTTTTATTAATAAAAATTAATTAATACAGATAATTATTATGAGTAAGTGAAGTAATAAGTGTTATGAAATGGCATGACATTAAATTGTTTACTAAATAGGAGAAGAAGCAAACCTGTGAGATCATACATGGGATGAGGACGAACCTAAGGAGAAAATTTGTCTAACTAGAGGTCGCCAATTGTCACTAATCTCGTATCCTCCATCCCTGTTTATGTTATCTGGGTGTTTCATAATTTCTAATGCTTCTCTAATCTTCCGTTTCTGATAGTGCTCCTCCCCCGCAATGATTTTAGCATCCTCAAGACATATGTGATGTTTTGTTTTCGAGGAGTGATTAGCAAGGGCAGAGGTTCTAGCTCGCTCATGTTTAATATTGGCACCATGCTCTTTCAGACGCTTTTGAAGAGAGCGCTCGGTTTCACCAATATAAATCTTGCCACATGAGCACTCAATCTTGTAAACACCTTTAATTTGCCCCTGACTAATGCTATCTTTGACTGAGCGCATATTTTTCCTAATGGTTCTTGCTGCTAAGAATTGTGAAAAAATGTCATTCCTTCCCAAAACCCTAGCAATCTTATCTATCACACCTTTAATGTATGTAGAAAAACCCTACCAATATTCTCTTGGGGATCTTGGCGCTTTTTGGATACGATAGTAATTTTTGCTCTATTTATGGCTTTCTTGATTTCTCCTTCCTTATACCCTATACCCAAGAAGACAGATGTCAGGTGAGAGATTTCATCTTCCAGATTCTCCTCATCGGAAATTCTGAGGGCTCTTACAACAAGAGTGTTAAGGACACCAAATTTCTGAGCAGGATGATGGTAGGACTCGGCATGGAGGTCGCTGTCAGTATGGGTCTTCTTCCTGAAAACCTGATGCCCTAATGTTCCATCCTCTTTTCTAGTAACCAGGACATCCAAGAAAGGAATGCTCCTGTTTTCTTCAATTTCCATGGTGAACTTAATTTCTGAGGAAATTGAGTTGAGGTGGTTGAAGAATTTCTTGAGATTATCCCTACCATGCGACCACTTTATGTTAGTTTCGTCTACAAATATTTTCCACCAAGCTGGACTTAAGGGAAAGGAGGCAAGGGCTGTCTTCTCGAAGTTTTCCATAAATAAGTTGGCCACAATAGGTGAGAGAGGCGATCCCATTGCGACACCAGATACCTGCTCATAGAACTCTCCTTGGAAGCTGAAAAAGGTGGATCGTAAACAAACCTTAGCAATTTTGGTTGTTTCAGGATCCGTGACCTCATTAATAACCTTCACTGCTTCATCTAAAGGGATTTTGGTAAACAGTGAAACCACATCAAAGCTTACCAGAATGTCACTTTCTTCCACCCTCTCTTCTTTAATAAGCAATTTCATTTCTCGTCCTGAAGATGGATCCCCATTGGGATTCAAAACGTTGACAATTGTTTTATGATACTGTGGATAATCCAGATTCTGCAATCAATATGTACACTTCTTAATACAAATATGGTTACTCACAAAAGTAATTAAAACAATGCCTTTTATTTTCTATTTTGACTTCATATTGTTTAATGAAGCAGAGATCTTTCTCCCAGAAGGATGGACTTCCATCAATATTCTATAATGTAAGTCTATCTATAACTAAGAACTTCACTGATCATTTTTCCTTTTACTGTTTTGGATACCCTTGAATGGTATCAACTGAATCACCTCAAAATATAGAGTTTTGTCCCATAACAAGTAATTCCTTAGTGAAGATTCACTAACGAAGAAGTAGCACAATTTCAATCCTGTAACAGTGTTCTCTTTGCAAAAACTTCATAATCTCCGGATCTTTTCCTTTCTTTCATTCTAGAGCTTCTTATGCTCAAGATTCAGTGCACTACTTCTCCATACTGCCATGTTGTTCTGCATGCAACAATTGTGGGAAACAAAAGACTGAAAATGGATCTTGATCCTTCCTTTCATTTTTTGTACTTTGCACCATAAATTACATCAAGGCATCTGCCTCTACAAAGGACAATGTCCAGATATTTAATTTGGAACATTATTTTCTTTTTATTGTTATTTTGGGTACCACTTGCTCGCTTTGTGCTTGAAAATTGCAACTAATCTAAAAGGTCTAGTGCTAGTTCTGGTTCCACATAACCTATTATAACAATACAATATATTGATCTATACCTTTTCGGGGCTTTGGACCAAAATGGATAACGGTTTGATAAAGTCATCAATATAGTTTCCGTAGTCCAGATCAAAAAATTATTGATGATGCAAAGGCTCTCTTGTTGTAAACAACAACAACAATTAGTGAATGTTTTCTAGCATAAGCAATATTCCGGATAGAGATATATCCATATGGAAAAATTGGTTTCTTGCTACCGCATACTTGTTTAAAAAAGAATTTCCTTTGTTAAAAGGGAAAAATGGAATTTTCAACATAGTGTGAAATAAGGAACATTCATATCATTTGACCCATGATTTGTCCACACTATCTGAGTTTTCTCATCCAGAAATTTCCTTTCACATTCCACTTCTAACATCTGTTTTCACTTTCAACAATCTCCTCATTCCAAAATTTTCAAGAAAATTTAGTCTTTTGGATAAGCCTACTAAATCCCATCTCATCAGTTAAAATGGCTCCTCTAATTCCTTTGTGATGCAACAATAACAGGAAATTAACCTAGTAAGTTGGTAAGGTTTTAAAAGTGGTTGAAACATAGGGATTTTATAGTTGCACGAAACATCAATATTCATTGCGCCTAGATGCGCATTCTAAAGCACAGTATGACCCCGATATATAAGTATGTCAAAAGTCAAAATAAAGAAACTATTTTTTTTAAAATAAAATATAAATAATGTCGGCTTTAAAAATAACTTACATAACCATATAAATAAACAATTAAAAATAAATCTAAACAATATAAATTTAAAATATGAAGAGTTTTAAGAACAATAAAAAAAGAGATATGGTAAATAAATAAAAATAAAAATAAACCATAGTTATGGTAAATAAATAAAACCTCTTTTTATAATTACTCCCCGTGTATCCTAAATAAATAAAAATATAAATAAACTAGAGGTATGGTAAATAAATAAAACCTCTTTTTATATTTACTCCATAAACCTCTTTATATTTACAAAACCTCAAAAATAAGTTTTATTTAGGTGAATCTTATGGGCCAAATACTATGGCACAAATTATTATTAATGCCATGGGACAAATTATTATTAATACCATGGGCCACATACCATATTTATAAAAGAGGTATACAAAGATAAGGTAAATAAATAAAAATATATCAAATAGGAGTAGAAATCAACATCTAATTATATTTGAAGCCTATGGACCAAATACCATGGAACAAATTGATAATAATACCATGCAAAAAAAAACCTTATTAACCCTAACATTAATATTATAATATTATTATTATTATTATTATTATTACAAAACTAATATTGATATTAATATATTATAATATTAAAATTATTAAATTTGATAAATTTATATATATATATATATATATATATATATATATATATATATATATATATATATATATATAAACTCTAGATATATATGGGAGGGAAGAACAAAGACATATGATAGAGGTGGAGAAATAGAGGGAACGACAAGGGAGAAATGGAGATAAACAGAAGGAGAGGAGAGAGGAGGAATGAAGAGAGAGAGAGGGAGAGGAGTGAGAGAGTTAGAGAAGGGTAGGAGAGGGAGAGGGAGAAATAAATATGGAGGTGGGAGAGAGAGAGAAGGAGAAAGGATTGGAGGGTAGAGAGAGAGAGAGAGGGGAAGAGAGAGGGAGGTAGGAGAGAAAGGGAGAGGGAGGAAGGATGAGAGGATGAGAGAGGGAGGGATAGAGAGATGGAGTTGGAGGGGGAGAGAAGAAGAAAGACATAGAGGGTGAGAATTGGAGAGAGAGGGAGTGACAAGGGATAGATGGCGAGAGAGTGTGTATGTTTAGGGGTAAGATAAAGAGACATAGCAGAATTGATAGAGACAAGGGGGGAGAGAATGAGATAGAATAAGAAAGGGAGGGATATAGTAACATAGTTGGAGAGAGAGATAGAGTGATGGGGAAAGAGAAAGGATTTGAGGCAGAGAGAGAAAGAGAGAGACGAGGGGGGGAGTGTGGTGAAGATAAAGGGAGTCGGGCGATAAATGGAGAGAGAGGAATGACTAGAGAGAGGATGTGAGAGAGAGGAAGAGAGTTATGGGGGGGGAGAGAGAGAGGGAGGGAGGGAGTGAGATAGGTGGGGGAAGAGAGAGAGAGGTAGGAGAGAAAATGAGAGAGAGGAAGGAAAAGATAGGGGACTTGAGAGAGAGGAGGGGAGAGGGAGGGACAAAGAGATGGAGTTGGAGGGGGAGAGAGGGAGGGATAGAGAGATGGAGTTGGATGGGGAGAGAGGGAGGGATAGAGATATGGAGTTGGAGGGGGAGAGAGGGATGGATAGGGAGATGGAGCTGGATGGGGAGAGAGGGAGGGAAGGATAAAGACATAGACAAGAGGAGAGAGAGGGAGAGGGAGTGACAAGGGAGAGATGGAGAGTGTGTGTGTATGTTTAGGGGTGAGATAAAGAGACAAAGAATAAGATATGGAGAGAATGGGGGAGAGAAGGAGAGAGAGGCATATAGTGACAAAGTTAGAAGGTGAAGAGAGAGAGAGAGAGGTGGCATATAAATGAAGAGAGAGAGAGAGTGGAGAGTGGTAGGGAAAGAGAGATGGAGATGGAGGGGAGGAGATAGGGTGGTAAGAAGAAAGACATAGAGAGTGAAAATTGGAGAGAGAGAGGAGGGGTGATAAGGAATATGGAGGGAGAGCGAGAGAGGATAGCACGGTGGAAGAGAGATAGAAGCGAGGGATAGGGAGGGAGAGATAAACAGATAGATTGTAGAAAGAGAGTGTATGTTTTGGGGTTGATATAAAGAGACAGAGGGAGATAGAGATATAGAGGGAAGGTGAAGAGAAAGAAGAGATAGATGCAGACAGGGAGGGAGGGGCACAAAGATTGATAAATATGGAGTAAGAGAGTTTTTTTGTTTGTGGGGGTGTGATAAAGAGACAAAGGAGGATAGATGGAGGGACATATAGATATATATCGAGGGGGGGGGGGGGAGGGAAGAAGATTTATTACAATAATTGCATTGATTTCAGTGTAGATGATTATTTCTAATCCTATTTGATTGCTTGCACTGGATGCATTGATTTTAGTGTAGAATTTGATTTCTAATGATATTTGATTGCTTTCACTTGATGCATTGATTTCAATGTAGATGATTTCTAATTCTATTTGATTTCTTGCACTAAATGCATTGATTTTAGTGTAGGTGGTGAATGCTAATCCTATTTGATTGCTTGCACTAGATGCATTAATTTCAATGTAGATGTTGATTTATAATTATATTTGATTGCATACACTATATGCATTGATTTCAATATAAATGATTTCTAATCCTATTTTATTGCTTGCACTAAATGCATTGATTTCAATGTAGATGGCGATTTATAATCCTATTTGATTGCTTGCACTAGATGCACTGATTTTAGTGTTTATGTTGGTTTCTAATCCTATTTTCTTACTCGCACTAGATGCATTGATTTGTGTGTAGGTGTTGATTTCTAATCCTATTTGATTACTTGCACTAGATGCATTTATTTCTTTATAGATGTTGTTTTCTAATCTTATTTGATTTCTTGCATTAGATGCATTGATTTCAGTGTATATGTTGATTTCTGATTTGATGTAATTGGATGTATGATGGTACATTAATTTTAAATTCATTGGATTAATAGTGTGCATTGATTTCAGTGTATGCACAAAAAATTATTGACAATGTAGAACGATTTTTTTGTCATACTAATTAAACCTAATAATATTGGAGAGCAAGAGATACAAGGTATGATGTTTACTACAACAACTCGAGCTAAATATTTAAACGGTTTATGATTTATGATTTCTACTATCTTTTTCATATAATCAATATGAAAAGATGACAAAACTAACAAGGGTGACAATAAGAATAGAAGAAAAAAATAGTTTGAGATTGATCACAATGAAGGCTATTTGTAATTGACTACATTATTATTATTCACACTTTCTATCATTCAATATTATTACATTGTCAATTTGCATTTACAAATTTTATTTCATGATTTTTCATCATTGAAGTTATTTTACAATATTTATCATCTCAAACTGAGGTAAAGAAGAAAATTTAAAATTAAAATGACTCGATAAATCTCAAACATATTTAGCATATTTAAATTTTTTATATTAATATTATATGTATTTACATATTATTGATAAAATTAATCATATGTTCCTCATATTATCGATAGATTTTCCCTGGTCGCACATGACTAAAACAAGTCTAGATCCATCTTTACTACGAATCTATCAAGCACTGAGAGGAGTAAAATCTCTTCAGTTGCAAACCGTTATTCAAGTTTTGCACTCAAAAAATAGGTTTGCACCTCAAGAGATTTTATCCCTCTCGGCGCTTGATAGATACTTAGTTAAGATGGATCTAGGCTGGTATAGAGAAGCCCACTCGTGGAAATGGAAAACTTGTTGCACCCAAAGGCGCATTCTACAACCCAGTATGACCCGATATGTAGGTATGTTGTAAGCCAAAATAAAATAAAATAAACTATTTTTTTTTAAAATAAAATATAAATAATGTCGACTTTAAAAATAACAATTAAAAATAAATTTAAACAATATAAATTTAAAATATGAAGAGTCTTAAGAACACTCAAAAAAGAGATATGGTAAATAAATAAAAATATAAATAAACCATAGGTATGGTAAATAAATAAAACCTCTTTTTATAATTACTCCCCACTTATGGTAAATATATAAAAATATAAATAAACTAGAGGTATGGTAAATAAATAAAATCTCTTTTTATATTTACTTCATAAACCTCTTTATATTTACAGAAACTCAAAAAGAAATTTTATTTAGGTGAATCCTATGGGCCAAATACCATGGGACAAATTATTATTAATACCATGGGCCAAATACCATATTTATAAAAGAGGTATAAAAAGGTAAGGTAAATAAATAAAAATATATCAAATAGGAGTAGAAATCCACATATAATTATAGTTGAAGCCTATGGACCAAATACAATGGAACAAATTGATAATAATACCATGCAAAAAAACAGTATTCACCCTAACATTAATATTAAAATATTATTATTATTGTTATTATTACTAATTCTAATATTGATATTAATATATTATAATATTAAAATTATTAAAATTAATAACTTTATATTTATACAATATTAAATTTGTTATATATATATATATAAAAACTCTAGATATATGTGGGAGGGAAGAACAAAGACATATGATAGAGGTGGAGAAATAGAGGGACAAGGGAGATATGGAGATAAACTAAAGGAGAGGGGAGAGGAGGCATGAAGAGAGAAAGAGGAAGAGGAGTGAGAGAGGTAGAGAAGGGTGGGAGAGGGAGAGGGAGACATAAATATGGAGGTGGGAGAGAGAGAGAAGGAGAGAGTGAGGGAGAAGGAGAAAGGATTGGAGGGTAGAGAGAGAGAGAGAGAGGGGAAGAGAGAGGGAGGTAGGAGAGAAAGGAAGGATGAGAGGAGGAGAGAGGGAGGGATAGAGAGATGGAGTTGGAGGGGGAGAGAAGAAGAAAGACATAGAGGGTGAGAATTGGAGAGAAAGGGAGTGATAAGGTAGAGATGGAGAGAGAGTGTGTATGCTTAGGGGTGAGATAAATAGACATACAAGAAGTGATAGAGACAAGGGGGGAGAGAAGGAGATATAATAAGAAAGGGAGGGATCTTGTAACATAGTTGGATAGAGAGATAGAGTGATGGGGGAAGAGGAAGGATTTGTGGGTAGAGAGAGAGAGAAAGAGAGAGAGAGAGAGAGCCGAGGGGGGGGGGTGGTGAAGATAAAGGGATTCAGGCGATAAAGATAGAGAGAGGAAGGAAGAGAGAGAGGACTTGAGAGAGAGGAAGAGAGTGATGGGGGAATATAGAAGATTGTAGAGGAGAGAGAGAGAGAGAGAGAGAGAGAGAGAGAGAGATGGGGGAAGAGAGAGGGAGGCAGGATAGAAAAGGAGAGAGAGGAAGGAAAAGAGAGGGGACTTGAGAGAGAGGAGGGGAGAGGGAGGGACAAAGAGATGGAGTTGGAGCGGGAGAGAGGGAGGGATAGAGAGATTGAGTTGGATGGGGAGAGAGGGAGGGATAGAGAGATGGAGTTGGAGGGGGAGAGAGAGATATGGATGGGGAGATGGAGCTGGATGGGGAGAGAGGGAGGGAAGGATAAAGACATAGACAAGTGAAGAGAGAGAGGGAGTGACAAGGGAGAGATGGAGAGAGTGTGTGTATGTTTGGGGGTGAGATAAAGAGACAAAGAAGAAGACATGGAGAGAATGGGGGAGAGAAGGAGACAAAGAGGCATATAGTGAAAAATTTATATATATATATATATATATATATATATATATATATATATATAGAGAGAGAGAGAGAGAGAGAGAGGGTGGTAAGAATAAAGACATAGAGAGTGAAAATTGGAGAGAGAGAGAGGAGGGGTGATAAGGAAGATGGAGGGAGAGAAAGAGAGGATAGCATGGTGCAAGAGAGATAGAAGCGAGGGATAGGGAGGGAGAGGAGGGGGGAGAGATAAATAGATAAAACGTAGAAAGAGAGTGTATGTTTTGGGGTTGATATAGAGAGACAGAGGGATATAGAGATAAAGAGGGAAGTTGAAGAGAAAGAAGAGATAAATGGAGACGGGAATGGAGGGGCACAAACATTGATAAATATGGAGTGAGAGAGTTTGTTTGTTTGTGGGGGTCTAATAAAGAGAAAAAGGAGGATAAATGGAGGGACATATAGATTTATATGAGGGGGGAGAGAGGGAAGAAAATTTATTACAATAGATGCATTGATTTCAGTGTAGATAATGATTTCTAATCCTATTTGATTGCTTGCACTAGATACATTGATTTTAGTGTAGACTTTGATTTCTAATGATATTTGATTGCTTGCACTAAATGCATTGATTTCAGTGTAGATGGTGATTTCTAATCCTATTTGATTGCTTGCATTAGATGCATTAATTTCAATGTAGATGTTGATTTATAATTATATTTGATTGCTTACACTATATGCATTGATTTCAATATAAATGATTTCTAATCCTATTTTATTTCTTGCACTAAATGCATTGATTTCAATGTAGATGGCGATTTATAATCCTATTTGATTGCTTGCACTAGATGCACTGATTTTAGTGTATGTGTTGGTTTCTAATCCTATTTTCTTACTTTCACTAGATGCATTAATTTGTGTGTAGGTGTTGATTTCTAATCCTATTTGATTACTTGCATTAGATGCATTGATTTCTTTATAGATGTTGTTTTCTAATCTTATTTGATTTCTTGCATTAGATGCGTTGATTTCAGTGTATATGTTGATTTCTGATTTGATGTAATTGGATGTATGATAGTACATTAATTTTAAATTAATTGGATTAATAGTGTGCATTGATTTCAGTGTACGCACAAAAAATTATTGACAATGTAGAATGATTTTTGTGTCATACTAATTAAACCTAATAATATTGGAGAGAAAGAGATACAAGGTATAATGTTTACTACAACAACTTGAGCTAATTATTTAAACGTTTTATGATTTATGATTTCTTCTGTCTCTTTCATATAATCGATATGAAAAGATGACAAAACTAACAAGCGTGACAATGAGAATAGAAGAAGAAAATAGTTTGAGATTGATCACAATAAAGGCTATTTGTAATTGACTACATTATTATTATTCAAATTTTCTATGAGTCAATAAGATTACATTGTCACTTTGCATTTACAAATTTTATTTCATGATTTTTCATCATTAAAGTTATTTTACAATATTTATCATCTCAAACTGAGGTAAAGAAGCAAATTTAAAATTAAAATGACTCGGTAATATCAAACATATTTAGCATATTTAAAATTTTAATATTAATATTATATGTATTTACATATTATTGATAAAATTAATCATATGTTCTTTATATTATCCATAGATTTTCCTTGGTCACACATGAATGAAACAAGCCTAGATCCATCTTAACTACAGAACTATCAAGGGCTGAGAGGGATAAAATCTCTCGAGGTGCAAACTGTTACTCAAGTTTTGCACTAAAAAAAGAGGTTTGCACCTCGAGAGATTTGATCCCTCTCGGCGCATGATAGATCCTTAGTTAAGATGGATCTACGCTAGTTGCACCAAGAGGCGCATTCTACAGTCCAATATGACCCTGATGTGTAAGTATGTCGGAAGCAATATATATATATATATATATATCAAATAAAATATAAATAATGTCGGCTTTAAAAATAATTTCCATAACCATATAAATAAGCAATTAAAATAAATTTAAACAATATAAAGTTAAAATATGAAGAGTTTTAAAACACTAAAAAAAGAGATATGGTAAATAAATAAAAATATAAATAAACCATAGGTATGGTAAATAAATAAAACCTATTTTTATATTTACTCCATAAACCTCTTTATATTTACAAAAACTCAAAAAGAAGTTTTATTTAGGTGAAGCCTATGGGCCAAATACCATATATATAAAAGAGGTATAAAAAGGTAAGGTAAATAAATAAAAATATATCAAATATGAGCAGAAATCAACATCTAATTATATTTGAAGCCTATGGACCAAATACCATGGATCAAATTGATAATAATACAATGAAAACAAAACATTATTAACCCTAACATTAATATTAAAATATTAATATTATTATTATTACTATTTTTGTTATTATTACTAAATCTAATATTGATATTAATATATTATAATATTAAAATTATTAAATTTAATAATTTTATATTTATACAATATTAAATTTGTTATATATATATATACTCTAGATATATATGGGAGGAAGAACAAAGACATATGATAGAGGTGGAGAAATAGAGCGAATGGCAAGGGAGAGATGGAGATAAACTGAAGGAGAGGGGAGAGAAGGAATGAAGAGAGAGAGAGGGAGAGGAGTGAGAGAGTTAGAGAAGGGTAGAAGAGGGAGAGGGAGACATAATTATGGAGGTGGGAGAGAGAAAGAAGGAGAGAGGGAGGGAGAAGGAGAAAGGATTAGAGGGTAGATAGAGGGAGGGGGGGGGGTAGAGAGAGGGAGGTAGGAGAGAAAGCGAGAGAGAGGAAGGATGAGAGGAGGAGAGAGGGATGGATAGAGAGGTTGAGTTGGAGGGGGAGAGAAGAAGAAAGACATAGAGGGTGAGAATTGGAGAGAGAGGGAGTGACAGGGGAGAGATAACGAGAGAGTGTGTATGTTTAGGGGTGAGATAAAGAGACATTGAAGAATTGATAGAGACAAGGGGGGAGAGAAGGAGATAGAATAATAAAGGGAGGGATATAGTAACATGGTTGGAGAGAGAGATAGAGTGATGGGGGAAGAGAAAGGATTTGAGGGTAGCGAGAGAGAGAGAGGGAGAGCCGAGCGGGGGTGGTGAAGATAGATAAAATCAGGAGGGATATAGTAACATAGTTGGAGAGAGAGATAGAGTGATGGGGGAAGAGGAAGGATTTTAGGGCAGAGAGAGGGAGTCGAGGGGGGCGGGGTGAAGATAAAGGGATTCAGGCGATAAAGGGAGAGAGAGGAATTGAGAGACAAGAAGAGAGTGATGGGGAAGAGAGAGGGAGGTAAGAGAGAAAAGGAGAGAGAGAGGAAGGAAAATTGAGGGGACTTGAGAGAGAGGAGGGGAGAGGAAGGGACAGAGAGATCGAGTTGGAGTGGGAGAGAGGGAGGGATAGAAATATGGATCTATATGGGGAGAGAGGGAGGGATAGAGAGATGTAGTTGGAGGGGGAGAGAGGGATGGATAGGCATATGGATCTGGATGGGGAGAGAGGGAGGGAGGGATAAAGACATGGAGAGTGACAAGTGGAGAGAGAGAAGGAGTGACAAGGGAGAGATGGAGAGAGTGTGTGTATGTTTGCGAGTGAGATAAAAAGACAAAGAAGAAGAGATGGAGCGAATGGGGGAGATAAGGGAAGAGAGAGGTATATAGTGACAAAGTTAGAGAGAGATGGAGATAGGGAGAGAGAGAGGTGGGAGATAAAGTAAGAGAGAGAGTGGATAGAGGTAGGAAAAGAGAGATGGAGATGGAGGGGGAGAGAGAGGGTGGTAAGAAGAAATACATATAGAGTGAAAATTGGAGAGAGAGAGAGGAGGAGTGATAAGGAAGATGGAGGGAGAGCGAGAGAGGATAGCATGGTGGAAGAGAGATAGAAGCTAGGGATAGGGAGGGAGAGGAGGAGGGAGAGATAGATAGATATATTGTAAAAAGAGAGTGTATTTTTTGGGGTTGATATAGAGAGACAAAGGGAGATATAGATATAGAGGGAAGGTGAAGAGAAAGAAGAGATAGATGGAGACAGGGAGGGAGGGGCACAAATATTGATAAATATGGAGTGAGAGAGTTTGTTTGTTTGTGGGGGTGTGATAAAGAGACAAAGAAGGATAGATGGAGGGACATATATATACATATGGAGGGGGGAGAGAGGGAAGAAGATTTCTTACAATAGATGCATTGATTTCAATGTAGATGATTATTTCTAATCCTATTTGATTACTTGCAGTGGATGCATTGAATTTAGTGTAGACTTTGATTTATAATGATATTTGATTACTTGCACTTGATGTATTGATTTCAATGTAGATGATTTCTAATTCTATTTTATTGCTTGCACTAAATGCATTGATTTCAGTGTAGATGGTGATTTCTAATCCTATTTGATTGCTTGCATTAGATGCATTAATTTCAATGTAGATGTTGATTTATAATTATATTTGATTTCTTACACTATATGCATTGATTTCAATATAAATTATTTATAATCCTATTTTATTGCTTGCACTAAATGCATTGATTTCAATGTAGATGCCGATTTATAATCCTATTTGATTGCTTGCACTAGATGCATTGATTTGTGTGTAGGTGTTGATTTCTAATCCTATTTGATTACTTGCATTAGATGCATTGATTTCTTTGTAGATGCTGTTTTATAATCTTATTTGATTTCTTGCATTAGATGCATTGATTTCAGTGTATATGTTGATTTTTGATTTGATGTAATTGGATGCATGATGGTACATTATTTTAAATTCATTGGATTAATAGTGTGCATTGATTTCAACATACGCACAAAAAATTATTGACAATGTAGAACGATTTTTGTGTCATACTAATTAAACCTAATAATATTGGAGAGCAAGAGATACAAGGTATGATGTTTACTATAACAACTCGAGTTCAATATTTAAACGGTTTATGATTTATGATTTCTACTATATTTTTCATATAATCGATATGAAAAGATGAAAAAACTAAGGTGACAAAACTAACAAGGGTGACAATAAGAATAAAAGAAGAAAATAGTTTGAGATTGATCACAATGAAGGCTATTTGTAATTGACTACACTATTATTATTCACATTTTCTATCATTCGATAAAATTACATTGTCACTTTGCATTTACAAATTTTATTTCATGATTTTTCATCATGAAAGTTATTTTACAATATTTATCATCTCAAACTGAGGTAATGAAGCAAATTTAAAATTAAAATGACTCGAAAAATCTCAAACATATTCAACATATTTAAAATTTTTATATTAATATTATATGTATTTACATATATTGATAAAATTAATCATATGTTCCTCATATTATTGATAGATTTTCCTTGGTCGCACATGACTGAAACAAGCCTAGATCCATCTTTACTACGGATCTATCAAGCGTCGAGAGGGATAAAGTCTCTCGAGGTGCAAACCGTTACTCAAGTTTTGCACTCAAAAAAGAGGTTTGCACCTCAAGAGATTTGATCCCTCTCGGCGCTTGATATATCCTTAGTTAAGATGGATCTAGGTTGGTTGCACCGAAAGGCGCATTCTACAGCCCAATATGACCCCGATGTGTAAGTATGTCGGAAGCCATTTTTTTTTTTTTTTTTTTTAAACAATGTCGATTTTAAAAATAACTTAAATAACCATATAAATAAACAATTAAAAATAAATTTAAACAATTTAAATTTAAAATATGGAGAGTTTTAAGAACACTAAAAAAGAGATATGGTAAATAAATAAAAATATAAATAAACCATAGGTATGGTAAATAAATAAAACCTCTTTTTATAATAAGTTTTATTTAGGTGAATCCTATGGGCCAAATACCACAGGAACAAATTATTATTAATACCATGGGCCAAATACCATATTTATAAAAGAGGTATAAAAAGATAAGGTAAATAAGTACAAATATATCAAATAGGAGTAGATATCAACATCTAATTATATTTGAAGCCTATGGACCAAATTGATAATAATACCATGCAAAAAAAAACATTTTGAACCCTAAAATTAATATTAAAATATTATTATTATTATTATTATTATTATGATTTTTGTTATTATTACTAAATCTAATATTGATATTAATATATTATAATATTAAACCTATTAAATTTAATAATTTTATATTTATACAATATTAAATTTGTTATATATATATATATATATATATATATATATATATATATATAAACTCTAGATATATATGGGAGGGAAGAACAAATACATATGATAGAGGTGGAGAAATAGAGGGAATGACAAGGGAGAGATGGAGATAAATTGAAGGAGAGGGGAGAGGAGGAATGAAGAGAGAGAGAGGGAGAGGAGTGAGAGAGGTAGAGAAGGGTAGGAGAGGGAGAAGGAGAAAGGATTGGAGGGTAGAGAGAGAAAAAGAGAGAGAGAGAGAGGGAGGTGGGAGAGAAAGGGAGAGAGAGGAAGGATGAGAGGAGGAGAAAGGGATGGATAAATAGATGGAGTTGGAGGGGGAGAGAAAAATATAGACACAGAGGGTGAGAATTGGAGACAGAGGGAGTGAAAAGGGAGAGATGGCGAGAGAGTGTGTATGTTTAGGGGTGAAATAAAGAGACATTGAAGAAGTGATAGAGACAAGGGGGGAGAGAAGGAGAGAGAATAATAAAGGGATGGATATAGTAACATATTTGGAGAGAGAGATAGAGTGATGGGGGAAGAGAAAGGACTTGAGGGCAGAGAGAGAGAGCCGAGTGGGGGGGTGGGTGGTGAAGATAAAGGGAGTCAAGCGATAAAGGGAGAGAGAGGAAGGACAAGAGAGGGGAAGAGAGTGAGGGGGGAATATAGAGGATTGTAGGAGAGAGAGATGGGGGAATAGAGATGGAGGTAGGAGAGAAAAGGAGAGAGAGGAAGGAAAGAGAGGGAACTTGAGGGAGAGGAGGGGAGAGGGAGGGACAGAGAGATGTAGTTGGAGGGGAGAGATGGAGCTAGATAGGGAGAGAGGGAGGGATATAGATATGGAGTTGGAGGGGGAGAGAGGGATGGATAGGGAGATGGAGCTTGATGGGGAGAGAGGGAGGGAAGTATAAAGACATAGAGAGTGATAAGTGGAGGGAGAGAGGGAGTGAAAAGGGATATATGGAGACAATGTGTGTATGTTTGGGGGTGAGATAAAGAGACAAAGAAGAAGATATGGAGAGAATGGGGGAGATAAGGAGAGAGAGAGGCATATAGTGACAAAGTTAGAGAGAGAGAGAGAGAGAGAGAGAGAGAGGTGGGAGATAAAGGAAGAGAGAGAGTGGATAGAGGTAGGGAAAGAGAGATGGAGATGGATGGCGAGAAAGAGGGTGGTAAGAAGAAAGACATAGAGAGTGAAAATTGGAGATATATAGAGAGAGAGAGAGGAGGAGTGATAAGGAAGATGGAGGGAGAGCGAGAGAGAATAGCATGGTGGAAGAGAGATAGGAGCGGGGGATAGGGAGGGAGAGGAGGAGGGAGAGATATATAGATAGATTGTAGAAAGAGAGTGTATGTTTTGGGGTTGATATAGAGAGACAAATGGAGATAGAGATATAGAGGGAAGGTAAAGAGAAAGAAGAGATAGATGGAGATGGGGAGGGAGGGGCACAAAGATTGATAAATATGGAGTGAGAGAGTTTTTTTGTTTGTGGGGTTGTGATAAAGAGACAAAGAAGGATAGATGGAGGGAAATATAGATATATATGGAGGGGGGAGAGAGGGAGAATATTTCTTACAATAGATGCATTGATTTCAGTGTAGATGATGATTTCTAATCCTATTTGATTGCTTGCACTGGATGCATTGATTTTAGTGTAGAATTTGATTTCTAATGATATTTGATTACTTGCACTTGATGCATTGATTTCAATGTAGATGATTTCTAATTATATTTGATGGCTTGCACTAAATGCACTGATTTCAATGTAGACGGTGATTTCTAATCCTATTTCATTGCTTGCACTAGATGCATTAATTTCAATGTAAATGTTGATTTATAACTATATTTGATTGCTTACACTATATGCATTGATTTCAATATAAATCATTTCTAATCCTATTTTATTGCTTGCACTAAATGCATTGATTTCAGTGTAGATGGCGATTTATAATCCTATTTTATTGCTTGCACTAGATGCACTGATTTTAGTGTATATGTTGGTTTCTAATCCTATTTTCTTACTTGCACTAGATGCATTGATGTGTGTGTAGGTGTTGATTTCTAATCCTATTTGATTACTTGCATTAGATGCATTAATTTCTGTGTAGATGTTGTTTTCTAATCTTATTTTATTTCTTGCATTATATGTGTTGATTTCAGTGTATATGTTGATTTCTGATTTGATGTAATTGGATGTATGATGGTACATTAATTTTAAATTCATTGTATTAATATGTGCATTGATTTTAGTGTATGCACAAAAAACTATTAACAATGTAGAACGATTTTTGTGTCATACTAATTAAACCTAATAATATTAGAGAGCAAGAGATACAAGATATGATGTTTACTACAACAACTCCAGCTAAATATTTAAATGGTTTATGATTTATGATTTCTACTGTCTTTTTCATATAATCGATATGAAAAGAAAGATGACAAAACTAACAAGGGTGACAATGAGAATAGAAGAAGAAAATAGTTTGAGATTGATCACAATGAGGGCTACTTGTAATTGACTACATTATTATTATTCACATTTTCTATCATTCAATATTATTACATTGTCACTTTGCATTTACAAATTTTATTTCATGATTTTTCATCATTAAAGTTGTTTTACAATATTTATCATCTCAAACTAAGGTAACGAAGCAAATTTAAAATTAAAATGACTAGATAAATATAAAACATATTTAGCATATTTAAAATTTTTATATTAATATTATATGTATTTACATATTATTGATAAAACTACTCATATTTTCCTCATATTATCGATAGATTTTCCTTGGTTGCACATGACTAAAACAACCCTAGATCCATCTTAACTACGAATCTATCAAGCGCCGAGAGGGATAAAATCTCTCGAGGTGCAAACCGTTACTCAAGTTTTGCACTCAAAAAAGATGTCTGCACCTCGAGAGATTTGATCCCTCTCAACGCTTGATAGATCCTTAGTTAAGATGGATCTAGGCTGGTTGCGCCGAGAGGCGCATTCTACAGCTTAATATGACCCCGATGTGTAAGTATGTTGGAAGCCAAATATATATATATATATATATATATATATATATATATATATATATATATATATATATATATATGTATGTATGTATGTATGTATGTATGTATGTATGTATGTATGTATGTATGTATGTATGTATGTATGTATGTATGTATGTATGTATGTATGTATGTATGTATGTATTTTAAATAACATATAAATAATGTCAACTTAAAAATAACTTACATAACCATATAAATAAACAATCAAAAATAAATTTAATAATATGAACAATTTTAAGAACACTAACAAAAGAGATATGGTAAATAAATAAAAATATAAATAAACCATAGGTATGGTAAATAAATAAAATCTATTTTTATAATTACTCCCCACGTATCATAAATAAATAAAAATATAAATAAACTAGAGGTATGGTAAATAGATAAAACATATTTTTATATTTACTCCATAAACCTCTTTATATTTACAAAAACTCAAAAATAAGTTTTATTTAGGTGAATCCTATGGGCCAAATACCATGGGACAAATTATTATTAATACCATGGGATAAATACCAAATTTATAAAAGAGGTATAAAAAGGTAAGGTAAATAAATAAAAATATATCAAATAGGAGTAGCAATCAACAACTAATTATATTTGAAGCCTATGGACATAATACCATGAACAAAATTGATAATAATACCATGCAAAAATAAAAACATTATTAACCCTAACATTAATATTAAAATATTAATATTAATATAGTATAATATTAAAATTATTAAATTTGATAACTTTATATATATATATATGGGAGGGAACAACAAATACATGTGATAGAGGTGGAGAAATAGAGGGAATGACAAGGTAGAGATGGAGATAAACTGAAGGAGAGGGGAGAGGAGGAATGAAGAGAGAGAGAGGGAGATGAGTGAGAGAGGTAGAGAAGGGTAGGAGAGGGAGAGGGAGACATAAATATGGAGGTGGGAGAGAGAGAGGAGAGAGAGAGGGAGGTATGAGAGAAAGGGAGAAAGAGGAAGGATGAGAGGAGGAGAGAGGGATGGATAGAGAGATGGAGTTGGAGGGGGAGAGAATAAGAAAGACATAGAAGGTGAGAATTGGAGAGAGACGGAGTGACAAGGGAGAGATGGCGAGAGAGTATGTATGTTTAGGGGTGAGATAAAGAGACATTGAAGAAGTGATAGAGACAAGGGGGGAGAGAAGGAGATAGAATAATAAAGGGAGGGATATAGTAACATGGTTGGAGAGAGAGATAGAGTGATGGGGGAAGAGAAAGGATTTGAGGGTAGAGAGAGAGAGATAGGGAGAGCCGAGGAGGGGTGGTGAAGATATATAAAATCAGGAGATAAAGGGAGAGAGAGGAAGGACGAGAGAGAGGAAGAGAGTGATGGGGGAATATAGAGGATTGTAGGGGAGAGAGAGAGAGAGAGAGAGTGATGGGGGAAGACAGAGGGAGGTAGGAGAGAAAAGGAGAGAGAGGAAGGAAAAGAGAGGGGACTTGAGAGAGAGGAGGGGAGAGGGAGGGGTATATAGATGGAGTTGGAGGGGGGGGAGAGGGATGGATAGAGAGATGGAGTTGGAGGGGGAGAGAGGTGTGGATAGGGAGATGGAGTTGGATGGGAAGAGAGGGAGGGAAGGATAAATACATAGAGAGTGACAAGTGGAGAGAGAGAGGGAGTGACAAGGGGGAGATGGAGAGAGTGTGTGTATGTTTTGGGGTGATATAAAGAGAAAAATAAGAAGATATGGAGAGAATGGGGGAGAGAAGGAGAGAGAGAGGAATATAGTGACAAAGTTAGAAGGTGAAGAGAGAGAGAGAGAGAGAGAGAGAGAGAGAGAGAGAGAGAGGTGGGAGATAAAGGAAGAGAGAGATTGGAGAGAGGTAGGGAAAGAGAGATGGAGATGGAGTGGGGGAGAGAGGGTGGTAAGAAGAAATACATAGAGAGTGAAAATTGGAGAGAGAGAGAGGAGGAGTGATAAGGAAGATTGAGGGAGAGCGAGAGAGGATAGCATGGTGGAAGAGAGATAGAAGTGGGGGATAGGGAGGGAGAGGAGGAGGATGAGATAGATAGATAGATTATAGAAATAGAGTATATGTTTTTGGGTTGATATAGAGAGACAAAGGGAGATAGAGATATATATGGAAGGTGAATAGAAATAACAAATAGATGGAGACAGGGAGGGAGGGGCAAAGAGATTGATAAATATGGAGTGAGAGAGTTTGTCTGTTTGTGGGGGTGTGAGGGTGTGATAAAGAGACAGAGAATGATAGATGGAGGGACATACAGATACATATGGAGGGGGGAGAGAGGGAAGAATATTTCTTACAATAGATGCATTGATTTCAGTGTATATGATGATTTCTAATCCTATTTGATTGCTTGCACTGGATGCATTGATTTTAGTTTAGGCTTTGATTTCTAATGATATTTGATTCCTTGAACTTGATGCATTGATTTCAATGTAGATGATTTCTAATTCTATTTGATTTCTTGCACTAAATGCATTGATTTCAGTGTAGATGGTGATTTCTAATCCTATTTGATTGCTTGCACTAGATGCATTAATTTCAATGTATATGTTGATTTATAATTATATTTGATTGCTTACACTATATGCATTGATTTCAACATAAACGATTTCTAATCCTATTTTATTGCTTGCACTAAATGCATTGATTTCAATTTAGATGGCGATTTATAATCCTATTTGATTTCTTGCACTAGATGCACTGATTTTAGTGTATATGTTGGTTTCTAATCCTATTTTCTTACTTGCACTACATGCATTGATTTGTGTGTAGGTGTTGATTTCTAATCCTATTTGATTACTTGCATTAGATACATTGATTTATGTGTAGATGTTGTTTCTAATATTATTTGATTTCTTGCATTAGATGCATTGATTTCAGTGTATATGTAGATTTCTGATTTTATGTATTTGGATGTATGATGGTACATTAATTTTAAATTCATTGGATTAATAGTGTGCATTGATTTGAGTGTACGCACAAAAAAATATTGTCAATGCAGAACGATTTTTGTGTCATACTAGTTAAACCTAATAATATTGGAGAGAAAGAGATACAATGTATGATGTTTACTACAACAACTCGAGCTAAATATTTAAACAGTTTATGATTTATGATATATACTGCCTTTTTCATATAATCAATATCAAAATGTGACAAAACTAACAATGAAGACTATTTGTAATTGACTGCATTATTATTATTCACATTTTCTACCATTCAATATTATTAAATTGTCACTTTGCATTTACAAATTTTATTTCATGATTTTTCATCATTAAAGTTATTTTACAATATTTATCATCTCAAAGTGAGGTAACTAAGAAAATTTAAAATTAAAATGACTCAATAAGTCTCAAACATATTTAGCATATTTAAAATTTTTATATTAATATTATATGTATTTACATATTATTGATAAAATTAATCATATGTTCCTCATATTATCGATAGATTTTCCTTGGTCGCCCATGACTAAAACCAACCTAGATCCATTTTAACTACGGATCTATCAAGCGCCAAGAGGAATAAAATATCTCGAGGTGCAAACCGTTACTCAAATTTTGCACTCAAAAAAATGGTTTGCACCTCGAGAGATTTTATCCCTCTCGGCGCTTGATAGATCCTTAGTTAAGATGGATCTAGGCTGGTATTATTTGGAACAATTATTCCATCTGGATTGGACCATATTCTATTATCTAATGAATACATTGAAACACCTCAATATTTATATTTTTTGTTATTTATTTTAGGTAATAAATAGGTATAACTAGTCAGTCATGCATACTCATCAACTTGAAGTAATCCTTCAAATTATCTTGACTCTGCCCATACTTAAATGGCGAGCCAAATCTCATATGTTGTTTAATTTTTTTGAAGCTCTTCTTCAAGTGTTGTTGCTAGAAAATCCAACTAATTGTACCAAAATATTGTTGGAGGATGCTTTTTCGAATTGATGTAATAGTTTAGATGCTCAAGATTTTAATAGATAAAATTTCTACCATTCTGGTATAATGTTGTGATTGTAAATTTGTAAGCTTCTAATCTGTAGCATCTATTTCTTTCTTTGTTAACTCCAAAACAGAGTAAAAGCAACGTTCAAATAATAGTGTAAATTTAATTTTTTGGTCCTGTTATCATTTACGGAAACTTTCACTTGATCCAATGCATATTTTCCATCTTCCTTTAGTTGTGCTTCTTCTAGCAAACCCTTCAATATTTGGATGGTTTCGTTGCATATATTTGGAGATATCGATATTAGCATTTTAAAACACGAGTGTCATTGTTGATTTCAGTGTCAAAATCGTGGAGCATTAGTTGGAAATAAACTAATAGACGTGCAAACTATTATAACACAATGGCCACTTAGAAAACTTATTTCCACCTTTAACCCTGCATTTTCAATGAAACCAAGAGCCAATTTCAGAGGGGGGTTTTGGTGGAATCTAATTTTGATGAGAGGGCCCCCGCAATTGACATCTTACTACCACCTAATGAAAGTTGTTTTGAAAAAAAACCTATTTCAGAGCCCCTCCCCTTGGGTATAATTCGAATGGGTAAGGGGTGTGAAAATTGAACGAGGGCCATTGATCTGTAGGTGCCAACACCCTGTGATGAAATCTCCTAAGGGTTTATGCCTGTGCATTTTTATTTATTTTTTGTTTTTTTGGGGGAATTATCACACATCGGTTGGGTGGTGAATTGTTATGGTGTTCATATGCACCCATTCTCAAAAGGTTATTTGATGTTTCCAGCTCACATTATACTTCCCTATTCCATGGCTTGACTTTGTACACTGGGATTAACTCTGTTTGTGACACTAGTTGGTGAGCTTCTATCCTTGGTGATGACATGTGGCACTTTGATGATATGTGTGATATAAATTGAACTTGATATGTGTGATATAACTTGAACTTAGAGATTAGATATTGGGTTTGAAATATTATAACTTCCTCATAAATACAAGACCATAAAAAATATCACACATCACAATTTTCCAATTTTCCCTTTGTGGCACTTCAAGGACATGTGTGATATAACTTGAATTTCAATTTTCCAATTTATCTTATGTGGCACTTCGATGACATGTGTGATATAACGTGAACTTCGAGATTGGGCTAGTTATAATTACAAACCACAAAAAATATCACACGTCACAATTTGCCCCAATTCTACCGAGATTTGGTTTGAAATATTATAACTTTGTTAGAAATATTATAACTGCACTTCGATGACATGTGTGATATAACTTGAACTTCAATTTGCCAATTTTCCCTATGTGGCACTTCGATGAAATGTGTGATATAACTTGAACTTCGAGATTGGGCTAGTTATAAATACAAGACCATAAAAATATCACACATCACAATTTGCCTCAATTCTGCCAACACCCTGAGAGTAGAGATAAAATGATGAAGACTACATGATTAGGAGTCTAGCCAGGAAACTAATTAAAAAATATGGAAATTTTCGTAACATTTCCTTGACAAGAAAATGTTACAACAATATTCAATATCAAACTATCTATTTTTCAATAAAATCCACAACAAAATGGTTTAGTTGAAAGAATGAATGGAATTATCTTAAATATTTTTTTCTCAATGATATTTTTCAAAAATATGGTGTTGATGTTTTGGACATATGTAGTCCTATGTGAATTATATGTTAAAAATAGTTTTTTAACTCATGCTATTAGAAATAAAACTCCTTATGAAATGTGTTATGTCGATATTCATTTTGTAAGGAATCTCGAGATATTTGGTTTGACCTGTTATGCCTTGATTCCTAAGGAACAAGGAAGAAAGCTTGATGCAAGGAGTCGACAATGCATCTTCTTCGGGTAATCAGATACAACCAAACCATATCATCTTTATGATGAGATAAATAAGAAGTTTTTCTTGTCTATATATGTGATATTTCTTGAATCTTCCAAGAACATCCAAACACCCTTTTCCCTAGTAGCTCAGAATGGATGGAAATTTTATCATATGGATGTGAAGATTGCTTTCTTAGATGGAAAAATTAAAAGGAAATGTCTTCTTATCTCAGCAAGAAGGTTTTGTTGTGAATGGACAAGGACATAAAGTATGCAAACTCATTAAATCCTTATAGGGCCTAAAACAAGCATCGTGAGCCTAGTAGGAAAAGTTGACTCAAGATCTTATGAAATTAAACTTCAGACACTTTAATCATAATGATCCAACTCTATTTGTCAAGAAAATTGGAAATTTTGTTTTCTATCTTGTGATATTTGTGATATATGTAAATGATCTATTAATAACAGAGAACAATGAAAACTGTATTGTATACAAAAATAAGGAGTTAAATAAAGGATTTGAGATGAAAATTTTGGGACACCTTCACTACTACTTGGGCATTAAAGTGGCCAAACTTCCAAGGTGTATATTCTTTTCTCAAAAGAAGTAAATTGGAGAAAAGTTGAACATGTTTGGAAAGGTTGAATACAATCCTATGTCTACTCTAGTGGAACAAAATATAAAGCTCACATCTAAAGAAGGGAATTAATTTGAGGATGTAATTAAGTATAGATAGCTTGTGGGAAGTCTTATCTACCTCACCATTACCAAACTAGATATTTATTTTTTTGTTGGAATTCTTTCCAGGTTTATGCAAATCCTTGTGAAGGACATGGTCTACTACAAAGGTGTTATGAAGTACTTGAAAGGAAATCAAGACTTTGGACTCAAATATTCATAGGTGGATGACTTCAATTTGATTGGATATTTTATTCAAACTTTGATGTAGATAAGGAAAACAACGTCTACTTCATTATATATTATGAGTCTTGGATCTAGAGTTGTCTATTGGAGGTCATGCAAACAATTAGTTCCAACAAATTGCACGATAGAGGCAGAGTATGTGGCAATTGTTGAAGCAATATTGGAGAGTGTGTGGCTCAGGAAAATTCTCAAATACTTGCAAGAGAAACAAGTGAACTCTACTCCCCTTCTTATTCATAATAATTCTATAATTAAGTTGGCCAAGAATCCAAAATTCCATGGTCGGATCAAACATATTAACACAAATTATAATTTGATTCAATATCATGTAGAGGCAAATATTATTTAGCTAAGACATTGTTCCAAAAATGAGAAAAATGCAGACATATTCAACAAAGCACTTGGAAGATAAAAGTTTGAAAATTTTAGAAAGATGATGGGACATACAAACACCCCTTCATATTATGGGGGGGAATGTTAGATACCTAATCCTCGAGGATTGGGTGAAGAAATTGTAAATATGTAAATAAAGGAAAATATGTATAGTTGGAATCAAAATTGACCTTGGAAGATGAATCCCAAGGGTCTATCTTTTATGTTTTATAAGTATATTCTCTTTAATGGATTAACAATCCAATTGAGGATTTATTAATTGTCTTGGAAAATATTATCAGCCCTTAGTGGAGACCTTTATAAACATTGAGAAAATGGTTAGTCTCTTTATCTGGAAAGGGGGAAAGCATTCATAGATTTTTTCCCTGATAACTTGGAAAAAAAAAATGAGCTTAAATTTAGGTAGTATAGACATAAGATATTTCGTTGTAGTAAATAGGCACTAGGAGTGAAATCATGTGAAGAATGATTATGGGAGAAAAAGGTTGGTGGAAATATGTAATCTTATAAAATACCACAAATCTTTGAACATAAGAAAAACATTAAACTTTGATAGTTATCACTCTATATTTCATAGTGTTGGAGAGCTCTATCTCAAGGTTTTCCCTTGATTCAAAATTCCCTCCGCTAGAATCCATAGGTCCTTTAAATGCTAGAATATAAACTCAATCAAAGAAAATAACAATTAAGGATCCATAGATATAGGAGAATGAATACTAGAAATAACGCATGGAGGGAAGAGAGTTACAATTGAAGGCACTAGAAGTAAGAAAATGATTTTGAAGTTTGACCCACCCCCTGAAACTTTCTTGAAAATTCAAACAATTAGTTTTCTCCCAAAAGTAAGCATTATGATTCAAACAAATTTGGTTAACACCAAAGAATCCCAAGAATATACCTACTCGTTTAAGGCATCTATTGCAAACTCACAAAAATGAATGTGGGAAGAAAGGCTCACTAGATGTAACTATGAAGGGATCTAGAACATCTCATCTCTCCAAAATGTAATACTTTCTTTTGGTTAACTGAAAATAACATCCTAATAGTAAAAAATATCCTCTCATGGGATTCACAACCCATCAAGGTGTTCTTTGTGCAAATGAGGATGAACCATGGGATTCACAACCCATCAAGGTGTCCTTTGTGCAAATATGAGGACGAACCTTTCTTTATTAAATTGTTAATGCAATTTTGGAAAAACAATCTATGCACTTTTACAAATAAAAGTCAACATTTGGATAACTTTGCCTACTATAAAATGGTTTTTTCCTCCTAGGGTCCATCATACTCATTTTCTCTCTTAGAAAAATACCCTACTAAAAATATCCTAGGACCTTCTTTGAAGATATGTGCATTAAAAAAATGGTTTTTGTAGGAACTTCACATTTTTTAAAGGAAAATAAATAATTATCAAACCAATAAAAGAATTAACAGTTAGCCTCATATAATTTATCATTTCAAACAAAATAAGATCAATTGCAAGTGAATCCTTGGAACTAGAAGAATACAAACCATTGAGGACATTGAGACTCATGGAAGGCTCCCACAATAAAGAAAATATCTTGCCATAGTGTAAAGTCCACATAGAGATTGGTGGTATTGAGCATTTGATCATTAAAAAAATTGTAATTGCAATTTTTATAAATGGTGTGACCAAAGTGAAACTTAAAACTATTTGTTCAAGTGGAATAATTTTTAACGAGGAAAACTAATCCTCCAATGTCACTAGGGAATGGAAACCATCTTGAATAACATATTTGAAGCCTTGGTCACTTGGAAAGACATATATCATGGGTCAAAAATATCATTGTTGAAATTAAATGTTGTAATGGGCTTAAATCTAGTGGTGGATGACACACTCCATCAAGAACACCATATTTCAATCCTTGATTAAAAGGTGCGAAATCCTACTTAACTCCTTTCAAGGAGTGAACTTCACATTGGCATAACATGGACATAAAATAAATAGTTTGGATGCATCCACATTCCTTAATGAATAGTTCTCAAGAAAAAACACACCATAACGAGAGAGGATGGAGAAAGTCCCCTTAAATCTCAAAAAGTTGTATTCGCTAGGGAGTATGCATAAAATATATTGCCTAACATAGTTGACATGTGAATTTTTTGTTGAAATTAGGATGATAAGTAAGGATGACATGAAGCGAACTAGGGTGCTAAGGAGAATATATGACAATTCTTTCTCTCATACCCTAAAACATTTTTGTATGTGTGAGAGACCAAAATGATATAAGAGAGAATTTTCCAATAAATCCTTTAATGAGGAGTATTGTCCTATTTTAGATACCAAGGAGGATAAAGTACCCTTAGATCACTCTCATTCTATGTATTCTTCCTTTGAGAAAGCGACAAGTTCAAGGATGATATGTCACGTCAATTTCCTCACGTCCAAGTGAATGGGTGGGGCAACGATAAGGTTTGTATTATTAGTTTCCTACTTTAGAAGGTGACCAATGAGGCTAGAAGTTGGACATGAGATTTACCATGGGAAGAAGTTCAATATGGAGGGTCTGCATTATGAGGACAAGGAAATAAGGAATCAGGTGGAGCGGCAATGAAACACTTCAGAAACCAATATACAAGGTATCCAAGCAGGCTCTCTATGGACTTTCAAAGGCACAACAAATGATAAAATATAACAATGATTCTTCAATGTGAGTGGAATCCAACCTCCAATAAGTAACTGAAACTCTAAAAAAGGTGTAGGGTATACTTTCCAAAGAAATTTTGAGTTGTTTTCAAGCCTAAACCCTCCCTCCAACATTTCTATGGAGTAAATAACTTTTCCACTGGCTACAATGATGTAGCAATGGAAATAGAAGACCCAAAAATATATTATAGGAGGTGGTCAATATATTTTATAGTATGTATACATGGTAATAATTTTCCATGGATAAAACTCATTTATTTATAATTTTGATTGAGGGGGAATACAATTTCCAATGAAGTTATGGATATTATTACTAGTATAGTTGGCCAATGTTTTGATTATCTAGTAATACAATCTTTTTATTTCTTTTTTATAGAATAAAGTGATAATAAATCAATGAATATGAATTTTTTGAACTAATAAAATTACAAGGGTTTCTTTTATCAAACTTTGACAACTTTAATATTTTTTAATAATAATAATAATAAACAAGTATATTTATTTATAAATTTAAAAATAATTTAAATAATTAAAAATTATCGTTGACCATGTCTTATTGCATATTCCTTAGGGTTGTAAATCCTTAAATTTCATGAAAAATATTTAAGAGAAAATAAAATGATATAATATATTATCATGTAATCTTATAATTAAAATGAGAGATAAGAGAATCTAAAAATATTAACTTAGTCCAACGTTGGCTTTAATCAAAAGCATATTTTCAAATTATAATGTCTATGCAAAAACTAGAAATATATTAAGAGAAATATGAGGCTCTAAAAATAATATTTTAGAGTGAATAATACCTCAATCAAACTAATATTTGTTAATTTATATTATTTATAGTTGGAAACATTTTGATATCAATATTGATTTTTACAACTACATTTTGTAGGGTAGCAAGCACTTTCTCATTATATTATTAGTAGAAACCTACAACGAAAATTATGCTTGTAATTGTTACATTTAAGTAAAAAACATATAAAGCATTTATAAATATAAAATAACTATTATCTTTTTATTTTCAAAGTGGCAAGGCTCTAGTAATAGTTGATTGACAAGGTTGATGATTTTTAGCCATTAATGAAGTTTCAATTTTTGGTTAGTTTTACCACATGTGTGGTATAAATTATAAAGGATGACATCGAGTATAAATCATTGAAATTTGGAATAGTGAATACCTTTTAATCCTAGAACCTTAGTCAAAGAAACCCACCAAACCTAGCACCTTATTCAAAGAAACCCACATTTTGTAATGCCATTGCTTATGGCACATTTCTTGAAGCACTCAAAAGAAAAATAGCAAAGACTTATAACCATGTTTAGAATGATCTTATAACTTTGTTATGACAAAAGTGCATTAACATTTAAAATCTAAATTATAGAACAGAAATCTTAAATTCCATTTTACGGTGATAAATTATCCTTAAATGTTGCTCATGTGAATAAAACCCCTTAATAAAGTGAATCTTATTCTTTGTGACCATCACAACCTACAACTATATTTGTAAACTTGAAGTTTTTTCACCATGTATAATGATGGTTAACAATACTTAAAATGAAAAAGCTATTGATAAGTCCCTCAAACACATCAGAACTTTGTCGTGTAAGGATTTAGATTTAGTACATGTATAAAAAAAAAAAAAATTGGTATGGTCAAGGAACTTAAAACTAAATTAACAATATCTCTATTAATATATTATTATTATTATTATCATATGGTAACCTTATACGAAACACAATCGATGCTTCTCCATATTCGTGAATGACATATCTAGTAAACATGTTATCATAGACTAATGCACTTCATGCAAGGAGATTTGAACTAGGCATCTTATCATACAAAACTATCTAGATGGCCAACTGCATTAGTGACAACTAGTTGAGAAAACCCCTAGGGCTCCTTGCTAATATATTACATGAAAAAAATTATAAAATATTAGTTATTATAAATAAAACCTTGGAAGCCCCTAGTTTATAAGACAAATGATCATTGACACCCATTTAATCCGATTCAAGACCATTAAAAATGGTCAGACAACATTAAATAACCTCTAGAATATTGGTCTTTATGGTCATTGAGTCCTTCAACCATGTAATATAAAATTGATATGAAACAAGATCATACAACATGATGAAATATCATTAATTGTTTTCATAATGTGAAACCTCTAAAAAGTAAACTATATTAATGAGCTAAATAATAATAATAATTATTATTATTATTATTATTATTAAAAAAATTGACTTAAAATTATAAATAACATTATTAAAGGCACACAATAATATATGTATAGTTCTAATCTTAAAAAGTACACGAGTCCTCAGATCCACCCTTTAGAGGTTTCTCATTAGGCTACAATACTGAGCTAAAATGCAACAATGAGTAGCTGAAGGGAAACCTCAATAGACAACAAGGTACCAAGAAATAAGATGTGGGCATAAACATACCTAAGGTTATTACGGGTTACCTCCAGAGGGAACCCGTAATAACCTTAGGTTATTACGAGTTCCCGAAATATATTTTATAAAAGAAAATACCTTTAAAACATATATATCATTATGCACACTTTAAATAAATAAATAAAAACAAACTTATAACAAATAACATATAACAAAATTCTCAAAATCAAATCTCGTAACAAGGCCTCTTGGATCATATTGTACATGGAAAATGGGCATTAACTCTTACACCATACAGAATCCCTTACACATTAGAATCATTAGAAGTTTTAAAAACCTATTTAACATGCTTATTTGTAATTTTAGAATTATCTATATATTTTTAATCAGTCTAGATTTGTTTAAAATTTATATATACCAAGTGTTGAGAGGGATCAAATTTTTCGAGGTGAAAACTTTTTTTAGAGAGCAAGGTATTTGATCCCTCTCGACACTAGATCCAGAGCTAAGATGGATCAACATTTTTTAATTTCTCCCTTTAAATAGGCTATATTCCACATGAATACCATGGGTTCTCATAAAACTGGAGCTCAAAAACTGCAGCTAACTTGACTGAGTCAAGTTTACCTTAACTACCCAACAAAAATTAATTAAAATAATAATTATAACGTAGAATTCTAATTTTTATTATTTTTGTTTAAATTTCTTTTTATTTTAATGTAGGGTTAATTTTAATTTTATTTTTATCTATTATTATTTTAATATTTTTGTTTATAGGACAGGACAAGACGTTAACATCTCTTCCATAATAGGTTGCGAAGCGCCTTTTGGTGCAAATATTTTAGAATTATCCAATAATGTTATGAAATATATAAAACATCACTTATTATATATTCAAAATTGTAATATCACTTTTAACATTATCGCAGTACAAAAGGTAACAAGGATATAAATCTTAAAAATTCATCTGATCCTTCTAAAGATTGATAAAAGAAATTAAAATTTTATTATTTGTATTGAAAAGACTTCAAAATCCAAATCATTATATCTAGAAGATATGTTTAATAGTTTGTAAACCTATTTTCCCCATGGAGGTTGCATGAATGAGGCGATCAACACAACCTCGGTATGATGGCACACAAAAATAAAGTAAGGAGGCAGGGTACTAGCCACCTCACTACTACATGAAGGGAAGATCATTTGGAAACTTAATGTATACTGCTATGATGCAAAGTTGGTGCATGCAAATATTAAGAGAGGAACAATAACACAATGTTTCTCACAGTCGAGGAAGAGGGTTGTTCATTATGGAAGATTATGGAATGCAACAAGCTAATAATTATGAGAAGTGGTGAGAAAGGGATCGCCTTGTGAATAGAGAGTGGCTTCGATTGCATATAACCAGCCAACCATGGAAAGAGGAAAACATAGCGGGCATCTTTGGTTTGATAGAATTTGTTGAAAAATTCCAACAATAAATTCTCAATTTGATTTTGCTTTGACTAAATTGAGAAAATTCAAATTTCCACATAGTAGACTACTTGGATGTAGTTAATTTAAGTGACATGGATATTTTCACTCAATTAGCTCAGTAAATTCAAGTTAGAGGAGTTGGATTTCAGTTAAGCATGTGTGATTGCTAATTTTTATAAATCAAGGTCAGTTATTTCAAGTTATTTTCATTTAAACTAGTTCTAAATGTTGGAGGAACTAGTGGAAGGTCAGTTGTGCAGTGGGACTTCAATGAAACTCAGTGATCATCTAGTTAACTGATCAATCAACCCAAAATAGCTAGTGCATTCAGAAAATTTGAGTTCCCCAGCTGTGGTGGAGATTTCAAGGCAGTGTAACATCAGTTGTAGAGTAGTATTGAGTGTACATGTATTTCATGCAATCATATGATAAACCTTGAGAATTGTGCAAGGAAATAAGGGCACAAGAAGAGGTAGAAATCGACTAAGTATGGGTCAGATCTTCTCAGTGAGCAGAGAGATAGTTTATTCATTTGAAGGTTGTGCTCTGTTGAGAAAATAAATTGTAATACATCTCTATTCATCATATTAATGCAAGCAAGCATTGAGGTTTTTAGCATATTGTTTTCCCCATGAAAAATAATGTGTGCATGTGTGTTATTTCTCATTACAAGTTTTTGATTGATGTTCTAAATTGTGAATTGAATTCCATAGACCAATAGAGTAGGATTGTGTCTTGTGATTTAAATTAAAATTTCATGATCAGTTACAATTCTACATCATAATTTCTACATGGTATCAGAGAAGGATTCACATTAGAATCGAATTTGCAGAATTTGCAGTTCAATGCAACAGGATCTCTTCAGAGCTGAGAAGATGACCTTCAATGGGATGAGGCTAGAGTATGCCTTGGAAGGAAGCTCTATTTTCATTGCATGGAGGCAATATTGGATGACAATGAATTGCTAGAATACATCAAGATAGATGTTGGAAAACCACAAGCATTTGATGCCCAAAAACTTGCTCAATGGAAGAAAGATGTAGCCAAGGTGAGGAGAATAATCTTGGAGGGAGTACCGGATCACATTGTCTCAAATATCCACGGGAAATAAACTTCATTCGCAATGCAGAAATAACTGACAGAATTATTTGAGAATAGTAGGGACCACAGGAAGCTGGCGCTCAAGGATAAAATTTGAAATACCAAGATGCAAAAAATGAAATTATTCTGCAGTATCTGAGCAGGTTCACACAAGTTCGTGATGAACTTGGAAGGGTCGGTTTTAATGTTGTAGAATATGACTTGGTAATTCTAACCCTTCTAGGCCTTCCCAAGAGTTGGCATAGCCACCAAGATTCGGTGAACGAGAGGGAGAAACTACCGAATTGGGAACACTTATGGTTTGATTTCATATAGGAGGAAATAAGGAAAAATATCAAAGATGGGATTTCATCCAAGGGAAAGGATGAAGAAAACTTTGCATTGGTTGGAAAGGGAAAGAATAGAAAAGTGAATAAATCTCAATCCAAACCAGAATCCAGCCAAGGGGGCAAGAAGAAATATTCGTGCAAAATTAAATGCTTATGTTGTCATGAATTTGGGCACTATGCCACAAAGTGTCAACACAAAAAGGAAAGAAAGAATACCTTAGGAAGAGGAGTAGGTGAAGCTTTGGCTTCACAGTTTAATCTTGACTTTAATCTTATCTCATGCATGGCCAGCACAATGATGGGGAGCGTGTGGTATTTGGAATCAGGTGCATCTTTCCACATTACAAGATGTATAAATTTTTTCAGTGATTTGGAGGGGAAATATTTGTAGATGCACATCGAAATGGGGGATGAAAGAAGGTACAACATGATCGGGGTTGGTAAAGTCACCTTTAAGAGGCAGTCGGGCTCCCCTCTCAAGCTCAAAGATGTCATGTTCATTCTAGGACTAAATAAAAATATCATCTTTGTTGCATTTTTGGAAGACCATGGTTACAACGTGACCTTAAACAAAGGAAAATAATTCATGAGACACAACCACAGGATAGGTGAAGAAAATCAGGGTTCGTGTGAAGAACCTATATAACTTATATGTGGAAGTTTGTGCTGCAATAATCACTAAGGCAGAGAAAGTGCAAGGTCGTGATGGCGGTGAACTTTGGGATAGAAGACTTGGCCATTTGCATCATGGTGCCTTGAAGATTATGCATAAAATAAACACTAGCCTCCCTAAAGTAGAACTTGAGAAGAAATATGTATGCAAAGGATGTACCTTGGGGACGTACACAAAATCCACATTCATGATTGGGACAAAAAATCACTTGAAATCTTGGAAATTATCCACTCTAATGTCTGTAGACCCTTCTTGAAAACCTCCACTACCAGACACAAATATTTTGTCATTTTTATTGATGACTTCTCACGAAAGTGTTGGCTCTTCTTGATGCAGAAGAAGGATGATACATTCTCTAAGTTCATTTAATTCAAGACATTGGTTGAGAAATAAACCATAAAAAGGTGAATGCTCTCAAGAACGATAATGGAGGTGAGTACATGTCAAATGAATTCAAAAATTTATATGTGAAAGAAGGCATTCGAAGAGAGCTAATAGTACCCTATAACCCACAAAAAAATGGGGTGGTTGAGAGAAAGAGTTATATCACTGTGGGAGTTGCGAGGGATATGTTGCATGACCAAGGCCTACAACTACATTTGTGGGAGGAGGCATGCAACACAACAGTTTATTTGTAGAACTAGAGTCCTAATTGGATTCTGGGTATGATTACATCGAAGGAGGATTTCTTGGAGATAAAGTTGGATGTGTCGCCCTTCAGGATTTTTGGAGTCTTTGTCTACTCCCATGTATCCAAAGAATCAAGGAAGAAGCTTAAGTTGAAAACAAAATTGGGGGTATTTTTGGGTTACACAGAAACTCTCACATCACCGTGTGTACTTGCAATCCCTCAAAGTGAAATTTGTGCAAATGGATGTAAATTTTGATGAGGAAAAAGTGATGTGGTGCTCTCTTGAGAGGGACCTTCAGATCCCACTGGAATAGGAGCTTTTAGCTCCAAATGAGGAACCTCAGGAAGTCTTCGAGTAGACACAAATCGAGGAGCAGAGAGTGGAGACATCCACTAAAAAAAAACCATCCTTAGAAGGCAGAAAAAGAAGCATGGAAGCTGATAGACTTGTGTAGGATGTGATGGATAATGTAGGAGGCTCTTCAAATTTTCGTGAGTAGAGAAGGTCACTTGATCGGTACGCTAGCTACATGGATCTAATGATTGCTCTTGTAGAGACTGATCCATCCTCTTTCGAGGAAGCAGTAGTGATCTTTAAATGGAAGTATTTGTTAATGCAAAGTATCCATTTCCATTTAATTAAATGTGAAAAATGTTCCCCATGAGTTGTAGGTTAAAAAAAGTGTTTTTGATATGTTTTTTGAGTCTTATGTCTGAGGTAATGTTAATTAAGTTTTTTTTTTAACATATTAAATCAGAAATACACAAAAAAATAACTTTAGCATAAAATGACTCAGATATTTGGTGAGCAGTCCACCCCTCCTGGGCTACGTCTGTTGGACCAACCCTCCCAAATTGACTTGTCCTCTTGTATTAAAATGCTCCAAAATGTTAATACAAGTTAAAAATTGCCTAAAAAGGAAAATATGACTGTAAATACAGAATTGGAAGATATGAAAAATCTAAAAATTTCTTTCCATTTACACTAAATAGTGAAAATTTACCAAATACAGTGCCTTCTCCTTCAAGGCCCTGATGGCTCTTTGAACTCCTCTGAAGATTTTCAGGATGTAGAATTCCTAAAACAGTTATGAAACCTCTTCCATTAGGTTCATAAGGTATAAAATAGTCGAAAATGGTTTTTGGTTCACCTCAAACAGTGAGGTACAACTCAATACAACTCTATTTCCCCAATGGCCCTGATGGCTCTCCAAACTTCTCTAAAGCTTTTCGGGCTCTAAAAGTCTTCAAACAGTTCTAAAACCTCTTCCATTAGGTTCAAAAGTTAGAAAATAGTCGAAAATGGTTTTTGGTTCACCTCAAACAGTGAGGTACAACTCAATACAGCTCCATTTCCCCAATGGCCTTGATGGCTCTCCAAACTATCCTGAAGCTTTTCAGGCTCTGAAATTCTTCAAAAAGTTCTAAAACCTCTTCCATTAGGTTTATAAGGTAGAAAATAGTCAAAAATGGTTTTTGTTTCACCTCAAAAAATGAGGTACAACTCAATACAGCTCCATTTCCCCAATGGCCCTAATGGTTATCCAAGCTTCCCTGAAGAAAAAATGGCTATAGAACACATATACTGCCTCTGGAACCTATCCCAAACACTCTAGAATTCTGAGAATAATTTAAATTGACTAATATTTTTCCCAAAAAGGTTCAATATAGGAGAATTTATGGCAAAAACAGTGTTTTTCCCAATGTCACTTAAAAAAGTCCACTAAAAGTGGAGGAACTGCCGATAAGCTCGACAAATTGGCGGTTTCCACCTAAATTGGTGGTGCACTCCATAAATGGTGGAACCATCGGTGGTTATATTAAATGTCAGGTGGGTGGTCACATGAATCACCCTGCACTGACCGCTTGGAAAACCATTACACAACGGTCTTTTAAAACCACTGCATTAAATATTTTGTAGTGCCCACATGTAACGTTTAAACCGTTAGTGGGTGGATAGGTTTAAAATGATGGTTATAATATCTCTTGGTCACGGCGTTGAGCCCTATGGTGAATGGGGGTTGGCCCCCTTTGCCGCCCAATTAGATTATGTTGAAACTTCAAATAAAAATTTGAACACTTATATGTTAAGAACAAAACGCAAGCGGGCCAGTAGAGCGTTGTATTTGCTGAGGGGAGGTTGGGTGTTCTAAACCCCAGCCCTCCATAAATTTATGGTCAATAGTTCCTGGGCCACGTGGCGGCCTCTGGGCCTGCCACGCGGCGACCTACTATTGGTCCTCGTAAACCACAACGAATCACAAAATGCCACTTGTCCTCCAACCATTCATCCAGATGGAATATTCCATGGAATATTTTGAGAAATATTCTCAAAATATTATTTTTTTAATATTTTCCAAAGTCAAAGTCAACCTTGGTCAAACTGGATTTTAGAAGGTTACTGAAAACTTCAAACCTGCATATCTTTCACATACGATGTCAGATTTGAGTGCCATTCATTGTGCCAGGATCACAGCGACGAGGTCTATCTGGTCATTCAGGTTGCAAGTGATTTTGAACACTTTAAATTTTGAGCTTTTTCCATAGCTCGGACTTGAGCTCCTGATCACACCTCCCAAATGAGAAGATTTTGGACCCCAAAAGCTCACTGAAATGCTGAAACTAAAATGCACAAAAAATGAGAGAATAACAACATCCTCTTCTCTTCAGCCTCCAAAAATTTTCCTTGCATGGAAAATGAATTTGAAACTTCAACTAGAAAGAAATTCACTCTTCCTTTCACTGATGCTTATCCTCCGGTCAAGAGCTACTTTTCTTGCACTCACACAGCAAATTACTGGTGAGAAAATTGCAGAAGTAATATGAACATCAAGTCCTAAATGGACTACAAGCTTCTTGTAAAATCTTGTCACAAGAATGCACATCAATCTTGAAACAAAAATCTCATGCAAAATTTGAAATGAAGATCACCTCTTTGCTCCTTCAAAGCATCGACTGTCAGCTTTCTGTAACATAAAATATATGGTAATCGTCTTTTCACAATGGTTTATCCATCTATCAATCTACAATCGACAACACCTTTGACTCAAGCATAAGTCGTGCAACATACGACATCAACAACAAGTTGACATGAAATGTGCTATACAATTGACACAACCATCAATGTAAAAAGTGTGCCCACAATCGACACAAGTCGAAAAATATGTGTGACACAATCGACACAAGTCGATAAACAACAAGATACATCTTTACAATCACATGTGTATGTATCAATGTACAATGAACCTATATATAGTTCGCTAATTACACATACAACCTCTATGCACATGTGCAACTTCAACTCTTCTTTTCAAATACCAACAAGTACATCATCCCAAAAAAAACATGTGGGTGACTAAGAGCTGAACTTAAAGACATTGCTGCAATATAATTGAGTATCATACTCATCTTTTACACCTCCATGGTGAAATTTTTCAACAACAAAGAAATTCCTTCAACTGAAACTGCTTTTACATGCAATCTTGCATCAAACTTTTCAACTTAAATACATGCATACAAAATCTGAAATTTGCAAGTACAAAATGAGTATGACTTACTGCATTAAGAAGTTAATCCAATTTGTACCAAGCCAAATCCATGGCATCTTTTGTTGCAACAACATTTCTTCATGTGAATCTTCCATATTCACATCAATAATGGAATCCAGAGATCCACTTGCGCCAATCTTTTTGTCCTCTAGCTGCATGTGCTTTGGACGACTTGTTGGATGCAAATTCCAACAATGAGCAACATCATGTCCCTTCTTTTGACAAAATGTGCAACTCTTATGCACTTTTTGTGAAAGTTTTCTTTGCCTCTTCTGCTTCCTATGTGTTTTCTTTTCAACTAGCATCTTGAAGCAACATAGTTAAATCCACCACAAAATGTGCAACAAAACTTTCTTTCATTTGAACAAGAAAAATTATCATTCTTTGATGAAACATAATCAAATTGATCATGTGAATAATTATACCTCTTTTTCTGCATGGAATGTCCATCCTTTTTGTCTTCGAAAAACGATGAACTAGTAGAGGAGACAACTTTCTTTTTCAGACTTTCATCACTTTTCTTGTCTTGAAAACTGTTTACATTTGCATGCTTACCATAAGCGACATGTTTACCCTCTACTTGCTGTAATGATTGCTTAAAAAAATGGCAATCATCCTTAAAACAATTTTGACATATGTGCATTTTAGAACTTGGAATAAAGGTTCTCTTTAAATTTGCATCACATGCATTCAAGGATTTGGATTCTTCACCATTAAACTACTCATATCCAAGACCAACATTCTTGGGTTGCTCCACAACCGAAATAGGGTCAACCATGCCTTTTACATGCTTTATCATACCTTTGCCTTCATGATAGCCCATCTTAAACATTAATTTTGACCCTATACCCCTTGTATGTTTTTCAAAAGAACCAACACACTTTTCAATTGAGGAAATTGAAGACAAGTTGGAATGGTTTACCTCTTCCTCAGGCATTTTCTTGGACAAAGCTTCTTGAGCTTGAAGGATTTTTTTTTCCATGTCATGCAGTCTTTGGAGAATCGTTTCCTTCTCTTCCTTCATGGCTAACAATTGTGCATGAAGCTTAACACTTTATGTTTGATCCTCAATTAGAATCTGCACCATGTCCTTCACTTTAATGAACTCATTCTTCATGTCATCATTGAATAATCTCATGAAGGAGGAAACTTCACTTGTAGAAGAAGTTGACATTATGTAAATGGTCAAATTAACAAAAGGAACTTCCAAAGAAAAGTTCTCAAAGCTTTCAAACAAATGACAAGCTTTTAACCAAATGGATGTAAAGACCCCTTCTTATTCAAGCAGCCATAAAACACAAACTTCAATAGCTTTTGTAGCAAACACTAATCAAGTGGGTTTGTTTTCCAAAGATAATATTGAGGTACTTTGGGATAAGGGAATAGCCTAAAACTCTTTCCAAGACTTAGCTATCAACGACTATCTTTTCAACTCAAGCAAACTCATGCAAAATGGGTATAGGGTTACTGATAACGGAAGTATTTGTTAAAAACTCAAAAACATACAAGGGGTATAGGGTCCAAATTAAAAACAAGTATACTTCCATTCTTATAAATATGTTCAAAACTGTTTGAAGACTTAAATAACATTATACTTAATAATCTGATCTATACTGGAAAAAGCTCAAAATTACTATTATATGAAAAAACAAATACTATAATAGTTACTTATACCATCTTGGATTATCTTGTATTATCAGTATCTGAGGAATCTGATTGGAATATTCCCTGGATATTTTGCATTAACAAATGCTTCCATTTTCAGATCAGATGGTATAAGAGCTCAAGTTGAGCATTTTTTTTTGTGCAAAGAATATTACCATATATTTGATGTTACAGGAAGCTTAGTAACTTGGTCCATTTTCAAATAAGATAATCCAAGATTACCATTGTGATCAGGAGCTCAAGTCCTAGCTATGGAAAGGATTTTTTAGCTCCTCTGAAGCTTTTCGGGTTGTAGAAGTCCTCAAAAAGTTTTTAGACCTCTTCCATTAGGTTCAAAAGGTAGAAAATAGTCGAAAATGGTTTTTGGTTCACCTCAAACAGTGAGGTACAACTCAATACAACTCCATTTCCCCAAAAAGGTTCAATATAGGAGAAGTTATGGCAAAAACAATATTTTTCCCAATGTCACTTAAAAAAATCCACTAAAAGTGGAGGAATGGTAGATAATCTCGAAAAATTGGAGGTTTCATCCTAAATTGGTGGCGCGCTCCATAAGTTGAAAAGCTTCAGGGAAGTTTGGAGAGCCATCAGGGCCATTGGGGAAATGGAGTTGTATTGAGTTGTACCTCATTGTTTGAGGTGAACCAAAAACCATTTTTGACTATTTTCTACCTTGTAAACCTAATGGAAGAGGTTTTAGAACTGTTTGAATACTTTCAAAGCCCGAAAAGCTTCAACGAAGTTTGGAGAGCCATCAGGGCCATTGGGGAAATTGAGCTGTATTGAGTTGTACCTCACTGTTTGAGGTGAACCAGAAACCATTTTCGACTATTTTCTATATTCTAAACCGAATGGAAGAGGTTTCAAAACTCTTTGAAGAAATTTAGAGCCTGAAAAGCTTCAGGGAAGTTTGGAGAGCCATTAGGGCCATTGGGGAAATGGAGCTGTATTGAGTTGCACCTCACTGTTTGAGGTTAACCAAAAACCATTTTCGACTATTTTCTACCTTTTGAACCTAATGGAAGAGGTTTCAGAACTGTTTGAGGACTTATATAGCCTGAAAAGCTTCAGAGGAGTTCAAAGAGCCATCAGGGCCTTGAAGGAGATGGCACTGTATTTGGTAATTTTTCACTGTTTAGTGTAAATGGAAAGGAATTTTTAGCTTTTTCATATCTTCTGATTCTGTATTTACAGTCAGATTTGCCTATTGAGGCACTTTTAAACTTGTATTAGCATTTTGGAGCATTTTAATATAAGAGGACAAGCCAATTTGGGAGGCTTGATCTAACAGACGTAGCCCAGGAGGGTATAAGTCTATTAGTCATATGTCAAATGTTATAATTCAGAGGAGACCTAATAGCCCTGAGGTATAAAATCGCTTGCAACATGAACGATCGGATAGACCTCGTCGCTGTGATCCTGGCGCCACGAACGACACTCAAATTCAACATCGTAGTGAAAGTTATGCAGGTTTGAAGTTTTCAGTAACCTTCAAAAATCCAGTTTGACCAAGGTTGACTTTGAATTTGGAAAATATTAAAAAAATAATATTCCTTGGAATATTTTGAGAATATTCCTCAAAATATTCCCCAAAATATTCCATGGAATATTCCATCTGGACGAATGGTTGGAGGACAAGCGGCATTCTGTGATTCGTTGTGGTTTACGTGGACCAATAGTAGGTCGCCACGTGGTAGGCCCGAAGGCCGCTATGTGGCCCAGGAACTATTGACCAAAAATTTATGGAGGGCCGGGGTTTCGAACACCCGACCTCCCCTCAGCAAATACAACGCTCTACCAGCCCGCCTACATTTGGTTCTTAACATATAAGTGTTCAAAGTTTTATTTGAAGTTTCAACAGAATTTCATTGGGCAGCAAAGGGGGCTAGCCCCCATTCACCATAGGAATTGTAACCGTGACCAAGGGCTATTATAACCGTCGGTTTAAACCTATCCACCCGCTAACAGTTAAACGTTACATGTGGCCACTACAAAATATTTAATGAAGTTGTTTTAAAATACCATTGTGTAATGGTTTTCCAGACGGTCAGTGCGGGGTGAGTCATGTGACCACCCGCCTGACATTTAATATAACCATTGATGGTTCTGCCATTTATGGAGCGCACCACCAATTCAGGCGGAAACCACCAATTTTTCGAGCTTATCTGCAGTTCCTCCACTTTTAGTGGAGTTTTTTAAGTGACATTGGGTAAAATATTGTTTTTGCCATCACTTCTCCAATATTGAACCTTTTTGGGAAAAATATTAGTCAATTTCGACTATTCTCAGCATTATGGAGTGTTTGGGACAGGTTCCAAAGGTAGCACAGGTGTTTTTCAGCTATGTTTTCTTCAGGGAAGTTTGAAGAGCCACTAGGGCCATTGGGGAAATGGAGTTGTATTGAGTTGTACCTCACTGTTTGAGGTGAACCAGAAACCATTTTCGACTATTTTCTACCTTATGAACCTAATGGAAGACGTTTCAGAACTATTTTAGGACTTCTGTAGCCCGAAAAACTTCAGAGGAGTTCAAAGAGCCATCAAGGACTTGCTGAAGAAGGCACTGTATTTGGTAATTTATCACTGTTTAGTGTATATGGAAAGGAATTTTTAGCATTTTCATGTCTTCTGATTCTGTATTTACAGTCATATTTGCCTATTGAGGCACTTTTAAACTTGTATTAGCATTTTGGATCATTTTAATACAAGAGGACAAGCCAATTTGGGAGGCTTGGCCTAGCAGACGTAGCCCAGGAGGGGTGAACTACTCACCAAATATCTGAGTTATGTTATGTTGAAGTTATTATGCTATGTATTTTTGATATGATATGTTAAACAGTAAAAATGATTAACATTCCCTCACACATAAACTTAGAAACAGTTACCAAATACACTTTGTTTAAGTTGCAACTCATGGGAAACACTTTGCACACTTATTTAAATGGAAATGGATACTTTGCATTAACAAATACTTCCATTTTCAGATCTGAATGGAAGCCAGTCATATTTTTTTGAGTCTTATGTGTAAGGGTATTTGTTAATGAAAATCACTTATATTAAAATGATTTATATTAGGGGTGAGTCAAAACTTAAAATATGACGATGAACTAGTAGAGGAGACCACTTTCTTTTTCAGACTTTCATCAATTTTCTTGTCTTGAAAACTATTTACATTTGCATGCTCACCATAAGCAACATGTTTACCCTCTACTTGCTGCAATGATGGCCTAAAACAATGGCAATCATCCTTAAAACAATTTTTACATATGTGCATTTTAGAACTTGTAATAAAGGTTCTCTTTAAATTTGCATCATATGCATTCAAGGATTTGGATTCTTAGCCATTAAACTACTCATATCCAAGACCAGCACTATTGGGTCACTCCACAACTGAAATAGGGTCAACCATGCCTTGTGCATGCTTTCCCAAACCTTTGCCTTCATGATAGCCCATCTTAAACATTAATTTGGACCCTATACCCCTTGTATGTTTTTCAAAAGAACAAACACACTTTTCAATTGAGGAAATTGAAGACAAAAATGATGGACATTCCATGCAAAAAAAGAGGTATAATTATTCACATGATCAATTTGATTATGTTTCAGCAAAGAATGATAATTTTTCTTGTTCAAATGAAAGAAATTTTCGTTGCACATTTTGTGGTGAATTTAACCATGTTGCTTCAAGATGCCGGTTGAAAAAGAAAGCACACAAGAAGCATAAGAGGCAAAGAAAACTTTCACAAAAAGTGCATAAGAGTTTCACATTTTTTCAAAAGAAGGGACATGATGTCTCTCATTGTTGGACTTGCATCCAACAAATCGTCCAAAGCACATGCAGCTAGAGGACAAAAAGATTCGTGCAAGTTGATCTCTGGATTCCATTATCAATGTGAATATGGAAGATTCACATGAAGAAATGTTGTTGCAACAAAAGACACCATCGAGTTTACTTCGTAGGAAGTGGATTAACTTCTTAATGCAGTAAGTCATACTCATTTTGTACATGCAAATTTCAGATTTTGTATGCATGTATTTCAGTTGAAAATTTTGATGCAAGATTGCATGTAAAAGCAGTTTCAGTTGAAGGAATTTCTTTGTTGTTGCAAAATTTCGCCATGGAGGTGTAAAAGATGAGTATGATACTCACTTATATTGTAGCATTGTCTTTAAGTTCAGCTCTTAGTCACCCACATGTTTTTTTTGGGATGATGTACTTGTTGGTATTTGAAAAGAAGAGTTGAAGTTGCACATGTACATAGAGGTTGTATGTGTAATTAGCGAACTGAATATAGGTTCATTGTACATTGATACATACACATGTGATTTTAAAGATGTATCTTGTTGTTTATTGACTTGTGTCGATTTTGTCACACATGTTTGTCGACTTGTGTCGATTGTGGGCACACTTTTTACATTAATGGTTGTGTCAATTGTATAGCACATTTCATGTCAACTTGTTGCTGATGTCGTATGTTGCATGACTTATGCTTGAGTCAAAGGTGTTTTTGATTGTGGATTGATAGATGGATACACCATTGTGCAAAGAAGATTACCATATATTTGATGTTACAGGAAGCTGGCGATCAATGCTTTGAAGGAGCAAAGAGGTGATCTTCATTTCAAATTTTGCATGGGATTTTTGTTTCAAGATTGATGTGCATTCTTGTGACTGGATTTTACAAGAAGCTTGTATTCCATTTAAGACTTGATTTTCAGATTACTTCGGCAATTTTCTTGCCATTAATTTGTTGAATGAGTGCAAGAAAATCAGCTCTTGACCAGAGGATAAGCATCAGTGAAAGGAAGAGTGAATTTCTTTCTAGTTGAAGTTTCAAATTCATTTTCCATGCAAGGAAAATCTTTGGAGGCTGAAGAGAAGAGGATGTCGTTATTCTCTCATTTGCTATACATTTCAGTTTCAGCATTTCAGTGAGCTTTTGGGGTCCAAAAGCTTCTCATTTGGGAGGTGTGATCAGGAGCTCAAGTCCGAGCTATGGAAAAAGCTCAAAATTGAAAGTTTTCAAAATCAATTGCAACCTGAACGACCAGATATACCTCGTCGTTGCGATCTTGGCGCCGTGAACGACACTCAAATCCAACATCGTATGTGAAATTTATGCAGACTTGAAGTTTTCAGTAACCTTCAAAAATCCAGTTTGACCAAGGTTGACTTTGACTTTGGAAAATATTAAAAAATAATATTCCTTGGAATATTCTGAGAATATTCCATGGAATATTCCATCTAGACGAATGGTTGGAGGGTCGGGGTTTCGAACACTCGACCTCCCCTCAGCAAATACAGTGCTCTACCGGGCCACCTGCGTTTGGTTCTTAACATATAAGTGTTCAAATTTTTATTTGAAGTTTCAACAAAATTCATTGGGCAGCAAAGTGGGCCAACCCCCATTTACCATAGGACTTGGCACCGTGACCAAGGACTATTATAACCATCAGTTTAAACCTATCCACCCGCTAAGGGTTTAAACGTTACATGTGGCCACTACAAAATATTTAATGCAGTGGTTTTAAAAGACCATTGTGTAATGGTTTTCCAGGCGGTCAGTGTGGGGTGAGTCATGTGACCACCTGCCTGACATTTAATATAACCACCGACGATTCCACCATTTATGGAGCACGCTACCAATTCAGGCTGAAACCGCCAATTTGTCGAGATTATCTACAGTTCCTCCACTTTTAGTGGAGTTTTTTAAGTGATATTGGGTAAAATACTATTTTTACAATAACTTCTCCAATATTGAACCTTTTTGGGAAAAATCTTAGTCAATTTTGATTATTCTTATCATTCTGGAGCTTTGGGACAGGTTCTAGAGGCAACAGAGGTGTCCCACAGCCATTTTTTCTTCAGGGAAGTTTGAAGAGCCACCATGGACACCTTTCCATTTACACTAAACAGTGAAAAATTACCAAATACAGTGCCTTCTCCTTCAAGGCCCTAGTGGCTCTTTGAACTCCTCTAAAGTTTTTCGGGCTGTAGAAGTCCACAAACAGTGGCTCTTAAAACTTCCCTGAAGAAAAAATGGCTGCAGAACACCTTTTCTGCCTTTGGAACCTGTCCCAAAATCTCCAAAATGCTGAGAATAGTCAAAATTGACGAAGATTTTTCCCAAAAAAGTTCAATATCGGAGAAGTTATGGAAAAAACAGTATTTTACCCAATATCACTTTAAAAACTCCCTTAAAAGTGGAGGAATTGCAGATAAGATCGACAAATTGGCGGTTTCCGCCTGAATTGGTGGCGTGCTCCATAAATGGTGGAACCGTCGGTGGTTATATTAAATTTCAGGCGGGTGGTCACATGACTCACCCCGCACTGACCACTTGGAAAACCGTTACACAACGGTCTTTTAAAACCACCGCATTAAATATTTTGTAGTGGCCACATGTAACGTTTAAACCGTTAGCGAGTGGATAGGTTTAAACCGACGATTATAATAGCCCTTGGTCACGGTGCCGAGTCTTATGGTGAATGGGGGCTGGCCCCCTTTGTCGCCCAATGAAATTCTGTTGAAACTTCTAATAAAAATTTGAACACTTATATGTTAAGAACCAAACGAAGGCGGGCTGGTAAAGCATTGTATTTGCTGAGGGGAGGTCTGGTGTTCGAAACCCCATCCCTCCAACCATTTGTCCAAATGGAATATTCCATGGAATATTTCGAGGAATATTCTCGAAATATTCCAAGGAATACTCCATCTGGACGAATGGTTGGAGGGACAGGGTTTTGAACACCCGCATTGTATTTGGTAATTTTTCACTGTTTAGTGTAAATGGAAAGGCATTTTTAGCTTTTTCATATCTTATGATTCTGTATTTACAGTCATATTTGCCTATTGAGGCACTTTTAAACTTGTATTAGCATTTTGGAGCATTTTAATACAAGAGGATAAGCCAATTTGGGAGGCTTTCTCCAGCAGACGTAGCCCAGGAGGGGTGAACTGCTCACCAAATATCTAAGTCATGTTATGCTGAAGTCATTTTGTTGTGTATTTCTGATTTAATATGTTAAAAAAAAGCTTAATTAGCATTCCCTCACACATAAGGCTCAGAAAACATATCAAAAAAACTTTGTTTAACCTGCAACTCATGGGGAACATTTTGCACATTTAATTAAATGGAAATGGATACTTTGAAAATTTACCAAATACAGGTCGGGTGTTCAAAACCCCGACCCTCCAACCATTCGTCCAGATGGAATAGTATTCCTTGGAATATTTTGAGAATATTCCTCGAAATATTCCCAAGAATATTCCATGGAATATTCCATCTAGACGAATGGTTGGAGGGCCAGGGTTTCGAACACTCAACCTCCCCTTAGCAAACACAGCGCTCTACCGGCCCACCTACGTTTGGTTCTTAACATATAAGTGTTCAAATTTTTATTTGAAGTTTCAACAGAATTTCATTGGGCAGTAAAGGGGGCCATCCCCCATTCACCATAGGACTCGGTACCATGACCAAGGGCTATTATAATCGTCGGTTTAAACCTATCCACCTGCTAACGGTTTAAACGTTACATGTGGCCACTACAAAATATTTAATGTGGTGGTTTTAAAAGAACATTGTGTAACGGTTTTCCAGGCGGTCAGTGCGGGGTGAGTCATGTGACCACCCACCTAACATTTAATATAACCACTGACGGTTCTGCCATTTATGGAGTGCGCCACCAATTCAGGCGAAAACCGCCAATTTTTCGAGATTATCTGCAGTTCCTCCACTTTTAGTGGAGTTTTTTAAGTGATATTGGGTAAAATACTGTTTTTTCCATAAATTCTCCAATATTGAACCTTTTTGGGAAAAATCTTAGTCAATTTCAACTATTCTCAGCATTCTGGAGTTTTGGGATAGGTTCCAGAGGCAGCAGAGGTGTTCTACAGCCATTTTTTCTTCAGGGAAGTTTTCTTCAAGGCCCTGGTGGTTCTTTGAACTCCTATGAAGTTTTTTGGGCTGTAGAAGTCCTCAAACAGTTCTGAAACCTATTCCATTAGCTTCAGAAGGTATAAAATAGTCAAAAATGGTTTTTGGTTCACCTCAAACAGTGAGGTACAACTCAATACAGCTCCATTTCCCCAATGGCCCTGGTGGCTCTTCAAACTTCCCTGAAGAAAAAATGGTTGCATAACACCTCTGCTGCCACTGGAACCTGTCCCAAAACTCTAGAATGTTGAGAATAGTCGAAATTGACTAATATTTTTCCCAAAAAGGTTCAATATTGGAGAAGTAATGGCAAAAATAGTATTTTACCCAATATCACTTAAAAAACTCCACTAAAAGTGGAGGAACTACAGATAAGCTCAGAAAATTGGCGGTTTTCACCTGAATTGGTGGCGTGCTCCATAAATGGCAGAATCTTCTGTGGTTACATTAAATGTCAGGCGGGTGGTCACATGACTCACCCCACACTGACCGCCTGGAAAACCATTGCACAACGGTCTTTTAAAACCACCGCATTAAATATTTTGTAGTGGCCACATGTAACGTTTAAACCATTAGTGGGTGGATAGGTTTAAACTAACGGTTATAATAGCCCTTGGTCACAGCGCCGATTCCTATGGTGAATGGGGGCTAGTCCCCTTTGCCACCCAATGAAATTCCGTTGAAACTTCAAATAAAACTTTGAACACTTATATGTTAAGAACCAAATGCAGGCGGGCTGGTAGAGCACTATATTTTCTAAGGGGAGGTTAGGTGTTCGAAACCCCGCCCCTCCATAAATTTTTTGTCAACAGTTTCTGGGACACGTGGCAGCCTCCGAGCCTGCCACGTGGCGACCTACTATTAGTCCACGTAAACCACAACGAATCACAAAATGCCACTTTTCCTCCAACCATTTGTCTAGATGGAATATTCCATGGAATGTTTTGAGGAATATTCTCGAAATATTCCAAGGAATATTCTTTTTTAATATTTTCCAAAGTCAAAGTCAACCTTGGTCAAACTGGATTTTTAAAGGTTACTGAAAACTTAAAACCTGCATAACTTTCACATACGATGTCGGATTTGAGTGTCGTTTGCGGCACCAAGATCACAATGACGAGGTATATCCGGTCGTTCAAGTTGCAAGTGATTTTGAACACTTTCATTTCTAAGCTTTTTCCATAGCTCGGACTTGAGCTCCTAATCACACCTCCTAAATGAGAAGCTTTTTGACCCCAAAAGCTCTCTGAAATGCTAAAACTGAACTATACAGAAAATGAGAGAATAAAAACATCCTCTTCTCTTCAGCCTCTAAAAACTTTCTTTGTATGGAAAATGAATTTGAACTTCAACTAGAAAGAAATTCATTCTTCCCTTCATTGATGCTTATCCTCCTATCAAGAGCTGCTTTTTTTTTCACTCACTTAGCAAATTACTGGCGAGAAAATTGCAGAAAGAATCTGAACATCGTGTCCCAAATGGACTACAAGCTTCTTGCAAAAACCTATCACAAGAATGCACATCAATCTTGAAACAAAAATCTCATGCAAACTTTGAAATGAATATCACCTCTTTGCTCCTTCAAAGCATTGATTGTCAGCTTCCTATAACATCAAATATATGGTAATCCTCTTTGCACGTCGTTGTATCCATATATCGATCCAATTGACAACACATTTAACTCAAGAATAAGTCATGCAACATGCGACATCAATAATAAGTTGACATGAAATGTGCTATACAATTCACACAACAATCAATGTAAAAATTGTGCCCACAATCGACACAAGTCGACAAACATGTGTGACAAAATGGACACAAGTTGTTAAAGTATTTGGTTATGTTTTTGAGTCTTATGTGTAAGGGTATAAAAAGGATGAAAGATGGAAGTATTGGTTAATGCAAAGTATATTTGTTAATACCCTTACACATAAGACTCAAAAACATATGACTGACTTATGGTATAAATGGAAGTAAAAACCATTTATAAAATGACTGTCAAAACATTTTAATATAAGTGATTTGCATTAAAAAATACCCTTACACATATGACGGTCATTAACTGATCTGAAAAATGGAAGTATTTGTTAATGCAAAGTATCCATTTCCATTTAAATAAGTGTGAAAAGTGTTTCCCATGAGTTGCAGGTTAAACAAAGTGTATTTGGTAACTATTTCTGAGTTTATGTGTGAGGGAACTCATATATTTGGTGAGCAGTTCACCCCTCCTAGGCTACGTCTGCTAGACCAAGCCTCCCAAATTGGCTTTTCCTCTTGTATTAAAATTCTCCAAAATGATAATACAAGTTTAAAAGTACCTCAATAGGAAAATATGACTGTAAATAAAGAATCAGAAGACATGAAAATGCTAAAAATGCCTTTCCATATACACTAAACAATGAAATATTACCGAATACAGTGCCTTCTTCAACAAGGCCCTGATGGCTCTTTGAACTCCTCTAAAGCTTTTGGGTTGTGGGAGTCCTCAAATAGTTTTCAAACCTCTTCCATTAGGTTCAAAAGGTAGAAAATAGTCGAAAATGGTTTTTGGTTCACCTCAAACAATGAGGTACAACTCAATACAGCTCCATTTCCCTAATGGCCTTAGTGGCTCTTCAAACTTCCCTGAAGAAAAAATAGATACAGAACACCTTTGATACCTCTGGAACCTATCCCAAACACTCCATAATGCTGAGAATAGTCGAAATTGACTAAGAATTTTCCCAAAAAGGTTCAATATTGGAGAAATTATGGCAAAAACAGTATTTTACCCAATGTCACTTAAAAAACTCCACTAAAAGTGGAGGAATTGCAGATAAGCTCGACAAATTGGCGGTTTTCAACTGAATTGGTGGTGCGCTCCATAAATGGTGGAGCCGTCAGTGGTTATATTAAATGTCAGGTGGGTGGTCACATGACTCACCCCGCACTGACCGCCTGGAAAATCGTTACACAACGGTCTTTTAAAACCACCGCATTAAATATTTTGTAGTGGCCACATGTAATGTTTAAACCGTTAGTGGGTGGATAGGTTTAAACTGATGGTTATAATAGCCCTTGGTCATGGCACTGAGTCCTATGGTGAATGGGGGCTGGCCCTTAGGGACTGGCCCCCTTTTCCGCCCAATGAAATTCTGTTGAAACTTCAAATAAAAATTTGAACACTTATATGTTAAGAACCAAATGCAGGCGGGCTGATATAGCACTGTATTTGCTGAGGGGATGTCGGGTGTTCGAAACCCCGACCCTCCATAAAAAAATTTTCAACAGTTCCTAAGCCACGTGGCAGCGTCAGGACCTGCCACATGATGACCTACTATTGGTCCACGTAAACCACAACGAATCACAGAATGCCACTTGTCCTCCAACCATTCGTCTAGACAGAATATTCCATGGAATATTTTGAGAAATATTGTCAGAATATTCCAAGGAATATTCTTTTTTTAATATTTTCCAAAGTCAAAGTCAACCTTGGTCAAACTGGATTTTTTATTACTAAAAACTTCAACCGGATTTGAGTGTCGTTCACAGTGCCAGGATCGAAGTGACGAGGTATATCCAGTCGTTTAGGTTGAAAGTGATTTTGAACACTTTCAATTTTGAGCTTTTTCCATAGCTCGGACTTGAGCTCCTGATCACACCTCCCAAATGAGAATATTTTGGACCCCAAAAGCTCACTAAAATGCTGAAACTGAACTGTACAGAAAATGAGAGAATAACAACGTCCTCTTCTCTTCAGCCTCTAAAAACTTTCTTTGTATGGCAAATGAATTTGAACTTCAACTAGAAAGAAATTCATTCTTCCCTTCATTGATGCTTATCCTCCTATCAAGAGTTGTTTTTTTTTTTTTTGCACTCACTCAGTAAATTACTGGTGAGAAAATTGTAGAAATAATCTGAACATCATGTCCCAAATGGACTGCAAGCTTCTTGCAAAAACCTATCATAAGAATTCACATCAATCTTGAAACAAAAATCTCATGCAAAATTTGAAATGAAGATCACCTCTTTCCTCCTTCAAAGCATTGATTGTCAGCTTCCTGTAACATCAAATATATCGGAATCATCTTTGCACATCGGTGTATCCATATATCGATCCAATTGACAACAATTTTGACTCAAGTATAAGTCGTGCAACATGCGACATCAACAACAAGTTGACATGGAATGTGCTATACAATTGACACAACAATCAATGTAAAAGGTGTGCTCACAATCGACACAAGTCAAGAAACATGTGTGACACAATCGACACAAGTCGATAAACAGCAAGATGCATCTTGACAAGCACATGTGTATGTATCATGTACAATGAAATATTTACAGTTCGCTATTTACGCATACAACTTCTATGTACATGTGAAACTTCAACTCTTCTTTTCAAATACTAACAAGTACATAATTCCCAATAACATGTGGGTGAATATAAGAGCTGAACTAAAATAAATTGCTGCAATATAAGTGGGTATCATACTCATCTTCTGAACCTCCATTGTGAAATTTTGCAACAACAAAGAAATTCCTTCAAACTAAAATTGATTTTACATGCAATCTTGCATCAACTTTTCAACTGAAATACATGCATACCAATCGGAAATTTACATGTACAAAATGAGTATGACTTACTGCATTAATAAGTTAATCCACTTCCTACCAAGCCACCTCCATGGTGTCTTTTCTTGCTGCGAAATTTCTACATGTGAATCTTCCATTTCCACATCGATAATGGAATCCATAGATCCACTTGCACCAATCTTTTTGTCCTCTAGCTGCATGTGCTTTGGACGACTTGTTGGATGAAAAGTCCAACAATGAGAGACATCATGTCCCTTCTTTTGAAAAAATGTGCAACTCTTATGCACTTTTTGTGAAAGTTTTCTTTGCCTCTTCTACTTCCTGTGTGCTTTCTTTTTTAACCATCATCTTGAAGTAACATGATTAAATCCACCACAAAATGTGCAACAAAAATTTCTTTCATTTGAACAAGAAAAAATATCATCTTTGCTGAAACATAATCAAATTGATCATGTGAATAATTATACTTCTTGTGCTATTTAGAATGTCCATCCTTTCTATCTTCATGAGACGATGAACTAATAGAGGCTACAGCTTTCTTTTTCAGATTTACATCACAGTTCTTGTCTTGAAAACTGTTTGAACTTGAATGCTCGTCATAAGCGACATGTTTACCCTCTACTTGCAGCAATGAAGGCTTAAAACAATGACAATCATCCTTAAAACAATTTTGACATATATGCAGAAGTTGGAATAAAGGTTCTCTTTAAATTTGCATCACAAACATGTGTTACACAATCGACACAAGTCGATAAAAAACAAGATACATCTTGACAAGCACATGTATATGTATCATGTACAATGAACTAATTACAGTTCGCTATTTACACATACAACTTCTATGTACATGTGCAACTTCAACTCTTCTTTTCAAATACCAACAAGTACATAATTCCCAATAACATGTGGGTGACTATTAGAGCTGAACTAAAAGACATTGCTGCAATATAAGTGAGTATCATACTCATCTTTTACACCTCCATGGCGAAATTTTGCAACAACAAAGTAATTCCGTCAAACTGAAACTGCTTTTACATGCAATCTTGCATCAACTTTTCAACTGAAATACATGCATACCAATCGGAAATTTACATGTACAAAATGAGTATGACTTACTGCATTAAGAAGTTAATCCACTTCCTACCAAGCCACCTCCATGGTGTCTTTTCATGCTGCAACATTTCTACATGTGAATCTTTCATTTCCACATCGATAATGGAATCCATAGATCCACTTGCGCCAATATTTTTGTCCTCTAGTTGCATGTGCTTTGGAGTACTTGTTGAATGCAAAGTCCAAAAATGAGAGACATCATGTCCCTTATTTTGACAAAATGTGCAACTCTTATGCACTTTTTGTGAAAGTTTTATTTTCCTCTTCTGCTTCCTGTGTGCTTTCTTTTTCAACCAGCATCTTGAAGCAACATGGTTAAATCCACCACAAAATGTGAAACAAAACTTTCTTTCATTTGAAAAAGAAAAATTATCATTCTTTGCTGAAACATAATCAAATTGATCATGTGAATAATTATATCTCTTGTGCTATTTATAATGTCCATCCTTTCTGTCTTCATGAGACGATGAACTAATAGAGGCTATAGCTTTCTTTTTCAGACTTACATCACAGTTCTTGTCTTGAAAACTGTTTGAACTTGAATGCTCACCATAAGCGGCATGTTTACCATCTACTTGCTGCAATGGAGGCTTAAAACAATGGCAATGATCCTTAAAACAATTTTGACATATATGCATTTTCGAACTTGGAATAAAGGTTCTCTTTAAATTTGCATTACATGCATTAAAGGATTTGGAGTCTTCGCCATTAAACTGCATATAACCAAGACCAACATTCTTGGGTTGCTCCACAACCGAAATAGGGTCAACCATGCCTTGTGCATGCTTTCCCAAACCTTTTTCTTCATGATAGCCCATTTTAACCATTAATTTGGACCCTATACCCCTTTTATGTTTTTCAAAAGAACCAACACACTTTTCAATTGAGGAAATTGAACACAAGTTGGAATCATTTACCTCTTCCTAATGCTTGTTCTTGGACAAAGCTTCTTGAGCTTGAAGGAGTTGTTTCTCCATGTCATGCAGTATTTGGAGAATTGTTTCCTTCTCTTCCTTCATGGCTAACAATTTTGCATAAAGCTTAGCACTTTCTCTTTGATCCTCAATCAAAATCTGCACCATGTCCTTCACCTTAATGAACTCGTTCTTCATGTCATCATTGAAGAATCTCATGAAGAAGGAAACTTCGCTTGTGGAAGAATTTTTCATTGTGTAAATGGTCAAATTAACAAAAGGAACTTCCAAAGAAAAGTTCTCAAAGCTTTCAAACAAATGACAATATTTTAACCAAATGGCCTTAAAGACCCCTTCTTATTCAAGCAACCATAAAACACAAACTACAATAGCTTTTGTAGCAAACACTTGTTAAAGTCAACATAATGAGCTGTTATGGTGAAGTGCACATGCACTTTCTTGAGACTTGTAAATTAGCATCCTTGCAAATCCATCCAAGTGGATATGGCTTTGGATGATGTATGGTCTCAAGTTTCAGCTTCTTGACTAAGTCTTCTGAGATGAGATTTGCTTGTGACCCACTATCAAATAGTGTGTCTATCTTTGTGTGTTTGGCTATTATCCTCACATGAAACAGCTCTATCCTCCTCTTTTCGTTTTGAGCTTCTATGTGATAGTTTAAAGTGCTAGAAATGGGATTTGTTTCATTTACAATCTCTTTCCCCTTTATGTTCTTTAGTACCATGGCTATGCTTTTAGTTTCACCACCTGATTTAGACCCTAAGTCTTGTTCAAAAGTTGCAACAGTTTTTCCCTTTTCTTTGGCCTTATATTTGTTTTTAAATTTCTCTAGTTTCAACTCTGGATGAAGTTTTTAGCAATGGTCTTCATCGTGGCTTGTTTTGGAATGGGTTTTACAAAAGAAATTTCCTTTTTCTTTCCTAGAGTTTGCATTTCTTTTCCTCCCTTTCAACACTTAATTAAATGGAAATGAATACTTTGAAAAACAGTACAAATACTTTCATTTTCACACATTAAGTTGTTTGTCGACTTTGAACATAACAGAAGATAGCCACCTTTCAGTAAAAATGGTTTATTTATACCCTTAAACATAAGACTTATATTAGAGGAGACAGTTTCTAGTATAATTCACATGAAAAATATGTCTATTATGTCAGATCAGGGACTTGGGATGTTAATGTGATCGGAAAAACATCTTAAGTTATTTGGGATTCATTATAAGAAGATTACCATATATTTGATGTTATAGGAAGCTTAGTAACTTGGTCCATTTTCAGATAAGATAATCCAAGATTACCATTGTGATCAGGAGCTCAAGTCCAAGCTATGGAAAAAGCTTAAAATATTAGACATAAAGTCAAACAGTTATAAGGTGATGATAATAGTAGGTTGCCACGTGGCAGGCCCAGAGGATACTTGGGATATTTATAAAACCCAAGTAAGATAAGCTCTATAATTATTTTTAAGATACTTGGATGTTATTAAGTTAAAACATCCCAAGTATAATAATCTTATCTGATCTGAAAATGGAAGTATTTGTTAATGCAAAGTATCCATTTCCATTTAATTAAATGTGCAAAATGTTCCCCATGAGTTTTCGGTTAAACAAAGTGTTTTTGATATGTTTTTTGAGTCTTATGTGTGAGGGAATGTTAATTAAGTTTGTCGTTTAACATATTAAATCAGAAATACACAGAAAAAAATCTTCAGCATAACATGACTCAGATATTTGGTGAGGGCGCCCAAGGAAACGCGTTCAAGAGGGTTTGGTTGGGTCGGGTCGTACCATGTCATGTGAGGGCGCCCTAGGAAACACGTTTGGGTGGGTCGAGTCGGGTCAGGTCATGTGAGGGCGCCCAAGGAAACACGTTCTGGCGGGTCAGGTTGGTTTGGGTCGGGTCGTCAAGTGAGGGCACCCTATAAGGAAACGCGTTTGTGCAGGTCAAGTGATTGGGTCGTGTGAGGGCATCTTATAAGGAAACACGTTCGGGTGGTTTAGGGCAGGTCAGGTAGGGACGTGTGAGGGTGCCCAAGGAAACGCGTTCGGGCGAGTTGGGTCGGGTCGGTTCGTGTGAGGGCGCCCAGGGAAACACGTCTGGGTGGGTCGGGTCGACTCAGCTCAGGTCGTATGAGGGTGGCCGTATCAAAAAATTCTAAGTTGTGATCTCCTGTGTGTCTTGTGAATGTTTATGTGATCCGTTTTTTGTTTTCTCCCTCGTGCCTTCGCTTGAGCAGGTCGAGTCGTGCCATGTGAGGGTGCCACAGGAAATGCATTCAGGTCATATTGTGTGAGGGAGGTCGTATAAAAAATGCTAAGTTGTGACTACCCATATGCCTTGTGCACGTTCATGCGACTCATTTGTCGTTTTCTTCCTCATGCCTTCGACATTCAAGTTGATCGAGTTGTGTGATATGCCCAAGGAAATGTGTTTGGGTCGGGTTTGGTCGTGCCATACTATGAGGGTGCCCAAGGAAATGTGTTCAGGCAGGTCAGGTCAGGTCTAGTTGTGGATGGCACCCAAGGAATGTGTCAGGGTTGTGTGAGGGCGCCCAAGGAAATGCGTTCAGGCGGGTCAAGTCAAGTCGTGTCATGTGAGGGTGCCCAAGGAAACACATTTGGGCAGGTCAATTCAGGTCGGGTCATGTCATGTGAGGGCGCTTAGGAAAATAATTTCTGGAGGGTCGGGTCAGGTCGAGTCGTGCCGCGTGAGGCCACCCAAGGAAACACGTTCGGGCGAGTTGGTTTGGGTTGTTTCGTGTGAGGGTGACTAAGGAAACGCATTCGGGTGGGTCGGGTCAGGGTGTGTCATGTGAGGGCGCTCAAGGAAACACGTTTGGGCAAGTTGGGTTGGTTCAGGTCATCTGAGGGCGCCCAATGTGACACGTTCGGGCGGGTCAGGTCGGGTCAAGTCGTGTCGTGTGAGGGTGCCCAAGAAAACGCATTTGGGTGGGTCTGGTCGGGTCGTGTTGTGTGAGGGTGCCCAAGGAAACACGTTCGGGCAGGTCAGGTCGAGTCGAGTCAGGTCGTGCCATGTGAGGCCGCCCAAGGAAACACGTTTGGGTGAGTTGAGTTGGGTCGTGTCTTGTGAGTGCGGCCAAGGAAACGCGTTCAAGTGGGTTGGGTCGGGTCGGGTCATGTCGTGTGAGGGCGCCCAAGAAAACGCGTTCGAGAGGGTCAGGTCGTGTCATGTGAGGGAGCCCAAGGAAATGTGTTTGGGCAAGTTAGGTCGGGTCATGTCATGTGAGGGCGCCCAAGGAAATGCGTTCGTCCGAGTTAGGTCGGTTCATGTCGGGTCCTGTAAGGGCGCCCAAGGAAACATGTTCATGCGGATCGGGTCAGGTCATGTGAGGGAACCTAAGGAAATGTGTTCGGGTTAGATCGGGTCGGGTCATGTGAGGGTTCCTAGGGAAACACGTTCGGGCGAGTTGGGTCATCTGAGTGCACCCAGAGAAACGCCCATCTCCCTTGTGCACGTTTGTGCGATCCGTTTTCCTTTTTCTCTCTCGTGCCTTCATTCAGGCGGGTCGGGTCATGCCGTGTAGGGCACCATAGGAAACACGTTCGGGTCAGACCGTCATTTGAGGGAGGTCGTATTAAAAATGCTAAGCTGTGACTACCCGTGTGCCTTGTGCATGTTCATGCGACCCATTTTTCATTTTCTCCCTTGTGCCTTCGACATTCCGGCAAGTTGAGTCAAGTCAGGTCATGTGAGGGTGCCCAAGGAATGTGTCTGGGTTGGTCGTGTCGGGTCGTGTGAGGGAAACTAAGGAAATGTGTTCAGGTAGGTCAGGTTGGATTGAGTCATTTCGAGTCAGGTCGTGTCGTGTGATATGCCCAAGGAAACACATTCGGGTTGGGTCGGGTCGTGCCGTACTATGAGGGCACCGAAGGAAACGCATTTGGGCGGGTCAGGTCGGGTCGGGTCGTGTACTGAGGGCGCCCAAGGATCATATTGGGTTCATGGTTGTGCTTTCATCTCTTTAAATCGCTGACATGTGGGATTTGATCCATACCCAGAATTACCACGAAAGAAATTGGTTTTAAGCTAAACTCCCTGGTTTACCGCTCATATTCTAGTCATGTGAATCACTAATGATGATCGAAAATTCCATTGGTAAATTTGATTTCCTGGTGGAAGAAAGCCTGTTATAGAGGGATAAAGATATCACATGGATTTTGGTGGAGGTGGACTTCGTTGTTGGCTTTCATGCAGCGGTGGATCTCATTTAGGGTGGCTTCTCTACTATGCAATCAATTGACTATTGAGTCGTGTGAGGGAAACTGTGTAAAAAATTATAATTTGTGACCACCCGTGTGCCTTGTGCATGAATTTGTGCAGCCTGTTTTCCGTTTTCTCACTGGTGCCTTTGTTCGAGCGGGTCGGGTCGTGTGAGGGTGCTCAAGGAAACGCATTCAGGTGAGCTGGATCGGTTCGAGTGAGGTCATGTGAGGGCACCCAAGGAAATTCATTCATCTGGGTTGGGTCGAGTCGAGTCGTGTGAGGCCACTTAAGAAAACACGTTCAAGTGGGTTAGTTCGAGTCGTGTAGAGTGAGGGCACCCAAGGAAATGTAATCGGGTAGGTCAGGTCATGTGAGGGCACCCAGGGAAATGCGTTCGGGTGGGTCGGGTCGGGTCAGGTCATGTGAGGGCGCCTAGGGAAACGCGTTCGGGCAGGTCGGGTCGAGTCGGGTCAGGTTAGGTTGTGTGAGGGCACCCAGGAAAATGCGTTCGGGTGGGTTGGGTCGGGTCGTGTGAGGGTGGCCTAAGGAAATGACTTCGGGCAAGTTGGGTCATGTGAGGGCACCCAAGCAATGCATCTAGGTTAAGTCGTGTCATGTCATGTGAGGGTGCCCAAGGAAACATGTTCGGGCGAGTCGAGTTGCGTCGTGTTGTATGAGGCCACCCAAGGAAATGCATTCGGTCAAGTCGGGTCAAGTTGTGTTGTGTGAGGGCACCGAAGGAAACACGTTTGGGCAGTTCTGGTCATGTCGTGTGAGGGCACCCACGAAAACGCGTTTAGGTAGGTCAGGTCAGCTTGAGTTGTGTTATGTGAGGGCGCTCGAGGAAATGCATTTAGGCGGGTCAGGTTGGGTTAGGTCGTGTGAGGGCGCCCAAGGAAACGCATTCATGCGGGTTGAGTTAGGCCTAGGAAATGCGTTCGGGCACAAGGGAGCAAACAAATAAAGGGTCACATGAATGTGCACAAGGCACACAGGCGGTCACAATGTAGCATTTTTTATACGACCTCCCTCACACGACTCAACCCGACCTGACACGAACACGTTTCCTTGGGCGCCCTCACACAACCTGACTTGACCCGACCCGCCCGAACAAAGGCACAAGGGAGAAAACGAAAAATAGGTCACACGAACATGAAAAAGGCAGACGGGCAGTCATAAGTTGGCATTTTTTATATGTCCGCCCTCACACGACTAGACTCGACCTGACCCGAACACATTTCCTTAAAGGGCGCCCTCACACGACCCAACCCACTCGAACAAAGGCACAAGGGAGCAAATGGAAAATGGGTTGCATGAACATCCACAAGCAGTCACAACTTAGCATTTTTTATACGGCCTCCCTCACACGATCCAACCTGACCCTACCGGAATTTTTTTACTTGGGCGCCCTCACACGACCCAACCGAACACGTTTCCTTGGGTGCCCTCACACGATACAACCTGACCTGACCCGACCCTCCTAAACGCATTTAATTCATATGAACTTTAATCCTAAGCCCTAATTCCTCTAAAAAGTATAATAACCAATCCTTATAACCCCTGCCACACTTAATACCTAAATATTACAACCCTTATCCTCTAAAAGAATTTACCTCTCTAACATCTGATACATATAATCATTAACGCCTGACCGCTATATTAACACATATAAACCATAACCATAATCCTATAACCATTATATGGCTTAACATTTTACCATCATAAACCCTAAAATTTATAACCTTTAATCCCTATCTCCTTTTAAACCCTAAAACCCCTAATATAACCTTATAACCCATATTTCAAATAATCCCTAATATAACCTTACAATCCATATTACCGCCTTTTTTTTTAAAATTTGGCGAGCCGCATTTTCTTCGACTAGACCGTGAGGTGAGCTTGAGTAGTGATAGTGAGCTTGGACTAGAAATTCCTAATATAAACTTACAATCCATATTACCTCCTTATTTTTTTTAATTTTGGCGAGTCACATTTTCTTCAACCAGACTGTGAGGTGAGATCGACTAGTGATTTTAACCAGAAAGTGAGCTGAGACATAGTCCGTTGCCATGATGTGGCTTCTAGACGCTCTGCGACATAGTCTGTTTTCGTTCAAGGTCAAGGTTTTTCATTTCATCCTCCAACGACACTTCCAGGAAAAGGTTTCACTTTCCCCCCTTCTTGAACTATTTTCTCCAAATTTTCCTTTGTCTCATTACACTAAGGAAGTCCAGGGTTTAGGGTTTTAGGGCATTAATAGATTGCATTCCTTCCAGGGAACTCCTATCAAGTTCCTCCATAAAAGGTGAATCATCATTGTCCCCATACCAAATATCTGACCAAGTGCATATGCGTTTTTGGCAAAGAATTTCATGTCAGCCTCAAGAGTGAGCCCAATGCTCGTGTTAGTGATTTAAACACCATATGTTGCTAGAGCCGCGAAACAAAATCTCTTATTTTTTAAGCCCATGATAGTTCCAGGAGAGGTTTTGAGAGACCACTTGCCAATTCCTTTAAGATTATTTTAAGCATAAGAGAGCTCACAATATAAAATATGAGGCATTGTAAGCTATGTCATCCAATGTGAAGTAACCACTAAAGACAAACATATATGACACTGTCATGATTTGTCAGTTTTAGAGAATTTTCCATAAACATCATCTTGCAGCCCTCTAAAAATTCATTTAGCAGCGAGAACCAATCCCCGTGTGTGAACATATGCAATTCCCAACCCTCCTTTGTCTTCCAAGGTACAAATATCCCAAGAATCCAATGGGAGCCCCCTATTTGTACCTAGTTTTCCTCAAAGATAATTATGAATAATCTTCTCTAGCTTAAGAAAATTAGACGCGTTGGAAAATAGTAATATTACAACTTCATATTACACTATTTATGGTCTCTTCATGTTTTCATTATGGTATTCTTATTAGAATTTGTCTTGATGATGAACATAAAAACATAATAATAATATTCACTAATCTAATATCACAATAAAATGTCAAGAATAAAGAGAAATCAAGTTTATAAAACCCTAATCTAATCTGCCCTAGATTTCTCAACATGATATCAACGCTAGGGATTTGAAGAAAGGGTAGAAAATTATATCATATTGGTGCCAATTCAACACAATAAGGTAATTTATCTAGGACCAAGATCCTAGAGGAAGAGGATTTTATTTTTGGACACTCAATCTAGCCCTAATTGCAGTGAAAAATTCATCATGGTATTTACAAGGAGAGAAAGGGCATTTGAAGGGAATACAAGCCCTATTCTAAGAAACCAAAGGGCTAATCCAATAGCCCACTCTAGGTTGAGTATGTTGGAAAATAAAATGAATTTCTAGGTACCCTTTGTCAGTCCTCTTCACTATGACAAAATTTCAGACCTATAATAGAAGAACAAAGGTATAAAATTTTTGTATTGGGAGGATCGAAAGCCCGATCTAGCATTTTAAGGTGTGCTGCACATCCTGGTGATATAACAAGGATCTAAAAGGGACCATACAAGATATAATATCCTCATCAAAATGGTTCGACACTATGTGAAATATATTTGGTATGCATCATTTTTTGTTAAACGTTTTGTTAAGGATAGTTCTGAGTTTTGAAAAGCATCAAAGGACTATATATTATCAACTCCAAAAGAACCAAGCCGTCTCCAATTCTGAGCGTAAGTCATGAGGTAAGAATCTCCAGTTTTGTTGGACGGTAAAGTTGACTTCGTTCTGAGCATAAAACTACATTGGAAGCCCTATAAAGGAAGTCACAAAAGGAGCCAAAGTTCTTAGAACAAGTATCATTGGAAACCGAGACCTATTATTCATACCAATGCACCGAAGTTTTGTGCATAGTTGAGTTGAAAGTCTAGAAGAAATTATGAGAATAAATTCTATATTGCAATTTTAAAGTAATTATCATAATAGTATCAAGCAGATCCAAATTGAAGGCCTAATTGGAAGTCTAGAAGGAATCACTTTAGTAGGATCTGAGACCTCCTATTACTTTGGGCACAATTATACTTCAAAATGACATAAGTCACATATTTAGTCACCAATAAAGGAGTCGAGAATCCTATTATTTGCATAAAATCGAGTTGATTGGAGGAAAAACATGCCTATCTCAGAAAAGTAATTGTCAAGATATAATCACTTTATTCAATTCATGACTTGTAGACTTGTGGATTGACATATAATACAATAAATTGTGGTATAGGATCCACGAAGTTGTGAAATTTATGGGAATGCAGATCTACAGGGATGAAATTTCTAAGCACCTACATACAATACACAGTCTGAGCCTAATCAATAGTGAGCAAATAGCTAGAATTATTCCAAACTTAAATTGTTGAATTATATTGTTTGAAAGAGTCATTTAATATATGACCTACTCTTTAGTATAGAGACCAAAATCTTATGGAGAAGAAGTGCAATACCAAGATCCATATATATACATAATATACAAATTTGAATCAGTGAAATAAGAAAGTTGACCTTGTGATACATGTTCCAAGCATACATACATATATATAACTCAAATTCTATATCTTGGAAAGCCCTACTTATAGGGTCATCTCAAGTCTTTGAAACCTATTCTCTATGTTAGGTTTAAGAAAAAATATCCCCACAGTTGAGAGAGTAAGAAGCTATAGGAAGTTTTGATTATGTAATAGTGGGTTTCTACATTTTTGAAGGAAAAATATCCTATATATAGTGGTGTGAAGCTTCATCAGAAAGATTGTTGAAAATCATTTCATCAGAAGCTCATATAAATGTTCGGTTTTCCTACTCATTTCATAGCTTTCCCATGTCAATAACATTAAAAACACACACCTGACAAAGGTAGGGCCGAAAATCATTAGGGTTATCGTCAACCAAACGTTAATAATGCTCCAAAGCCTTTTCGAGATTTTCCTACATGTAAAACACATACACATTAGGGGAATTTTGAGGTCTAAAATGGGCCTCCTAAGGAAACAATTAAATAATAGCTAAACCAATAAAATAATATTTATGAATTTGCAATTCACTTTTTGCACCAAAATCCATGTAACCATAGTTAAATTCAATTCAAAAGTTGTACCAAAATAAAATTAATAAAAAATTTGTATTGATGTGACTATAAATAAGAATGTGTTTTTCAAGAAAAATTCATTATCATTGAACAACTAATGCATTTGTCCTTTGTACTTAAATAACTTAAAATAAAATATAAATATAAATTTATAAATTCCTAATTATATTATTTGTTATTAATTAAAATTTATATTATTTAAATTGTATAATAACATGTAATTAATATACTATATAAAAATAATATAATATAATATAATAAATGTATAGGGATATGCATTATTTTTTTCAAGAAATATGAAATGACAATAATATTATTTTATTCAAAAAGTATGAAATGACATTTATTATGAGTACTTTACTTTGACTTTAAAAGTACTTAGAGCACTACCATGGTTAACCATAAGTTTTTATCCACCATTGAGAATGTGACAAGTAATTACCTTTAACTCAAGTAATGCCACCTCAACCATTAGGGATGATGCCATTGGTTCTCATAAAGTGAATTTTGATTGTACATTTTCCTTAGGATGCCCATTTTAGACCTCAAAATTCCCCTAATGTGCCAGTTTATCTACATGTTGAAAGGGTGACTATAACAAACTATTAAAACCCAATTTATAGTAGAGATCTTACTAAAATCATTTTGAGTACTAGATGTAATGATAAGATAATTTGAAGAATTCAGAATTTAAAACTTATCATAAACAAAAGAAGATGGTTCAAAGTCAAACAAGCCAAAATAAAATATTACTGGGCATGGACATGTCAAACAGTAACTAGTTGAATAATCACAAACACAAAAGCACGCCAAGATGGTGGGTACAAAGAGTACTTGCACAATTTACATATGTCCCAATAATAACTTCAAGTTGTAAGCTTCAATTTCTCTCTTTGCCTGTAGAGCTCTTTCCAAAGTCCCCTCCAACATTTCCATCATGGCCTCATCTTCACCACATTTGTGCATTACCATTGCAAGCCCCTTTTTAGATATTAAGTTACAATACTATCATGGATTGGAAGCTTTAAAACATTGATTACTTTTCAGATTCTCAGCCACTCATGTCAAAAATTCAATTTCCCATTCCAACAAATGCATCCACGCAACCTGAATACTCAAGATTTCAAGAGATCAAACAACACACCACTCACCATAAGGAAAAATAAAATCTTGTGGAATAATTTTGACATAAATTGATGACACACTAAAAACTGAAATCCAATTACTAGAAAACTAAGTTGCACCATTACATGTTAAAATTATTGGTATGATTTGTACATGTGACCATGGCCCATTCATATGTATCTTTATGTACTTTTAATCATGGCCAAGTATATATCTACCTCTCCTTTGAACTTTTTCCCAAGTTAAAACTTTATTCTTTAATTCCAACCAGAGAAAGATATGGATTTTCTTTAGTTCCTATTATTGCATGTCTCCTTCCATCACCAGACAGGTCCATAAGGGATTATAGGAAACTGTTGTTTATATCCCAATCTTGCACAGTAATAATCTCCATATTTGTTGTGACCCTAGGCCAAGGATTTGGGCTTCTCTTGTAGTTGTACATGATCCTTTTGAAGAGTTTCAACAAAGTTTCTCCACATATCAACATGTCTTTCTATCAGCTCCAGATTGTGTGTCTACTTCCATCCTTTAGACGAGACATTGGTAGCATCCAGGTTGCTTATTTGATTTATGTACATAAAGCCTCTATCTCCCAGAAAAATAGTCATATCCTCAGGTCAAAACACCTTATCATGCCTTAACATTACATCATAGCCAGCCATATATGTTCAACGTTCCCAAATTTCCACAATAAACATTGTCCAATGATTAGAAACAGAAGAACCAAAGCCTTCCACTCATTTGATTTTTTTTTTCAATTTTCTTGAATTTATTATCCAGTAAGTAATACTGCAAGGCTTTGTGTGTTTTTCGTCTAAAATTTCCCTCCCTAGATAGTTCCTAGGGTAGCTTCTAGTGAGAGTCCAAAAAATGGATGTTCTTCAATCCCATTTGTCTCCTTCCTTTGGCCTAGCTAATTCCAATGCCTCCCATTCACCAAAGAGATATTTTATTTTTCTAGATTGATTGACCCTAAGAACTCGTGGTACACTGTTCTAATCCTTCAAAGAACACCCTTCAGGATATGGGCCAAATAATTCCAATAGACTGGAATTGCTTCCAATAATTATCTCATTAACATGAGTTGACCATTAATGGATAATCACCTGTTACACCAATGATTTATTCTTGTCTTTATCTTACTAAGGAACCATATCCAATCAACTTTTTGATGTCCATCTGACTTCAAAGGAGAACCAAGATATTTAAAACGTACTTATAATTCCAATACTAGGTTATAAGAAAAAAATTTCACCAAATTCTGAGTTATCTACTCATCTATTCCATTATGAATCGAGAAGAAGACTTATGAAGATTCAATTACATATTTGTATCCTTGTCGTAAAGTTCCAAAAACTATTTCATCTTTCTACTCTCCTGAAGTGTACTTCGGCTGAATTTTTTTTCCAGTTAAAAGTCAAATTCTGAAATTCAATAGTTCATGGAAATTACGGGAACAAGGTAGCTTGATTGATTGTGGTTTTTATGTTCTCACTTTGGAACGTGGATTTAATTTCCTTCCATGTGGATGTTTTGTTGAAAATTTAATTTTAATTTTGTACAAGTTAATGTCCATAACATCATTATGTATTATGAGAATCCATTGCATTTTTTATGAGTTTCAAATGCATGAATACATTCATTAGGACAGTTTGTTTTAATGGATTGGTATCTTAGTTAGTAGATCACCAACTTGAAATTGTTAAGGTCTTGAATGAAACTAGTGTCACCTTGCAAGAATTCCTTTGAGAGGGTGTTGAGAATGATTAGTTTAGAGTGATGACAGTGAAATGGCTCAACAATGTGAACTTGACTCATATGAAAATGAAAACAAATAAAAAAAATTCAAGAGAAGAGAGTACAAAGGGTGAAATCATCTTTATCAAGCACAATTTGACATTTAGATGTATAAGTAATTAATAGAACGAAGGTAGAATAAAATGGACAACAATGATGCCTCTACTCGTAATGCTAACACAGTTTGACAAAGTATGAAATCATTTTATTAAGACGAATTTTATATTTAGATGTATAGGTGATTAATATAATGGAGGTTGAAGCAAAATGCCAACAATGATGCCTCCACTCGTAATGCTAACTCAATTTGACAAAAAGGGAGGTCTCTTGTACTAATCAAGGCCTTGGTGAGATAACTGTTGGGAAAATTGTCTCAACTCGCTACAATGACGATTTTATAAACATGACTTCCTAATCATGACCTTTCAACATAAATTTATGACCCCTTATACTACATAATAATCAAGATATGATTTTTTAACAAATAACTCCTTTGAATATATGTGCTTTCATAATAGTGCTAATAAGAGAAACAACACTAAGTGATAAAATAGACTAAAGGAAAAAATAGGACTTCAATTCAAAGTTGAAGTTCATTCTTTTTCTCTCCATTGTTCTTGAGCATCCTCCTCAAGAAACAAATTATATCAAATGTTGGCCTTTGTTTTGAAGCTACATTTGTATATTCATTGTTATCTAGAGTTGATAGTATGATACCATTGTGGACTTGATTGGAACTGCAGAGGATGTTGGTGCTACTTTTCATTGGGTGTATGCTCTTCAATATTACTTGGGCCAATTTAGAGTGGGTTCTTATGATCTTTAGGTAGACATGTAGAATTTTTTGCTAGCGGTAGCTCACCAAAGTTTCAATGTTTTTGCATAAATTTGATTCCCACAGTCCCAAACTAGTAAGTCTAATGTAAAAATTTTGAATGCGATTTATTTGAAACACATTATTTTTTGTAAGCTGGGTAGGACTACACTGTTCGTGATCATGTCCAAATACATCACCCAGATCGGGGCAGGGAATTGAACCGGTGACTTCACATTAAGGAGTGCCTTAATAACACACCTGATCACTGTTAAAGCCAAGCTAGTCAAAATTAACATGTAAGCTCAGTTAACCCTCTTTGGGTGGGTGCCCTTGTTATGCGAGTCCATAAGCCATATGAGGATGCCTCACTTGAGTTGTGTAAAAGTGCACAACTCAAGCTAAAAGTTGTAACATCTAATCTTGTGATCTTGTGACCTTATTGATGTAAAATGCACAACTCAAGCTAAAAATTGTAACATCTCATCTTGTGATCTTGTGACCTTATTGATCTCAAATGCGCAACTCAAGCTAAAAATTGTAACATCTCATCTTGTGATCTTGTGATCTAAAACTCCTCCATGCTAGCTTAGATATATGATGTCTAGACCTCCGCATTCTTCTCCTACATCCTATGCTAGAAGCCTTCAAGCCCTTGCCATAGATCCACAGCTCTATCTCAGATATGGGAAGTCGATGTGCGAGAATGGGATGAAGAGTGTTCCTTATATACAATTTAGAAGATGAATATGACCTTTACTTTTGGAGACAAAATTTAAAATTCAGATCAAGGAGTGCCTTAAAAATGAACCCAATCACTGTTAAGGCCAATCTAGTGTAAATTAACATGTAGGTTCAGTTAAACCTCTTGGGGTGTGTGCCCTTGTTATGTGAGTCCATAACCCCTATGAGGATGACTCACTTGCAGTTTTGTGTAAAAATGCACAACTCAAGCTAAAAATTGTAGCATCTCATCTTGTGATCTTGTGACCCTCTTGATATAGCACACTGTGATAATGTGATTTGTTTCTCTCTTGTTCTTGTGAGGTTGTAAGGTTCTAAACTATCATATTTCAGAAGAAAGAGTTTGATCCTATTTTTTTTTTCCTGTTCTCTTTTTTTCTCGTCTACCTGTGTTTTTTCTTAAGATTTAGTAGTCATATCAATTCACATCTTTACTCAGATTTATGCTCATTTATTTTAATCCTATTATGTTGATGTCTTTGATCCACTATTGTTTTTTTACAGGTTTTGATTTTGAAATCCCCCAGCTGAGCATCGACATAACACTAAAAATGATAACATTGGGCATGATTTGTGGAGAACTTGTGGTGTTGTATGTTGATCTGATCTTAATATTTATGATTTATTGTTTATACTCTTTAAACTCAAATGTCATTTGATGGTAAAGTTTTACTCTTTAATGCACAAAGTTTATGTATTATAAACATAAATTTATAAATCATTTCAGTTTGCATTTTGTGTTTTCAAGTTAGATATTGTTTTCAAGTTTTCACATTTCTAATTTTATTGCAATGTGGTAGACTGATTGTGGCACGGGAACAACCTCAGGACAGGTAAAAAAATAACAATTTCTCTTTCAGATTAGTTTCTTTATCTTTAATTTTTTTTTTATATATATTTCATGGTTCTTATTATTTTATAATATGACAGGATGATCACGGAAAGGGGCCAGCTGAAGAACATGTAAAGTGCCAACCTTGCTCTATCTTCGGGTATTTTAATTGTTTACATAATTGAAATAATGTTAATATTTTTCAAATATGCATACGTCTGGCCATGGTTCGCGTCATGATTCCCTCAACGAGGAAGATTTGTATTCATCCCCAAGTCCATTTTTTTTGTTGCGAAAAAATATTCTAAACGAAAACAAGGAACTTGAGCATTACAAGTTATGACCCAGCTTCAAACATATGAGGTAATAAAAAAAAATCAAAATGATATTTTTATTGTTATGTATAAGATCAATTGTGATAGGTTGATTTATAACTTTTACATTAACTAAACTAACAAAAAAATTCTTTCATATGTAGCATTTTCTGCAACCTGTTGTCCCCAGTGTTGGTGGTAGTGGGACACAAAGGCAAGAGATTATCGAGGAACCCTCTCATACACCTCATACGCCTTTAGGTAGCAGGAAAGAAACACACCCCCAAGAAGACACACAGCCAAACGCTGAATGTGGTGGCAGTGATGAGGATGATATGGCCAACTTTATGATTGCATTTCCTGGAGTTACACGTGTCACCTCGACGGGGACCATTCCAAGAACGTTTTTGGTGAACAATGAAGGTGTTCCTATAAATCAAGTACAAATCCCAGGAAAGTTTTAATATTTTAACTGTTTCATGTACTCTAGCTAAAACATATTTTATCATGATTATTATTTTTAAATTAATAGTAATATCTTTTTTTGTGTAGGAAACAATGATTTATATAGGGCCTTGGAGAGAAAGGCGTTGGTAATTTTTTTCCCAACCATATGCACAAGGTGGATTTCCCAGAATTCCAACCTGAAAAAAACAACTTTTAGATTATCTAGAAGGCCTTTTGGGGCGAGCACATTTGATAGAACAACGGTCGCCTGGGCGGTTGGAAAATATCTGAAATATACGCAGGACACCTATAGGACATAATTTCAAAATAACTCTAGATACGAGTTTCCTCTCATAATTCTAGAGAGGGAGTGGAGAGCACTCAGAGAGGACATAAAAGATAAAAAGACCAAGAAAGAAGGAGAAATGCTAACTAGACCCGCAAGGTAAATTACAACTTTAATTCAATAGCTCTAATTTTCTCTATATCTAAAATAAAAGTCTGTTACATAACTGAATTCAAAATTTTGATGATAGTTTTCTTAACACATCGAGGCAACCAAACCTAGGATTTACAAACAAACCCAACACAAGCTAATCCAAGGCAGTTACTTGAAATTAGCCGCATGAATTGTAAGTAGCTAAACATCTTATTAATTGTATTTTCTTTCTACATTTTTGTAATATCATCAAATAATATTAAAAATACACAATCATATGCAATGTAGGGTGACGAATTTGGAATGGAAACCAAAAAGGAAGACAGAGAGATTACTTTCCATTCTAGCTGTCAAGCCATATTTGAACGTCGTAAAACTTTGGGATAAGTCCCAAGATCCAGAATCCATGATAAGGTAAAACGTTAACATTTCAATATGTTTGTTTTCATCCATAAATTTAATGTCTAACAACTTTGTTTAAATCAGGAGAGCATCACTTTCAACGAGAAAAATAACCCAGTTGTAGAGTAGTGTGTTGAGAGTGAAATATTGCCAGAACATGGTCCTCACGTGCAACCTGATCATTCTAGTGGGGACCAAGTCGGCAGTGATGCTATCAGTGAGGCCCACAATGGTAATTAGTTTCTACTTATAATTTTTTCTAATTATAAAATTGAGGGTTGTGTCCTTATACCATTTTTTATTTAAATGACAAAGAACATTGTACTTGAGCATCCTACCACCGGAGAGGAACACAGAGAAACGGTTCCAATGGTGACAAATGGTGCACTAGGTAAATAATGTCATTGCAATTTTTTTTATTAATATTACCGAACTACTTCAATGATATTTAAAAACTAGCAATTTAAATTTAATATTATTTGTTTTTTTAGGCAACATCGTGAGTACCCAACTAGGTAAACTATGCGGGAAAGGCACAAAACAGAATCAGAGAACAATGATGTTGATGATGTAGTTAGGAGGTTTATAAATAAGAAAAAAAAAAGTAAAATTTGATAATGTAAAATATATTATTATTATAAGACAGATGATGAATGAAGTACCATACTTGGAAACCTTTTTGCATTATTCAAAAACTCATTTATTATATTATTTTTATGCCATGCACTTTCAATGTTTTCTTGCGTACTTTTTGTTGCATTGATTTTTAATTATTTATTGAATTATTTTTTTTGTGCTCATGTTCGTAAAAAATGAAATATAGGTTGGGTATTGGGGAATTGAGAGTGATGTGAAGGGGCGAGGGGAGGGGCCATAAGAGCTTCCACCTTCATGTGGTTGGCCTTGTTTAGTAGAGAATAATTTATTGGAGCGATTTAATCTTGGATAAAACCTCCCTCGATCCAACGTAGTAGCAAAAAAGTCATTGTTGACTTAGTTGCTACTCTTTCATATCGTGGGAGGCTTTTTCCAAGTTCAGGAGACTCCAATAAATTGTTCTTGAAACGAAGAGGAGCTTATTTAAGTATGTTTTTACATTTTCAACATATGTTCTAACATTATCATAAGAATTCATCTTAGATTAAAAAATAATACAAATATTACTTGTATTTATTGTATAGATAATTATGGATTTTGAATGACTTAGCAGTGTAGGTACAAATCCTCTTGCATCATGAGCAATACAACTTGTCAACCATGATGATGTCCAGGATATTTTTTCTTGTGCGCTTGACCAGGTTCGTAGTGTCACATTTTGTAAGTTCCTTTACACTTCATAATTCAAGATGAAGCTTGTTCATGATTATGATCTTGTTTTATGTATGTGTTTTTTCCTCTATTTGATTGTAAGTTTGAACATGATTTTAAACGTTGAAACCTCTCTTTTTTTATATTATTAATATATTGAAATATACCAGAGTTCATGAATTGAAGTTTCATGTGAATAAATAATATATTTTTACAATCATAGTTTAATATTTTAGAGCGTGTAAGGTTTTAGAACCATCTTGGTGGTTTACATCATATTTTGACTTGGCAGCATGCATTCTTCCTGTTTCGACTATGTGCAGGAAGAATTATGCTAGAATCATGTCCCCATCAAATTTTATTTTGGGACTAAGAAAATAACCCAGTGACATCATGGCATCATGGTAAGGTGTCCCTGTAATATGAGACCGAGATGGTGACATGCCAAAGTCTAAACCTTCCATATAGCTGGGTAGTTGGAGTGCAATTGCCTGTTGCAGCATCTTGTCATTCAAATACAAGGTATAATTACCAGTACCAATAGGATCCAATTGGAAAAGAATGATGTTTTTTGTAACACTGTTGAGAGGGTCTTCTTCAGCGAATGCAGCAGCATCCAAAAGGATATCCACGATATCCTCAAATGAACATCTCATCATTGGTCCTGTGTAATTACAATTGATACTATGTTGAGTAATAGCCATCAAATGACCTCTATATGTCATTATGTCACATCGAATGGCTAGATGCTTGTAGTTCACATATGACCCATAAAAAGATATCACAACTCGAAGCTCATCCAAAAGAGCCTTCCTCACGGCCTCAATTCCAAGCACTTCAAAAATGTCAATCAAGTGATTACTAGTTGTCCTAGTAGCATCCACATCTTCATGGAACATCACAAATAACATATTGACACCTTATGTGTCTAGCATCCATTCCTTCTCAGTCTGCAATCCATCATTCTCGTCAAACTTGTTTAATTTTTTAGACTTGATAAACACTTTATTGATATCTAGAATTCCCCTTAGATCCATTTCTATAAGCATGTTACTTTCAATTTTTTTCAAAAGCACATCATCTTCAGAATTTTCATTTTGTACCTCTCCCTTAGGACCTTCTTCATTCATAATACGTAAACTTAGAATAATTTTTTTCTCATTATCATCATTAAAAATGAACCTCAAATCATCATCAAACTCAAGGTTAATCTTTTCTGTAATGTCTCCCAAACTCAGTTTTTTATCAACCATCATCTCTTTGTTCAATTATATATGGAGCAGCCATGGAGATATTTTTCTAGTGCAATATCCTCATCTGGAATTTCATAACAGGATTTGACAAATTAAACATCCTCCTCAAAGATATTACTCATTGGATATGGATCATACCATACTTCAATAGCCTCTATAACACTTCTCAAGGTTGTGTACTCTAAATCACACTACACATTTTTGGCCCTTTCCTTTTTCGTGTTAACCTTAGGTTTTAGGTACACAGACATTGATGGCGTTTTAATATTATTTGCCACATTTATGACTTCCCTCGGCCTAGGAACACCACGAGTAACATTTTTTGCATTGACACTAGCATAATGGAAAGTATTTAGTGTCATCTGAGTAGCTGGTTCACCAATGTATTGCGCTGCAACACACCCAATCATCTCACCTAGAGCAACTAAGGACTGCAGAAAATGATATTCTATCTCACCAATTATGCATTCAAATGCTTCCCTTGTAAGGTGGTACTCCTTCAGCACACACTTACTAGAAAATGTACTTCGAAGAAGAATGTTGAAAAACAGAGTGACATTCTTTTGTGCTTCAATACTCATGGGGTCATCACTAGGAACAACCTTAATTCTTTCCTAAACCCTATCAATTGCGTCTACAATCTACATGGGATGCATATTTGATGGTTTTCTCATATCAATTTTGAATGTATTTTGGTTGTTCCAGATGGGGCTCTTAAGATTTACAGGCAGAGGCCACGTGTTATCTCCAATGGTTGCCATCTCTGTACCTAGTTTTCATCTATCTGACTCCATTTTTTTCATTTCCGCATGAAAAAAATTCTAGAACTCCCAGATTGTTTTCAAATCTTCCACATGGTCTGGTAACATGTAACTAGGATTCCAATTTTCTTGATCAAGTTCATATTTATAATCATTTTCAAAATCCTTATTTTTCATCTTCAGAGAATCAAGGTTATGTGACTCAATCATAATTTGAATCGGCTCCAAGTTGGTGGCTAATCATATTTATGATTCATTGAGTTATCTGCATACAACAATGGAACTGGAAAAATCTTAACTTGGCGCACTCCTTTGCATCATTCCATCCAACCTTTCTCCTCTCAAAGATACTTCTAGGAGAACATTTTTCTATATTGCATGAAGTCAACTAAATTGTATCAATGACAAAAAATGTTATAGTCACATGGCTAAGGGGTTGTCACTGTGTCTCATTCCCATCAACAGTGGTAGCATATTGTAGAGGGTTTAGAATCCTGAAGTTGTTTGTGTGATGATGACATCAATGAAGGCACACATGCATGCAAATATGGGACTTTGGAGTGTTACTTCATACCCATTGACACCATTGACAAACTATGCTCAATGGAAAACACCAATGCCAGAGCCTTGTTTATCATCTTATCACTATTGTCTGACTGCCCTTTTGATTGATTTAGTTATTTTGATTTTAATCGGGTAAAGGTCCTAGCTCAAACATAACTCTCTTCCTTTGAGGCACCAACACAAGGCTTAGTATGTCTCCACTAGCATCATACATAATTTCTATCATAGCAGATTATTTGGTTTGATTTGGGGACTGTTTTAATTTGGGCATTTTTTTAATCACCTTTAACAAAGTTACTATAAGTGGTAATGACTTCAAATGTCCGTTAGTATACAAACAAAGTTTCTCATAGGAGGATGCTCAAGAGGAAAAATCCATTAGTATCCATCTCAGTGTCTCTTATATCCCCTGAAAATAAAATTTTCAAAGGTAGGGACTTTGACCAGAAAAGCCCATTATTCTATCCTTTTGTAGCCTGAATAGAAGGAGGGTCACTAGTTGTACATGCATCAACTCGTTTCTCTTCAGAAGGTTAACAAAATTTGGATGAAATAACGTATCAAGTTGAAGCAGAGTAGGTGTGTGTAACTATCTTCCAATATTTTAGTATTGGCAATAGTTTGAGTCCAAAAAAATTTAGTATTACAGTAAAGGAAAATTGATTGGGTAAGAAGAATTTTCTTGGAGAAAATGGAACGTTCCCAAGCATTGGTCATGCTTTATTTTCCTTGAAGGAAGAACTTGAATAATACATGGGCTATGACATTGGTGACTACTGCAAATATGACTGGAATATAGCTAAAAAATTAGTGGTTCATGGACTTGAATATTTCACCCTTTCTTTTACCTGAAGTAGAATCAGCTATTCTTCTGATCCTCCTCATATCCAATGGCATAGAATTTTGACTTCATAAGTGGTCCTTGAACATTTACCAGTCAGTCACCTGTGGTTCAGATTCAACTCTTTGAGTGACAATGGCATTCTCTCACCATGTCAAAGTATGAACTTCCAAATTTATTTGAGCAAAGGGAATTTTGGTCTTTCTCACTCCATTGGCATTGAAATAAACTTTCATTTGTTGTAACTAGTGATTTAATTTGATGGAATCAATATTATATGCATATGGCTTGATGTCTATCTTTACCCCTCCACTTTGAAAGGTACCTAATTTTGCTACAATTTTCTTTGTCCATATTTGGTACTTATGCTTGGCCCTTCTCATCATGTTGTACTTCTTGCTCCTCTAAACTTGACTCATGATTTGATACTTCTGCTTGGGCTTCTCCTCATGTTTAACTTCTTCCTCCTATGAACATGACTCATGAGGTAGCTTTATGGAACTAAGGTTTTGATGTTCTTATTTATCTTTGACATCCCTATGGACGTGTGAGATGCATATAGATTTTATAGTTTGTTTCCATCTCATTGTATGCTTGATTCTATGCCAAAGCTTGATCTTGAGACTGCTTCTTTCTTCAAAACAAAGGTGTATTTTCTTCAATTTTGTAAGCATTCAACTAAACATGATCCCTTATAGCCTTCGCAAACACATGCTCTGATACCATTGTGCTCTGTAATTTGTAGTAGTTATCTCATTAAACATTTCATCAGAATGTATTTCAATTTTATTGCTTTGTGTTATTATGTTTTTTTAAATGGAAAATATGAATCTGCATTATAATTGCATAAAAGGAAATAACATAAATTAGAATTAACTCCACATTCAAGAAGAAAACTACATGACACAAATTTATGTTGGAGAACCTGATTTTGGAAAAATCCACCACTGGAAGGTGTTCGATTTTTCTATGTTGATTATTTTTAAGAAATAATTTATATATTACAAGGCTCAAAATGAATAGAACTTAATATGTATGTGAATTTGGGTGCTACATCAAATTCCCTCTGTTTGTCTCAGTTTGCAGTCTACATCTCGTTGTTAGCTTGATCCTACTTGATGGATCTCCAACTCTATCCTTGTCCTTGTTTGGATTAACTCATTTGAAACACATTATACAAATCTTGTGGAAACAATCTAATTTTTGACCTACCCTATCATTTACAACCATTAATTTTCCTTCAATGGAGCCATTTATAGATTCTTTTGTGGCCTCTAAACTCTATCTTCATATTTTGTAGGTCTATTTTGTTGATTGAGGTTGGCCCTTCAAATTCTTTTATTTAGAATGAGGTATTTATCTTTTTTACTAGGTCTACGGATATGGATATGGATCCACTAAAATCCACATAGCATCCACCACATAAGTGGATCCTTCAAACCTAGAAACAAATCCCATGTTGATGAAAGGGATCCTGTGCCAGCTATTTCTCACAAGATGAATCCCAAGCACTTGTTTGAGACTCTAAAAATCAAATATTCTAATTAGAATTTTAGTTATATTAGACATTATTAATCTATAGGTTGTATAGCTATATTGGTAGCTTATCAATCACCTATAGCCTATAGCTTGTATAACACATGATAATTCTAGTAAGAAAGGTCTGAAACATTTCAAATTTTAGTTTTCAATTTTTATAATGCTAGCGGGAAAGCTCTAGGAAAGCTTTAAGACATTATATAGATAACAATTATAGTATATACTTAGTTTTAAATTTTCTTTGTGTAAAAAGGATGGTTGTGTCGTTAATAATTTAATTAGTTCAATCCCATTCATCTCTAAGTGAATACTCCTTAGAACAATATGATGCATAGACTATAGCATGTTTTTGAAAAGTGTACGGTATTAATTTACCACCCAATTCTAGGTGAAGACTCCCCTTACAACAACATTGTACTTAGACTATGGTTTGTTCTCAAATATTGTACGTTTCATTTACCATCGTCACTAGCTGGGAGATTTTAGATTTTAAGGCAATTTTCGAGGAAGATGACAGGTTGAAATATTCAGATGTAGACCCATTTCTATATATGTAGTTAGAACTACTCTACATCATCATATCAATTGAGCAATCACTGATGAGACACTCAATTTTGAATTTATAGTTATCCCTTTTCTAAATCATGATGCTTCATTATTTCAATCTTCGGATTTATAATTTATCTAATGATTTCAGTTATAATGTTGTTATCTCTAAATGGTTTTGATTTTTAACTTTGAATTGTTTTGAAATTAAAAAATACTACTGTATTTTTTGTATATGGCATTTCTCCATCATATCTAGGTCTTGGAATTTCAATAATCTAGTGGATCAGTTTCTGTATCTGTGTATGTTTCATGGTTTAGGTAGTCTAATATTGCCACAAGGAGGGTGAAGTTGATCCTCGTAACTTGTTACTTTGTGGTTATGGATGCAAGCTCCTTTGATTGAATGTCAGCTAGTTTCCCTATAATATAAGCATGGTATTTGCCCTAAGAATATTAATACATTGAACTCTTTAAAGTGTTGCACCACTTTGAAACCTTGGGCATGCATCATTCGTGTTTGAACATTGGGCCAATTCAAAGAATTGAACACATCCATAAACCAAGGTCATTGGCCTATTCCATAGTTTAGTTCATTGGTCTATTTAAAATGAATAGCATCTACCTCATTTGAATGAAGGCTTGTGGAATCCCAGATTTTGTGCAAGATTGCATGTGTAACCGCTTATTAGTTGAAAATTTCAAAATAAAGAATAAAGTGGAGTTTTTTCCTCATAGTTGTTGTCTTTGAAAATATTGATGTTTTGTGGATGAAGGTTATGCGTATATTTTCATATTTACCTTATTTCATTGAATCCATAAAGAGGAAAGGAATATATGCTAGGATGATCACACTAGGCATATTTTTGGTTTTAATTGAAATCCAATTTAAGTGTAGTCGGGAGTTTTTGACTCACCCATCGGATTAGGAATCATATCATGTATGTTATTTGTTGCACATGTACCAAATGAAAATGTCAATTATGTTTTCTGATTATTGTTAACTGTCTCAGTGTGATTTAAAGATACACATAATTCTCCTTCTTGGCCTATCTTCCTTACCCGTGCGACATTGATGTGTTCCTTTCCAACTTTCATCTGCTAGATTCCTTACTAAATTTCAACTTCTAAAAAATAAATTTAATCACTTATCTATCGAGCCAACACAAAAATAAACATTGACTACTGATTTGTGATCATTGTGTATGGGAATGCATCAATATCACTCACCCATCTGTTACCTTGTGTATGTTATGGCTCTCCCAAGTTTGTTTTAAACCTAAACTTTGAAAAATATAAATCTCCCTCGTGACATTGTTATGTTTTGAAAAATTATCATTATGAAGTTTGTCCCCATAACTCTTAAGTTGTTGTATGTCTGAGTATCTCTCTATCTTCTTTTCATGTCTCTCCCAAGTGGATTTTCCCACATGCACTCCTCTATGCATATGCATGTCCTCACTGTCAATGACTAAGCCTTCCACAACTAGATATCTTGTGTCCCTTGCTTGATGTGTGAACACTCTTAAAGTGCCCTGACTTCTTCTTATGTTGCTCCATGTGTTCTCAACACCCTCTAAACCCAGCCTTCAAAGAAACGCCTCCAATTCCATATTATAAATGCAACAAATGCATGGTGTATAGAGACCTTACAAAGGAACTTTTGTTGGTTGCTAGCATTTTTATTACATGTTATATCTTATATCCCATTATGTGACACTTAATTACCAAACACCAACACTTTTTCTCTTGACATTTGTTACCAATGTACAAACATCCATAACATGTAGTACCTACAAGAAAATAAAGCCCATTGATATGGCCATTAGATTACTTTTATCAGGTCTTGATTTCTATTCTTTGACCAATCTACTATGGTCAAACAAAAAGATGATTTGTAACATGCGATGGGTAAACAAGACTATTCCTTATTATTGTGTGGATGCTCTTGATGGAGTAGATAGGTGCACCTAAAAAGTGTAGAATTACATTGGAGTCATGAGCCTTACTAGTTTAAGATCAAAATTTGTAGAAAAGAGGCTATCTTACTATCATACCTTTTAAACCCAGGTTTTCCTACACAAAACTAGGTCTTTTTTAGAGGCAGATGACAGATAATTTCAATATCCATTGGGAATATTGGTCTTAATAGAGGAGTAGTCTACTATTCGACGAAACGGAGCCCTATCCGGTGACTCCTTCAGGTGATGGGACATTTCCGGAAAACAACCCGCTTCTGTCAGCATCGGGGTTCTGTCTCAGATGGTGGGCCCCGCTCCCCTCCCTCCTTTTTCTACCTTTGCTACCCTGCCACCCATATCCCCTCCGCTCCACTAGTCCACACAGTGGTGTCACTTTTAAAAATTTTAATTGGTTTAAAATATTCACGCTCATTCTATTGTAATGTTTTGTAATGTGTTACTAGATCCCAAAAACATTCAGGGCATGGAAATGTGTCATCAGAGGCTTTGCAAGATGTATTCGAATGATGTTGGACCTCCTTTCAGCTCTCACTTATTGTTTGAGAATGTGGTCACAGTCCATGACTATTCAACAACTGTGAGCAAGAATGTAGTTGGCTTTCATTGCATGATTTTTCATTTTGTTTATCATATTTTGGTAATGTTATTTCAAATGCAAGCTAATTGTAAATTCCATTTTTATTCTTGGTGAGATTTTGTAGTGTTATTTCATCTTCATGCATTTGTTATCATAAATATAATAAAATCCCTATTCTTCTCCTCTTTACATTTTGAGAGGTAAAATATCAAGCTATAAATAGGGTTGGGCTTGTTTATAGCCATAACTGGGAGGCTGGGGAAAATGTGGAACTTCTACTGGTGTTGAAAATTCTTACCAAGATATTTTATTTGATCTCAGTTTATCTAGTTGTGTGATAGGAAGGAATTGGCCCTTTATTTCTTTCAAAACAAATCGGTGAACTTCTTGTCATATTGATAGCTAGGGTGATAAACCATAGTGACTTATATAATATAGTATATACGGTCATAGAGAGATTTACCAGGAAATAGGATCCAAACATCAAATGCAGGTTAGTTGTTAAATTCCATGTTTATTCTTGGTGAGCTTTGGCAGTGTTTTTTTCATTCTCATGCTTTTGTATGTAAATTTTTTTGTGCTTTTTATGTGTTATGTCACATTTAACCAAATCCAAGTTTTTCATCATTTGTTGATATGATGGTGCGTACAATGGTGAAGTAGGTCTTTTATTTCTTCAGTAAACCAAAAAATCAGTGTTTCTGGATACTGTAGACTTTTCTAGCACCTTTTGAGCTTGACCATGTGGGGTATCTATTTTTAGTTCATTCATCTTCAAGTAGGAGGCATAAATGTATTTTTGCATTCTATAATTTATTCAAGCTAATATTTTATTTGTCATGAAACCAAATTTTTGAGGGAGAAAAAACTGGATGGTGTTGTCATGTTCGTTTATGATAGCAATACTCATAACTTAGAGTTTTTTTATGAGATACAGTCTCTGAAATAGATGGGTGCATTTTCAATTGGAATTCTTTCATATCGTGGTCCCTCATAGATATTGCAGATGCAAGCAACTAAGGAAATGAAACTGGAAATGAAGGAGAGGGGTGGAGAAAAAAATCTTCATGTACCTGTGCACGAAATTTCCTACAATTCCTCGGGCCATTTTGTTGGTTGGCATACTTTTAATTCCATTCCATATGCTAAGCAAAGTGCCTGATTTATTTGTGATGGAACCACTGTATTTCCAAGGAGACTTGAGTTGGTAGGTTTTGCACTTAATTCAAGACTGGTTTGGAAGGATAGCGATAAACCAACTTGGATTTGAGATTGGGATGACTGGACTGCAGATGGTCAGGTGGTAGAGATCCCTTTTTTCTATGTTGAAAGATGATTCCTTTGTGGAGCCACTTGGTAGATGTGGTCGTAATGTATTTTTGTGGTGGCTTCATATGGAAGCTCGTGCGAACAGTAAATTCCCTTGTGGGTTAGTTCACTTATCTCTTCTTATTGTCCACTTATATTATTTTCTTCATAAAGCTTCTAACTTGATTGTAATTTGTGCCTGTTGAGTTATATATATATATATATATATATATATATATATATATATATATATAACCATGTTCTTAGTTGTTTGTTCAGGAATACCTGTCTCTATTCCAAGGGTTGTCCTTGGTATCTTATGCTATCCATTGCAAGGTCTAAGGAAGGTTTAAGATGAATGACCATAATGTAGTGAAAGTTGTGGCAACATTTTGCAACTGTAACACCCATGTTTACATAACTGAATAAGTGGTAGGCTTATTTAAGGGTGGAAATATATCTTACATCTGAAAGCCTGTGGATTGTGTAACCTTTGATACAATATTGTATGCTTGCATTGATTACATATAAAATGTTTATTCTTGTCAAATTTATGAAACTAAGATAATTCTTGTCATGAATGGACTTGAAATTTGAATACAAATAAATTTGAGACTAGTTTGGATTTTAATAGTGGGCACATGGCATTTGGATATACGTTGAGATTCCAAGACTTGGAGTCATGGACAGATATTTCATTGTGAAACCTGAGTGTGTCTAATTTCCTTACAAAATAATTTATCAAGATTATGTTTTTAAAAAAATGAACAACTGATGCTTTGCTTAATGAATTCTCTGATAGTGAAGGAAAAGTTAATAAACATTTTTTTTTATGCTATGTTATCTTAAACATGCAAGTATAATAGCATTTAATTTTTCATTTACATGATTTATTTTGTAGGTTTGTAACTCATTATTACCTTTAATGGACTACTCTTTTACTTGTAGATGGGTTATAGACCCTTCTTTGGAGATCATGGTTCTAGAAAATCACACACCATGGCCTAATCCACCACTGGTATCACATGCATCATTTGTTGCAAGTGACAACACTATTCCAAATAATTCAGATAAACGTCAAGGAAAAAATGGCAAGTCTTCCAAGAAAAGAAGAAATAAACGAAAACATGACAGCCAAACTGAAGCTCAACAAATATCACGAGTTTTAGAAAGGGATGGAAAAAACATATGAGAGCTATATTTTGTTAATGTAAGTCTGTGTGGAAAATATTTTTTATTACCATTTTCTTGATGTAAGCCTCAAGGTAACCAAGCTAATCTCTACTGTTGTAGGAATTCTGATATAATTTAACTCAATTTGCTAGGTGAAATATTTTTATTGTTTCTGGGGTTCATATTCTTCACGAAATCAATTCTAGCCAAGCAGGGGTCCTTCCCTGATTAAGCTTATCAGGCAGGGCAATTGGCTATTGAAAATGAATGTATACAATATTGAGGTTGAAAAGACTGGATCTGAGGTGGTTATGATGGTATTTTTCCATGGTGCAATGCATGTGGCTCTGCCATAGTCATCTGTATTGTATTTTGTTGTGGTGAGATGAAGATTGCTCTTGCTTAGTCATCATCTATTGCGGCCATTATTTCAGCACAACTCCCAGAGTACCCTTGTATGAATTATTCCCTAGTGTAGCACTTGGCACAATCTGCTTGGTTTTTGTTTGGTTCAACTATATGTGTTTGAGGCCTTCTTTGAAGGAAATTCGAAGTAATAGTCTTCATCTTAGTTTCAACTCTTTCTTTTCCATGTATAAAAAAGAACCTCATCAGTAAGATGCTTCGGTGGAGTCTTGTAGTCTTAATTTTTTTTTTGTATTTATTTATCATACTTTCATTTTTCAATGGTTGACATTACATAAGCAGTATTTTGCTTGTTAAAAGGGGACCATTTTTTCTTTGATTGATTTATACGATGAAATAAGTTTTGGAAGAAACCAATTTGTACATTTTTTTTCTCTTAAATTTCAGTGGTCTATATGCTATTTGCAAAATATGACTATTGTCCTAAGTTACTAGGATTCACATCTTTTTCAAAATCAGGATGCACGGGGATGTTGGGGTGCTTTATATATAAAATTTGTAGCAATGTAAGAAAATAAAAAGTTGAAAAAATAAAAGAGATTTTTTTGTGGAAAACTTACCGTCATGGTTCATGATACCCACTTTGTCCCCTCAATCTCAAAGCCTTTGCTTTTGATTAATTGTCTTTCCAATAGAAACTGTACATTGAATTTTTGTTGTGTTTTTTCCTTTTAACACCCTGTCAACATATATCGACTGGGGATTGAGGGGAGTTTTGTTTTTCCCTCTTAGCCTCTGAACATACATTGACAGGATTTTTTTTCCTTTTTACCCTCTGAAAATATATTCAGAAGATTGAGAGGATTGTTTGAACTTGATATGTCGGAAAATGGAAAAGTAAAAAGAAAAATAGTTAACATATCTCCCCAAGGAGTAGTCTTTTATTTCTCGACATTGTTTACCGAGTCAAAAATATGTGCCAAATGAATGAAAAAATATTGGACAAATAGATGCAAATTTTATTTTTGATGCTTTTAGTGGCTACCACAAATGATTTTTCCGTGAGAAATCAGCTCAGGAAACTCCACAATGTTTCTATATATGTCTTGTTCTATGACCATGGAGAACAAAGAGAGGACGAGGGAGCTACAGATCCATGTGACCAGCCAAAAATGGTCTGGCTTGCTTGTCGTGATCCTAGAGGTTGTGGAAGTGTTGGGCCTCAATGTTATGCAGACTCGTGTCTCCTGCAAAGATTACTTCATGTTTGATGAATTGAGCGGAGAGGTGATAAAACTAGTACTTGGAAGAAAGGGCGTGAATATTTTAAACCAATTCAAATTTTGAACCGTGTGTGGGCTGGTAGAGCAGAGGGGAGCTGGGTGGCAGGTTGGTGGAGCAGAGAGGAGTTGGGAAGCGGGGTGGCGGAGCGGAGGGGATCTGGGAGGTAGGGTAGTGGGCGAAGGGGAGCGAGGCCCACCAACCGAGACAGAACCCTGATGCCGACAGGAGGCAGGGCGTTGGTCAAAAAGGTACCATCACCAGAGGGAGTCGCCGGACAGGGGCTCTGTTTCGTCGAATAGTATATTTCTCCCTTAATAGATACCATAGGTGGTTCATATGTCCTGCTTTCAAACCCATGGTCGATAACAAGGAATCAATACTTGTTTTTTTTTTACAAAAACGAGATTCTCCATTTGTCGTGTTATCTCAAAATCAGACCCTGATAGGCTGCTAGTCAAGGAGACCCTGAGTAACTATTTCAAACCAAACTTTTAGTTGAGGCTTAGCCTCCTCAACCTGAGAGGGCTCTCTCAATAGGTTAATGATTTGCAAATAAAGATCAGATGGCTAACTCTGTGAATAAACTGAATAAACTGAATAATTGGTTGTACTACTAATCAACAAACATCTATTGGGTAAATGGAGTCAAATGTGCTTTCACAAAACATAAAGATCGGTTTCATATGGAAGTCAGGGCATTTCAGCGTTTAAATGCATCAATAGAATAGTAGGACAAAGGATAAACATAGTTCATGAACATATATAGGAAGTTAGAGCACCTTCAGTGAATTCTAAGTAATATACATTCATGCCACTGCAAGTAATTTAAAGAGAAACTTAATGAGACAATAAAACATCCATAATCCTTTCTGAATCCTAAGTGATGAAACAAAACTCTATGTATTAAGATAAAAACACAGTTCTCTGATATCACAAAAAGTATGCTTGTTCAATGAAAATTCCAACCCTATGCAATTCGATTTCTTCCCTCTTATAGAGTGGTCATTACATCCTTGGATTCCTTCCAAACATTTGAGAAGAAATTCGAATTTGAAACCTATCAACTATCAACTTCTAAACAAACTTCATTTACAAACTGATAGTTAAACTATTTGTCTTACAGTCCTAATACAACTAGGACTAAAACATTATTTATTATATCTTAACAACCTTTAACAACATTATCTAATCATTAAAAACTATGCTTGACAGTTATACTTAGACCATGATGTTGTTCATCTTCTTATTGTTAGACCCCATCAACCTGCTTCTTATCCATTCCTACAAAATAGGAGCATGTTTCCTGTATAATAGTTGAATGCCTCATTTCTATCCATTCGAACCAACTGCTGAAGAACTGGTGCTCAAAACATGTGGCAAATGTCTTATAACCTTCATTTGAATTTGACCTTCTAGCTGTGCAAATCCCAACCTCAAAAATGGTGCAAAAACTGTCAATACTACTACGCTACGAAATTGCTGAGTCTGTTGTTTTTGTAGCGCAAACTTTTCCTTTTAAATTCATGCTTCAAACCTCCATTTTTATGTGCCAAACCCCCTGGATCTTCATTGATATTCTCCATATACCTCCCACCAACATCAAATCTCAACACCAAACCCTTTTCACCTTTGAAAATTTGCAAAAATCTTTCAAACTGCTGTGTGTCACCTTCAGCGGTTTTGTGGCACGCTACGAAACTGTTGAGTCTTCACTTTTCACAGCTTCCTTCCAAAATTTTAGTTTTCAATCATTTAATACTATATCTCCAGGTGTATATTAGCTTCCATAACCCATAAACGCAACTTTAAACAGCTCCAAAAATGAGATATTACCACATAACCTCAAAAATTTGTTAAAAGATGACACTTATTGTTTGCACTTATTTTAGCTGTGGTTGATCTTCAAACTGTGCTAGCTGGATTTCGAAGTCTTATACTCTCCTCTTAAGCCTTCTATTGTTTTCCCTTAGCTTGGTATTGACCATCCTAATGAATTTTTCTTCTTTGATTACAGGTAGGGTCCATATGAAGAATTGAGCTTGACTATCAATTAATTTAGGGTTTGGTTTTTTCTCCAGCTCCCACAGTCCTTTCATCCTTTCAAATTTTTCCCTTTCTTTTTCATGCACTCTCACCTTTTTCTTAAACTTATCAATCTCATTATTTTCCAATCTGAGTTTATCTTTGACATCTTCATAGCTACTCTTTTCCTTCCTACTTATTACTGAGAGAAACTGGATGATATTACACAACAACAACAAGACTCAATCTTCCCTGAGATAGACTGTTGTGGCATTTAACAGATATATATCCTTGCATAGCAAGAGAAATTTGTAGGCTACCTGGCACACAAAGCAGACTCAGTCTAAAGATCAAACAAAACTCAAATCCTAAAAGACCCGGCCACTTTAGATTCTTCCCTATGCTCGCACATAGAGACGCAGGCTGCTCAAGTCTTACTCTAGACTCTAGACTCATAATCGAATGCCTTCTCTTTGGCCCAAGATCTTCTTAAATAGCCAAAGAATTTCTACATCCGAGAGACTCATGACTCAAAAGTAAAGATTCTCGTCTGATCATCTGTGCTCGCATATCAAATCTTGGGTCATCTCTTTACCTAAAGCAAATCGTCCGAAATAGATTTGATAGTCCCGTGCAAGGGTATCAAAATATTTTACAGATGTCATAAGGAAACTAAAGTAAATCGACCAAAATAGATTTGATAGTCCTGTGCAAGGGTATCAAAATCTTTACCATTATTACATGACAGAATGTAAAATGTCAGGAAGCATTGCTTTCGGGTAACACCGAAGTGACATCCACGCAGAGCTTCCGTGACATACCTATGTACTAAGTGTAAGTGTGTGTACAAAATGGAGATTCTTTTACGAAGAACCCATGAAAGAAACGTTTAACTCCATTTTCAGTTAGAAAGACTTTACAGTACAAAGAATGCAACTTGTGGAGGTGTATAGTAACTATGTCGGAAATGACCTATTAGATAGGTGGAAAAGTATTGAACTGTCACTTCCTTTTCTGATTCCCAAATCTTACTTTCATGATCTTCTGACAGCTGGAGGAAATTTATCTGTTCAAAAGGATTGGCATCGGGATCTGATTGTTGATGGAAATCATTGTACTCCATTTGAGTTCCATCGGTACTCTGGGCAAGTTGTCTTGCACTGATCCTTTAGGCTACGAACCAATGAGTATGACCGCATCTTCTCAAAGCATTTAGAAAAGCAATATCTTCTAGTTCAATCAGATCTTTAAGTGTTTTGTACAGGACTCTTGTCTAAAGCATGCCGGGTGCAGAGAATCCATCAATCTTCAGTCTAGTGAATTGATAAGGCATTGTAAGAATACCACTGAGTCTGTAAATCTTCCACCATTATTCAAACCAATCTGGAAGAGGATCTTCTTGATTTATCCTTTCTGTTGGCCAATTTTCATAGCTAAAATCAAATTGCAGATGATAGAAGAAATTAAAAGAAATATTTTCCAAATTCATCATCTGGAAAAAGGCAGTATTCTGTCTTTCAGGATCATAATTGTTTCTCCTAGAAGGATTATTAAACCTTCTGATTGTTAATCTGCAATTTCCAATTCTGTTATCATCTTCATAAAAAGATTTCATAAGATATGTTACCAATGTGAACCAAATAATCAAGCTCTTGAATGGCCAAATCATTTTCAACTTCTTGATCATCCCAAGTCCAGAGATTGGGAATACCTTCTCTCCACCTTATCTCCTTTATTGGATACCAGTCATCATCATGATCTAAAATACTGGTACTACTGATATTATCATATATGACCCATCCATGGACTGCTTCTATTTCAATATAATCCTCAGATCTTCTAATGAAATTACAAGTTAGAGAATGAATAGAATTCTTTTCTAAAAATTCTCTAGATAGCATATCAGCAAAAGAATTCTTATGACCAGGAATGAATTCTATTTCAAATTTATATTGACTGAGGGTCATCATCCATCTTACCATGGCAGCATCTTCAAAATCTCATTTCTGGATGGCGAACTTTAATGCCTGACAGTCAGTTTTTACTAAAAACTTTGTATAGATCACAAAGTCTTTGAATTTCTCTATTCCCAAACAGACTGCTCTGAGTTCCTTCTTGAGGCTTTCCCAATTCTTTTGATTTTTTGACCATAATCCAGAGGCATACTGGCAGATTTCTAGTGTACTTTTTGCTTGTTCTGGATCTTCTTGACAGAGAACGGCTCCCCAACCTATATTACTTGCATCTGTCAAGATCACTTTCTTCCAATTTTCTTGAATTGGACTGAGAGGCTGGATTCTGCGAATTATTTCTTTAATCCTCTGGACAGCTCTGGTGCATTCTTCATTCCATGGGATGGGTTCCTTTTGGAGTCTTTGATTCAAAATTTTTCTTTCTTGGGCACAATGTTGAAGAAATTTGGAAACATAATTAAGGCTTCCTAGAAACCTCTACAATTGGGTTTTATCCAAAATTTCATTAGGGAAATTATCAATGAAGTCTAGACTTCTCTGGATTACCTGGTAGGAGCCAAATTGTATGTTGTAGCCCAAAAAATCTATCATTGTCCTGAATAACTTCATTTTTGACTCAGAAATAACTATTCCTTTTTCTTTAACTCTTTGGAGAAATAACTTCAAATGTTTTATGTGAGCAGGAATATCTTCTAAATGAACCAAAATGTCATCAATGTACTTCTTAAGGAAATCTTCCATACCTTCAAAGGTTTCATCCATGATGCACTGGAAGGCTAAAGGAGCATTTATCAGTCCGAAAGGCATTATATTCCACTCAAAATGGCCTTCAGGGATTTTTCTGATTAGCCCCTTTTGTAAGAGATCCTTGATCTCTTTCTTGCAGAGAATCATTTGTTCCTTGTTCATTGGGATGGCTTTTGATCTTCTGAGCTTGCCATTAAAATATTTCTTCAATGGTAGCTCCACTTCATGCTTGTGCACATGCCAAAAAGCATTGGGGTCCTTCGAACAACATTCTAAAAATTTATTCTTGAGATTGACTATTTCTATATCAAATTTCCCTTGTTCAAGATTTTCATCAATTCTGAGAATTTCCTTTTTCTTTTCCATTTTTGCTAATAGATTTTCCAATCTTTCAATCCTCTTTATTCTGTTAGGAGAACTAGAATTGATGAAAGGGAAAATTAATTCTTTACCTTCTAGCTCCAAAAAGTAGCCAAATCTCCTTGTATGCAGGTCAAACTTTGCTCCATGTTTTTGGAAATTCTGAAAGAAAGGTGTCCCTAGGTACATTGCACAATCCATACCTGTAACAATGGGACAAACAACTTTGATTCTGATTGAACCTGTCAGAAAAATATCAACTGAGGCTTATGAAGTTGTTCTAATATCACCACTGGATGTTGTGACTTTTGGACAACTAGTAGGTCTTCTGAGATGAGACTCTATCACTGTATCACTTACAATATTAAGTCTAGAACCAGTATCCATAAGGACTTTCCAATATTCAATTTTTGAACCAATTCTTACCTTTAATTTGATACAGTACCTTACATATCCATTAATTTTATTGCAGCCTAAACCACTTCGATCATCTTCTGTTTCTTCATCAGAATGATGTCATGAATTTCTACTCCTTTGAAGGGCTTCTAATGGTAGATGTAATTCTGTGTTTGTCCTGAGAAAATAGGCTGGGCCGAACTGGATCCTGGTTCATTTTCAATCTTTATCTTTCTGAGCTGACAGTCCTGATGACTTTCAATACAAAGTCTCCTATTCTCTTTTACTGTCTTTCTCAGTTCTTTGATTGCTTTGTGAATACTGGGCAATGTTTGTGGAAGGTCTTCTCCAAAGTCTTCTTGCCTGAATTGTCTTGTTAAAGCTTCAACTGAAAAAAAAGAGGTTGGTGGCACATATCCTCTGTTAGGATGATTCTGATTTGGTGGTCTGGAGTTCAATTGCTTAAGCAACAATTATTTATACATGTCTTTTAGCTGGGGATCTGTGGCTGCCATCATTTGAGTGAACAAATTTCTTGTTTGTTCATCTTCCTCTGATTGCTTCATCATATTTATTGAATGACATTGACAAACATCTGGATCACTGCAATCACAATCATCTTTAAAACATTCTTCATAATGTGGATCATTGTAGTATTCTTCATCAGAGTCAGAAGTATCAGAATCAAACCTATTTATATTATCTGATTCTTCTTCACTAGTTAATTCATCACATCTATTAGGCAAATTCATATAATTTACCTTACCAGATTTTTTTCTGTAGAAAACTTTATTTTTACCTTTATCTGGTTTTCCTTTCTTCTTGTCTTTTTCTAGATCTGGACAATTTGGGGAAATATGTCCTTTCTTTCCGCAGTCGTAACATTTAACTTCTTTCTTTCTGGAATATAGCTGTGTTCTTTTATAATCTTTGGGTTTTTTCTGATGAATGATTCTTTTGCCTGAAAAATTCTTTGAAGAATACTTTTTCTTCTTACTCCGTTCCCTCCCCTCTGAATTTTTTGGGGCAGAAAGATGCCATTGTTTGCACAATTGTTGATAGCCATGGGGCTTTTTGGGATTTGTTGCTGCTCGAGCAATCTTCATTTGTGAGCAGAGCTCAACAATTATGGCTTTGACTGCTTGCCTAATTACACCAAATTTGTAATCACCAATCTTTCCTAGCAGCTTGGTGACTATGGCTTGTGAAACCCATAATGGTAAAGAAGAGATGAATATTTCTTTCCACTTAGATTCAAGAATGAGTTCAGGAGACAGAGTGTGTAATCAATGTAAGAACTCATTAAAGTATTCATCAAAATGTTGCATATTATGGAGTTTCATAGCAACCAGAGTGATAGCAGTCAAATCATTATTGATTTGTGGGAAACCAATGAAGTTCACAGTGATGCCATAAAGTAAACAACCAATCATATTATTTACAGGCAGTGATGTTGTTGGATCCATATATACAGTGCCATCTGCATTCATAACTTGTGAATTTTCCCATGTAGCTAACAGAGTAGGATCTTTTAATGTTTCAGCTTTCAACCAAGAATCTAAAGATCCTTCAAAACCACCAATAATTCTTCTGGTAGAATTAATGGGGCCAATATCATCAGCTAAATAAGTTCTGTAACAAACAAGCATAGAATGCATTACTGACAAAACTTCTGCTTCAGTGCAATTATCAATATTCCACGAATAAGTGGAGGATGTAGACCAATCCTTATGATATTCAGATTTCATTAAATCTCTTCTATTTGGGGCAGGGGGCCAGGTAGAATTCCATGTGGATTTGGATGTGGTTGCATGGAATGTGTTTTCTTCAAGGATGCCAAATTGAATTTTGTTTCGAGGAGAGAAATTTTGTACATATTCCTCAAGTTTTTCTAAAGAAGGTTCTTCCTCTTATATTTCAATCTTGTGCAGACCCGTATCTTCTTTTTGTTTCTCATCATACCATTTTTCTATTGATTCTTCCTCTTTTGTACATTCCTCCTCTGCCTTTTGCTTCTTGATCCAATCTGTGAGAGAGGAACTAGTTGAAGAACTAGGTTGAGAGGAAGTTATGGGGTTTGATTTTAAATGGTCAAAATAACTGGGGGCAGCAAAAAGACTGTAAGGATAAGAAATTCCTAGCTTAGGAAATTCAATTTCTACAGGCTTCTTTATCAAACTTGATACAGAACCAGATATGGTGTATGGCATCTGCGAAGAAGGCTCACTAAACAAAGTAGTGGACTTATATGAATCAAAGGAAGGCTTATTCTTCAATGAATCAATGGAATTGGAAACATTTAGAACTTGTTTCTTGATAATATCAAGACTGGAGTTTACCTTAACGATTTCTTTCCCATGCACTACAGCTGCATCAATGATTTTTCTGTCTGTGGATATTCTCATTTTATCTAGGCTTTCAGCTATATGCTTATCATTTTTTGCTAAGGTATTGATATTATCATTTAAACAAACCAAAGCATAATCCTTCTTCTGCAACATTCTATTCATCATCTCTTTTAGTATGTTATTCATTTCTTCTATGGATTTATGCCGATCTCGTAAACATTTTTCCAAACTGGAAAGTGCAAGGTTTTTCCAATTTGTGGCAAGGACAGAGTCTTTTACAGAATCCTCTGTCTGGATGGGAAAAAGCTTAAAGTTTTTTCCATCATTTTTTTTTATAACAAAATTTTTCCATGGAGGAAAATCATTGTCTGTCTCATAGATCTGACCATCAAAAAGTTCCCATTTATGCTTTGTAGGGGAACTAGATCTAATCATATTTACCTACAAACAATTGCAGATATCGCTTACCAGTTTTTTTCCCTTTGTCCTTATGGCCTGCAAATCTCTAGGAAGATTGGGCTTGGATAGCATGTTCTGAATTTTAGGAGAAAATTCTGGAATCACAAGTGGAGATGGAATAGTAACAGGATTTGATTCCATCTTGTCTGCTAAAAAATTATCAACATCTTGAATCCTTTTCTGTCTAGCCTAATTTAAGAAACTTTTCCTTAAGGATTCTTCTATCTGATTTGAGGAATGATAATACCATTCATAAAAAGAAATCCATTGGTTTCTGGATTTCATCCAATTTTTCCATTCCTCATTCTTCTAGTTTTTGAAGGTTTTTCTTTCTTCTTTAGGCAGCAATCTAAGTTCTTCAACATACCTATTTTCAGATTTATGAGTGAAAATGTCCCAATTGAACATTTTCTTCTTCCATTGATCTTCAAGATCATATGGACTGATTCCTTTATATATTTTCAAGAATGCAATAATTTCACTGTCTGAAGGAATCTCTACATGCTTCGGAATTTTATTTCTAGGATTCTTTCTGTATGATGGAATTTTTGATCCATCAACAAATCCTAAACCCTAGTGACTATTTTTTTTTGTAGACTGTATAATTATTTCTTCATGAATGTTGAAGAAACGTGTCCTTGTATATCCCTCTTCAGACTTACTTTTGTTAGGAACAAAAGTAATCATATTTTTTCTTCTTCTGTCTTCTTCAATGTTGCCATGTGGATTTGGGGGTTGTGAAGAGAATTGAAAGAAGGTTTTTGAACAGTGAGGATGGTCACAGACAATAGCTAAAGGGTTACTGGATGAAGCAATTTCGCTCAAGACTAGTCTTTTTACAGTATCTACAAATATAGGATCAACTGAAAATGTGGGAGTGGTATTTACAGATGTGGAAATATTAACAGAAGGTCCACCATGCTCAGCGCGAGACTCTGGGAAAATAGTATGGACATTACCATCTCTGGTAGTAAAGATTATAGAAGAATTGGCAGGTGATGGCTGAGTAGGTTTTCTGATAGATTCCCATTTAGTAACCCATTCTATGGGGGGTTTGAGTGCAGATCTGGGGATCATCTGGGGGGCTATGAGATTCATACCATAATCATGAGTAATCAGGGTAGTGAATTCTGATTGGGATGATACAAATTTAACCATTGAAGGAGTGGTTTTTTTATAGAATTTGACTACAGAGGACCACCAGATGGTTATATTTTTATTGTCATCATCAAAATCATCATAATCGTGAGTCTGTAAGCCTACCATGAGAGAATTTATAGCATTTGGATCTGTTAATGCTATAGATAAATCAGGGAAGCAGGACCATGAAGTAGGACCATAAGCAAGGGTGCCTTGACAACCACCAATGAGAGCTTTAGGGAAATTTCTCCATCTTCTATCAAAAACACATGAAAAGAAAGCAACATCTTGGCCTTTTCTGTGCAGAGGCTGAATACCAATTTGGACATGGCCAAAATGAGCAAAATTATAACCATCTTTTTGGGCAGCATCAAACTCGGGCTGGTTTATAATGTTTAAAGAATGAAGGATATTATTATTGGAGGTGGTTTGCAGAACTTCCTCTTTAACCTTATATCTCTAGAACTGGATAGAATCTAGTAATCCTAGATTCTTATAAACATTCTTAGGGTCAATTTTTGGAAGAGTCCAAGAGTCAGAAGCAACTGGTTCTGAGAATAAATTAATAGACCGATCAAGAACTATAGATTCATTAACATTAGATTTTCTGCGTTCTAGATTTGCTTCTTCTTGTTCCTTTAAGAGTTCATCAAATGATTTATCTCCAAACTCATGACGAGAACTAGATGCAGATAATGAATCCATCTTAGACTAGGAAAGACAGATAGAGCGGAAGACTTTGTAAACAAGATATGCAGTTTCAGAGTAAAGACAAAAATCTGTAAAATGTTGTGTACCATTTTTATCAGCAACACAATCGCAAACAGAGCAGTGTTTCGCGGCTCTTCCTGGAAAAGAGTTCTAATCTCCTAGTCTTCAATCGCCATTGACGCCATCCTTGGCTTAATAGGCAACAAACATTATCGAGACTCAAAAAAACTCAGATGTTCTCAACAATATGCTCAAACGAAATACAAACTTGGCTCTGATACCATTTTATTACTGAGAGAAACTGGATGATATTACACAACAACAACAAGACTCAATTCTTCAGGCATTGAAAATGATGTATTTGTAGTTTCTTCAAAAACATTAGCACTTTCACCTCCTGTTTGATCTATCTCCATGTCTGAATGTTTCAACTTCTTGGAGTTCCTAGTTGAGGGTTTCCTAGGCTTAAAGATAAACTCTGCCACTTCATCCTGAAAATCTGACATTTTGGATGTCTTCAATTTCTTTGATTTGCTACCACCTGTATCTAGTTTGATGAAGTCTGATTGTACTAGGGGAGACTCTTCAATGTCAATAGCTTGAATTATATCATTCAAATTACCTCTTGACCCCTCTGTAACTAAAGTCTTACCCCTTTCCTTTAACCTTTGACTCCTATTCAACCTAATTTGATCTATTTTACTAGTTGACTTCTCTAGAATTGTCTCCTTAACCAGATTTTTCTTCATCTATGCAGATTTAGGAGTATCTTGGATTTTCAATGTTGTTCCTATCATTGGTTCTTTAACTTGTTTTCGAGGCTTGAGCTTAACAAATCTTCTTGACTTTGTTTCTACAGGGGCAGTAATCTTTGATGGAGTTTTTTCTTTAGCTTGAGGACTAACACCTGTTCCTTCAATCCCAATTCTACTCAAAAAGAGGAATTCAACCCAATCTCTATTTTCTTTCTGCAGCTCATGTAAGACTATTAACTTGACTAAGCCATAGTGAAATAATGAGGTTTCACATGACTCAACTTTCATTTGTACCTTATCAGACATCTTAGCCAAACTTCTGAAAAGATAAAAAGGTAAATCTAGAGATATTATCCATGTGAAATGAAGAAAAAGTTTAAAGTGATAGGTATACACCTTGTGGTATCTCCCTTCGCAGGTGAAGTACCTCTGAATATTGTAGAAAATATTGGAAAATGTATCTTTAACATAACTTCTTAGCACAGCCTTGTTCAAGTCAACCTCTGTAAACTCTGGTTTTAGAAAAATTTTGCAAGGTACCATGTCAAACTTGAAGTTTTTAAACCACCTGTCTTCTCCCCTTGGAATTTCTATAACTACTGATATCACTTCAAGGGAAATTGGTAAATTGAGGAATCCAATCTTTGAGTTTGATCCTGTGAACTTTATGGAAAATTCTTTGGTGACTTGAGTGTGTCCTCCTTGAAGTTTTTCACAAAACCTCCAGCAACCTACTTTCTTAAAGGCTTCTTCAACAGACTTGTCTTTTGTAAGGGCTTCTACACCTTCAGGTTCTGCTCTTAGGAAATGACCTGACCTATGACTCCTTCTTTCTTCAGCCATTTTCTTCTTGAAAACCTTGTATCTTCGGAAATCTTTGATAATCCCTCTGAAAACCCTGTGTCTTCAGAAAATTATCAAATTAGCAATCAGAGCTTCCTGCTGAATGAATTGGCTCACTTGGTAAATGAGTTCAGCCTCGCTTGATAACAATTCTGCCTCGCTTGATAACAATCCTGCTTCCACCAGCAATGAATTTCAAATTCACTTGATAGTAAGTTTTGAAAATACTATTGAATGAGCAGCCTCGCTTGAATTTGTTTCAATTATCCTCGCTTGAAATATAGTTTCACAGCCTCGCTTGAATTTGTTTCAGTGAACTCAGGTCTTTCACCACTAATTGCTTCTTGAAAACATAAGCATGCATGCACTATTGTCTTGCATGAGACAAATGAAGTCGAAAACGGCCAACTGTTTTCAAATTTGAAAGGACCAATGACAATATGACCCCTAATCGATGACAAATGACCCCTAATAATTATAATAAATGGTTGCATGCGTGACTGAGAACTCGTGGATGACACCTAATGATGAAAATTTTAACTATATTTGACAAATCTGTGACAGCTCAAATTCAAAACTGAGAATCCCCGATTTCGTAGCACATGATTTGCAAATTTGGGTTTTTGCGCCATGAAATCACCAGCGTTTTTGTAGCACAGAATCAACTTTTTACACTAAGCGCGCTACGAAACTTTGGTTTCATGGCTTATTCATCAAATCTTCAAAAAAAAAAATTAAATGGGTTTCAAAACATGGCATGAGATCTTTGAAGAATGAAACAAGGTTGATGAACATTGTTTGGTGATGGAATGAGACCTTTAGCCCATGATATAGACCTTTAGAAATATAAAAATGACTCTAACCCTATCTATAATTATGACTTAGGAACAAGTGTAACTGACCAAGTTTCAGAAAAAAAATTATAGTGATAACATGTCGTTAGGTGAACACCCTTGGGACAGAAACAAGATATCTAGTTAGGTGGGGACTGACTTGGTCATGTACTTGACCATGGGGGATGTTTCGTGAAGGTCGTGTTATGCGGTGAAGCTACTAACCTTGGTATTTTTTTCTCGAAGGAACTTCCAAAAAAAACTTGGTCCAAATTATGACAAATCCAAGCTTATTTCTTACAAGAACTAGGTAAGCCTTTTTGGCACTTGGCTTTGGTAGAAGTTGGGAATATAAAGAACCCTCTTTCATTGAAAAGAAAAGTAGGCTTCTTTACAAGAATTTATTAATTAATGTTGCATACACCATGAACAAGAGTAAACCCTAGTAAAGATAACGTTGAGAACTTACAAAATAATCACCATAGAAGAATAACACATCATCAAGTTGCGTCAATAAACCCCAATATATATAAAATTCCACAAGAGAAAGTTTGCCTTATGCAAAAGAAATCATCCAAGGATAAAGGTGTGTTATACAACGACTAGGTTTACATAATTTTCCATGATTATTTTGACAAATGAGGCTCTCTCCTATATATACAAGCCTCTCACAACAAAAAGGGCTTCATAAGGAAACCCTAGATCACTATCTCAAATGTCAAAATAAGAGGGTGCCCAAAGCCCTAATGTCAATGCTCAAATAAAACACATGATTCCATGTGGCAAGTACAACCATGAACATAAAGCACAAGCTCCTAACTCAATGATCAAACATAACATGATGTGAAATTTGTCATGAATGCCCCTTCAGCATGTGGAAGAAAGGGGACATCTTGTAAAATGAGGCCAGTTTTTTTTTTCTACCCCAATGAAGCATCGGAATAGCGATGCCACGAAATGTTAGAAGAGCGACATTATGAAGCGTGGGTTGTGGTGTGTGAATCGTCGAAAGAGCGAAGCTATTAAGCGTCAGACGTGGTACCGAAATAAACATCAGAATTGTGACACTCTGAAGCGTCAGAAGACCGACTAACATTTTCTCACATCAGAGTTGTGACGACCATATGGAATCATCGGACAAGTGATGAATACCTCGTAATGTCGGTAGAGAGACTAACTTCTAGATTCATCGGAAGAGCAAAAAACTTGAGCCACCGTCAGAAAAGTGACGACTACCTCGTAACATTGGTAGAGTGACAAACTTCTAGATTCGTCAGAAGAGCGACAAACGCTTGCTAACGTCGAAAGAGCGACAAAAATATGGAACCATCATAAATACTGGCGCTTTACCGACAGTTGCTAGAAGATTCAGAATTGTGATGGTACAGGAAATGACGTTTTGCTCCACGTCAAAGTGTCGCTCTTAGGACGCCTATGTGTCGCAAGAGCGACAATTCGGTCGTCGAAAATTGGGCCAAATGTGCTAGTGAATGGTTATGATGAGGCTCCAACTGAAATTGACTAAGATAATTTACAAAAAACCATATACCGTGTCTCATATTCACCAAGTACATCAAATATCCCACCAACTTACGATAGCTTGTAGGATTGACGAGACTAGAGTCAGATTTTCTCAAATTCTTTATATTAGTGATCATGGGAGTAGTCATAGGCTTGTAATCCATCATACCAAACTTTTGTAACATAATGAGTATGTATTTTCCTTAACCAAGATATATCTCATTAGGTTTCTTCCAGACTTCAAGGCCCAAGTAATAGTGCATGAGTCCCAAATATTTCATTTCAAATTTCGTTGTCAGAATTTTCTTGCATTCAAGAATTATGTGCTCCACACCATTAATAAACAAATCATCCACATATATTAGTATAATGACAGGTTCATTCTTCGTTTTCTTTATGTATAGATTTGCATCGGTCGAAATTTTGATGAATCCAATCCTTAAGAGATATGCATCCATTCTTGCATACCAAGCCCTAGGAGCTTGCTTAAGTCCATATAGAGATTTTTATTTCAAAGCCTTCCGGTTGTTCAATGTATACTTCTTCATCAATGGTTCCATTTATAAAAAAAAATTTGACATCCACCTAATGGATATTCCATCCCATAGTAGAAGCTAGTGAAACCAAACATCTTATAGTATTATGCTTGGAAAAAGGAGTAAAGGTTTCTTCATATTCTATTACTTTATTTTGTGAGAAACCCCTTGTGATGAATCTAGATTTTTATTTGTATATGCTTCCATCAACAACATGTTTGATTTCATAAATCCATTTGGAGGTGAAAACTAATTTGTCACATGGTTCAGGAAAAATTTCCCAAACCCCATTCTTCATGATGGATTGATATTCTTCTTGTATTGCCTTCTTCCATTCTTCTTGATGAGTTTCTTCTTCAAAGGTAGTTGGTTCTACTTCTATTAATTTTGACATTTATGTTGCATACCCTGAATATATTTTCACTCTTTTTCTTTCTCTAAAAGATCATTTAGTTGCTTCATGTTCTTTGGCATCTTCAAGCGTATGTTTTAACTAATTTGGCCTCTTATTTGTTGCAGGAATGATTATACATTGAATAGGATCACTTGGTTCTTCTTATTCTTCTTCTTCTTCTTGGTAATTTGTAGTTTTCTTGTCATGATGCTCTTCTTCTTCAAATAGTGGTACATATTCTTCATCAGATTTGATCGGTATATCCTTGGATCTTTTGTAGGCATGGTTTTCATCAAATATAACATCCCTGCTAACTTTATTTTTTCTTCCTTCCTTTATGTATATTCTATAAGCCTTTGTTGAAAGGCTATATCCAACGAAGATTCCTTTTATTCTTGTATATTCCAACTTATTTTGCTTGTATTTTTAAACATGGATGTATGCGGGACACCCAAAGTTTCAGAAATGGTGTACACATGGCTTCTTCCCTATGAATGCTTCTTCCAGTGTCATATTATCAAGCATTCAATGAGGACTTATATTTTGTATATACATTTTTTTCATTGCTACTTCTCCCCATAGAAATATATCTTTGATCAAATATCATAGTTTGTATGCATTCTCCAATGGTTCTATCCTTATTTTATGCAACTCATGCTCAGGGTTGTAGGGAACAATGAGCTCCCTCTTAATATCTACTTATTTACAATATGAAAAAAAAATATTTTGAAGTATATCCCCCTCCATTGTCAGATCTAAAAAATTTTATGTTTATTTCATTTAAGGTCTCAACTTCGGATCTATTTCCTTTAAATTTTCAAATACTTTGTCCTTTTTTTATAAGATAGAGCAACGTCTTTCTATATTGATCAAAAATGAAGGTAACACAATAAATATGGACTCTAAGATATTTTTTATACATTGTTCCACACACATTGGAATGAATAGGGTCTAATATCTCCTTATACCTTGTGTCACTTCTTGTAAATTTTTTCCTAATTTTCTTTCCCAAATCACATCCCTTGCATACTCCTTCATGATCTTCCTTGATGTTGGGGATTCCCTTTACCATTTGACTAAAAGAGGGTATTATATTTTAATGAATACTCCCATATATTCTATGTCATAGTTTGATAGGGTTTATCTCCATGTGAACTAGGGCTTGAGGATATGGTGTTATAAATCTATTTAGTATTCCTTCATGAACTCCATTAGCATTTTCCTTTTCAATATTTGAATCCTTTCCCAAAACCAAAAATTTACCATATACAAAGGAAACTCTATCTCCTTTATCTTCTAAACAAGAAATGGAAAGAAAATTATTTTTCAAACCTAGGACATAGGGTATGTTTTTGAGCTGTATCTTTGCTCCACTTTCCAACTTTAATGATGTATATCCAAGGCCCTCGACTACATAATTTTGTTGTCTCCTAGTTCCACTACATGTGATTATGGTTCCCTTGATAGAGTATGAAGTTGTCCACTTTCTCCCATCATATGTCTTGAGGCTCCACTATCAATGATCCATTCATTGTCATCATCAAGATTACCTGTAATTTTAGTCAAGAATCTTTCACTCTTGACTCCTAGATATATTATAGATGATCCTTCCAATCCATATTATTGGAACTTTCATGATATTAATTCCCATATTAAAATAAATTTTCATAGAGGGAGCAACATTTTCTTCCAAGATTTTTTTTTCCTTTCTTCAAGTGATAGCCAACAAAGTGATCTTCAACATTCTTCCACCTTAGCTCTAAAACCATGTTGAGAAATCAATGCTTATAGGAATTAGGGTTTGATTCCCCTTTCTTGATAATTACTTGTGAATTAAGTTGGCTTCTTTTACTTATTTATTATTTTATCTTTCATCAAGAAATTACCAAATTATATGTATATGAAGACCACAAGAGCAAGAGACACGAGATGTAGGCTCTCATCTAGGGAAAAAATCCTTCAAGGGGAAAACCCAGTCAAAATCTTCCACAATTAGATTCAAATAAATATGAGACAATCGAAGACCTCTTAGACCTAGAAAAATATCTCCTCCAACCACCAAGCCATTCCTTCCCTTCAATAGATGATCCTTGTCAAAGTCTCCAAGTGACAACTTCTTAGTAGTAGCTTCAATCCAGAATTTCAGCCCCCAGCAACAAAATTTTGGACCTGCAGTAGATATAGAATTTTAGCCTTATAAATTTCCCATAAACTTCACACATGTGAGAGATAGGTATCCCAAAAACTCGAATAAGTTCTTCCAAAATTCTTTCGTCCTTCTCCAACTACTTCGCTCTATGTTTTTATTATATTCCTTAAAGATCGAACTTGTTGAGTGAGTGCTCCAAATAGGTCGAACTGCCTCTCTATATATAGCCTTCTGTTGGGTCGAATTTCCATAATATAGGTCGACTTCATGGGTATAGGGATGACTTGGTGTGGAGGTGAAAAATAACCTTTTTGACTCAAAAATAATTAATTTTATATGATATAAAAGCACAAGAAGGGTCTAATAAAAATGACAATGACTCTAATGGCTCAAGACAAAACTTAGAAGCCTTCAATGGAGGTTTTAACCAAGAAAACATTGACCCAAGCATGAAACCCATTCTTTAATAAGCCATTTTCTTTAATAACAAAATTTCTTTTGATAAGTACAATTATGAAGACCGATACTCATTACGTTCTTCAACAATAAGGAATCTCTTCATACCATCAGCATAACTTCCATTAGTTTTCTAGTTTATTTCATGTTTTATATGTGGCACTACCTGTATTTTGTGTTTTTCTAGTTCCTCATATTATGAACAATATGAATAATTTCAAGATTTTTTGTTTATGCTACTGGTCTATTTTCCCAAACAACATACTAATAGACACAATAGTTAATGTAAGCCTTGTTGAAGAATGTAACTAGTGTCAATCTTCATAATTGTATTTGAGTCCTGATGTAATGTATTTGTCAAGAGAAAGAAAAATAAAATTTATTATTAAATAAATTGACTTATTAAATCATGGTTTCATGCTTGGGTCAATAGTTTATAGGTAAAATATTTCATTGTAGGATTCTAGGGTTTATGTCAAATGTCTATGTCCATGTAATAATGTAAAATACCCTTATTGGGCTTCATTTTCAAGAAATAAATTTATTTTAATGTAAAATATGTCAATTGGGCCTTCTCCACTAAGACGGCCTCATTAGAATAATTCGATCTCACACGAGGACTATATATAAGTAGCAATTTGATTTATTTGGAACACACACACTCAACAAGTTTGACATGCAGTTGTTGGAGGCAGAAAAAGATAGCGAAGTCGCTAGAGAAGGATTGAAGAAAATGGAAGAAAAAATCAAATTTATTGGGAAATATATCTCTCACATGTGCAAATTTTCTAGATTGTCACTTGGTCCGAAATTCGGAAGTTGTTGGGGTCGAAGTTCTGGATTGTAGTTGGGCCGAAATTCTGAAGATGTTGGGGGTCAAAATTATTGATTGTTGTTGGGCTGAATTTTTTGGGCAGGAAGAGACTATTGAAGATTTTTGAATCATATTGGAAGATTTACTTGTTGGAGGAGGAAGGTATTTTTTCTAGGGTCCTTTTCTATCTCAATTTTTTTTTTTAGTGTAAGCGTTTGACTAGGTTTTCCCCTATAGAGGGGCTTTAACCCTGGCTAAGTGCCTACATTTGGTGTCCCTGATTTGATGATTACTTGATGAAAATAAGATAAATAAGAACATAAATAAAGTCAATAAGAACACGAGAATATCACAAGTAATTATAAATATAAGAAAATATTTGTGCCTTTCCAATTTTCTAACATGGTATTATCTAAGGTGAAGAAGGAAGAAAAAGACAACTTGAAGATCTATTGAAGAAAAGGGGATAAAATGAAGGTCATTAAGTAAAAGGATTATATAAGAAGAGAATTCTACTATCTATAGGAACTATGTCAACTAAAATGAAGAGACAAAACAAGCTAAAAGGACCTTTCAACTACAAGGCATGGAAAAAGAGGATAGATCTTATCCTCGCTAAGCACGGAGTTTTGGATCGTGTTCAAGGAAAAGTCAAGAAACCTACAGATGATGTAGGAAAGGATAAGTTCAAAGAAACTGAAATATTCGCCATGAATTTGATAGTAGATGGAGTAAAGGACAACCTAATTAAATACATATCCAACATAGACTTTTCTCAAGAAATGTATGAATTTCTTTCCAAGTTATTCACCATCAAGAACATTGGTCAGATAGCTATCCTCAACAATGAACTAAGGACAATATGGATGGCAAGAGTGATTCAGATTTATGCAGGAACGCAACAGAATACATATATACCCATAAATACAAATATGCAATGGAAATAATACTTCATTTCATTAATATCAAAGAACTGAAATTTTCTTACAGATAGAATGGAAATAAACTAGCTAGGGCACTGGTAGCTTATCTCTGAGAAGAGATGTGACAGCTACAGGCCTCTGAACTACGTTACAATGAGGCTCGATGGACTTTTTATTTTTTAGAAACAATGGAAAACCCTAAACATCCAAAAACCTAACCCTAGGAGATGAAGCGCCAAAACTATGGGCCCCATTTGGGTAAATTGGTGTTTCAACTTCCCGGGGACGTAACTTTGGCATACTATCTCCATTTCACACACATGATACATCGTTATAAATATATATCCAAGGACTAAAACTGTTGCCGCAAATATCAATTTTGGAATGAAATCATATTTGTCAGAGGAATGATACCCAAAAAACGTCGTTTAGGGCCTAAAAACGGCTTCGAAAGTTCACGACCCGAAAAACTGCTAAAAATAGTAAGTTGTGCCGAAACTGAAAAACTGAAAGAGACAATGGTGGGGCCCCAAGTGGAATAGGTGGGTGGCCACCAATATCCACCTGGATCATTCCTCCCCCCTTAGGAAGCAATGGTCTCCATTGTGTTGAGTTCCTCCACGAGATGAGGAAACTTCTGCTGAACTTAGTCCCTGGTGAACCACTTGCCTTGGTGCAAGAGTTGGCCAGCTTTGACAACCCGATAAAGTTGGATCTTATGTTGGCGAGTGTTATTGATTTGCATGTCCATGATACAATCTGTGGTGGCCTGTTCCATGTAGTCTGGTTTTAACTCTTTTGGTTTGAGTTCTTCTGCAATGTCAGAGATGTCCAGTAGAGGTGGCAAGTAGGGACGAAGGCGATCTACATTGAATACTGGGTGCAGAACAAGGAATGGTGGAATAATGAGCTTGAAGGCATTGTTCCCTACAACCTTGGTGATGGTGTATGGCCCATATCAGAGCAGGCGAATCTTGCAGTGGGGTCCAGTGAGGCGCTCCTTCTGCAAATGTAGCCACACTTTTTCGCCCACCTGGAAGTTGTGTGGCAACCGATGTTGATCATGTCGTTGCTTGTACTTAGCATTGGCTCTGTCCAATATTTCATGAACCTGTTGGCAGATGTGTTGAATGCGCTCGATGAAGTTGTTCACTTTGTCAACTTCAGACTGGACATGAGCCGAATTGGCCTGAGTAGCCGCAAATGGCATGGCTACGTCAATGGGACATAGTGGCTTGAATCTCAAGCCCACCTGAATGTAATGAATAAAATAATGTAAATAGTGATTAATTAGTTAATTAGTAATTAGGTTGAAAGGCCATGTCTGATAAGACATGACCTTTCATGAAGAGGCACCTGCGTGGGTATATAAGCAGGCCTCATTTGTAACATTCAATCAATTCATTCCTCACACATTTCTAATATAATATTTGTATCCTCATGGATATTCGGATATTTCAAATCTTCTGGAATATTTAACTTGAGAAGGAACTTTGTTCGCTTCATTTGGTATCGGAGCTTTTCGATCGTCTGGCTACTCACTGCTGCACAGGGCCACGCTCTCTGATCCAGGTCCTTGACCGTCAAATGCGTCAACGTTGTTGCCGTCGAAGCATTTTTCTACTAATCTTGGAGTTTCTCCATTTTTACCAGTACGCCTTAGTACGCCTTTGGCCAGAATTAAAAATTAAAAAAAAAGGGGGAAAATTTGTGAAAAATAAGAAAAGAAGTCAGTATATTACAGAAAAAGAAAAGAAAAGTACATATACGTACATAGAAAGACAAGTTAAAAAAATAATATAAAAAAAAAGAGAAAAATTATATAAACCCTAAAATTGCCAACCAGTTGGTGATTCCTGAGTCAAATATAATCGAAAAATTAGACGTTTTTGACAAGAAAAAATACGACATAAAAAATCTACAACTAAACATTGGGGATTATACTTTTATCTCTCAATTTACCATGAAAACCTTACTTTTGGATAATAGTGATATTGTGTTGGGTTCACCATGGATGGAAACCTTAGGTTCAGTTATCCTAAATACGAAAAAGAAATTTTTGACATTCACCTACACAAAGAAGAAGATAACGCTACAAGACGTTAACTTGAAGCCAAATTCCGTGACGCCTGAAGACGTACAAGAAATTTCGCAGGTAATTTCTCAAGAAGGTAAAAAGGTGATACAAAATATGCAAAAGGAAATCGACAAAATCACCACTAATAAGAATGAAGAAGTTGCTCGCCTCAAGGACCACAACGACAAATTACTAACGCAAATTAAGAAGCTGAAGAAAGACAAGAAGTCATTAGAAAACAAGGTGCAACAACTTGTCGAAAATAAAGCATCGAATGTAGAAATCCAAGTTGAAGAGAAAGAAACTGGTACTAATGCAGTAAATGTCATAACTCAAGAAGAAGACAAGCAAGTTGCAAAAGATGCAAACTTAGATGTTGTAGTTCCGGCGATGAACATTTCAAGCGGAAGTTATGTAACCAGCTCAATAACATCATCGCCAAAAGAAAATCAAAACATCACCACACAACTCATAATGGAAAGTCAAACCAAAAAAGTTCCCTATCGACATCCAAATCACGAGAGCAGACAACTCGATCAAGCTATGTCTTTAGAACAGAAACAAGTTGATATTCCGAAGAATACTAATATCAGTGCAATCAGCTCAAGTGATAATTCAGCACAAGTTTCAAATCGCCGCGAGATTCCACAGAAAATTGATTTAGGATGGTCTGATCCATTCTCAGTGCGACAATTTTGTTTGTCACTTAGAGGATCATATCAACTTGTGTCGACAAGGATGACTGCCCCGAGACGAGAAGATGTTCGTAACAGGAAAATAAATCGAGGCCTTTCATCAACAAGCTTTGAGGACAAAGCTTTTTGAGGAGGGAGGCAATGTAATGAATAAAATAATGTAAATAGTGATTAATTAGTTAATTAGTAATTAGGTTGAAAGGCCATGTCTGATAAGACATGACCTTTCATGAAGAGGCACCTGCGTGGGTATATAAGCAGGCCTCATTTGTAACATTCAATCAATTCATTCATCATACTTTCTAATATAATATTTGTATCCTCATGGATATTCGGATATTTCAAATCTTCTGGAATATTTAACTTGAGAAGGAACTTTGTTCGCTTCACTGAAAGGGGCTATGGTCAGTTGAGATGTGGAGAGCCTATTTATAACTGTGTTTTACATAGGGGAGGCTCTCGTCACATGTGCGTGGATTCCTTGAATTGTACATGTGCAGAATGTGTACAATCATCCTGTTGACAACCTCTGTCTGGGCATCAGTTTGGGGGTGGAAATATGTGGACTTGGTGTCCAACATTGACCAGAGGCTGGACCAAAATGTGATGAGGAACCTGTTGTCACAATTTGATATGATAGACAGTGGGATCCCAAAGTGCACCCGCACTCGTTCAAAGAAGAGTTTAGCAGTGGCTTCTATTGTGATATTCTTCTTGTAGGCCGCCATAATGGCCATCTTCAAGAATCTGTCGATGACCATGAAATAACAGTCATTTCCATGCTTAGTAGAAGGAAGGCCTGACATGTAACCCATGGATATGGATTCCCAAGGTCGACTAAGGGTAGGTAGTAGAGTATAGAGACCTTGCTTCTTGGTGGTCAGTTTGGAAATGGCGCAAGCAGTGCAGGATCTGATGTAATTCCCGACATCCTATCGAAGGTTCGGCCAATAGAAATACTTCTGCAGTAGTGACATTGTTTTCTCGACCCCAAAATTCCTAGCAACTCGACTGTAGTGCACTTCCCATATCATCTTGGCATGCTCGCTTGAAGGAACACAAAGGTTTCCCAGGTGACATAACAGTGCATCTTGGAGGTGAAATTTTGGAACTTGCGTACCCCCCAAGAGTTCCTTGCATGTGTGGCTGAATTCTGGATCGCTTTTGTAAAGAAGTGGCCAATCAAAAGTCTCGTACCCACAAGAGTTTATAACAGTGGTTATGGCCACGATTGGTGGTCGACTGAGGCAATCTGCAACATTATTGGTGCTACCCTTCTTGTACTTGATTTTCAAATGAAATTGTTGCAGATATGTGGACCACTTCTTATGGCGATCATTTTGCAACTTCCCTTGTGTCTGTATTAACTGCAGGGGTCGGTGGTCTATGTGGATGATTGTTTCCTTCCCCAAAATGTAATGCTTCCATTGTCGACAAGCCTGCACAATGGAATACATTTTTTTGTCATAAGTGGGATACTTTCAAACTGTTTTGGATAATGTATCACTGTGATATGCCATTGGATGCCCCTGTTGAGTAAGAACTGCCCCAATAGCATAGTCAGAGGAATCTGTCTCGATCTCAAATGGTTGTTGCAAGTCTAGTAGTGTGAGTACTGGGGCAAAACAGAGGCGATGTTTCAATTCTACAAATGCCTTCTATTGAGATTCTGACCAAAAGAATTTTTCTTTCGCTCCTCCCTTGGTGACTTGACTCAAGGGCCAAGTGATATGAGAGAATCCCAACACGAACCTACGGTAGAAATTAGCAAGACCCAGAAAGTTGCGAAGCTCTGTTAGGGTGGTTGGGGCTGGCCAATCCCGAATGACTTGGATCTTGGCTAGATCCACATGCACCCCATTTCATCAATAATGTATCCCAGATATTGAACCTGGGTCATGCCAAAAGTGCACTTCTCCAAATTGGCACACAACTTGTGTTGCCATAATGTTTGGAGGACTTCTTGGATGTGGTGGAGGTGCTCTTCCCAAGTCTGGCTGAAGATCATAATGGCATCCAAGTACACCACTACAAATGAGTTGGTGATTGGATGCAAGATGTCATCCATCAACCTCATGAAGTTTGTGGGAGCATTCGTCAACCCGAAAGGCATGACAAGCCATTCATTCGAAAAGGCCCTCCTTGGATTTGAAGGCATTCTTCCACACATCAGAGGGTTCAATTGGTACCTGGTGATACCCAGACTTCAAGTCGATCTTGCTAAAATATTTTTCCCCTTTGAGTTGGTCCAGAAGGTCATCAATCCATGGGATCGGGTACCTATTCTAGAAATTGATTTTTTTTAGTGCCCGATAGTCAATACAGGGTCTCCAAGTCCCATCCTTGTTCTGTACCAACATGATCGGGCTCCCACAGGGCGATGAACTTGGTCGGATGTGACCTTTCTGTAGCAGATCCTGAATCTGCCTCTTGATTTCATCATTCTCTAGAACAGAGCACCTATAGATCGGTCCATTGGGTAGCATCACACCTGGGGTCAGGTAAATGGGGTGCTTGACCTGATAGTGCAGAGGCACCCCTGTGGGTGAGGTGAAGATGTCCCCGTACTCCTCCACAACCTTTTCCATTTGTTGTTGTCATGCAGAGGAGCCATGTCTAGATGCCGTGGCCACAGTCTTCTTCTTTCCTTGGGGATAGATCATCAGGAAAACAAATTTCTTGGTTTGGGAAATGAGCTTACTACATTGTTTTGCAGTAACCAAAGAGACAGTGGGAGGCGGTGGTACCTCTGTTATCCTGTACAACTTATTTCCCAAAGTAACAATAACAGCGCGAGGCCGAGACTCATACAAAGCATGTTTCTTCCACAAGTATGAGCCTAATAATACATCAGAAACATTAATAGGAGCAATTTCACACAATACCTTATCCGTGAAGGGCTTGATGCTATAGGGAAGGCGACACTGCTAGCTAATGCGGAGATCCTGTCCTTGGTGAAGCCACCCGATGGTGTATGGTTGTGGGTGTGCTATGTTTGGAAAGCCCAACCACTTCACGACATCTGCTGAAATGAAGTTCTTTTGGCTCCCATTTGTTGAGATTCAACAAGATGATGAGCTTAGTGAAAAGAGTCGCCTTCACTAAGTGGGCCCGCAGGGTCTTTTTCGCGCAAAGTCTATTTTTATACTATGTCTATTTTTAGACATTTCGATCATATTCTATGAGTTGCAGGATGCTATTTGTGGATGCATGGTTTGGTCAAGTTAAAAATAGATGAATTCTATTTTTAGACAAGATTTTAATCTATTTTTAGATTGCCAGCCTAAAAATAGATATGTCAAATATTATTAGCTCTTAATAATATTTGGACTCTAAACATTATATTATCTCTACACTTCTGCCAAGTTCATGATAAGAATAGATGATGGCGAATACGCTATTCCCGAGGGTCACTGAGCGACTACAGAGGACTTCACTAGAACCTCATGTATGATTGGGGGAGTTGGAGAAGTGAAGCAGGAGCTGCATTTAGCTGTCACACTTACAGATCTCAAGGAGTTGTTACCTAGTCTAACTGATTGATACACTAGTGAGAGTGGTGTGAATTAATTAGTTAATTAATTCACTAAATAATAACTCATTAATCAACTGAAGAATACATCAGTTAACTACAGTGCATTGCAGTTTCAGTGGAGACTAGTGGAGAGATAGGTGAAAGAGCAAGTGTGACTATCAGTTGTGACTATAGTGATGCATTGATTGCATCCAACACTCAGTGGAGATGCCAATGAGGATTGCGTGAGAAAGGCTGGAGTAATTAAAACTCATTCAGATCCATTCTTCAGCAGGGATTGCGCAGTAGAGGCAGGCTAGCAGGTGGCAAAGATCGATGCATGGATTTGCAAGATCGGGCTTGATTAGTGTGTAGCAATTGTATTGTACTGAGAGCTTGATATGATCAGATTTGTATGAGGATTTTTACATGATCTCTATGACATATATTATATACAGATAGTTGGGGTTTTCAGCTTCAGGATTTCCCATTAAACAGCTGTGTTAATGTGTGTGAATTTTTATTGTTTCATGTGTGCATTGCAATCTTGATTTAATTTCTGCAAATGATCAATGGTGGAATAGATTATGTATTTTGCATGAAGTTAAAATACTGTGAGATCAGGAGAATCTTGGACATATAACACATAAGTTATATAATTTCTACATGGTATCGGAGCAATTGATCATTGGAGCAGATTGCAATTATTGAAGCGGTTGAGTTTTGTGCGGGTGGAATTTGAATTTGCTGCAGTGTTTTCTTAGTGTCGAAGTTGAGCATTCATTAAAATGTCTTTAAAAGGATTGAAATTGGAGTATTCCCTTGATGGAAGCTCGAATTATATTGCATGGAAGGAGAGGATGGAGGTGGTGCTGGATGATAATGGGTTGAAGGAGTTCATAGATGTTGATATTCCGAAACCTGCTTCTAGCGATGCAATCGCAATTGACCCATGGAAAAAGAAGGTAGCAAAGTGTTGAAGAATTCAGTTGGAAGGTGTGAAGGGCCACATTGTGTCCAGACTTCACGGTAAAGCTACTCCATTCTTAATGTGAAAATATTTGACAGACTTGTTCGAAAGCATAAGCGACCAGAGGAAGTTGGCGCTTAAAGACAAGCTCAGAAAAATAAAAATGGAGAAAGGCGAAAGTATACCAAAATACCTCACGAAGTTTGTCCACTGCAAGGATGAGCTAGGAAGTGTGGGGGTTACTATTGATGAAGAATACTTGGTGAGATTGGCTCTCCTTGGGCTTCCAAAGAGTTGGCATAGCTACGAATACTCTATCAATGGACAGGAGAAACTACCAGGATGGGAGCGATTTTGGTCGAATCTTGTGTAGGAGGAGGTAAGGCGGGGTACCAGGGATGGATCTTCATCGAAGAATGAAGATGAAGAAAATTGTGCTTTGGATTCCAAAGCTCGGAAAGGAAAAGGGAAGAAATCTTCCAAATCCGAAGCTAAAGGCAAGAAGCAGGACTTGTCCAAGGTGAAGTGTTTTCACTGTCACCAGCACGGCCATTTTGCCACTAATTGTCCACAAAAGAATAATAATAAGCAGGCTACTGGATCTGCAGCTGGAGAGGCCTTAGACTTGCAGTTTGATCTATATTTTTCTTTGATCGCATGGTTGGTTTCAAGTGTGATGGGATTGGTGTGGTTTCTTGACAGTGATGCGTCTTATCATATGACCAGAGACAAAGATTTTTTTAGTGATCTGGAGGAAAACAATCTTGGAGTGCACATTGAGATGGGCGATGATAGTAGATACAGTGCAACTAGTATCAGGACCATTTCCTTTGAGAGGGAGTCTGGTAAACCTTTCATCTTGAAGGATGTCATGCATGTTCCAGGATTGAAGAAGAATCTGATCTCTGTGGCGATGTTGGAAGACAAGGGTTATGATGTTGTTTTTAGCAAGGGAAAAGCTTTCCTGCTCCATAAAACAACTGGTAAAACCAGGAGGATAGGGATTCGAGTTAAGAATATTTATCAATTGCAGGTAGATGGCTACGCTGAAATGGTAGGCAAAGCAGAAGGAGTGGTGAGCCAGGATGAGGAATAATTGTGGCACAGGAGATTGGGCCATCTTTACCATGGCGCTTTGAAAATTTTGCAGCAGATTTATACCGGGCTTCCCAAGGATACACTTGTGCTGTCAGATCAGTGCAAGGGATGTACTTTGGGAAAATTTGTGAAGACCACCTTTCATGAGAAAGATAGTTTCGCCATGACGATCTTTGAGAGAATTCACACAGACGTGTGGACCTTTCTCGGTTGCTTCAACAACAAAGCACAGGTATTATGTGATATTTGTTGATGACTTTTCTCGTAAATGCTGGATATTATTCATGCAGAAGAAGAGCGAGACATACTCAAAGTTTTGTGAGTTCAAGGCACTAGTTGAGAAAGAGTCAGGGAAGCAGGTGAAAGCTCTAAGGAGCGATAATGGTGGTGAATACATCTCTGGCAAATTCAAAGACTTCTGCAACAAAGAAGGAATTCGAAGAGAACTCATAGTGCCTCATAACCCATAGCAGAATGGGGTCGCAGAGAGAAAGAATAGAACGATCGTGGGTGCTGCACGAGCGATGTTGCATGAGCAGGGCCTTCCCATACACTTGTGGGCTGAGGCATGCAACACTGCGGTTTATGTGCAAAACTGTTGTCCTCATAGAGTACTTGGCATGAGTACACTCGAAGAGGCGTTTTCTGGTAAGAAGCGTGATATTTCTCATTTGAAGATTTTTGGCTCACCTGTTTACATTCATGTGACAAAGGATGCCAGGAAGAAGCTGGAGCCGACCGTAGAGGTTGAAAAAATTTGTGGGGTACATAGAAACACCGCACAATTATCGTGTGTATTTTCCAGACAGTCGGATGACTGTTGTGCGACGGGATATCAAATTTCATGAGGAGAAAGCCATGAAGTTGTCACTTGAGAGGGAGCTACACTTGCATGCAGAGGAGGAGCTACTTGTTCCTAAAGATGAGCCTCAAGATGTGGATCAGCCACAAGAGAAGGTTCATGGAGTGGAAGAAATCACTCATGCAGCGCCAAACATCAGAGGGTGAAAGCGCACTATAGGAACTGAGCGACTAAATCTTGATATAACGTAGAAAGTAGGAGATCCTACATCACAGCGCAGATAGAGACAGTCACCTGACCGATTTACTGGATACTTGGCTCTGATGAGAAAGTGTATCGTGACGGAGCCATCCTCTTTCAAGGAAGCTATGGAGGATCCCGCATAGGTAGATGCCATGGTGGAAGAGTATGATTCAATTATCAGAAACAGTGCATGGAATATTGTCCCATGGATGGAAGGGAAATTAGTGATAGGTTCGAGATGGATCTACAAAGTGAAGCAAGTTGCTGATGGGAGCGTAGAGAATTATAAGGCAAGATTTGTTTCCCGGGGTTTCTCACAGATCGAGGGGATCGACTATGAAGAAACATTTGCACTTGTCTCAAGGTATTCTTCCATACGGACTATCCTTGCTCTCTCAGCGCATATGGGTTGGCACATTCATCAGATGGATGTGAAGATTGCGTTCCTCAACGGAGTCATTGAGGAGGAGGTGTACATTGAGCAGCATGAAGGATTCGAAATCTTCAGCAGCGAGTCGCATGTGTGTAGGATCAAAAGAGCGTTGTATGGGCTGAAACAAGAACCTCGTGCTTGGTACACATGGATAGACAGTTATTTCACCGGACTTGGTTTCACCAAGAGTGAGGCAGATCCTAACCTATACCAGATTGTGGTGGAGGGTAAGCTTTTGATCATTGTGCTTTATGTAGATGATTTAATTCTAACGTGTGATGAATTGTTGATACACTCAAGCAAGGCAGATCTTGCAAAGGAGTTCGAGATGAAGGACTTGGGCCTCCTTCATTATTTCCTGGGATTAGAAATTTGGCAGCGGAAAGGTGAACTGTTTGTGTCTCATATAAAGTATGCTAACAGAAATTTTGAGAAGTTTCATTGCAAGGCTTCTGCAGCTCTATCGATACCCTCCCTGTGGTTGGAGGTGATGTTTACTGTGGAGGTAGTATGCCACCGTTTATCGTGTTATTGGTTTGCTCATGGGTTTAGTCAATACACGACCTAGAAATATTAAGTGTCAGAACCACCTTCACATGCAATGGCTGCTCTTACCAACTTTAATGTAAAAGTAGAGGGCATGTCCTGCATCTCAGGGGCACATCTAGGTATGGATTGTGGTATAGACAGCCAGATGAGGTGAAGTTGCATGGCTTCATGGATGCAGATTGGGCAGGAAGCCCAATGGACAGAAAGAGCAAATTTGGAGGGATTTTCAATATCGGATCTACAGTATTTTCTTGGTATAGTAGGAAACAAATATCCATGGCACTCAGTTCAGCGGAGGCCGAGTAAATGGCAGCAAGTTTGGCTACATGCGAGGCTATATGGATGAGGAAGATCCTAGTCGGTTTGTTCGGTTCTCACTTAGATCCTACTATGATATATTGTGATAATCAGAGTTACATTAAACTCTCAGTTAATCCAACATTTCATGATAGATCTAAACATATTGACATCCGGTACCATCATATCATAGATTGTGTGCAGCGGAAGATCATGTTGCTTTCTTACATTCCTACGGAGGATCAAGATGCAGATATTCTGACGAAGGCGCTCACCAGGAGAAAATTCGAAGACCATAGAGACAGGATCGGGGTGGTAAATAATCCCTATCTTTTTTAGAGGGAGTGTTGAGATTCAACAAGATGATGAGCTTATTGAAAAGAGTCGCCTTCACTAAGTGGGCCCGCAGGGTATTTTTGGCGCAAAGTCTATTTTTAGACTATGTCTATTTTTAGACATGTCGATCATATTCTATGAGTTGCAGGATGCTATTTGTGGATGGTTGGTAAAGTTGGAAAAAATATATGGACTTCTATTTTTAGACATATTGGGCAGAATCTATTTTTAGATTGCCAGTCTAAAAAAAGATATGTCGAATATTATTAGCTCTTAATAATATTTGGACTCTAAACATTATCTTATTCTCTTGGAGCACTTCAGTTAAGTGCACAGATGTAGCACAACAGCTGACAGAAGGAATTACGCTAGTCCTGATGGTTTACTGGAGCTATTGCATGGAGCACTTCAGTTAGAACTCATGTGACAGAGTTTGGTGGAGTTGGAGAAGTAGTTGGTGGAGTTGTATTTAGTTTAACTCAGTTAGACTCAGTTGAGCTAGTTGTATCTAGTCTAACTGATTAATACACTAGTGAGAGTGGTGTGAATTAATTATTTAATTAATTCACTAAATAAAAACTCATTAATCAACTAAATAATACATCAGTTAACTATAGTGCATGGCAGTTTCAGTGGAGACCAGTGGAGAGATAGGTGAAAGAGCAAGTGTGACTATCAGTTGTGACTATAGTGATGCATTGATTGCATCCAACACTCAGTGGAGATGCCAATGATGATTTCGTGAGCAAGGCTCGAGTAATTCGAACTCATTCAAAGCCATTCTTCAGCAGGGATTGCGCAATAGAGGTAGGCTAGCAAGTGGCAAATATCGGTGCATGGATTTGCAAGATCGGGCTTGATTAGTGTGTAGCAATTTTATTGTACTGAGATCTTGATATGATCAGCTTTGTATGAGGATTTTTACATGATCTCTATGAATATATTATATACATATATTTGGGCTTTTCAGCTTCAGGCTTTCCCGTTAAAAAACTGTGTTAATATGTGTGAATTTTTATTGTTTCATGTGTGCATTGCAATCTTGATTTAATTTCCGCAAATGATCAATGATGAAATAGATTCTATATTTTGCATGAAGTTAAAATAGTGTGAGATCAGGAGAATCTTGGACATATAACACATAGGTTATATAATTTCAACACCATTATCGACAATGAACTGTAGCAGGGAACCCTTTACCCACATTTTGGAGTGGAAGAGATGCTCTACCTCCTCTGGATCTTTTGGTTCCTCCTTCCTGATATTCGCAGTGGCAAAAGTGGCATTAGGTTCTGCATCAATAATCTGCTTCCCTTTTTCATTCCCCTTGTCAGGTTTTGATTCAGATTCGGAGCATGCATCTGATTCAGAAGCCCTCATCTCGGCCACCAGTGACTGCTTGGCCCGACACTCACTTGTGTTGTGAGTGGAGCTCTTATGGAACTCACATCACTTTCTTATGTCCTTCTTTGGCTTCATGGTGTTGTTCTTTGCCTGTGGCTTTGGAAGGTTGTCTTGCATCACCATGCCTTAGCTTTGTCCTTTTTTCTGCGGTATGGGGGCACCTTTCCCTTGATTTTGATTTGCAGATCCAAAGTCTCGCTTCTTCTGTTTGAATTTCTGCTCAACCTTGGCAGCATACCGATATGTCGTACCAAGCGAGGAGATGTTGAGGAACTCCATTTCTTCCTGAATGTATCTATGGAGACAACTGCGATACTTTAGCACCAAATGTTTCTTTTAATCTTTGATACCCAACTTTGTGCGCATGGTATGGAAAAAATTTGTCAACTCATGCACATCCAGATCCCTTTGTTTCCGCAGCTTGGTCCATTGTATGTACTTGTCCTCATAGCTCCCCATGGGATAGTATTTTTCCTTGATGGCATCTTGAAAATAATTCCAAATGAGTACGGATGAGAACATAGAGGGTTTTGTCTCATAATTTTTCTCACAGTAGATTTCCCACTAGTCCTTGACATGGGGGGTAGCTTTGAGGAGTGCAAAAATAATCTTCACCCGGTTGGAAAAGTCATGAACCAAAAAATATCCTTCTAATAGATTCAACCATCTATCTATGACATCTGCATCTATTTTACCCTCAAATATAGGAATTTCAAAGTTTACTTGTACCTTAAAGGGAGTCATGCCTCCAGAGTGATTGCTGGATGCAGATGCATCACCGGTGGGTAGTCGTTGAAGGATCTGGGCAAAGTTATCCATCATTGCATTCTTTTGTTTTTCGAGGGCCTCCTCGAGCAATATTTTAATAGGATCTCCTGCTCCCTCATCTTTCTTTTCATCCCCCATGGTCTCCGTTGGGTTTTTTGAGGTTGATCTTGCAAAGGTTCCACCAGATCGAGCCCTAACTCCTTATACCCTGACCTTGTTGGGGACATGCAAAGAAGGATCGAGAAAAAGTGGACCGCTCTGATACCACTGATCCAGATTTATGCAGGAATGCAACATAATACATATATACCCATAAATACAAATATGCAATGGAAATAACACTTATTTTCATTAATATAAAAGAACTGAAATTTTCTTACAGACAGAATGGAAATAAACTAGCTAGGGTGTTGTTAGCTTATCTCTAAGAAGAGATGTGGTAGCTACAGGCCTCTAAACTACGTTACAATGAGGCTCGAGGGCCTATTTATTATTTAGAAACAATGGAAAACCCTAAACGTCCAAAAAACTAACCCTAGGAGATGAAGCGCCAAAACTATGGGCCTCGTTTTGGTAAATTGGTGTTTCAACTTCCCAGGGACATAACTTTGGCATACTATCTCTGTTTGACACACATGATACATCGTTAGAAATATCTATCCGAGAACTACAACTGTTGCCGCAAATATAAATTCAGGAACAGAATCATATTTTCCGGAGGAACGATACCCAAAAAACTTCATTTAGGGCCTCAAGATAGCTCTGGAAGTTCACGACTCGAAAAACTGCTAAAAATAATAAGTTGTGCCGAAACTGAAAAACTAAAAGAGACAATGGTGGGGCCCCAAGTGGAATAGGAGGGTGGCCACCAATATCGACCTGGATCAAAGAGATGATATTGTGTCATCATATTTTGTAAGGATATCTAGAATAAGAGATGAAATCCAAGCAATAGATGAGGTTGTACTAGAATAAAGAACTTGTAATTGTTGTTCTTCTAGGTCTACTAAAATCTTGGAGTGATTTTTCATTGGGAATTAGAAGTTGGAAGGATACTCCAACATTCAAAAAAATGTGGAATGCATGCAGTCAAGAATAAGCCCCAATATCATTAGTAAACAACAAGGAGGATGAAGAAGACAACACCTCTAATGCATATTCTACTCATCACAAGAAGAAGGGAACCTTAAAGAAGTTCAAAGTACCAAAGAAGAAAGTGACATATCCAAGGTTGAATGCTACAATTTTCATAATATGGGTCATTATAAAAACCAATGTCCTGAGAATCTAAGAAATAATAAAAGAGAAAGATAACATGTGAATTTTTTTTATGAAGATCCACCTAAGAAAAACAAGCCTGAATAATATGAAATCAAAGATCTATTTTCCAAAGACTCTTAGGGAATACTATCCCTTGCATATCCTTTTATATTAATTTTGAATTGTTTTATGTTTTGATATGTCTTATTAGAAAAATTTTGAATCATAAGTTTTGGGTATCCCTCAGAAAGATTGGATTAAGAGGGATCCTTCACCATTTTACCAAAATATAAGTATCTTGCTCTTTTTTTCCTCTTTTATGTTTAGTTTCCTTCTCATATCAGTATTTGTTTGTATTGTATGCTAATAATTTTTTATATTTTCCTTGGTAGGAAATCTTGCATAATACACAAAGGTTGTGGAGGAAACTTCAAAGGAAAGAATTGAATCATAAAAGAAGTTATGTTGCAAAGGAATCCTTTCAAGAATGGATGTCCTACAAGGTTTTTTAAAGAACCACTCAAGGTATGTCTTAGACTACAAGTTCTGTTATAAATTTCTCTTCATGCAAAAGGTGTGATAATTCTTCTTTTGAAATTTTGCTTTATATTACTAACATTGTTATGTCTATGGTTTTGAATCTTAATGATTTGTGTTAGGGTGATTAATCATTAGATTGAATCTACCCTTGTTATGTTATCACTTAATCATTCTTGTGAAACCCTAAATCTTAGGATTCACTATAAAACCCTAGCATATTGTTGTTAAGGGTATGCCAATATTAAATAATGAAACCCTAATCTACTTAGGGGTTTTGAATAAAGTCTAGAAACCCTATTTTTGATATTTAGGGTTTTGATGATGTCTTGAAAAAATCCTAGTCCTTTAAGGTTTGTTGTTAATGTCTAAATGAAACCCTAGATCTTTAGGTTTTGGTAAATTAGAGTTTATGAACAAAACCCTTGCAATAGTTATAATATCCTAGGAAAGAAACCCTAGGTGTATATTTTTCAGTATGATAAAAACCCTAGTCTAATTAAAATTATTGTATATCTAGCCTTGATGTATTTATGTTTGGATTTACTTATTAGGTATGGATATTAATATGAGATACTAGTACATGATAATGAATCTCAGTTGGTCAGTTACTCGAGTAGGCCTGAGGGGAGTGGTATCAGAGCGTGGTTGCGCTCTCCTTGGGCGATGTGTTGGTCATGTATTCAAGTCGGTTTCATATGTGTTCCTCAGGATTATGTTCTATGTGCTTCTTGCATATGCATGGAGTTGGTCATAGTTGCAGTAATGTCGCCATGTGAAGGTTGATGGTGGGATGTGTCTCATGAGTGTATGATTTTATATGCATTTTTTATGCATGTCGGTGAATATATGTTATTATGCATACATTTTCATGGTGAAGGCTTTTGTGCATAAGGTCATTGTATGCAATTAGGTCATCATGATGATATTGGTATGATATGATGCTAATGTGTTGGTTAAGATAGAGCACGAGATGGATATCATTAAAGTGATGTTGCAACGATGGAATTTGAGGTAAGAGAAGACCGTCATACAACTTTGGATGCCTGACATGTAGGTATGTGATTTGTGGTTATTGTAAGAATTAATATTACTTATATGTTTGTCATTCTATTATTATGGTTACATATGTGATAAAAGAAAGTTGATAAGTGTAGTCATATGCATTATGGTTATGTGTATGCCTTTCACTTTATTGATTTTATAGTTACATACATGATAGATGTTATTTAATTAGTGTGATCATATGCACATGTGTAAGTTATTCAAGCATGGTGTTATCACTCCCTTCATGTCCCAAGGCTAAGAAATGAGACTGAAGGAGTTAACCTCAAACCAATATTTAGATTTGGTAGCTAGCTACCAAACAAGAGAGGGCTCTCTCATTGTCAGTTTCATGGTCAATGAGGTGACTGGAAAGGAAAAGATATTAGGCTAGATATAATCTTAGTGATTTTGATTAGGTTTTTGTTTTGAATTCGCTGGATAGGAAGTGTCAGTCTAGGAACTAGGTCTGGGTTTTCAAGGTTAGATTTCAAATGAATAGTTGTAGAGATGAATATGAGGCTAGGTAGTTATACTTATAAACACACAAAAATTTTCATTGTGGTATAGGTTTTAAAAGAGAGATTCAGAATGAGCATTTTACATGAGTTCATTCATCAGAGGAAGTAGAACAAATTTAGGAAAATCTTATAAAACAGAGCACAACAAGTAAGAATTATGTTTACAGACTCATAAGATTTATCATATAGGAGCATACATGTGATTTCATGGAAGCATAGACATTCAATTTTATGGGATTACTGAGAAAAAACAATGCTAATAAGCATACCACTGTAATCCCAAAATTATAGCTACAACATGTCTTTGATTTCACTGTTAAAAGATGTACATAAGCTCCACACTACAATATCAACTATCCAACCTCTAAAATGACTTGAGTTGGAGTACATATAGAAAATAGCGAAGATTCCACCTCAATAGGTCGAAACCTGATCCAAAACACTTCATAAATTCACCCTACAAGTCATTTCCTAGTTTTTAGGGAAGTTAGAAACGGTTCCCCCTAATTTAGCTAAGAACTATGAGTCTTTGTCTCCTTGAGTAATTACAAGATTCCTCAACAATGAGAGGCATAAATAGACTTCCTTATCCATAAAACAACTCATGATACATATGTAACCTCGAATATTTGACAATTTGTGACTGACACCTCTGTAGAATGCATCCTTCACAGAAGCGTCACGTTCCTAGTAGAAGCGTAGCGTGTTTTGACATAAGCGTAGCGTGCAATTGGAGGGAATTTTGAGCTGACTTTTAGACATATTTTTGTTGATATAGAGATTGAGAAAGGTATCCCTGGATTTCCTCTATCCAACCCAACCTTTAAACATAGAAAATAACACCTGCAATACCTTCAAAACTTCATTTTTCTAATCCTACCCCAGAAGCGTAGCGTGCAATGAAAAACAATGGCGGAACCATGAAAATTGAGGTATTTTTTAGTTTTTTCTTCAAATTTAGGAGGTGTCTTGAAAACCCAAAACCATATTTGGAATGTACACTCCAAATAAATCCAACCATGTAAATAAGACCTTCATTAGACCCTCTGAGGAAAATTGTAGCATGGCCACGCTACGCTTCTGCAAGAGTGAAATTTCCATAATTTCTCAAAAATCACAAAAAATACCAAAAATGCTCAAAAGTTGTTGAATATTGGTCCATAGTATCCTTGAATGATGATCTATACAGCTACATATTCCTCAGCTATCACATCCAATTTTTCCTTCTTCTTTAGCTTAGTTAGGGTTTATTTAAGCTTTTTCTTCAAATTCTTAACCCTGATTTTGGAAATTTGGTTCCTGCTGAAGTAGTGTCTCGCCATGTACCTATGGAGATTGTTGTTTCTTTCTGCCTTCTTCAAAATACTCTCTATATTCTCATTTACCCTATCAATCCATAACTCTTTTTCTTTCTCAATCTCATCAACGATCAAATCATTAGAACTTTTCTGACCTAAGGGAGGAGATAAATCTGTTTCTTGTTCTTTTTTCCTCATTAATCCTCTTGTTCTTGGCCTCCTAGGCTTTATCTAAACCTCTTTGTCTTCAAACTAATCAACATATATCACTCCTTTTCCCTTACCTTTCTCTACTTCTTTTTCCCTAATTATCCACTCAGCTGACTTTTTTCCCACCTGCTCTTCCATGTCAACCTCCAAAGGTGATTTCTCCTCATGTTGCTACAAGGGTGACTCACTCTATCGCATAGGTGGTTGCTCCATGGTTTCTCCTAATACTTACTCAGTTGTAGGTTCAATTGAAAGCACACCTTTGGTGATCATAGGACAAAAAACCATCCTTTTACCCTTCTCATAAGTTTGAGTGACTTCAACCCTTGGTGTCTTTGGAACCTCTGCTGGTCTGCTTGAAGAGCCAACCTCTTGTGGCTTTGATGATGTTGATGGTATGCTTTGAATGATAGGTGGACTAGTAGTGGGCATAAAATAAACTGACTTCCTGAATGTTTCCCATGACATATTAATTTGTTATAGCTGATGTAAGACTATAACCTTTACCAAACCATGGTGAAACAAACTAGCTTGGTGATCCTTGTGTTTACTTTGTGCTTTTTCAGTAATTTTGACTAGACTCCTGAATAGATAATGAAGAAAATTGAGTGGCTTGGAGGAAGTGAAATGCATCAATAGCCTTATGTAGTACTGGTATAATATTTAGAACCTCCCTTCAAATGTAAAATACTTCATGATCAGCTTCATCAAAGGAGCATACCTGTAAAGTAAGTTCCTGAAGGGAAATATGTGTTCAAGAGCATCTTTGTAATGTGATTTTAAGAAAATTTATAGTTCTCAATTTCCAAATCCATCCCTTTCAACTATATTCCTCCATGGTTCGGGATACATGTTGCTGAGGCTATGAAATATTCTAATAAATTGAATTTAATCCCTACTATGTTAGCCTTATCTCTCCTAAACCTGGTGGCAAAAAGGCTTGTTAATTGAGCATGATAGCCTACCTCTTGAAATATTTCACAAAACCTTAAACAACCAGTGACTTCAAAGGATTTCTTGACATAGGGAGAAGCATTGATCTCCTACAAATTGGATGGTTCAAATCTAGAATGATGACCTCCCTTTTTATACTTTCTCTTCTCACCTTTCATGATGATTGTTAGCAAAAGAAAACCCTAGCTTGATGTGAAGGAAAGGGAAGGTGAAAAGTAAGAAAATAGAGGATAATGATGTAGTGGTTTTAGCGGAATCCGGAAGAGCTCGATGGATCCTAGGGTATGCACCGCCTGTGCCTCTGGTTCTTCCGCCGCCACCGAGACTCAGTCGGGCCTGGCTGCCCTTGGCGGCTTCAGAAATCTCACCTCCCTACTCTTGTGTGGGTATTCCCTTATAGACAGCTATGTGGGCAGCTATGGAGGCTTGGTCTCCCTCTTATTAGCCCTGAATATTCTTCCCTCAGCTTTCCTGGCTAAAGTTATCAACACCCTCTTCCGCACTATGCTAGGTGCGCTCTTAGATGGGTCACCTCCTCGACGTTTTGTGGATCGTCTGCCTTCTTACACGCAGTCCAGCAGCGAGCCAAGCTCTCATTGCTCCGACCGGCTCTTGCTCCTCCTCTGCCCCCTGCTTCTGGTTTTTCCCCCAGCAACCTCCTTCCAGGGCGACCGCAGGTTCCAGCTTTCCACCACACGTATGTAGACCACCCTGTAGCGATGCGTGCCCTCCATTCTCGTTACGTATTTCAACTTTGACTGCAAGGAATCCCCAAATCCTCCGCCACATGTATTCCAGATTCAGATTGTTCTGCTCACGAGCAAAACCCTACTCTTGTGGGTCCAATCCTCATACCTAGTGCTTCACCTCTTAAAGGACCTTGAACTCAGGTTAGGTATCCCCTCCTCCTCCATGTCTCTCCTTCATGTAGGTAAACAGCTTGATGACTGTCTCCCTCTTTCATTTTACAATATAGAAAAGAATGGTATAGTGAAAATTTCCCTCCATTTGAGGGGAGGCGCAGTAAGGAAAACCTCTTCTCCTAAAGGTTTCTCTTACAAAGAAGTGGTAAATGTTCAGCCCTCCAAATGATCTGCTCCACCCCCGAAGGCTCCCAAGCCTTTCTTGGTAGAAAAAATGGAGGAAGTGCCAGCCATAGAAATCTCCCACCTGGATCTGGAAGGGCAGCTTCAATTCTATATAGAATATTCCCTCATCTGCAGATTCAATGCACTTTGGCCCCGCACAAAAGACTTATACAAATGGATTCACTCCACTTGGACCAAATGCTGCAAGGTCATTTTCTGCTCCAAGGGATTCTTCATCATTATTTTTACTGACAGCAAGGAATACCAAATAGCCCTCACAGGTGGTCCTTGGTTCTAGGGCAAAGCAGGGCTATTTCTATCCCCTTAGTTCCTAGACTTTGATCCCTCCATGGAAGTCATCACCAAACTGTCGATTTGAGTTAGGTTTCCTAATCTTCCTACTCGCCTTTGGCACTGTGCGGTTTTCCAAGCCATTGGAAACTCTCTGGGGCGCTTTATTGCTACAGATCCCTCAAGAGGCCTAAAGGAACTTTACACCTATGGCATTATTTGTGCCGAGATTGACATCAGCAAAGGCTTGCCTGACGAAATCATTCTCAAAGTCAGGGATTTCTCATGGTCACAGAATTTAGACTATGAAAACACAGTGTTTCGTTGTTGGCATTGCCATCAAACAGGACATCTTCAGAATTCGTGCACTCTATTTCTTACCCAACAAAAAAACAACACACGTAAACCGAAAGATAAAAGCTGGAAACCATTTGATCCACCTCCCATGGAGGACATTAAGTCCTCCAGCTCAGACGAGGAAGCAATTGAATCAGATGATGAGATTGATACTCAGCAGCAAACGCATTCCTTGGTCGTACCCGAGAGGCCTCCTACCTCCTCGAATCTCCAGAAATGCACACATTATTCCAACTCCTACGACTTGGACAAAGAATCTCCTCCATTGACCAGCAACAATCTTCAAGTGGTTTCAATCCACCTAACCCCCAATGGTTGGGTTAAAGTCACAAAAAAGAAAGGGAAGAAAATTTGTATTGTAGACTCTAACCTCTCTGGCTAGAGCTCTTTGTCTGTCTTTTTGGCTCCTCTTGCTCTTTTTCTGCTTCTCTTGACAGCATATTGAAACCGTGGCAGTTTTCTAATTTCTTTATGCTCCCTCAGTTTCCTACTTCTCATGATTGTAACTCCATTTGTACTATGAGTTTTTAATAGAAACAATCCTTCTTAATTTAGAAAAAAAAAATATGTAGTGGTTTTAGGGACAAAGATGAGAGGGATTACAGTTAGGGAAAAATCCCTAAAACATTGGGGAGATAGGATGGTGAGTTAGCAACATAGTGGAAGTGAAAATTTTGGAAATTGGTATGGGAAAGAGGGAAAAAGGGTCAAAACACACAACTAACCTAGTTATCTTTGCAAAAGCGTAGTAAGAACTAGGGTTTGAGTCAAAATGGGAGTAATGAAAGGTACGAATGATATGGAGTGATTTAGTAAGGAATCCACCCTTTGTTGAAGAAATTCACTTGAATGAGAGGTAAGGAATGTTCACTTACTGACTTGGAAGAACCTGATACTTGAGCAATAATGAATTGACCCTTATGATATCTTTTTGGATCTTGGATGCAAAAAACGTAGCAAAGTGCCAAAAGCATAGCATGCCTGCCCTAGAAGTGTAGCGAAGATAAGAAATGTAGCGTGCAGTAGTCTGGATCAGTTTTTGGTGGTTTTATTCGATCGTTGGATGGATATGGAGAGTTGTGGAGCATGATAGAAGAGCTCTTTTGAAATCCAAAGGATGAAATGAACTCAAAAAGCATCATTTCCCTTTAAAACTCACAAACATTGCTTTTTTTCTTTAGTGAAATCATAAGCACTTTGAGAAAAACTTCTTTTTGAAAAACTTTGACCATGTAGCATACTTCTTGAAAAAGGACAAGTTGCCTTTGTTTTATTACCTATATTCACTAACTCCCAATGAAGGTGACTTGACTAATGAAAATGACTTTTATTTTCCTTTCTTACATGATTTGATTGGAATTATAATGGTGAAACAAAAGAAGCCTAGACCATGACCTAGATGATTGGTATTTTAATTGATATATGATCGTAGACCCTCAAATTATGATATGACCTTGAAGTAGATGATGACCATGAGTGGGTAGTGGGAGTAGCATCTGACCTAGACAACATTCATTGAACAAAATTTATTTGAGAATTTATTTGAAAACATGAAATTTTGACCAAGGACTTCTACCAAGTAAACTTGAAAGAATTTATTTGATCACTGAAACATCTAGACACTAACACATGGTATAAACTTGATGACTATGTTATATGTTTTTGATGAATATTTTATATATTAACTTGTAGTTATCTCGATGATTATGTTATATGTTGTTGATGAGCATGTTATATGTTAATTTATAGCTAGCTCAATGATTATGTTATATGTTTTTTTATGAGAATGTTATATGTTAACTTATTATTGTTATATGTTGGTTAACCTGGTGATTAGGGTTATAGCATTAATATCTTGATGTTATATGTATCATGCCAAATTAGATTGGCCTGGGCAGATGGTTAGGGTTATGACATTCAGGTATGAGTCGACTTATTTGTTAATCTAGACTAATTGTGCCTATGTGATTGTTATGCATGAATGAAATTTTTTTATGATTTTATGATGTTGGCATGTTAGCTAGTTAATGTTATGGATATCATGACCTTATTTAGGTTTGAGTTGATGTGTTGTGAAGTTATATCATGCTAATCTAGATTGATTGTGAAGATAAGATAACTTCCCCTTAAGATACATTAACATATGAGTTTCTTATGTCGCCTACCTGGTGCTTGACTGTTTGATTATGTCGTATATTTGGTGTTTTGAGTGTTTGGTGTCTATTATGTCATCTTTTTGTTGTTTTAATGTTTTATTATTTGCATGATATGAGTATGTATATATAATATTGTGTGAAGAAATTATTTGGTTTTAATATGGTTGTACTAATTCAATATGTGCCAATGAAACTTATATGTACTTAATTTTAAGTAGGTGACAGTTGTAGCATTATGTTTAATGTCTATGAGTTGACTATGGATTGTGACACGATGGTTAGTCTTGGTAAATATATATGATGTCTTTATCTTTGGAACATATGATTGACATATGTGAACAGTTAAAGGGAAGCATCCTTTGTATTAACATGACAAGTAATAGTTTATGTGTTTATATAAATAACAGATGGGTGATGTGACAATACATTGTAGGACTCAATTTCAGCAAGGTAAATGGTAAAAGAAAGGAATTGGGTAAGAATTCCTTTGGCAATGTTTGTAAACCCTACTTCCAAATGAATGATTTCTTTGCATATAGGAACTCTTCTTAAACCTAATATTGTCTGGCATTATATGGACATGTGTTTTATTTATGAACATATATTTGACAAGTATATTAGTTGGTTTCTAGTTATGGTTGGATTCATCAAGGAATTGGAGTCCCTTGAGAGATGGCATGGAAGTGTTCAATTACAAGGAAACGTGATTGGCACATCAAGGTAAGGTAAATAGCATGTTTTATATTTAGTTATGTACTAATAGTTATGTGTGTTATGTAGTATGATGCAGGGGATTAAATGGCAAAAGAGATTTCCATGAAATATTGAAGGAGGCTTGGGTTGAGATTTCCCTTGGAAGCATGCGGACCCATTGGGATTGAGTCATGGTGTTTGCTGTCAGTCTTGTGTTTTTGGTCTCTTGTGGTTTATTGCTCTTGATTTGTGACTTTTTTATGTCTAGTGTATGGCCATACCACATTGTTGCGGTGTCGTATTGTTATTGATTATCATGGTTTTATTTTTTTTGTTTCTTTTTATTTCTTTTTGTTCGAGATTCTTGGGAATTGGTTGGGGAAAGAGGAAAGTAATGGAGCTCAGGGAGAGTTGTGTGGTACCCAATAGGTAATGTAAGGCCCGAATGAAGCTCAGTGCATGGGTAAGCGCAGTAGAAGGTAATAATATGATAGTCGGTTGGATTGGTTAGGTCCATTGTGGTAAATGGACGATGGCAGAGCAGTCATGAGAAAAGTAATAGAGGTAAGTTTAAGTAAATGGATTTGAGGTGTTAGATGCTTTATCTCTGTTGGGAATTGTTATTCTCAACGTTTGGTCTGTTTTGCACAAATAAAGGAAGTTATATTAACCTTGACCTTATGTTATTTGGTAATTATGTTGTGATCATAATTATGTTGATGTTTATGTATGTATGTATGTATGTATGTATGTCGTGTCTGACAGGCTCGTCAAATATCATGATTGTTTTATGCTAATGTTTATATGTATAAATATGTATGTATGTATGTCGATGTATGGCAGGGTTTTCAAGGATAAGTCTTGTGGAGGAATAATTGCTTATGCAGGTGAATGGCATGAAGAGGTTCTTAGTCTTATGAGGAATCAAGTGGGAAGAGTAACCCTGATAGATCTATGAGGTTAGTATCATGTGGACATGAATTGATACTATATGCTTGTATTATGCCTATATTTATGTTATGGACAAGTAATGTTGAGGGGTACATCAGAGAAGTGAAAATAGTGTGAACTGTGGCATGTTAGGATACACATGGATAGTGGAAAGACAATAGAAGCAAGATTGCTTGTGGGGTTAGTGTTTGGTCAATGGATGTGCAGTACTATTGTTTTGTATATGTTGTACATGTTGTATATTTCATGATTGTACCTATGGTGATGTGTACATGTAACATGTAAAGTATTGTGTAAATATGATGTTGTATGTCTATTGTATATATGGTGTTGTGTGTATATTTCATATGCAGTGCTAGGTATAGATGGTGCTACGTACATGTTGGATATGAGGTCTTGTGTACATATCATACTGTGCGCATGTTGGATATGTCATGTTGTGTGCATATCATGGTGTTGTGCATGTGTTGGATATGCAGTTCTATGTGCGTATGGTGCTATGTACATGTTGTATATGCAGTTCTATGTACATATGGTGTTTTGTGTGTGTTACACGTATGGTTCCATGTATATATGGCGTTGTGTGCATGATTGTACATGTGGTGATGTGTGCATGTGGTTTTGTGTACATGTTGTATACATGGTGTTGTGTGCAAGTGGTGTCATGTACATGTCGTGCATGTGGTGTTGTGTACATGTGGTGTCGTGTACATGGCATGCATGTGGTGTTGTGTACAAGTGGTATTGCGTACACATTATATAGGTGGTGTGGTGTACATTTGAATTTGTGTACACGTTGTGCAGGTGGTGTCATGTACATGTGATGTTGTGCACACATTATGTAGGTAGTGTTGTGTACATGTGCATATGGTACTGGTGTACATGTGGTATTGTGTGCATGTCGTACATGTTGTGTTGTGGGCATGCGGTACTATGCATATGCATGGTGTAGTCGTGGTATTGTGACATGTGTATTCAATGTGTTGTACTTTGTATATGTATATGTATTGTGTTGTGTTGTACACCAGATGTATGTGTATGTGTGGTGTTGTATTGTAAACCAGGTGTAGGTGTATGTGTTGTATGCCGGTGTAGGTCTATGTATTATGTTGTATTGTACATCGGGTGTAGGTCAATGTGTCATATGTCAATGTGGGCATATGCATTGTGTGGTGTTGTATCCCATGTGGATGTATGTTTTGTGATGTACATTGTGTGTATGTGTACTTGATTGAAGAGAAGCAAAGGCATTGGGTGCTTGTCGGGTATGGAAATAGATATTTTGTGTGTAAAAAATTAACAGAGATAGAAGTAAGGACCGATGAAGGATAAGTATCGACATCTTATTGTAGTTCTATTATCCATGTGATCTAAGATTCTGATTTATGATGGTTATGTTATCATTCTATAATTTATGATATTGTGAGAATAAACACAAAGGACAACATAAAAACCACTTTGGAAGCTGGGATCTAGCCCTGCTAGCTTCAAAGAGGGATCTCTCTGTAAAATTTAACTTTGTCTTTAATGAATCTTAGGCTAGTAATGATTTTACTTGATTTTTTGGTTGATTAAATAGATATATTCCCATTGGGATATGGAGTCAAAATATTTAATTGGTTCTACATCAATTTTTGAAAGAGTCTCATAGGGACAGCTAGGTTTCATTAATTGGATCTTTTAATATTTTAAGTGAATTATGAAAGTGGAAGAAATGTGGAATTCAGTAGAGATTGAAAAGCAATTAAGTATTCTTCAATCCGACTTCAGTGGAAAACATGTAGATTTAAAACAGCCAGAATAAGGTGTTATGATTAACATATCCTATTCATCAACATTTATGTTATACAATTAAGATTTTCAGATTTACAGAGAAAGTAAAAACAATGAAATAACACAATTACAGAAGAAAAACATCACCAGTGAATACACCACATGAATCTTGTGAAAAGTCCTTGTGTTATTGATGCTCCAGCAAAAATGGAAATTACAATGCTCAGAAGGAAAATATACTCAATAATCAACCCATAATACTTAGAACAACGAATTATTTATACTAATTTTACAAAAATATTTACATCAACGTTGTCTCAACCAACAATGTATTATTAGTGTAATATTGAAAAATAAAATCTAACTATTACAAAATAATAGGCTAGGTGGAGACGATCTGGAATGGTAGCACTTTTTTGGAGGAAAAAGTTGTTGAATGGTCCTATTTCTAGGATGTGCTGGCTGGTGTGTTGGATGATGTGTTGGTTGATGATGATTGTTCTCTCAATTACTGTCTAATCCTGTAAATCCCATCGATTTCAGTTAATCTTGAAAAAGTGGGCTTTACCACGAAGATGTGATTCACCTCATGTTGGATGAAAAATTCATTACACATTGCTTCCAAGAACGCTCTACCTATCATACTGCCCTTGATGCTGGAAAATTTTGTGTTGCCCTTGGTAATTTCCTTTAACTTATTTACATATTCTTCATGAGTTATCAACTTATCATTAATCACAAACAAAGAAGGCATACCCTTCTGCGTTAAATCCTTTATCCTGTTGAAAAGCCTGTTGACTGTTATCTCCAAATTGTGGCACTTTTCCTTTGTCAATTGTTCTACACCATATACTGTCTGTGTAGTAGAGGTTGTATTTGTAGGAATGATTGTAAGAGGTACACCATCCAATGGAACCATGGATATTTTTGCAGTCTTCTCCTTTTCTTTTATCATATTTTCCATTTCAGTCTCCATTTATCGTATCTGTGCATTTTTCTCCATGATGAGATTTATCATATCAGTATTTTGGGTCTCTGTCTCCTCAATATCCTTGGTGAGAGGATATTCTGTAGCTTACAACTTCATATGTTTACTTAATGTTGTTATGTCAACATTCTTATTTTTTATTATCTCCACTGAAGCCTTCATATTAGAGGGATCATATCCTATTTTAACCACCAAATCTTCTAAGGATTTAATCCATGTATCCTTAGCAAGAGAAGATATTTTATCCATTTTTAACTATGATTGGATGTTGGCCAAAGAAACCTACAACTTGGAAAGACTCATTTTTGTGTTATTCAAAGTTGAAGAGATCATTTCACATGTTTGTTTTTTCATCTCCATTTGACCAATGGGATGAATTTCCTTTATGTCAAATTCAAAAGATGTCTTCTTGTAGTCAGTTGTTGATTTTAACTATGAAATCTGGGCCTCAAGGAAGGCCATTTTAATCTTACCTTTCTCATAATCAAATGTTGACAGCAACTTGCTTTGAGAGCTAGAAGTTTGCTTCAAGAATTGATTATAAGTGTCGTTCTTCAAGATTTAATTTTTTAATTCAATCTCTCTGAATGTGTCAAAGGTTGTCTTCTCCTTCTCATCTTGGACAACCTTAGTTATCTGGATAGCATGTTGTTGGTCATGTGAAACTGAAGAAGTTATAAGAGAAATAGTGGATTGGACACCTACTAGAGAATATGAAGGCGTTTCCTTAGTGACCACGACAACTTCTAGTTCTGAATATTTATCTGTATCAGCTTTAGGATTCAGCTTGGTCCTTTTTCTGTAAATTATTTTGAATTATTTTCTTGCAATGTAAGTCACTGAAGGTGACTCTGCTTCTCTATGTCTTTTCCCTGCTTTTTCATGTGTGACAAGAGTTTGTGATGTCAATGTCGATACTAGTTTCTCCTTAGCTTCCTGCAATGTGTTCTCAGCTTATTCTAATTGGTTCATATACTTTTCTATCTCTGGCCTATGGGTGTGTATGTAAGGAGTAGTTTTATTCTCTACTCTGAGCTTTGAAATGCTTCCCAGAGGATCATAGGACCAAGTAAAGCTTAGGTTGAAGTTCATTTCTTTTATTATCTTATATGCTTCCTCACCTGTTGACCTACTTTTACAAATAAAGGGCCCAATCTGTGTTTTAATCCTAAACTATGACTTCTTTGTTGATACAAAGTGAATTTCATCAGCATTTAGAATTTTTCTAATATACTCCAGAGAAAAAATCCTCATTGGGAGGAATTTTGGGAGTTTATAAGGAGCAATCTCACACCCATATATTCTTACCTCTATGTAATTATGGTACAAGTACTAGTCTCCTGTCTTGGCCTCATCTGACAAATGCAGAATTCTCTTTATATATTCACTTATTCTAGGTTCAGTTGTACTACTCAAAATGCTCATAGCTCGATGTAAAACAATTCAATGAACTGTTTGTATGAAAATTATTTATGCTCTTTCATTACCAATGTTGTCCAAAAGATGATTGACTGATGGTTTCCATCTTCATTAATTTTCTGCATGGAAAAGTTAAATATATCTGCCTGATAATACACAAACATGTATACTAAAATAGAGGAGTATTTAAACACTTCCTCAGTATGAAATTTAAAAAATTGATCATGGATGTTGTCTACTAGGAATTGGTTGAAATTGAAGATGATGGATGGTTTAGAGTTTGTGGAAAATATGGAGAGGAAGCCTACAATGGGTTCATCTATCCACTGATAAGAATAATAGCCAAGGAGGTATGCAATGACTGTTATAATCTATTTTTCTCGGTTATGGAAGATGGAGGAAGGGTATGGATGGTTTTTCTTTGGCAGCTGATGTTAAGTCCATATATTAATAGTATAGTCCCTTATTGTTGTTAGTGTAACCCCCTTATTGTTATTATTGTACCCTTGTAACCCCCATTTTGTTATTATTGTGCCCTTAAATTATTATTGTTAGTTCGGCTAGGATTACATTGTGGCCCACTAGGATTACATTATGGCCCCATGGACTCCTATATATAGAAAGGAGGTTTTGTAAATTGTATCATCCAAGAATTGTTCATTTATGTAATGTATTGGAGGTTTCCACCTCGAAGTGGCTTATTTCTAAGGCGTTCATATCTCTTTTCTTCTATTTTTGGAGCTGGTTACACAACATTTGGTATCAGAGCTTGGGATTCTAGGGTTTCGCTGCTCCAAACAGGTCATCGTGGCATTTTCGCTATAACTTTTTTTCTACGAAGTTTCAGAAGCTAAAATGTTTAGGGTACGAAGCCAAAATCTTGAGGAATCTTGTATAAAAATTTCATAGCTTGGTTCACAATATTTTCGGAGATATGACCTGTGGAATTCAGGTCTTTGTTCAGGCTCCTAAACAGGTCATCGTGGCATTTGCGCTATAAATTTTTTTCTACGAAGATTCAGAATCTGAAATTCATATGGTGCGAAGCTGAAATACTGAGGAAATTCGTCAAAAAATTTCAGAGCTTGGTTCGCAATATTTTTGGAGATATGATCTGTGGAAGGTAGTGCTTTTTCAGGCTCCTGAATTTCATCTCAAAGAGGTGATCGTGGGAAAAGTTCAATAACTCTCTCTCTGGGTAGTGGATTTGAGTGCCGTAAAAATTGGTCGCAAGAAAACGGACTGTAGCTTCTTGGCTATCAATTTCAGAGACAAAGGACGAAACAGTGACACGTGGCAAGTCGTACAAGTTCGCTCTACTGAACCAGTCCAGAATTAGGTCATTGTGGGAGATTGGACACAACTTTGTCTTGGAGAATCCAAATCAGGTCAAACCTATGGCATTCAAAAGATAATTTAGAGGGCTACTTCAGTGCTGAATTTCAGATATTGAAGATCTGAAATCACATAGATAATACAATTTCAATATCAAGCTCCTCAAAATCAAGAAAAAGGTGTGTATTTGGTTTTTAGAATTGCATAACATTTGTTTGAAAAAGCAGTTTGAAGCGATTCCAAAGGAATATTTTAGAATTTGTATCAGTATTTGGGTTCTATAATGGCTCCAAAAGATAATTTCATAGCAATTAAGCCCTCAAAAAGCTATACTATGACCCATGAAGAGGAAGTATTGCAGTATGAGATATCAAAATTATGGTACCAAGTGCAACAAGTTTCAATCTTACGAAGAGCAATTGAAGATGAAATAGATGGTTTAAAAGCAGAAATGGAGGCTAATTTGGATGGTTTGAAGGATCAAATAATAGCAAATATGGATGATAAATTAGTGGAAGATCACATTGAGCATCAACAACAAGTTCTCCAACTCTCAAAGGATAACCCAACTTTGGTACAGAATCTAATGAAACAACAGGAAGATCAACATGACATCGAAATAAGTTATGAAGCAGTCATAGAAACAAGAACTCGACAAGTACGATCAATTTCAGAGTATCTCAGCAAGTGGAAGAACTTTCCTGTAGAAGATTTCACATGGGAGGATGAAAATTTTATACAGAAGCATCAAGAAATAATCAAGCGTTGAGGACAACACTTGTTTGAAGGAGAGGGGCATGTTAAGTCCCTATATTAATAGTGTAGCCCCTTATTATGTTAGTGTATCCCCCCTTATTGTTATTATTGTACCCTTGTAACCCCATATTGTTATTATTGTGCCCTTAAATTATTATTGTTAGGTCGGCTAGGATTACATTGTGGCCCCACTAGGATTACATTATGGCCCCATGGACTCCTATATATAGAAAGGAGGTTTTGTAAATTGTATCATCCAAGAATTGTTCATTCATGTAATGTATTGGAGGTTGCCCCCTCGAAGTGGCTTATTTCTAAGGCGTTGATACCTCTTTTATTCTCTTTTTTGGAATTTGGTTACTGGCAATTTTGTCTTCAGGTAGGAAAAGGTCAAATATTTTAGCTCTTTTGGAAAAATTGAGCTTCTGGTATAACTCATTGAGGGCTTCTAGGGAGAAAAGGATGTTATTTTCTAGAGAGGGGGCTTGCATCATCTGATCAACTAATTGTGCAGTGATGGTGAAAAGGATCTCACCTGTAGGGGCAATGATGGCTCTTTGATTGGGTATATAGCAGGCTTGACATTTTCGGATAAACTCGGGGGCACTATGTGTATGGGGGGGAATTTAGTGAGGAAAATTGGACTCCCAGATTCCAATATCATCAGATTTATCAATATACTTATCCTCTAACCAACAGTACATTTCAAATAGTTCATATTCACATGGAGTCTCATTAATTTTGTAATCTTTGTCAGCTAGGGGGATGTGATATAAATTTATGGGAGGGTGGACCAAGGGGTTAAATGGTTCCTCCTAGTTTTTCTTTTTGGGAGGCATTTTTAATTGTTTTTAGAGGAATTCAAAAGGAATTGAAATGGAACAGGTTTACAGGGAATGCATAGAGCTTTGGAATTGGTTGAAGGAGGCAAGATAGCCGCAGTTGCTTTGGTTGGAGAAAAATTAATGAGTCAAACTGGGGCTCTGTAAACCTGTTAAAGAATAAAATCTGCAGATAATCGAACACATTAATGGTCGAAATGGTAAATTTTCATGATTTTATAAGCAAATGTGATTTTCCATTGAACATTGCATGGATCCATTAATTTAACGGTCATTAGTTTTAATTCAATGTGTTAATGGACCAATTACCATGGGAATGGATTTTATTGGTAACGGATAGATGAGGTGGCACAACGGGAGTGATGGAGGTAATGGACAGTGAAGCGATTTTTATGATGCGGGGAAGGGTGGTTTTCGGGGGGGGGTGGGTATCGAGCAATATGTGGTTTAGGAAGAGGAGGGTGCTAACAGAGGAGAAGAAACCACATGGTCATGGGCCCAAACGGGAAATAACTTTTTTCGGACCACCCCCCCACCCCCCCCCCCACCCCAGCAATAAAGCTAGGATGGAGAGCGAGGGGGGGCGCGAAGGTTCATGAGGGTTGTTGATCGGGGGCGGGTGAAATGGATGGCAAACATATGCAAGGTGTTTAAATGTTTGTTGACTTGACCTTTTGTCGAGTAATAAAATCCTTTCAATTGAAATGAAAACTAATTATAAAAATAGATCAAATATTTCATTTGTGAGCCCAATTCTAAACTTAGGATAAAATGGTTTTGTCACTTTTTCCTCTTTATGTGCCAAATAGATTTCTGAAACAAAACTTAGGATAAAGAATTTTAATCATTTTCAAAGCCCCAAAACACTTCTACCTACCCTTTAAATTTTCATTCTTTTTCTAGACTAACATTTTTTACTTCTTTCTTCTAGGGCTGCATTTAGACTAGCAAACCCACATTTCTTTTTTTATGAAAATCCTAATCTACTCTATCACTTATTTCTCCTATTAATTCATATTAAGCAGTTAAATCAATTTCATTTTCTGCCTAACTATTGATTTACCATGATTAAATTGTTTGGCAAATCTTCATTCTCTAACCTAATTTACAAAAATTCACAAATGTTCAACCATGATTAAGCTATATGATTTGAACAAATATCTAGTCATTGTGGCATTTTAAAACAAGTTGCACACAACCTTATTTGATTTTGACATAAATAAACTCATTTATCAGTAGTGGCATTTGAATTTGCAACACTTTCACTGTTATTTTTTCTATTTTTTCTTTTGTTGGGTTTTGATTCTATTTTTATTCTTTTTCAGCTTTTCTTTCTTTTTGTCTTTTTGTCTTTATTCATTTTTTTTTAGATATACCCCCTTTCATTTTCTTATATATATATATTTTTGGAAATCATTTGCATATTGAAAATTATTTACAATATAAGATTACTGAGATAAAATACTCAATCACCTTGAGATCCTATAAATTATAGGACCCTAATAGTGGCTCCAGCTGGGTATGGCACTTCTCAATGTGAAGTGTCAAGAACATATGATTAGTAGCCTTGAGTGTCTTCATTTCAGCAATATCTGCATTTGATTTATTTTTTTGTTGGAGTACTTATGGTAGCATATCAATCAAATCTTAGGGCCTTCTATGCGGGCTTCAACTTCAGTCAATAAGATACCCACTCAAAATAATAAAGACCATGATATTTACAATGGTTTGATGTAAGAAAAATCTTTATGCTAAGAAAAGTAATGTTTCAGCATTCTGCCATTGATAGGTCCACCATGAATTTCTGCTCCATCTAGGTCTTTAAGAAATAATGCATTGTGTCCTTTGAAAGAATAAATGATGTAATTTCATTTCCAAATATTATCAAATTTCCCATGTTTGTCGTTGTCTTCTCTTCTGTAATCTCACTTCAAAACTCTGTCACCCAAATTAAAATCGGCAGCTTTAGTTATTCTGTCAAAAATCTTTTTGACATTTTCTTGGATGAGATATGTTTTATTGTAGACTTCTTCCCTAGAATGTTGCAACTAAATATTCTGATTAATCCTCCTTTGTGTCATTAGACTCAACCTGCAATTCTTGAATTATCTTCATAACTGGAACTCCCAAAAAATATGGAAAAACAACATCCATCCCATAAACCAATTGGTATGGTGACATGCCAATTGAATTCTTTGTAGTTATCCTATCAGCCCAAAGTGAATTAATTAACTTGTTGTGCCATGACTTTTTGTTGTCTTCTAACAAATTTTTAATGATGTTGACCAAACTCTTATTTGAGGATTCAGCCAACCCATTACCCCGAGGGTAATAAGCAGTTGAATGTCCCAATGTAATATGGTATTTACTGTAGAATTCAATCATTTTCTTGGATTTAAAGGCTGTGGCATTATTAGTAATAAGTTTACTAGGACAACCAAATCTAGAGAGGACATGGGTTTCCAAAAATTTAATGATGACAACATCAGTGGCTAATCTGGAAGGTGTGGCTTCAATCCATTTAGTAAAGTAATCAATGGCTATGAGAATCCACATATGTTGGGCAAAGGAAGGTGGATGAATTTCACCAATGAAATCCAGTCCCCATTTTTGGAAAGGGCTTTCAACATATATAGGCTTTAAGGGCAGGGGAAATTTTTTTCTTTTTCCTTCAAATATCTGGCATTTATGGCATGAAGTTACTTTTTTGTGGATATCAACGAAAAGGGCAGGCCAGTAAAAACCAGCTCTAAGGATTTTTTCAACAGTGGTTTTCCAGTATAGATGTCCACCGCAATCACCTTCATGGAACTCCTACATGGTTCTTTCTGCATCATCCTTCAATAAGCACTTAAGTAAAATACCACTAGCATATTTCCAATATACAACATTACCTATGATGCAAAACTTGACTACTTTTAACTTTAGAAATCTTCCTTTTGTTTTTGTTAAACCAAGAGGAACATTTAAATTGAATAAAACATATAAGAGGTCTGCATACCAAGGTGAGTTCAGAAAATACTCATCAATCTGTGGAGTCGCCTGCTCCTCTTGATCATCCAATGGAGCAATAAAGTTGATATCCAATGCATGAAAATTTTACTCAGCCATCAATTTGGCCAGTCCCTGTCCTTTGATAAGTTTGGTGGGTTTGATTTCTAAGTCATACTCAAGGATGATAGCAATCCATTTACCTCTTTTACCATCAGGTCCATTCTGAGTTAAAATATCCCTGACTACTGAATTTGGTACATAAGAAATTATATGGGAATGCAGGGTATACACTCTAAAATCTTGGATTGATTTTATCAATGCAAAGGCTTGTTTTTCCATTACATTATATTTCAAAGATGCATCTCTTAAAGCCTTACTAAAAAATGCAATGGGTCATTCAAATCCTTCATTATTTTTCTGCAATAAAACAACTACAACAATATGTTCAGAGGCAAAAGAAAATATTATGAAATCTTTAGTAAAATATGGACTGATCAAAATTGGTGCTTTTGTCAATGCTTTTTTAACTAGCTCAAAGGATTGTTTAGCCTCAATACTCCATCTAATTTTTGAATCCTTTTTCGGCATATTTGTTATATTTCTGAGAAGTTCTGCAAGGTTAGGAATGAATATTCTTAGGAAATTTAATATTGCCAATAAATGATTGCAGCTCCTTAATGTTTCTAGGATGACTGATTTTTAATATAACTTCAATTATACCGGGATCAATCCTAATACCATCTTTAGAAATGATATGACCCAGAAGCTTTCATTCTTCAAGGCCAAAAAGTGTTTTCTTAGGATTTAATGAAATGCCAAACCTTCTACATTTTTCAAATACTCTTCTTAGATGTAACGAATGTTCCTCGTTAGTTTTTGAATAGACAATAATATCATCTAGATAGATCACAATAAATCGACCAATTTCATCAGCAAAGGCAATATCCATTTCTCTTTGAAATGTGGCCCCGACATTCATTAACCCAAAGGGCATCTTCACATACATAAAGGTTCCCCATGGAGTAGTGAAAGTTGTTTTATCCTAATCATCAGGATGTACTAAGACTTGGTTATAGCCTGAGAAACCATCTAATAAGGAAATCCTACTAGATCCTACTACCTTCTGTAATATATGATCCATTTTTGGCAAAGGGTAGTTGTCTTTTAGGGAGACCTTGTTTAGATTTCTGAAATGAATGCATAATCTGATTTATCCAGTTTTCTTCCTAGTGGGCACTATGTTAGACACCCATTTAGAGTATCTAAGAGGAACTATGATTTTATCATCAAACATCTTTTTAATTTCTTTCTCAATCAAAGACATCCGAACTGGATTTATTCTACGAAGTTTTTGTTTAAATGGTTTATGATCGTCCTTGATTGGGATTTTATGTTGTATAATACTAGTGTCATATGCTTTGAGGTCTTCATAGATCCAGGCAAAGACATCAATGAATTCTTTGAATAAAGCTATGTATTTTTTTATTTTTTTTGAGCAACAGGTAGTGATTTTGATAGTTTTATCATTTTATGATCTTTTCCACTACCTATATTACATTCTTCTACATCTGCCCCTCTGGGCTCTATCTTTGGATTTTTAGCTACATCATTGAAATCAAATAATTCTTCCAGTGGGACCAAACCTCTAGGTAAGACGTTATCCTTTAACTGAAGTATTTCAAACTCCTCTTTTTTGGGATCTATTTCATGCAATTCTAATTTATTTACAACTTCATCTACATGAATATTTACATTTGAATCATCTAACTATTTTCCTATATTAAATGTACAACTATTTGATTTTCTACTTCACACTCTAAATTTATGCTACTTTCTTCATATTCATCCTTAGACTACAGAAAGTTCTCAATTTGCTTATTATTTCCAAACACTTGCCAATACCTCATATTATCTGGTACAACTGGTCAATGTTTCACTTCCACTGTATATTGTCTATTGGGGCGAGGCATTTTACATGTGCTGGCTGAAAAATCCAAACCATTTGCTAGGATATTCTGATTTCTATGAATAGCAGTAAGATCATATTCTACAAAAGTTTCTAGAAAATAAAGCACAAAATTTATGTATGCTCTCAATCTAGGATGATTTGCAGAGTATTCTCCTTTAATCTGCTTTATAATTAACTCAGAATCTCCATGAATGGAAATTATTTTAGCACCTAATCTTTTCAAAAATTGAAATCCTAACAGAAGTGCTTCATACTTGGCTATGTTATCGGTACATTGAAAATTTAGCTTGTATGAATGAACTTCAACATAGTTGTTTCCTATATTTGAAACCCACACTCCTGCTCCAAAACCTTCTCTGCTACAAGATCCATCAAAACTCATGTTCCAAATAGGTTCAAGTTCAATGTTTTGTTAAACTATTTGTGTTTGATTTTCATGTGTTTCAAAAATATCATTTTCTGCATTGTTAACCTGAGCATTGATACCACCATCATTATAAAGAATGAAAGAGTATAAATCTGAGTGGATAGAGTAAAGGGGATAGTTATGTGGTTTATCTTGACTACTCACCATGCATTTCATTAAAGTTTCCCTATATAGTCTTCTTTGTTGACCAAACACTGGTATGGTAGCATAAGTCATGTCCATTTGTAGGGTCCCTTGTAATTTTGCTCCCCATGAGCGTGACAACAACATGCCATACTTAGGGGGTATATCTGCAACCACTATATCCATTACTAGACTCTTAGCTTGGATTTGAGCTACAGTAACACATAAATCTTTAATGAGACCTAGACATCTTACTTTGCTGGAATCAAATGAATATAAGTCTTTGTAAGGGCTAGTAATGTCAAGACCAAGCTTCTCCATAATGGCTTTGGGCATAAAAGTGTGTGAAGCACCTGGATCTAACATATCATTATGGAGAATCTTATCATGTACGTTGAGGCTAACACATAATGGAGGAACTCCTCCTTCCCATGGTTTACCATCAACTTATGGATCAAATAAGAGTTTAGGATGATCATCATTCAAATTGACAGTGTCAGTGTTTTCCCCTATGTTTAGAGCCTTCATAACATGAGTTCTGTATAGATTTTTATTCAGTAACTCTGTTAAGGGAATGGGAATTTTCAATTTTTCTAATTCATTTTCAATGTTAAATGATATTTGAATCTTACTCAAGTTCAGAAAATCAGATTTATTAGAAATTTCTTTTGACATAGGTTCCTTTTGCTGACTAGTGGTTGGTAAATCAGTTTGAGTAGTTTTGGAAGTGTTCTCAACTATCTTTTTGGCAGGAATTTCTATTGTCTTTTTGCCAGAACTATCAACAATTTTCTTGGCATAATTCTCTGGGGTTTTCTTCACAACAATATCAGAGGTTTTCTTAACAGGATTTTCAAAATTATTTTTGTTTGGGGCATCTGAGGTTTTCTTACTCCTAAGATTATATTTCCTAAGGACTTCCATAATAGCATTTTCAAATCCATGTTTGTAATCATCTGATTCTTTTGAATCAAGCTCAGTTTGGGAAAGTTGAAAAATCTCTTGTTCTAAGAAAAAATGTTTCATCATCATTAATACCCATCAAATTGATTTGGTTATCTTCTACCTCTTCTGTTGTTTCCCCATCATCATCAGCATAATTCTCCTGAAATGGAGGTCTAATTTTTTGATCAGGGCCCCTTTGTTCCCTTTGTTTCATTTGGGGAGGATTTCTTCTAAGATTTTGATTACGATTTTGAGGTGCAGGTTGATTTTCTCTAGGAGCAACCCTTTCATTTAGATTACTCCTTTCCATCATTCTTTCTACTATTCTGACTAATGAATCAATTTTGGCATCAGCAGAAGAAGTTGAAGGTTCTTCTTTCATGGTCACTCTCCTTTCAGTCCTACTTCTAGCCCTCTTTACTAACATATTTTCTTCTACACTCAATGCATCCCTTTGCATTCCTTCTAATGTTGATGAATTTCTTTCTCTAAGCTGGTAAGATATGTCTGCCTCAAATCCATCTGGGAATTCAATCTAGGCTAAACCTTGTGGTGGTTCAATGTTGGCAGGAATTGCATTGTATACACTGCTAAATCTAGTGCAACAATCCTGAACACTTTCCCCTGGTGCCCTCCTAATGCTTTCATACTCAGATAAAATCTGAAGAGGGTTCTTTTTAATTTCCCACCTATTAAGGAATGTCTGATGGAATGCAGGGAGATCATTTATGCTAGCAGCAGGCAAAAATTTAAACCACTTCCTAAACTCTCCAGTGAGACTCTGTGCAAACAACCTCATTTTTACATTTTCCTCATCTACTTCTTGAAGGTCAAAACTATCATTCATCCTATCTACATGATGTTAGGCAGTGATAGGTCTAGTTCCATCAAATTGTGGAATCCTTGTCTGATAATCTTATGGCATGTTTGTCAAAGGAGCTTAAAGAACAAGAGGAGCATATTTGGCTGCCATTATAGGGATATGTGGATGAACAATATGGGGATTGACCAGAGGTGCTAATTGGAGGAAAAGTGGAGGCTGAATCAAAGGTGGAAGTTGAATAAGAGGTGAAGGCTGAACTGAAGGTTGAGGTTTTGGTGAAGATAAAGGTTGGATAGTGGATGAATATTGGGGAGAGGATGGGGTTTGAGTTTCTTGATGAGAAACCACTGGAGTAGTAGTGGAAACTACAAAAGGGGTAGGACTAGCTGATCTAGGATGTACAGATTACGATAAAAGAAGTCAGGGAAGAGAGATCAACAGACTGTTGAACATAATCCTCATGAACAGAAAGGTCAAGACTTGAAACTAAACCTTGAAATTTATCAAAATCTTGAATAATTTACAAGTCAATATCAAGTTGGGCGGACTGTACTTCAAAAGAATGACATCTTAAAGTAGCTTGGTCTACCACTATTTGATCTACCTAGTTGCCTGACTTAGTTCTAAATAAACTATGTTCAAAAGGTAAGTCAAACTCAATGTCTTATACAACAACAAATTCTTTTGGAAGTGAATCTGCTGTATGGGGAGGACTGCTACTTCCTTGGCTCTCTGCTATGCTTTTTCTTCTCAGCAGTTTTTCAGGATCATCAATAATAACTGCAGGCTTTGGATCGGGATGAGATCTAGTGTAGGCTCTTTTGGGAGACATAATTGAAAACTAAGGTGCACACACACTTATTATTTACAAAAATGAAAAGGAAACAATCTCTCGAAATATTCCTATCATCCACTTTTTAACCAGGGTTATGAATTCGAAGAAAATTTCAATATTTTCAATTTTTCCCCAATATGGTACCCACTATGTTATCGTTCTATAATTTACGAGATTGTGAGAATAAACACAGAGGACAACATCAAAACTGATTTAGAATTTGGGATCTAGCCCTGCCAGCTTTAGAGAGGGATCTCTCTGTAAAATTTAACTTTGTTTTAATGAATTTTAGGCTAGTTATTACTATACTTGATTGTTTATTTGATTTTGATTGTTTGGTTGTTTAAATGATTATATTCCCATTGGGCTATGGAGTAAAAAATATATAATTGGATCTGCATCAATATTTGAAAGATTCTCACAAGGAAATCTAGGTTGCATTAACTGGATCTTTTAATATTTTAAGTGAATTATGAAAGTGGAAGAAATGTGGAATTCAGTAGAGATTGAAAAGAAATTAATTATTCTTCAATATGACCTCAGTGGAAAACATGTAAATTGAAAACAACCAGAACAAGGTGTTCTAATTAACATATCCTATTCATCACAGTTTCTATTATATAATTAATATTTTCAGATTTACAGAGAAAGGAAAAACAATGAAATAACACAGTTACATATGAAAAAATCACCAGTGAATACACCACATGAATCCTGCGAAAATTCCTTGTATTATTGATGCTCCAAAAAAAAATGGAAATTACAATTCTCAATAGGAAAATACACTCAGTAATCAACCCATAATACTTTGAACAACGAAGTATTTATACTAATTTTTACAAGAAGGATTTACATCAACATTGTCTCAACCAACAATGTATTATTAGCGTAACATTGAACAATAAAATCTAGCTGTTACAAAACAATAGGCTAGGTGGAGATTATCTGGAACACTGGCACTGTTTTGGAGGAAACAGTTGCTGAATGGACCTTATTTATGGGTTGCGATGGCTGGTGTGCTGGATGAAGCTGACTGTTCTCTCAATTACTGTCTAATCATGTAACTCACATAGTTTATCCCATCGATCTTCATCTGGGATAGTTAACTTGATTACCTTTCGGTAAATATCATCGACTTTATTATATCTGGAAAAAGTGGGCATTACCACAAATATGTGATTTACCTCATGTTGGATAAATAAATCATTACTCATTGCTTCTAAAAACGCTCTGCCTGTCATACTGCCCTTGATGCTGGAGAATTTGGTGTTGTCCTTGGCAGTTTCCTTTAATTTCTTCAAATAGTCTTCATGGGTTATCAACTTATCATTAATCACAAACAAAGAAGGAAGACCCTTCTATGTTAAAGACTCTATCCTATTAAAAAACTAGTTGATTGCTATCTCCAAAATGTGGCACTTTTCTTCCAGCTGAATAACTAGATTATTCTTAGTAAGAATCCTCTTCACTTCTGGGATGGTTTCTATCCTGTCATCTATGACAAGTCATCTAACTCATATATGTTCTTGGAGTTCAGGCACTTGATAATGTTGTTTGTTGTAGTAGGCATCTCTCCAAGCTCTTGTTTGATGTCTTTGATAGCATCATTGGATTTTTTAATCAACTCTTTTTGCTCAAATATAATATGGATGCAGGGAAAGATCTCGTTAATGGAGTTTATGATATCTTCCTAGATGATTTCCTTGGCTTAGGCCAAGGTCTGTCCTATTGCTAATTCTCTCTCTGAATTATGCAATCTCTCTATCAATTTCTGAGCTCTTTGTGCTTCTGCTAAATGAGAAGCTTCACTCCTTGTCCTCTGGTCTTGTAATACTTTGACTTGATCCTGTAGTTTCTTGATTTCCTCTGTTTGAATAGACATATTTTCCACTGCCTTTGTCAACTTCTCTGCACCATCTGTTGTTTGTGTAGTAGAGGTTGTAGCTATAGGAATGGCTGTAAGAGGTACAACATCCAATGGAACCATGTATAGTTTTGCATTCTGCTCCTTTTCTTTGATCATCTTTTCCATTTTTGTCTCCATTTTTCTTATCTGTGAATTTTGCTACATGGCGAGCTTCATCATATCAGTCTTCTAGGTCTATGTCTCATCAATGTACTTTATGTCGAATTCGAAATATGTCTTCTTGTAGTCAGCTGCTGATTTTGACTGTGAAACCTGGGCCTTAAGGAAGGCCATCTGAATCTTACCTTTCTCAGAATCAAATGCTGACAACACCCTGCTTTGAGAACTGGAAGTCTGCTTCCATAATTGACTATAGGTGTTGTTATTCAAGATTTCATTTTTTAACTTTATCTCTCTGAATGTATCAAAGACTACCTTTTCCTTCTCACCTTGGACAACCTTAGTTGTTTGGATAGCCTGCTGCTAGTCATGCGATACTAAATAAGTTGTAGGAGAAGTAGTGGACTGGCCACCTACTTGAGAAGATTAACATGTTTCCTTAGTGACCATGACAACTTCTTATTCTAAATATTTGTTTGTATTAGCTTTAGGATTCAGCTTGGTCCTTTTTCTGTACATTATTTTGAATTTGTTGCTTGTAGTGTCAGTCACTGAAGGTGACTCTTCTTCTCTTTGCCTTTTCCCTGCTTTTTCCTATGGGACAGGAGTCCGTGATGCCGATGTCGATACTAGCTACTCCTCAGCTTGCTGCAGTGTGTTCTCAACCCATTCTAACTGGTTCATATACTTTTCTATCTCTGGCCTATGGGTGTGTATGTAAGGAGTAGTTTTATTATATACTCTGAGCTTTGAAATACTTCCCAGAGGATTATAGGTCCAAGTAAAGCTTAGGCTGAAGTTCATTTCTTTCAGTATCTTATTTTCTTCCTCACTTGCTGACCTACTATTACAAATGAAGGGCCCAATCTTTGTTTTAATCCTAAATTGAGACTTCTTCTTTACTGATACAAAGTGAATTTCATCAGCATTCAACATTTATCTGATATACTCTAGAGCAAAAATCCTCATTTGGAGGAATTTTGGGAGTTTTTAAGGAGCAAGCTCACAACCATATACTATTATCTCTGTGTAATTATGGTACAAGTACCAATCTCCTGTCTTGGCACGATCTGACAAGTGCATAATCCTTTTTATGTCTTCACTTATTCTTTGTTCACTTGTACTGCTCAAAATGCTCATGGCTGGATGTACAAACAGTTCAATGAGCTGTTGGTATGAAAATTATTTCTGCTCTTTCATTACCAATGTTGTCTAGAAGATGACTGATTTCTGGTTTCCATCTTCATCAAGTTTCTGCATGGAAAAATTAAATCTATCTACCTGATAATACACAGACATGTATACTAGAATAGAAGAGTATTTAAACACTTCCTCAGTCTGAAATTTAATAAACTGATCATGAATGTTGTCTGTCAGGAATTGGCTAAAATTGAAGATGATGGATGGTTTAGAGTCTATGGAAAATATGGAGAGGAAGCCTATAATGGGTTAATCTATCCACTAATCAGAATAATAGCCGAGGAGGTATGGAATGACTGTTATAATCTATTTTTCTCAGTTAGGGAAGATGGAGGAAGGGTATGGAGGGTTTTTATTTGGTAGTTGAGTGTCTTCAGGTAGGAAAAGGTCAAAGATTTTAGATATTTTGAAAAAATCGAGCTTCTGGTATAACTCATTGAGGGATACTAGGGGGAAATGGGTGTTATTTTCCACAAAGGGAGCTTGCATTATCTGATCAATTGATTGTGCAGTGATGGTGAAAAGGATTCCACCAGTAGGGGCAATGATGGCTCTTTGACTGGGTATATAGCAGGTTTGACACTTTCAGATAAAGTCAGGGGAACTGTAAGTGTGGGGAAAGATATAGTGAGGCAAATTGGACTCCCAGAGTCCAATATCATCAGATTTATGAATATATTTTTCTTCTAAGCAACAATACATTTCAAATAATTCAAATTCACACAAAGTTTCATTGATTTTGTGATCTCTGTCAGCTAGGGGGACATTATCTAAATCTATGGGAGGGTGGACTAAGGGATTGAATGGTTCCTCCTAGTTTTTCTTTTTAGGAGGCATTTTCAATTGTCTTTAGAGGAATTTAAATGCAATTGGAATAGAACAAGTTTACCAGGAATGCGCACAACTCTGGAATTGGTTGAAGGAGGCAAGGTAGACGCAGTTGCTTTGGTCGGAGACAAATTAATGAATCAAACTAGCGCATTCTAAACCTATTAGACAATTGAATTTTCAAAGAATAAAGCACAATAAAGGGCAAAATGGTTAGTTTGCATGGCTTTATAAGAAAATCTGGTTTCCGTTGAAGATGGCACAAATCCGTTAATTTAATGATCATTAGTTTTAATTAAATGATTTAATGGATCAATTACCGTGGGAATGGATTTTATTGGTAATGGATAGATGAGGTGGCACGACGGGAGTGGCGGAGGTAACAGATAGGGAGGCATTTTTTATGATACGGGGAACGATGGTTTTTTGTTTGGGGGGGGGGGGAGCAGTAAATGGTTTGAGAGGAGGGGGGTGCGAACAGAGGGGAGGCAGCCATGTGGTCATGCGCCCAAGCAGGAAACAAATTTTTTCAAACCCCCGTCCCCGGTGGTAAAGCTAGGATGGAGAGGGGAGGCCGAAGGTTGATAAGAGTCGTCGATTGTGAGGTGGGTGAAATGGATGGCAGATAGATGCGAGGGGTTTAAATGTATGTTGACGTGACCCTTTTTCGGGTAGCGGTTCATTTGGTTAAAGAGAAAACTTAGGATAAAAATAGATCAGCCATATCTTTTATGCGCCCAATTCGAAACTTAGGATAAAGTGATCTTGTTACTTTTCCTCGTTATGTGCCAAATAGATTTTGAAACAAAACTTAGGATAAATCATTTTAATCATTTTCAAAGCCCCAAAACACTTCTACCTACCCTTTAAATTTTCATTCTTTTGCTAGACTAACATTTTTTACTTCTTTCTTCTAGGGGTGCATTTAGACTAGCAAACCCATATCTCCTTTTTTTAATGAAAAATATAATCTTCTCTATCACTTATTTCTCCTATTGATTCAAATTAAATAGTTGAATCAATTTTATTTTCTGCCTAACTATTGATTTACCAAGATTAAATTGTTTGGAAAATATTTATTCTCTAACCTAATTTAGAAAAATTCACAATTGTTCAATCATGATTAAGCTGTATGATTTGAACAAATAGCTAGTCATTATGGAATTTTTTAAAAAAGCTGCACACAATATTATTTGATGTCGACATAAAGAAAACTAATCTATCAGTAGTGGCATTTGAATGTGTAGCACTTTCAGTGTTATTTTCTATTTTTTCTTTTGTGGGTTTCTGATTGTGTTTTTATTCTTTTTCAACTTTTCTTTCTTTTTGTATTTTTCCTCTTTATTCATTTTTTAAATATACCCTATTTTGATTTATATATATGTGTGTGTGTGTGTGTGTGTGTGTGTGTGTGTGTGTGTAAATCATTTGCTTATTGAAAACTATTTACAATGTAAGATTACTGAGACAAAATACTCAATCACCTTGAGATCCTATAAATTATAGGCCCCTAACAAGTTACATGTGATTTATGATTATGGTTTATGGTAATTTCATGCAATTCATTATTTTAATTTATGATGGTTCTGTTTTTAGCTAACCATGTCTAACATGTTTATACATGATGATTTGATCAAACAATTAGTTTGAATTTTTGTGAAAGGAAGTAAACAGAATTGCTATTGTACCTTATTGACGAGCTACCAATGAGGTATGATGTGAATTTATTTCAATTTATTTTGAATCTAATAGCAGTTATGTGCTTGGTACAGGAAGCGCGAAAATGCGTGGTTGGATGATTAAAACTGATTGCAAGCATTAGCAACAACAACAAAATGAATTGAAACAGGTAGTAGTATATTGGTAAATCATTTTAGGAGCAGGGCCATTGTGGGACACTGGTACCCAATAGTGTTCATTGATTTCAATGAGCATGGTATGACTATGTTGAAGCTTCAAAAATTGTTGCAACAAAATCACGGAAACCACCCGGTCGAGAACTTAAAAACCGTCCCTTATCCATTTGAGATAGTGGCTCCGACTGGAGATTATGGGACTAGTTTCCCAATGAAATATAATTGAGTGGATGGGTGGTATTTTATAGTTGTGACTTGATGAATGAGAGTAAACAAAAAGCATAAAAAGTATATAAATCTATCTCTATCCGGGGATGAATTATATTTCTTTTATATATGTGATTTAAAAGATGATCTTAAGTGTATGTAAATGAATATTTATCAGGCACTTATAGAAATGTAAAAAAAATTAAGATAATTGATTTGATTAAATACTTAGTCAAATCAATTTTTCAAGCACATATGACATTTAATAATTGTATGTATTTTTTTATGTATTAAAAATGGAAATCTAAGCTGTTCAGAAGTGAATTAATGTTGGAATATGTTTAAAAGGATACATATAACAAAAACATCATAAGGAAATTGAACTATTTATCATATGAAACATAATATCAACATAAAGATAGAAATACCATATATATATATATATATATATATATATATATATATATATATATATATATATATATTAGCTTTGGTCATTTGAAAAACAGTCATTGGTATAGCCTTTCAATTAGGAGAAACCTTAGGAGTACAAAAGTGCAACTTCAGTAAAGTCTTCTTTTCAAAATTTCAAGACCCTTTCTTCAAAGACATAAAAGGGTCTATATAGTAAAATAAAAAGTATAAAAATAGAAAATACATAAAGTGTTGAGGAGGTTTAAACAACTCTCCTTAAAATAAGTAAAATAAAAACATAAATAGATTTTTTTTTGGGTGACTCGCTTCATGAGTGTGGTGTTGTCCATGTTGTCATTTGTTCCTTGATCTGAAGGATGTCCATCATAGGCTGAACTTCAGGAGGTTGTCCTGGCCTGACGCACAACTATCCTATACAGACCGCATCTTATAATGGAGGAATCATGTAAGAGGATGTATCGGTTAGACAGCGCAGCATTAGCCATTGGCTATGTGGCTTGACTAAGTGCTTTCAGTACTTGTCGCAATCAAGCTTCTTTAATTTTTTTATTCTTTCTTCCTTCATCTTATACATTTCCTACCACTATCTTATCAAATATTTCACAACAAGTACACATCCAGGTGTGCACTTATCGATCAGATTGGCAGCAAAGAGGTTTTGGCTGACTGTTTCAACAATGTTGTTGGAAACATTCCTAGCCCTGTAAATTGCCCTTTTTGTCTGCTTTAATTGTATGTCCCAATTGGTGAACAAGATTTCCTTTTTAGAATCTTCAATTCTCAGAAGATTGGCCTTTCGGCCTTCAGTAGTATCTTTCCAGGTGACATATTGGGATAATTTATCATCAATTTCATCAAATTTGATCCTCTGGTCAACTATTTGATTCATTACTAAATCGCTTTTTTCACACAACTCAATTATGCTAGACTATTTTTGACAGAAAACAACTTGTTGTTGAGCTAATAAATTATTTAGTTCTAGTGCTTCATTTTTGAAATCATCCAACTTTGAATTATCCTTTAATTGTTCCATAGTAAATTGAAGTTGATGGATTTGGGCATCCTTAGCACCAATGTCAGATTGATGCTCCAATTTTAGTTTATCCATGATTTTTCTGAAGTTGTGTGACCTGTGATTGAAGCTATAGGTTAATACTAAGCTTCTCTGCTAGTATTTCTTGCTCTAGCTAAAGGATTATTTCATCCTTCTCCTTTAATAGATGTTGTACTTTCGTAGATTTATTAATTGAGGTAGATGCATAAGCACCTACGAATAGAGTTAACCGTGAGAGATCCTAGGATGGATTTATTGAGGGTCTTTCCAAACTATCTCCATGGGAACATCACTAGAGACTAGAGCTTGTGAATGTTCAATTCTTCTTCTCTTCCTCTGTATGCTCATGATAGCCTTATGATTTGGGCTATAAAATATATCCAAAGGAGGGATTTCCTCTAGCTTCAACACTATTTCAAATGTTGGATAGGCCATGATAAATTCGACTTCTTCTGTGCTAAAATATTTGTCAGTAGACCCAGCAATAAACGGGTTCTGAATTTTTCCATGAGGTGTTCCAACTGTTCCTTGATGATCAATTCTCACCACTTCTTGATCTCCCTTAAGTTCTTGATTGAAGTTTTTCCAAACTTCTTGTAGGTCACTGGAAAATAGTGGACTATCAGTCAGTAACTATGTTGGGTTAACTTATTTTGATCTATTAAGGACTTTAGTATCCTTAAGGGGTTGATCTCTTCCCTATTCTTCTTGTTGACATTTTTCAGTAATAGGTTCGGATACCTCTAATATTTCTAGAGGAATTCCTTCCAACTTCTTGTTTCTGTATTCTTCGAACTTTTCCATTTGCTCAGGATTAAGGCGCATGGCTGCCAACTTTTCAACATCTAGATAAGTATTGGAAGACACTAATAAATCATCATAATCATCATCCTCATGGAGGAAGTGTTTGATCTTCACCTGACTGGTAACATTTAGAGCAACTTTATTTGGATCAATCTGTCTACTAGGAATTGTAAATAATTTCAGAAATTCAATTTGAGCAATATCTAATCCAGCATGCTTGAAATTTTCCAATGCATAAACACTGCAGTAAATAGGAAAGGTAGGCCAGGAATCTTTTTTTTCCTCTTTCAAGGCTTTGGTCAATCCATGAACCACTATCTGGTAGGCAATTTCTCTAGCTAGAAGTTTATCTAGCACATATAATGGGAGTACATGGGGTTCAACAATGCTTCCATATACTCTGACGTAAGTAAATAACTCCTCTCCAAACCATTTCCCAATGCTTGTAAAATCATATTGAGCTTCTTTAAACAATCTCGGGGATTTTTCATTAAAGACTCGGGGAATAGTGGCAGAATAACTACATGAAAATTTTGTAAAAATTGGATTCACATTTAGATTCCCATAGAATATCATCGTAAACATGAATAAGAGTGGGATCTTGGATGGTCCATTTCCAACCCATAGTTGGAAAATCAGAGGTAAAACAAACATCGTCCATGATGTATGCATTCATGAAGAATGGGGGAATTTTCTGGGAAGTAAAAGAATGATTTTTCCTGTATTCTAGAATTTGGGAAGTGATATTGTTTGAAAAAATTGTAACCCATTCCATAATGTAGGAGTATGTGACGGCCTCCATAAGAGGGACCCATTCAATTGAAAATTTAGTGGTATTGGGTGAACCGAACAACCTACACATCATAGCAGAAAGATAATAGTAGGGACCAGCCAGAGAAGCAATGGAATACATACCCTTTTCATCATGCTTGTGTTTGTTGGGATTGTTCCTCCACTCCTTTATAGGGTCTAATTGCAGCTTGTTTTCTTTGGAAAATTTCTCAAGGAAAGCTTCGCCATACACCTTATGGGGGTCTGGTATATGGCACATTCTCTTTCCTCTTCTAGGAATTACCATATCGTTGTGCCTCTCGTTGTGAGAAAGGTTTTTTTCGTCAATGTTAAGATTGTCAATAATACATTTCACTATATCTTATTAAGGTAAAATATTAAGGTGCGTAGCAATTCTATGAAGAAAAGAGTTGGCCACATTGTAAATGGTAGATTTTGGGGAGTTAGGAGCATCTGCTGTAGTTTTCCTTTTGACTATGCGAGACTTTTCATCTTCAAAAGGCATGTAAATAGATTCCCATGAAGCGGAACCACTTTCTGAAGCACATGCAGTGTTTGAAAACAGGGGCGGCATCTCAATTACTTCGGCAGCATAAGGTGTATGATTAGCCGAAGCCATAGGTTTCTTTTATATTTTAGCAGCCTTAGATATCTCAGAGAAGTACTATTTTTTTGGACTTGCCTATAAATAGGAAGAACAAGTAGAGAAAAAACAATATGCGCGAGCGATGCAAAAATTAAACCTAAATTATGAAGAATTTGGTGTCGCATGCGAAGAAATCTAAAATATTGATTAACCGTCAATAAAAACTCGTTTGGAGGTTCAAGGTTATCATACCGTTATGATTATGCATTTATGGAAAAGGTGGATTCACGTTCCTGAATGGACACTTAAGCATTTTAAAATAAAACATCCTGAATCACAGTTTTATTTGTGTGTCAAGGTCTCAAAACACCAAGCGTTGTGATTGAACCTTCTCCCTTTTCAAACCATGATTTTAGTGTATGAATGATTTTTAAAGGTTTTTTGAAACATTAGCGGGGAAAGAGAAGGGTAAATGATGTTGTGAGGCAATATCTTATCGGAATCACAGTCTCGGCGAAATAAGAAGGTGAAACGATGATGGATAGCACAAATGCGATGCGATATATTTCATCGGAGAAATGAAGGCGGGGTTGAAAATATGATAATGGGAGAAATTTCAATCTTTCGATTTCGATTGGCGACGTAGCAAAGTCAGATCCCGTTAATCATTTTTTATGACCTATATCTTCGTTGGAGATCGTTTTTCCTTTATTATTTCTTTTTTCACGTTTATTGCCCCTCTTTCCTAGAAATATTTTTCTGCATATTTTGATGTCTCGGGAAATCTCGCATTGAAAAGTTCATGTGGAGCGGCTTAGCATTTTGTTTGATATTTCTACAATTTGCAATTTGTGATTGTGGTTATGATTTGCGATTGCGATTGAGGCCTTTCTTGAGTTTTCTACTTAAGAATATAAGGCAATCAACTTTCTGACTTTGATTCCTATTTATGCATATAATTCATAACAATTTTATTTTTCTTATTCTAAAAATTTAGAAGGGTCCCCACTATTTTCTCTAAGGTATCTATTCTAAAATAATGGGGGTTGTTGAATAGCACAACAATTGGCGATTCACTGGAAGAACCAGTTATCTCTGGTTAAAATAAAAATGAGATCTTTGTCATTTTAAATAAGTAAGAATATTTTAAGGAAATGAAAACTATTTTCAAAATACTTGGATAAGTAGGATTACTCTAAACATATAAAAAAACTCATCTTATTGATGATGATGATGATGACGGTTAACGTCCACTGAGACCAAACTTTGGTCTATCAGACCTATAATTTTCTTAGTTCTTAATTGTCTGGCTTCTCGTCTTTCTTGGCGATATTGGTGTTGTAGCTTTCTTTTTCTTCTCTACAGTCTTCCAACTTCCTTTATCTTGTGCCTCCTTCATCTCTTTGATTCTTGGGACACTCGTGTCTTATCTTCGGGATATGGGAGATTTGCTTTGCTGCTAAATGAAGATTTCTTTTGTGCGGTATTCGAATCCTCATAATTGTTGATGCTTGAGGGGCTATCGAGTTCCTTTTTTTGTTGTTGGGCAGGGCTTTCCCCTTGCTTGTCTTGAGGGTTGTTTCTTTCTTTCCTAATTTCTTGCAATTCAGAGTTTTCTGGAGAGTATTCTTCCTTGATGATAGTGTAATGTTTCTTTTGTGCTCCTTCCCGCCATGTAGATCTATAGTGATTCTTTCTAGCATAATTTTTTTGGGAGACTTTTGGGCAATTTTTGGCTAGATGGCCTGTCTCAAAGCAGGATCGGCATCTGAAGAGGACACTTTCATAGTCGATTTTCTAGTTCCATACATAGTATTTTCTTGTTAGGATTATTTCAGTTGGGAATCCGGTGCTAAAGTCCATTTCTACACATATGCGTGCTTAGGTGGTTCTGACATATTCCTCTGTTTTTGAGCACCTACAGTAAAATTTCCCAATTGTATTTCCAATGGCTTTTAGCGAGGAGTGATTCCAAAGATGCAAATTTAGGTTTGGCAATCTGACCCAAACTGGTGTTGAGGTTATGATTGTTGTTGAGGGATCAAATGATGGGTTCCATGGCTTCATGAATAGGCCTGATCTTTCCAAAAACCAAGGGCCAGAATCTAAAATGCATTTTTTTCTTTAATAGTTTTCAAAATATACTATAAAGAAGCCCTTAGCACACGGGTAGATATTAATTTCATCAGAAATGGCAGGCTTCCATACCTCTGAGATCCAACTATGGAGAGCTGTAAGCCACAGCCAAAAGCCATTAAACCAGCAGATTAAGGCACTTTCAAAAAACTTCAAGGCCTCATCCAGTGAGGCCTTGACCACCTACATAGTGGGAGCTGGGGCTTCACTGACAATATGGGCAGGAGCTTGACTCTCAGAGGCTGACGGAACTGGGCCGGCAATTATCTTCGCGAAGCTGGGAGCCATACTGCAGAAGTAAACCAGGATTGGGAAAATCGAACCCTGATATTAGAAAACCGGACTGCAGACCTTTTATAGATGAAAATATTTATTTTCCTATATCAGTAATTTTAAGTTAAAAAGATAAAGCAGTGGCGATTTTCAACTTAACCTTTTGATATACTCGTTTTTTCATAGGTAAAACCACTACTGCCAGGAGGCGTTCATATCCTCGATAGAGTTACCTTTTAACCACCAATGATTCAATATCCCATCCATTTAGTATTGCAATCTTTAGAGATAAATTCAACATAATATATATACTTTGATTACTATTTTGTATTTCTTCTTTACTCTAAAAAGCCATTATCCTAGTTTGGTGGCCAGGTGGTGATAATGCCATTAACTGTTTGTAATTGGACTGAACAAGTTGGCTCGTGATAAGACCCCTTGTCTTATGGTTATAAATAATCATAATCCATTACCCTATTTTGACATGTTGTAGTGGTAATGTCAGCCTATTATTTTCATATTATCATGGTAAGCAGGCTCATAATGAGACCTCTTATCTCTTAAGCTTTATATATTTTTGAATTACACTCTAAAAACGTGTAATTAAAGGATGGAGAGAGCCATTGACTCATTAAGAGTTTTGGATGAAAATTTAGAGTTAAAGATGCTTAGAAACAAAAATTTCTTACTTTGTAAAGATAAAATTTTATGACTGATAGTGAGGTAAAAAGACTTTATAAAGTTTAAGGTTTTTTGAAAGAATTTATAATTTTGATGGAAAGAAAATTTCAAAGTTATATAATATTTATCCACCTTTTCTAGCTTGTGATCATCTCCTTTTTAAAATCCCTATTTCTTCAAGATGAAAAGTCATAAATGATTTCAGAAATACTAATAAATAACCAAGAGTATGTTTTTTTTTTCCAAAGAAAAAATCATCAAATTTTTATTAAAGAAATGAAAAGTTACATGTAGTATATGCAATTAAGCATTTAGAAAGTGCCCATAGGGCTCGTGTGCTCATGCACACAATGCATAGTATGTGCATCGTAGCGAGGCTACTGAAGCATTCCATAAGGAATAAAAAATAAAAAAGAAGTGCCATAAGAAAAAAGAGAGAAAATAAAAATCTGACGGCCTCGAAATATCCTCAGCCACCAGAGTGTGGGTAAAAACCCCATTAATCAGGTTTTCCTCCCTTTCTTCTTCTCAACCTTGCGTCATTCGCCCTGGGATGGCACGCATGTGGCAAGGACAATCTAATTATCTACCACTTGAGTTTCGGTGTCCTTATCTGAGTCTGAAGTATCTGTTGAATGTTGTCGTTTAATCCCTCCATTTCCTGTGTCCTCTGGTTTCTTATATGATTGTTTTGGATGAGTTTGTGGATCAATGTGTATTGTTGTATCATTCCTTTGTACCTCTGGTTCCTTTGTAGGCTGATTTTTTCCTGTAGGAACTGTATCGTCCTCTTCTTCTTACTCATCCTCCCCTGAATCGGCAGGGGGATATTGCCAACCTTTTTTTGCTTGCCATTATTTTTCCTTTTTATGTTTTCTTTTTCGGCATCAAGACATGTGTTTTGTAAATTTCCTGTCAGCCTACAAATTCTGCATCTGAATGAACTGTTTTCATAGTCTAGTGATTGTAGCCAGGTTTTTTGTTTGTAGATCATATTGATATTCTCTGGTAAACCTTTGCTTAGATCTACTTCCATGCAGATCCGAGTGAACATGTATATCCTCTCCTCTATTCTCTCCACGTCTGTTTTGATGTATCGCCCGATACTATTCCCAATACCTTCAAAAACCTGATCATTCCAGAAGTGAAGGGGGAGGTTGTATAATCTAACCCATACCGGCATTCTGGTGACTGTCATAGTTTTTGCGTCAAATTCTAGGGACCAAGGGGTGATAAAAAGACCGGTGGTGCCCCAAAACCAAGGTCCCTCTCTGATGATAAAATCTCTGTCCTCCGAGGATTTAAATTTAACGATAAAAAACCCCTTGGAATAGAGGTGGATTTCACATTCTGTGGTCCATTGAATGAAAATCCAATGGAAGAGCTCGGTTGGGTTAGGCCAGAAACAGTTAAAACGGAATATTAATGTCTGGGCTTCATATGTCGTGTAGTACTCCTCTGTTTCTGGGCTATCTATATTCAGTTCTGTTGTTTGACCCAGTTGTTCTACTATGTATGGCCTTGGGGCATTTCCATCTTGTTCTGGAGGTATTACTGTGGCTTTTTTTCCCCTGTAGAATGTTTTTGTAAGATGGACCTCCATTTGATTATTGCTAGTTTGTAGGTTTTTTCCCTTTTTCTCCCCCTAAAAATATAGAGGTGCCCAGGTCCGCAGCACCCCCTCTCAGATGAAGGTTAAGGAAGATAGACATTTCTGCACCAATAGTGTGGTCCTTCAGAGACCAGCAGTTCTGAAGAGACCGACTGCCACTAACCTGATATTGAAGCGGCACAGGGTAACCCATCAAAACCCATATTTTTTTTTTTAGCTGCAAAATAGTGTTGTCTTCCTGTACCCAAACTAAAAGATATTTTCCCACAGGGGGTTTGATAAAAATCTGGAAACTACAGGGGGTTACCTGTTGCCGGAGATCTACATCTGTTAAAGTACCTTCTGTTGTTCTATTTCTGAATACAGAGGTGAGTATTGCTTCGACAGGGTATGGAGTCTTTCCCTTGGAACTTGAAGTAGAGTAGAGCGTCCTCCAAAGGGAAAACAAGGGGCCCAAGCCCACTCCTGCCCCAGGGTGTCAGAGGCGTATTCAGAGTATTATGGGGCCAAAAACTCCAGCCCATATCTATGCACATGGGCTAGCCAACCTCGTCCTCGCCCAAGACAGAAAAATAACATAGCCATTCTATGGATGGCTAAGAAATCGTGTGCCGAGGACAGGGAGCCCTGTTCCCCTGATCTGATTCCACCAATGCCTCTTCGATTGGCCAATGGCACGCAACTCAGAGAAATTCCACAAGGGGGTTTTTGCTTCCCTGAAAATGGATCTTCAATCCCAGGCAGGAGAAAGTGTTCCAGATCCCACAAATTGCTCCCCGAAACAGATTCTCGCTCTACAGAATCCAAAGTTTGTCTCATTATTTTCCCATAAAAAATGATCTCATCAATATGTTCCAAGGATTTTTGACGGCATGAAAGTGGGTGATGGTCTAGAGGAAAGAGAATTCAAGCGTATGGAGGCTCGTCCTCCTGCTTCCCTTCGCGTGCTACCGCAACCTCCCCTGTCTTCTAAGCCGGTGAAAACCAGATCTGCGAGAACCCTAGCGGCGCCATCCTCTTGCACTTCAAAATCCTCTCCACTTCAAAGCCCACTCAAAGTTGGGTTGTTATGTAATATTTTATCAGAACTATTCTATCCTACAACATGCATCTAATCCATTTTCATAGCCAAGAGTATGTTATCTAACATTATTATTTTATTAACTTATAAATGGAAATACAACTATATTACATTAGAAGAAATGTTCTTCTAAGAAAATATTTTTTTCAAAATAAGCCCATTGACAGGGAGAGAATCTCTCTTCCCTTGTAGATATTTCAATATGAAGTTTGATGTGCCTACTTGTTCTACAATTAAAAATGGTCCAAGCCACATTTTCTGGAATTTTGTATGCTTACCTTTTTCCTCATGTGCCTTGTCCAATTTAAGGACAGTGTCTCCAACTTGAAAATATTTTTTGGCAACAAAACTTGCATCAAAATAATTTTTGACAATTTTTTGATGTCGAGCATGTGTTAGTTTAGCCTTTTCCCTTTCTTCTTCTATTTTAAGGATTTGGGACATTCTTAGCTGTAAAGAAGAGGAAGGTACTTCAATGAATTGGACTAGGGATAATGAGGGAAGGGTTGAATTTGATGGAATTGCAGCTTCTTTCCCATATACTAGATTGAATGGAGAATTTCCTATAGAGGACTTTTGAGTTATTCGATCTGCCCATAAAAAAAATGTTAAAGTTTTATGCCAATTATTTTGGCTCTGATCAACAATTCTTTTTATGATTCTTATGAGGTTTTTATTGGTTGACTCTGTTAAACCATTCCCATGGGGATAGTAACTAGCAAAAAATTTGATTTTAAAACCTCTCTTAAGAGCAAATTCAGTCATACTATTACCCGAAAAGTAAGATGCATTGTCTAACTTAATGCATTAGGTAAGCCAAACCTGGTAATAATAAATTGATCGATGAATTCCATAATGGCTTTAGAATTAGCTACCTTTAGTGGAATAGCTTCCACCCATTTCGTAAAGTAATATGTTACAGTAAGGATGTATTTGTGTTGTTTGGAAGAGTTAGGAAAAACCTCACAAATGATGTCAATTCCCCATTGTTCAAATGGTTTTTCGATGTTGACTGGTTGCAGAGGTAAGGCTGGATTTCTTTGTCTCCCAACAGAAGTTTTACATGTCTTGCAGTTTCTTACATATGCATAAGAATATTTGAACAAGGTCAGCCAATAATACCATGCATAAAGGATTTTGTGTGTGGTGGTTTCTCCTCCGAAATGTTCTTCTGCATGTCCATCGTGAAGTTCCTGCAAAACCTTTTGTGCTTCAGAATTTTCAAGGCATCTTAATAATACAGAGTCATAGTTTTTTTCTAAAAAACACATCATTACTGATCTGATATTGATTAGCTTTTAATCTTAAAGCTCTTTTCCTTTTATGATTGAGTTCTGTGGGAGAAAATCCATTTTTCAAATAAAAGAAAAGATCGGCATATTGTGATGCAGAGTCTACCAGGCTTACCTCAGATATTTGTATAGTATTACATGAATCTTCATTATATGGTATGTTGGATACTCCAGACAACAATCTGAAAAAACCTTTTCCTCTGACAATTTTAGCTAGTTTAATGTCAATATGATATTCTTGCAGGGTTTTAACCCAAATTTCCCTTTTTTCTCCTAGTTCCTTTTGCATCAGCAGCTGTATTACTGCTGGGAATGGGACTATTATGTTGGAATGTGTTTTCAGGAGGAAAGGTCTGAAATGCTTTAAATATTTGTAAACAAAAAATGTGTGTTTCTCCACCTCTGAATAATTTAGTTCAACACCTTGAAAATTTGAACTAAAAAAAGAGATGGGTGCTTCGATTTGTTGATCATTAACTTGAGTTAGAACAATAGCATAAGATGTTTTGGAAGAAAAAGTGTATAAAATAAATTGATCAGAAAAATTTAGAGTTGTTAGAGAAGGGGAATTTATGATAACTTTCTTGATTAAATCAAAAGCTTCTCTTTCATCATCCCCCCATTTAAAGACCAAATTTTTCTTGATCATGGCTTGCAATGGTAAAACAATCTGGGAAAAGTCATGTGTTGGGCCATGAATACGACCACTTCTTAACACTTATTTTATCCATTTTCACTCTTCTTTATCATGTCATTTATTATAATTTATCATATAAATCAATTTTATAATGATTTATGCTCTTATAGATGAATATTAATTCTTCTCCTTTATTTTTAATAAATTGATGATTATTATGCATAATTTTATCAATGATAGTTTTTTAATATATTTTGTAATATCACTCACCATTTTAGCCTCTAAGATATTTTCCAGACTGCAGATTTGATTTCCAAATCATCATGAAATATTTCAACTCAGAAATTCGCTGGAATAAGAAGTGACAGTTTTGCGGTTAAGATTCTGAGCAAATGAAGAAGAATCTGGAAAATCTGGAACATGGGTTTTGTCCAGAACGGACCCAATTAACTTTAGTAATGAACGGTTTGCCCAAATTCGGCCTGTATTGAGAGATACGCAGGGTTATTTAAGCACGATTTTCTCAGTTCTGTTTTTGCGACCGTCCTCCAAATCTCAGCTGCAAAGCCAAATTCGCCCTGCTCTTGTTGAAAGACTGTTGGAAATGTATTTTCTGGTTGATCAAGTTGTTGGAAACAATCCAATATTGTTATGGGAGATTATATTTGCTATTTAATTTCGCCTCCTTCTAATTATAAAAGGAGAAGCATGTATTGTGTATTGGGGAGAGAATGGAGAGACTTTTCTTGTTGTAATTTGCAGAATTGTGCATCGACTCTTGTTAAGAGAGTACGAGCTGTTTTTAAACATTATTCATTCCTAATTAATAAAAGAGTTCGTTCTCGTTCCATTTCTCAAACGCTGGAGTAAAGCGCAGCAGCGTTTCACCGGTGGCTGAGGGTCCGGCCCTGGTGGAATCGTTCTGTTGTTTGTATTTCTATCCTTTTATTTCTGTTTTGTGAAGTGTGTTTAATGTTTGTTTGAATTGCAGAATCGGTTTATTGCTAATTGGATCAAATACAGAGTCATTGTTATTCTTTACAAGAAATACGATTTGTTGTTCAAGTATTCAATTGTTATTATAAAGCGTTGATGTTTTGTATTGGATTTCAATTGTTGTTCCTTTTGTTTATGGATTGCTATAGTTGATTATTGTGTGGATGTCGACAGAATTAAAGAGTAGAAGTTCAATTACTGTTCATTTGTACACTGTTGTTTCATTTCTGTTCATTACGCATTTACAAGTCTTTGATTAGCATAAAGATTGTCGTTCCTTTTCAATTTGCGTTTCTTTTAGATTGCTTTTGTTTAACCTGCTTGTGTTTCATTTGATTTAAGATTTCCAACTGTCAAGGATAGAAGCTTTTACTTCCAAGTCCCCAGAATTGGTAATATTGCATTGATTTCTAAGGGAAAAAGTTATTGCTACTGCATCCCTGATCGATGTTCTGCAAGATTGAAGTAGTTTAATCTTTCCATTCTTGTTACTGTAATTAGGTTTCTTTTTGAAGCATTTGTTACTTTTGTATTTGTTATTTTATACTACATTTTCACAGCATTGCTCTTGGATAAATTGCTGCCTCAGACTGAGTACACTCTTGAAATAAAAAGTCGCTCCTGGATTGATAATTAATGTGAGATAAATAGGTGTTAAAAAGATACATTTTTATGCCTCGACATTTTGGCGCCGTTGCCGAGGAGAGTGTATGCTATTTAGAAGGAGTGATGCACATTTGACCTCTTTTCTGCTTGGGGAGAATTGGGTTTTAAAGACGGAAGGTAAGAACCTACACACCGAGCAAGGAACATACTTGCTCACTGCCCGCTTCACAGCAGAATTGGCTAAATTATTTTTTTTCTTTAGGTAGGAATGAAGGCTTGTTGTTTTAAATGACTAGAAAATCTAAACAAGATAAAATTCCTCCAAAATCTGAAAGACCTAAGGGACTGATGACCCTTGGGAGAAGGATCTTTATTGATGAAATTCTTAAGAAAACTGAATCTCAGCTATCAGTAGGACCTAGGAAAGTTATTTCTAGACCACATACTACTTCCCTTCGGGCCACAGAATCACCATCTGTAGCCTTTGCTGAGGTACATATCCAAACAGAAGAGACTGAGCAAGATTCTCAAGAAATTGAGAATTTTTGCCAAATTTTTTTTTACAAGAAGAGAAGTTGGCTTCTCATACCCTACTATTTATCAACATGCATTTTTCAAATTTGGGTATGTATAGAGGCCTTATTTTGGAAATGGCTCCACTTGGAATACTCTTATACATAAGCATAATCGATTCTCAAAGAAGAGTAGGATAGTGGAGAAAATAAAATAAATAAGGAAATAAACACATTTTTTTATTATTTTATTTTTGTAAAAATAGTTGTTTCTTTGTTACAACATGTTGTGAAATCAACATTGATGATAAATATTCTAATTTATTTGTGTATGTAGATGAATTATATTGCAAATAACAATTCTACAAACACTTATATTCATTTTTATCATCAATATGGAAAAATTGCTTGAATATCATTTTTTTGGCTTGCGGGCTTGATGAAATTCTTGAAAACAAAGTTGGGACAGTCATGTTTTGGGGGATCAAAATTGAATATTTTTAAAACATGTTTCTATCCTAAGTAGTCCTTGATGTCTACTTTCCAAACCAATTGGAATCACTCAATTTGGATTTGAAACGAAAACGTTAGAACCAAAACATTGACAGGGTGTCTAGTAGGCAGCTCAACAACAGAGTTGGGACAGTCAGTTTTTGGAGGTCTAAATGACTATATTTTTAAAACCTGTTTCTATGGTAGATTTCTCTATAAGTCTAGTTTAGAACACAATTTGAATCACTCAATTTCGATATCGTATGAGGAATTTATGTCCAAAATACTGACTACCTATCATAAATCAGCACTCTTGAAACTCTGTTTTCTTGGCTGTTCCCTAGCATATTTGACCCATCAATTATTCTTGTCTTTAAAACCTATTTCTATTGGAGATCAATAAATGAATATACTTTAAGCTCCAATTTGAATCAGTTCAATCCGCCATTAAATGAATAATTTATGTATGAAATACCAACTGTTGGTCTGAGCTGGAAAATCGAAAATGACTCTATTATGCAGGTTGTTATAAGCAAATTTAACATACCATTACATGGAATTTTTAAAACTTATTTATATTGGAGATAAACCTTTGAATTAGCTCTCATTTGGCTTTGGAATCACTCGAATTGGACGAAAAACAAAGAAGTTATGATTGAAACACTGTTGGTTAGCATGATTGGCCACTGCTCTCCCGCAGGTAATAAATTAATTTTATTTTGTCCGTGGATTTGTTCTACAGAGTAACTACTTGTTAGTTTTTGCATAATTCTTGGATTAAGGGAGCCTGTACACCTCTCTTTCTTCATGATTTAATGTTTTATTGCAGGTAGAGACTCGTTTTTTTGCAGATCTTACGAGAACAAAGAAGGTCAATTTATGGACGAGTGATTCTTGAAAGAAATTTTAGTAAAACAAGGGCATTTCATCCAGTTCATTTCCTAATGGATTCATAACATAATAAATGAAGAATTTGTTCCCATTTGAAGATTCATGTCACTGTTGCCAAACATTTTTCAAAAAGATCATTTTTTCCATTAATAGATTTGATATTCCCTTAGAAATAACATCATAGTTGTTGTAACTCAATAAAGTGTTGTTTCTTTTCTGATTTCTTTTATGTTTTTGTGTTTCAGGTGTTAATCTCTTCAAATTGCAATTTGTGCTCCAGTGGTAATTGAACAATAAGGACCCCACCATGCAAGTTTCAATGGCAGAAGGCAATTCTTCAGTTGCACCAATTCTGTAACATAAACTTTCCATAAACTTTCCTTTCTATTTGATTGGATTTGCTTGGCAATGGATTACATATTCGCTTTGTTCTTTCTTCTATTTTTTTCCTTTTTGCGTGTTTACATTTGTTTGTTGTTCCTCTTAAGGAACAGTTATTGTTCTTCTTAAGGAACAACAGTCGTTCCTTTTAAGAAGCAATGCGTTTATGTGTTTATTTTTGTTGTTCCCTTCCAAAAGGAACAACATTTTCTCTAATTAGTTTTGTTGTTTTTTTTCAAAAAGAACAACATTTTTTGCATGATTTCGTTGTTCCCTTCAAAAGGAACAGCACCGCTCGTTTTTTATGTTCGTTTTTTTTTACAGTTTTGTTGTTCCTTTCAAAAAGAACAGCATCGACTGTTCTTGTTGTTCATTTTCAAAGGAACAGCGTTTTCGCCCATTGTTCTTGCTGTTCCTTTCCAAAGAAACAGCATTTTCGCACATTGTTTTTGTTGTTCCTTTCCAAAGAAACAACACTCTTTGAGTGCATTTTTCTTGTTTTTTTAGAACTTTTTTGAATTTTTCATGATTCTTTGAAAGACAAACGTACAATTTATGAAAGGATACACAATCATACAAATTAAAGCTTACTGTAATCAGCAAATCAAAAGAAATCGTCATTTTTAAGAAAGTTGTTTAGTAATGATAAGTAAAAGGACAAAGGGACATAATCAATAACATGATCTTATTGTCTTACTACCACTAAATTCATATGATCGATTATATTTATCATGTTGGTTCTTTTCCATATTTTATAACTTTCTTTGATTTTTACTTATGGAGTAGGAACAAGGGCATATTCTTTTCTATTGAGCTGTTCAGACTTCTTCCACCATCCCTACTCTTAAGGAGTGTTGAGCCATCCTTTATGAATAAATAGGAAAGTGCTATATGAAAAGAAAAAATATTTACATATTTCATTAATAATTTTATAATTTGGCAGATGGAGGATAGGGGGTCTCATCAAGAGCCGGCCTACCATGTTCATAAAGAAGCAAGTGAAGTGGCATTCCCATCATGGCCACCAAACCAGGGATATGGTCCAATGGACAATTGAAAAAATTAAGAAGTCCTTGGAACAAGATGTCTCATCACGAGCCGGCCTGCCCACTTTTCACTTCTTCCCAGTGAATGGCATTGTGATTTATCTGATCACCAAGCCAGCACAACGGCCTCCATTATGACAATTAACAAGCACTTCCTCAGAATAAATAAATGACAATGGTTCCAAGGGTGAGAAAGCAACTCTGTCAAGGTTATGGACACTTGTGGGCAACAGAGCTCTGCTGATGGTATTGGAGTCACATTTATACACATCAATAGTAATATTAAACCTTTTTTCCTATATCTCTATTTAAATATCAGATGAAAGTATGAATCCTTAACCTTTGATTTCGAACCTATTATACATGAAAATCATCATAAATCAATCACATTAGTTTAAGTGGGTAATAATGCATTTGTACTTATGTTTATCTTAAGCTGTCCCTTCTCCTTATCCTTGAATCATTACAAAACGCTTCTATATCTGTTTACGATTTATCACATGCATGAATTTCAGTAAATGATATAATTTCATTGATTGTATCATAAGTATGTATGCATGTCCATGCTGTGCAATTGTTGTACGGTATGCTGCTCTTTTATTTTGATGGTTTGCCACAATATTCATACTGCATTTCTACAGAATTTTTGTTATGCTTGAACTTTTTTTTGCATGCATCTTATCTGTTTCCATTCCAAACTAAAATTGTGGATTCAAGAAAATTGCATACATAATTGTGATTTGTTTACAGGAGAACAACAAGTATGGGAAAATTCTATCCACAGCATGATCACTATTACAACTAAACAGCAAAGGCTCGTGAACGTGCACATGGCTTCCATCTTTTGTATCACTTTCAGTAACCGCTCAGCCTACATCAACTTCAACAAAGGCCAGTCCCTACATGTCCTTCCACATTTTTTTTGGAGGTAACACTTGAGGTAAAAAAAAAGCATAATTTTCTGATTTATTATGAATTTAGAAGAATTTCAGGAAAATCCATTGAGCATTGTTTATCATCATTCATTCCATATCTTTACCACTTCCCATTTTTTAGACACGTCTTATCTTTCAGTTTGAGGGAGTGTTGATTTATTTCATTTCTTTCTTGTGACCATGTCTGTAATATTCTTTATCATCCATGAATATTCTTATTCATTCTCAACACCTCCCTTATTCCATGTTTTACATCAAACATAGATTTCAACAGATCGTAGCAACCACCTCTCTTTGTTTTCTAGCATCGCATGAGGACATACTAATTCTTCAGTTCGGGGGTGGCTGGGGGAGGGGGGCTACACATGATGGATGTTTTTTACTCTCTTTCTCGTTTAAGGCATACAATTTCATTTTTATACAGTGCAGAAATTGATTTGCAAATATTTTTAAAACTATGAACTGAATTCTTGTGATTTCTGGATAACAAAAAAGTATCATTAAAATACACAAACCCAGATAATTTCACGCTAAATTAGTTCATAAAATTTCGAAAATTATGCACTATCACCTACAACCATTTTTTTATATCTCATGATCTATGCATCCAAATGATCTGATTTTTGAGAAAATGGTTAATGAAGTTTGCTGTTACTTATGTCACATTTTTCTTCAACTTCATATACATATAGTTGAACGTCAATTGTAAAAATTGTTATGCCTCTATTGCTAAAATTGAATATTCATTATTTGAGGAAACATGCATTTGTTCCATCCATTTCATGAGTTGGGATGAACAATTTTATTTGCTTGGTTAACACATGAGTTTTGTCTTTGGATTGCATGAGGACATGCAACATATTCAGTTTTGGATTGCATGAGGGCATGCAATATATTCAGTTTGGGGGTATGTTGGGCCGTGAATACGGCCACTTCTTAACACTTATTTCATCCATTTTCACTCTTCTTTATCATGTCATTTATTATAATTTATCATATAAACCCATTTTATAATGATTTATGCTCTTATGGATGAATATTAATTCTTCTCCTTTATTTTTAATAAATTGATGATTATTATGCATAATTTTATTAATGATAGTTTGTTAATATATTTTGTAATATCACTCACCATTTTAGCCTTCTAGATATTTTCCAGACTGCAGATTTGATTTCCAAATCATCATGAAATATTCCAACTCAGAAAATTGCTGGAATAAGAAGTGACAGTTTTGCGGTTAAGATTCTGAGCAAATGAAGAAGAATCTGGAAAATCTGGAACATGGGTTTTGTCCAGAACGGACCCAATTAACATTATTAATAGATGGTTTGCCCAAATTCAGCCTATATTGAGAGATACGCAGGGTTATTTAAGCACGATTTTCTCAGTTCTGTTGTTGCGGTCGTCCTCCAAATCTCAGCTGCAAAGCCAAATTCGCCCTGCTCTTGTTGAAAGACTGTTGGAAATGTATTTTCTAGTTGATCAAGTTGTTGGAAACAATCCAAGATTGTTATGGGAGATTATATTTGCTATTTAATTTCTCCTCCTGATTATAAAAGGAGAAGCATGTATTGTGTATTGGGGAGAGAATGGAGAGATTTTTCTTGTTGTAATTTGCAGAATTGTGCATCGACTCTTGTTAAGAGAGTACGAGCTGTTTGTAAACATTATTCATGCCTGATTAATAAAAGAGTTCGTTCTCGTCCCATTTCTCAAATGCTGGAGTAAAGCGCAGCAGCATTTCACCGGTGGCTAAGGGCCCGGCCCTGGTGGAATCGTTCTATTGTTTGTATTTCTATCCTTTTATTTCTGTTTTGTGAAGTGTGTTTAATGTTTGTTTGAATTGCATAATCGGTTTATTGCTAATTGGATCAAATACAGAGTCATTGTTGTTCTTTACAAGAAATACGATTTGTTGTTCAAGTATTCAGTTGTTATTATAAAGCGTTGCTGTTTTGTATTGGATTTCAATTGTTGTTCCTTTTGTTTATGGATTGCTATAGTTGATTATTGTGTGGTTGTCGACAGAATTAAAGAGTAGAAGTTCAATTACTGTTCATTTGTACACTATTGTTTCATTTCTGTTCATTACGCATTTACAAGTCTTTGATTAGCATAAAGATTGTCGTTCCTTTTCAGTTTGTGTTTCTTTTAAATTGCTTTTGTTTAACCTGCTTGTGTTTCATTTGCTTTAAGATTTACAATTGTCGAGGATAGAATATTTTGCTTTCAAGTCCCCAAAATTGGAAATCTTGCATCGATTTCTAAGGGAAAGAGTTATTGCTACTGCATCCCTGATCGTTGTTCTGCAAGATTGAAGTAGTTTAATCTTTCCATTCTTGTTACTGTAATTAGGTTTCTTTTCGAAGCATTTGTTACTTTTGTATTTGTTATTTTATACTACATCTTCACAACATTTCTCTTAGATAAATCGCTGCCTCAGACTGAGTACACTCTTGAAATAAAAAGTCGCTCCCGGATTGATAATTAATGTGAGATAAATAGGTGTTAAAAAGATACCTTTTTATGCCTCGACATCAGGGACAAATCTCTTAACAAAATTTATTTGTCCTAAAAATGACTTCATGGATTTCGTGTTATGGGATAAAGAGATTTCGAAGATTGCCTTTATCCTATCAAGATCTATACAAATGCCTTCTTTTGATACAATGAATCCTATAAGTTTACCTTCCCTAAGTGCACAGTAAGAATTTTTTGGATTTAGTGATATCCCATATTTTTGGCATCGTTCAAAGATTTTTTTGAGGTCATGATAATGGTTTTTTATCTTTTTGGAGTAAATGGTTATATCATTTAAGTATACAACCATAGTTTTGCTTATTAGACCTCTAAAAGCAATATGCATAGCTCTCTGAAACGTATCTCCTGCGTTTATTAGACCAAAGGGAATTTTTTGATAGGCATAAGTGCCCCATTTGGTCCTAAATGTAGTCTTCAACCTATCCTGAGGATGAACCAGAATCTTGTTATAACCTGAAAATCCATCAAGTAAAGACATTAATTCAGATCCAGTAAATGATTGCAAGATTTGTTCCATAGGTGGTAATGGGAAATTGTCTTTCAAACAAGCTTTACTAAGATTTCTAAAATCTATAAAAATGTGGATGTCACTATTTCTAACAGGGATTAAATTTGATACCCACTTTGAATGCCTAACAAGGAAGATTATTTCAGCGTTAAGGAGTTTATTCAGCTTAGTTTTGATTTGATTTTCCAAATTTGGGTGAATTTTCCTTAACTTATGTTGTACAGGCTTATCAGTAGATGTCATTGGGATAGTATGTTGGATAATGGAGGTATCATATGTCTGAAGATCTTCATAGCTCCATGCAAAAACATTCTTATGTTTCTTCAATAAATGGATAAAGGCTAATCTCTCATCAGACGAGAGAGCAAGTCCTAGATTGATATTTTGGGGTCTTAGATCAGTTCCAAGGTTCACTAGTTCAAATATCAAAGTTGAAATTTGGAATTTAGAATTAGTAACCTTTTAAAATATATCTTTCAAGTCATAAAGATATTCAAGCTTTACTACAGATTTACGTATGGAATTTTCATCAATCATTTGATTCAACTGTCTTTCATGCTCATCCTCATCAATCAGTTGATCATCATATGATCCTTCAAATGTTAGAAAATTTAGAATATCTTCATCATCATTGAATATTCTCCAATTGGTGACATTATTAGGAACAGATGGGCAAAAAATTAATTCTATGGAAAATCTATCAAGATTATAATATTGAGATTCAATAATTCTAGATGCTACATTAGCCAGAAGATCGACACTTGCATTTTGAAGCCTTGGAATGGGAGAGATATTAAATGCTAAGAAATGTGAGGCAATATCTTGCACTAATGTTTGATAATGTTTGAGATGGCCAGAAACACGATGAATAGTATTTCTAACTTGTTTAATAACAATTTCAAATTCTCCATATACTTGAAGGTACTTGACATCAAGATCTATTGCTTTATACAAGCCTTGGACCAGTGCCTCATACTCTACAGTATTTTTTGTGCATTCAAATTGTAAGCTACATGTTAGCACTGTCTTTTATCCTTCTTGATTAATTAATATGCAACCTACTCATGCACCATCATTAGATCTAGATTGATCAAAATACAAAGTCCAAAATAAAGTTTTAACAAAAGTTTTTTCTAGAGTATTTATACATTTGGAAGAATCTAACTGAGAAAAGTTTTCAATTTGAGAATTGACTGAATTAATTAGAAATGGAGATCTTTGTGCATTGAAATTTCCCAAGAATTATTCAGGAGATTAATTTCCAAGGATGTTATTGGTAAAGGCCATTGGTTCATTTTTGTCCTCAAACTCAGTTGATGATTATTTCATGTGTTTTTCACGGTCAACTCGACTTTGATTTGTCTTACCATTATAGGGAAGCCACATATGAGACCAATCTGTGGCAAAATAACCATGAAGATTTTTAAACCAGCCTCTACTAAGAATCAAACTGTAAAATTCATGGATATCAGAAACTAAAATATCAATCACTTTGTGCACTTTTGAATTAGATGCAAGTCTAATAAGGATAGAATTCATTTCTCCTAAAACTTTGACTTTGGTTCTATCCAAATGAACAATGTGTGCAACATACTTTTGGGGTGAAATTTTTAACTCCAAACAAACATAATATGGCATTATATTTGAAGAAGCCCAGAGTCTATCGGGAAATTGTGCACATTTTTATTAAAAACCTCAAAATTCAAAAGGAATGGAGGAGTGTGAGACTTGGATATGTATCCAATTAGGATAGCATCAGAGGCATCGATCTTTTATGACGAACATGTGGGAGGTTTACCTATTACTTTTGAAGCTTAATAAGTAACAGGAGTACGTAAAGGAGAGGCAGGAACTGCATTCAATTTTTTTAGTAGGACTTTTTGTTGCTGCTTTAATTTACTCACCTCATAAATGGAGATGTTTTCTTTTACTTTCTTCACATCTTCCACTATATTATACTCAATGGTATCTGAAACCACTAAGGTATTTGATGTAGATGGAGAGTTGGAAGAAGTTGGGTTGGTTTGAGGAGATGTAGAGGGATTCTTTTTATTAACAACTTTGTCCTTAACAACAGAGGTTGAAGATTTTTGTTTTTGAGAAGATTGTGGCAAATCAGCGGGTTTTTTACTTCTAGTGCTAACTAGCAGTGCCTCATGTTCATATTCATTATCAAATGTAGGGAGAATGAAATCCCATAATCCATGAACTTCAACTAGTTCTTCATCTTGCGATTCATCTACAAACAATATTGTTTCATCCTAATCTTCATCTTGATCCGATTCAGCTTTAGAGATTACATTTGGAGGTTGAGGATTTGAAGTCTGTGTTTTCTTGAAAGATCTAAAAGATTTCTTAGAAGAATATTCAGATACTTTTTTTTTATTTCTCGCATCTCATTTGACATGGTTTTGAGAACCTTTTATAAACCTTCAAGATCAAAGAGATCCTTAGTTGTTTTCTTTTTTGGCTCATCCTTGAATGTGACTTTTTAGATTTTCTATCTTCATGGGCACTCTTTTTCTCTAAAGCAAGAATTCTCTTTTCTATAGACAGGGCTTCTTTCATGTTTTCTATCAAGGTAGCCTTATTGGCTCTATCTACAAAAATTGCTATATTGGAAGGGAGAGAGGATACCTACCATCTGATCTGTACATCTACACCAGGTTTGGATATAGTTGGGATTTTTATTTAGCAATTTGTTAAATCTGGAATTGAAATCTTTGATATTTTCTCCCAAGTTTGCGTTCAGATTTGAAAGATCATTTATGAGAGTAGCAGTGGTACGATCATCACCAAATTTAGTCAGAAATTTCTCCTCGAATATGTCCCAGCTAGTAATAGCACCTAATGGTAACGAAAAGTACTATGGATTTTTGGGTAAATTATGGAGAGGACATGCTAATTGAATAGCTCCCGGATTGGTCGATGGTTTATTTTCCATCGTATGACTTGAAGGATTGTTTTTCCCTGAAGGAGGATTTGAAGAGGAAGAACTAGTTCCCAAGGTGGATGTAGCTGAAGAAGTAACGACCACAGAAATAGTACTTCTTGAGGTAGCACTATTTGACTGAGATGAAGAGATATGAGTAGGTGAGGAAATAGCTTGAGAGGATGTAATTGAAGGAGGAATAAATGATGGAGTTTGAGGAAGAGAATATGAAATAATCTCACTAGTAGATGTTTGAGTTTCATATGTTGGATATTTCCTGCAATGGGAATGAAGAGGAAACTCAAAAGGATTTATTCCAAGTTTTTCACTCTGAGAACAATTCAATACACCAATACCTTGAAAATTTGAAGTAACACTTCCTTTGGAAGCTTCAGAAAGCACGAGATTTTTTGTTGAAATAGAGAATTCTTCTAATTTATTTATCAAAGTTTGTACTTCAGGTGATTCTGGAGTATAGTCAGGGGAGATTTCTTTGGGAATTAAACTAGAAGACTTGGGAGGAGATTGTACAACTTTTGATCTAAAGGTAGGTAATTTTGAGCGTGGGCTTGAAGTTGTAGTATATTTAGAGGGGGATCGACTCTTTTGATGGTCTTTGGTTTTAGGATTAGGCTTTGGTGCCATTCAGAGTCTAGTGGCTCTTCTTCTAGCACCAAAATGTTGACGCCTCGAAAATCACTGTGACAATATCGGGGAAAACCATCCGCTCGAGAACTTAAAAACCGTCCCTTATCTGTTTGAGATAGTGGCTCCAACTGGGGATTATTGGACCAGTTTCCCAATGAAATATAATTGAGTGGATGGTGTTATTTTATAGTTGTGACTTGATGAATGAGAGTAAACAAAAAGCATAAGAAGTATATAAACCTATCTCTATCCCGGGATGAATTATCTTTATTTTATATGTGTGATTTAAAATATGATCTTAAATGTATATAAATGAAGATTTATCAGGCACTCATAGAAACGTAAAACAATTTAAGATAATTTATTTCATTAAATAGTTATTCAAATCAATTGTTTAGCCACATATTGCATTTAATAACTATATGTATTTGTTTATGTATTGAAAATGGAAATCTAAGCATCTTCAGAAGTGAATTAATGTTGGATTGTGTTTAACAGGATACATATAACAAAAACATCATAAGGAAATTGAACTATTTATCATATGAAATATAATATCAACATAAAGATAAAAATACCATATATATATTAGCTCTGCTCATTTGAAAAAACAGTCATTGGTCCAGCCTTTCAATTAAGAGAAACTTTAAGAGTACAAAAGTGAAACTTCTGTAAAGTATTCTTTTCAAAATTTCAGGACCCTTTCCTCAAATACATGAAAGGGTCTATAGGGTAAAACAAAAAGTATAAAAATACAAAATACAAAAATTGTTGAGGAGGTTTAAACAACTCTCCTTAAAATAAGTAGAATAAAAACATAAATAGATTTTGTTAGGGTGACTTGCTTCATGAGTGTGGTGTTGTCCATGTTGTCATTCGTTCCTTGAGCTGAAGGATGTCCATCATAGGCTGAACTTCAGGAGGTTGGCCTGGCTTGATGCGCAGTTGTCTTGTATAGATCGAATATGATATTGGAGGCATCATGTAAGAGGAAGTGTCATTTAGACAGTGCAATGTTAGCCATTGGCTATGTGGCTTGACTAAGTGCTTCCCGTACTTGTCCCAATCAAGCTTCTCCAATTTTTTTATGCTTTCTTCCTTCATCTTAGACATTTCACGCCATTGTCTTATCAAATATTTCACTACAAGTAGAGAACCAAGTGGGCATTTATCGATCAGATTGGCAACAATGAGGTTTTGGCTGATTGTTTCAACAACGTTTTTGGCAACATCCCTAGCCCTGCGAATTTCCCTTTCTACCTACTTTAATTGTATGTCCCAATCGATGAATAATATTTCCTTTTTAGAATCTTAAATCCTAGGAAGATTGGCCTTTTGGCCTTCAGCAGTATCTTTCCAAGTGACATAGTGGGAGACTTTATCATCAATTTCATAAAATTTTATCCTCTGTTGAGCTACTTGATTCATTAGTGAATCGCTTTGTTCACACAGCTCAATTATGTTAGAGAGTTTTTGCCAGAAAACAACTTATTGTTGAGTTAAAAAAGTGTTAAGTTCTAGTGCTTCATTTTTAAAATCATCCAACTTTGGATTATTCTGTAACTATTCCACAGTAAATTTTAGTTTATGGATTTGGGAATCCTTAGCACCAACGTCATATTGATGCTGCAATTTTAGTTGATCCATGATTTTCTGAAGTTGTGTGACGTGTGATTGAATATTTATGTTAATACTCTGCTTCTCTGTTAGTAGCTCTTGCTCTAGTTGAAGGATTTTTTCATCCTTCTCCTTTAATAGATGTTGTATTTCCATAGCTTTATCAAATGAGATAGATGCATAAGCACTTGCAAACTGAGTTAACCGTGAGAGAACCTGGGATGGATCTGATTGAGGGTATTTCTAAACTATCTCCATGGGAACATCACTAGGGACTGGAGCCTGTGATTGTTCGATTCTTCCTCTGTCTTCTCATGAAAACCTTATGCTTTGGGCTGTAAAATATATCCAAAGGAGGGATTTCCTCTATCTTAAACAATATTTCAAATGTTGGGTAGGTCGGGATAAATTCAAATTCTTCTGTGCTAACGGATTTGTCAGTAAACCCAGTAGTAAACGGGTTTTGACTTTTTCCATGAGGTGTTCCAACTGTTTCTTGATGATCAATGATCACCACTTCTTGATCTCCCTTAAGTTATTGATTGAAGTTTTTCTAGACTTCTTGTAGGTCACTGGAAAATAATGGACTATCAGTTTGTAACTTTGTTGGGTTAACTTTTTTTTATCTACTAAGGACTTCATTATCCTTAGGGGTCTGATCTTTTTCCTATTCTGCTTGATCTTTTTCAGTAATAGGTTTGGATACCTCTAAGATGTCTAAAGGAATGTCTTTCAACCTGTTTTTTATGTATTCTTTGAACTTTTCCATTTTCTTAGGATTAAGGCGCATGGCTACCAACTTTTCAACATCTAGATAAGTATTGGCAGACTCAAGTAAATCATCATAATCCTCATCCTCATGGAGGAAGTGTTTGATCTTAACCTGAGTGGTAACATTTAGAGAAACTTTATTTGGATCAAACTATCTATTAGGAATTGTAAATAATTTCAAACATTGGATTTGAGCAATCTCTAATCCAGCATGCTTGAAATTGTCCAATGCATAAACACCACAGTGAATAGGAAAGGTAGGACGGGAATATTTCTTTGCCTCTTTCAAGGCTTTGGTCAATCCATAACCCATTGTCTGGTAGGAAATTTCTCTGGATAGAATTTTGTCTGGCACATATAATGGGAGTACATGGGGTTCAACAATGCTTCCATATACTCTGACGTAAGTAAATAACTCCTCTCCAAACCATTTCCCAATTATTTTAAAATCATCTTGAGCTTCTTTAGACAATCTCGAGGCTCTCTCATTTCGAACTCATGAGGGTCATTACGAATTTTTGTTCATGCCTTTTGGCCTTACCTATGCACCTTCTACATTTCAAGGGTTGATGAATTCCATTTTCAAACCCTTCCTTAGAAAATTTGTGCTAGTATTTTTTGATGATATACTAATCTACAGCAGGTCCTGGAAGGATCATGTTCAACATGTTGACAGGGTGCTCAAACTGCAGGAGAAACAATTATATGCAAAAACATCCAAATGTTTCTTTGGAGTACAAGAGGTGGAATATCTGGTTCATATTGTATCTCATGAGGGTGTTAAGGTAGGCCCTAACAAAATTCAAGACATTAAGAAATGGAAAGTCCCCACAACCATAAAGCAGTTGCGAGGATTTCTCGGGTTAACATGGTATTATCGCAAGTTTGTTAAGAATTATGGGAGAATAGCAGCACCTCTAACAACATTTTTGAAGAAATATGCATTTTCATGGACTCCTGAAGCAACTAAGGCCTTTGAACATCTTAAAGAAGCAATGTGCCTAGCACCGGTCTTAGCTACGTCAGATTTCACAAAAACCTTTATTGTGGAATGTGATGCCTCGGGAAATGAAATTGGTGTTGTTTTAATGCAAGAAGGAAGACCCATTGCTTTTGAAAGTCGTCCAATCAAAGGAAAGTATTTACAGAAATCTATTTACGAGAAGGAAATGTTAGCAATACTGCATGCACTAAATAAATGGTGAACTTACCTAATGGGAAGACACTTCAAGGTAAAAACTGATCATGATAGTCTTAAACACGTTTTGGAACAAAGACTATCTTCAGAAGAGCAGCAAAAATGGGTCACAAAGATGTTGGGTCATGACTTTGAAATAATCTACAAAAAATGGAAGATAAATGTTGTTGCAGATACACTCTCAAGAAAGAATGAAGAGGTGGAAGCATTTATTTGTGCCTTACCTATTATCCAACCAGATTGGATAACCGAAGCAAGGATGAATGGAAGAAGGACGAAGAAGTGTGGACACTTATTCAAAAGTTGCAGCGAGATCGTAGTACATCTGATACATTTAGTTGGAAAAATGATTCCTTATGGTACAAAGATTGCTAGTATCTTTGTAAGAATTCCCAACTAAAACAAAATATTCTTTTGGAATTTCACACTTCTCCTTTAGGAGGACACTCAAGATTTTAAAAACTTACCACAGGGTGAAGAAAGAATTTTTTTGGGATGGCCTTAAATCTGATATTCAAAAGTTTGTGGTAGAATGTTTGGTTTGCCAGCAAAATAAAGTTGAGACAATTAAGACCTCGAGTCTTCTACAACCTTTATCCATTCCAAGTCAACGTTGGGAGCAGATTTCAATGGATTTGATCACAGATGTACCTAAGTCCGAAGGAAAGAGTGTCATCATGGTGGTAGTTGATAAACTTACCAAGTATGCACACTTTTGTGCATTATCTCATCCATTTAAAGCAAGTACAGTTGCTACTACATTTATGGATGCAATTCAAAAGCTACATGGAAACCCATGGGTTATTGTGAGCGATAGAGATCCCATTTTCACTGAAAATTTTTGGACGGAGTTATTTTCTTGTTTGGGTACTCAATTAGCTCATAACTCATCTTATCATCCTCAATCCGATGGTCAAACTAAGATAGTAAATAAATGTTTGGAAGGATATCTTCGTTGTTTTGTATCTGATAAACAAACACAATGGGTCAAGTGGTTACCTCTAGCTGAATGGTGGTATAACACTTCTTTCCATATTGTAGCAAAAATGACCCCATTTATGGCACTTTATGGATATCATCCACCATCCATCACATCATCTTTAAGAGAAAATTCTAAGGTTCAAGCAGTGGAAGATCACATCGAGCATCAGCAAGAAGTTCTCCAACTCTTAAAGGATAACCTGAATTTGGCACAAAATCGAATGAAACAACGGGCAGATCAACATCGCAGTGAGAGAAGTTTTGATGTAGGAGATTGGGTATTTTTACAGCTACAACCATACAAACAAATGTCCCTCAAGCAAGCTAAGAAGGATAATAAATTATCGCCAAAGTACCATGGTCCTTACAAGGTGTTGCAAAAGATTGGTACTATGGCATACAAATTGGAGCTTCCTGCTTTTTCACGAGTGCATCCAATTTTCCATGTTTCATGCTTAAAGAAGGTTATAGGTGAAAATATTCCAGTTCAAACAATATTGCCAGAACTTGATGAAGAAGGAAAAACCATATTTGAACCTGAAGCAGTCACGGAAACAAGAACTCGACAGCTACAAAATCGATCAATTTCAGAGTATCTCATCAAGTGGAAGAACTTACCCACTAAAAATTCTACATGGGAGGATGAGAATTTTATACAGAAGCACCTAGAGCTACTCAAGCATTGAGGACAACACTTTTTTGAAGGAGAGGGGCATGTTAGGTCCCTATATTACTAGTATAGTCCCTTATTGTTGTCAATGTAAACCCCCTTATTGTTATTATTGCACCCCTGTAACCCCCATATTGTTATTATTGTGCCCTTAAATTATTATTGTTAGGTCGGCTGGGATTACATTGTGGCCCCATGGACTCCTATATATAGAAAGGAGGTTTTGTAATTTTTATCATCCAAGAATTGTTCATTCATGTAATGTATTGGAGGTTGCCCCCTCGAAGTGGCTTATTTCTAAGGCGTTGATATCTTTTTTCTTCTATTTTTGGAGCTGGTTTCACAACATTTTTTGTATCTTCCAATGCGAGGATGCCTTTCCAAGGGATGGATCGCTTGAGATAGGAGATATGGGGAACTTGGAAGGTGAGTGACTACACGAAAGGGGATTACCAGATTCCCCGAGGGACTGTGTAGCAAATAAGGGAAGGTCAGGGAAGGGGTTTGTTTATGTCATTATCATTTCCATATGGAATCAGAGGCACATTGGGAGTGTGCCTTGGAACAATGATCTGGTAACTGTTTTAATGAGAGGACAAGTGGCGTAGGATTCTAGCGTTGGACATTGGATGCAACTTGTACTATGACAGTGGATTCTGGACTTAATGAAAAGGAAGTGACTCTTGGTACTACTTTGAGGGTGGAGGTGTGAGCCTTTGGATTCCCTTTTTGCTAATATGGGCATCGTATCCTTTTATTTGTGGTTGATAAAATGTGTATGTATATACTATTGTAAATACTGTAATGAGTTGTGTTATAAATCTCCAGTACACATTATGCTTATCATGATGATTTTTCTTTTGAGTATTGGTCATTGTAAATATTGCATAAAGCTATGTTATAAATCTTCATGGACAGTATGTTTTATTTTCAACATTTTGTTGGTTTATAGGTGTCATTGAACATCGAGGATGGTGTCCCCCAGGGGGGAGAGTTCTGTAACAACCCTGGTGAAAATTCCATGTAATAAAAGTTAAAAATAATAACCACGACTGATGGGACACGTATTCCAAGCTGAATGGTGGGAAAAACATTCTAGTGGGTGTTAATTTTAGTTATTATGGCTAAAATAAATTGGCAAAGGCTTTAGAGAGGAAAAATGGCATTTTTGGCACATTTATTTATGAAAATAATGGAAATTAGGAGAAAAGGGAGATGAAAGGTCACAAGTTGCATGTGAGGAGGAAAATGAGGGAAAATAAAGGAAAATGAAGAAAATAGAGGCCTCATGGATAAAAATGCTTCTGAGGATCAGTTGGCAAGATTTTTCTCACACTTATGGCTCTCTTTATATTCTCTCTCTCTCTCAAACTCTTGTACACTTAGAGTTTATTGTATCACTTTGGCATTGGACCAAGAAAGGCAAAAGAAATCAAGAAGAAGGAGTAATCAAGCAAGGAAGATCAGGATCAAGCAGCTACAGCGGGATTCTTTGCAGGTATCCATTTTCATGTGTGCTTTCCTTGCAAGATTTGGCATGCATGGTATTGCATGTGGTTCTTTTCTATCATGGCATGGGTTTTTCCAGGTGTGGCAGTTTTTTCACCCTAGCCTTGTGATTTCCGGATAGCTATGGTGTTGTGGAGTTCCAATGTTTTGGTTTAGCTGGACTGCTAGATGGATTCGAAGTTGAGTGAGGTGGATCTTTGAATGATCTAACACATAACCGATTTATGTGTTGCCTCGGTTTATGGCCTATATATCCGGGTTTGGATTGCGGTAAATATTGATAGGTGGGTGCTCTGCATCAGGCCTAGGAATCTTAGGGGGGATATATGGTAAATCCTGGAGAGTATGTCTCGGATTAGGGCCTAGTGATCCTTGATTCGAACTGTGGATTACGGTAAAGTCTGAGAGACTAGGAGACAAGGAAATTCATCACGGTGTAGGCGAAGAGAATCCTGTGGTATCTGTTATCACTCAGGTTTTCCTTGAAGTTGTGGAAAAGGAAAGTATACCCGAGGTAACCACAAACCAACCTTCAGATGCAGAATCTAGCCAATCTGCATCCAGAGATGGCTCTCTCTTTATGATTTATCTTTGTTCTCAGAAAGTTTTAGGCTAGTTATAAATCCAAGAGTTTGTTTGAAAATGGTGGAATTCGCCAACTAAGGGCAAGGTTGAATATTTTCAGGCCATTGGGCTATGGAGTCAAAGGATGGCTTTACTGGATTAATCTTCTACACACAAGATGGCTTTGCAGGGCAAGATAGCCAAACATAGAACAAATTTTAGGAATTAAAGTGGATGGAATGGGTTTTGAAGGGATGAAAGGCACTCAAGAATCTTTCAACATGTTCAAAATAAAGAAATGGAATGATTACAAATAAAGAGCAGTGAAGAATTCTTTACTATAGTAATCAATATGCTTAAATTAGCGAAGCAAGAGCAATTAAGAATTCGTTGCTTATAACTAATTTAGAGGAAAACATTTAGAATAATCACAATTGAAATCAGAGTACAATTAGGTAAATTCTGATTTATTCTTTTATGTCAATTATTCAGAAATGGACACGATGATAATATAAACAAATATAAAACTTAAGACATAAGATAGAAAGACTTATTGAACTGCAGTCCGACACATGAATCCTGCAAAAAGTCCTGAGCTTCAAATTGTCATCCAGAAAGCCACAAATAAATTTCTCCAAAACACTTTTATTCCAAAAACATCAATGTCACAGCAAAGTAGTAGAATCCACCCAAAATACTTCCAAGAGTGAAGTATTTATACAAATTCTAAACTAAAATATCTTGAAAAAATATCAAGATTAGTTCACAAATCTCTCCAACTATTTTACATAAATAGAACTTAAGTAAAGGACACTCAAACTAATTCATCGATTTGGCACTATTTTGTATGGATAGGTGATGACAAAGAGGAGAATTCGAATTTGATCCAACTCTTAGTTGATGATGAGGCATCCAAGTCACTAACTGCGTCCTTTCTTTGTGCAATTCTGCTCCAACAATTCTGCAAATTTGGGGTCCAATGATACCTTTATATTTCTCAATCCGTAATAGATATGTAAAACGTGAAAGAGGTTATTGTAGATAAATATGTTGGTGAGATAAACCTCTTTCACTTTCCTAAACTTCCTCTCCAACTGTGCACAATAGGCTCTGTAAAAAGATGTGTAAAACAGAGTTTTACAGAGTCTGAAAAATAGCCTCTAAAGATGTGCATGTATCTCTCAGTCTGAAATCAATGTCCAAAAAATGAGATAGGTTTTTGTAGATGGGTCTCTTAGGAACAAAAAATTCCTTCAGTTTTGTAAGATGTATTTCTGATTGGCCACAATATCCTCTGCAAAATGATGACTTAACAGGAATTTTCTGCAAAAAGTGCTTTCCAACATTGTTTTTAAATTTTCCAAAACCATAATGGTTGTTAGAAAAGTGAGAGAGGTTTTTGTAGATGGCCCTCTTAAGAACATAAACCTCCTTCAGTTTTGTAAAATTCATCTTGGATTGATCACAATAGTTTCTGTAAAACTATGACTAAAATATGCAATTTCTGCAAAAATGTTCCTTCTTGTTATGTTTTTTCATCTTTTTACTTTCTTGCTCTTTTGACTGTTTTAATTTCACTTTAGACAAACCTCACTATTGGTGAAAGTATTCTCATCTCATTTTACCATTTTACTGCCTTCTGTATTTACTTTTACTGTTTACCTTTGACTGCTCTGTAACTTCATTTTAACTTTCACTGACTTTTACCTGATACACTTTAACCACTGATACTCTTTAGTTGTTATGCTTTCTAACCTCTGTTTGAATAGATTTGATAACAATCTTGGAGTAAACAAATCTTATGACTAGTATTAAGACTGTTTATCCAAGTATGTGATCTTCTGATCACCTCTTTAGAGGACAACCGAGTAGATTTTTCAAGCAATTCCCCAATGGACAAGGGAGTGAGGTTTTGACCAGGTTCAAAATGGAGCATCATTCAAGGCTACAGGAACTCTCATTTTGGTTCTTGTGGAAAAATGGAAATTTGGCTAATGGTGAGGAATTGAGTAAATTCACGGGAAAAACAGGTCCATTTGCAGATTTAGTAATTCAATTACAGTTCTCGAGGTCACGGAATGAACTAGTAATTAATTCTAACTCTGTTTCAGTGAAGGAAAAAAGGAAAGCCGAGATTTCAATAAAGTTCAGTTTGAATTTAGGGTAAATACATGTTTTTGGAGAAAACAACGTTTGGATAGGTGCCGGCTAAGGTAGATAATATTCTGAGAGGCTTGTCTGCAATCTTCTTCGACAGGATAAGGTAAGTGGATTTCACAAATTAGAATTTTGAATTTTTCTGCGTGGAAGGCGTTTTCTTTCACTGGCGTACAAAATGATGAAAAAGACGTGAATGTTTTGTTTTATCGGCAAAGTCAAACGGGGGGGAATTTTTATTATTTTTATGGGATGACGTCACTAATGTACGATGGATGCGTCACCGGGGTCGGGCGGTAAGCGGTAAATTCCGCACCGCTTTCGGGAGCAGGCGGTTTTCCGCGGGGAGGCAGCGATTCCACTGGTTAAATGACACGTAGCCATTGCATTGTTTGAAAACCGTCGCGATTTCGCGCGTTAATCTTCGTACAAGGGATGGCTAGCGGAATGTTTGTGGACCGTAGATCTCCAGCGGAGTGATCCAACGGTTGGCGGAACATGGAATTGGCGGTGAGTTAACAAGCGGGGGTTCAATGTGATTAATGTTAATTAATCATTTCGGGTGGGTTTTGAATGGAGGTTAAACGATTAATTAATCCAGATGATTAATTAATTTCGGTGGTTTAATAGGGGTCGGGGTTACGGATGGTGTATTTCGAAGTTTTGGTTTAAATTAAAACTTTGGGTTTTATTCATTTTTCCGTTTAAAACATAAAACATATGTTTAAAACCCTTTCAATATTTTTATTATATGGTAATAAATTAATGCAATTTATTAACCATAGGGGCGGGGATAGTTTATAAGGATATGTTTTTAACCAAAGGGTATTATAATGAGGGATTTTATTTCAAACATATGGAATTAAATACTTTGGCTAAAAATCTATAATAAGAGGGTTTTGGGGATATTACATAGGAGGAGTTAAATACAATAGGATAAGGTATTTTTATTAAGGATTTAATAAATAAATCAGATGTTAATATGACAAAGGGACAAGGGAAACTAAAAATACTTTACACAACTAGGAAAGTGGAGATTTCTGAAGTAAATTGCATCATCTCAATTTCAACACTTAAACATAGAATAGCAAGTAATTTTGAGGGATTATTATGGAAATTTGCATGATTTTCCTAAGTAAAATAGAATTTTACTTAGGAAAAGATTAAAAGTGAATGATTATAATGATAAATAACTTCAAGTACTTAGGTCTTTTTTATCATTAGGCCGAGGGTCCGGTCCCTCCAAAAGTCAAGGAAATGCCTTGAGCCCCTTTAATCTTCAAATACCTTAGCACTTTGGGGAAATTAGTAAAAATCTTAGGGAGAAAGTGATGTGGGAAGTTAATGATTTTGACTTTGCTTTTTGTGAATTTTCCAATGTATTTTCTGCTTCAGTACTTGTGATGAAAGTAAAGGATTAAACACATTTAGCAGCATCATTCATCACATGAAACTTTGCAACACCATCTACCTACCCTATCTACTTTACACTCCCATTTTCTCTTCTTTATTAGGGTGCACTTAGACTGGCAAACCCTTATCAATTTTCTTTTCTTTTACATGGCAATTCTATCTAATTCTCAACTTATTACATCCAAGGGCTCAGATTAAACTGTTGAGCACATTTTATTAACTCTACCTATCTACTTATCTGCCAAGATTAAACTGTTTGGTCAGATATTTATTCTCTATTCTACAACATGAAATTGAAACATGAATGGGTCAAGTTTAAACAGTTTGACTCTTCATAAATTGTGGCAAAAGTTTGACAAGCTGCACACAATTGCTTTATTACAAAAATGAAATAGTAGTGGCATTTGGATTTGCACACTTTCCTTGGTCTATTTTTTGCTTAGGGTTCATTTCTTTCATTTTCTTGACCAATTTATTTTTCTTACCCTTTGATTTTTCTTTTAGGGTATACCCTCTTTACATTTTTTAAATTTTTTGATTTTTTTGGTTTTTCAAGAATATGGAACACCTTTGCTCAAGAAAAAGGTTTGAACATATTCCATAGTTCAATCAAGACAATCATGAAAAATGACACCTATTGGTATAGGAGTCTAACAGTATCCATGCTTGTGTTGGCCTAGTGATCGGGTGTAGATCACAGTAACGCCGATTATGACATGTTTATTGTGTTTGTCTAGGGATCTGATGTGGATCACGGTAAATCTTGATTTCAATTAATGAGGGTGAGGTGGTGTAGCCTCAGGATTCCCTCCTTGGTTCTTTTGGTTTGAGTCCCACATTCATGCTTGGAATATGGCACGGGGGTGATTAGCTGAAGAGATATTTGGCTCAACCAATCTATGGTCAGGTGGAACACGGTAGTCTCATCTTCGGTTGGTTTTTACATTCATCAATGAAATATTCATTCCCTTGGTATTTGATATGAAAATGTATTGGTTTATATGTGGATTCTATGGTTGTTGTATCCATGGTATTTATGTTATTATGTTGGTTATAAGCATGTATTTTGGTAGTGATGATGTATTGATCTCCTCGTATTTTTACTTGTAAATGAATGCACAATGTATCTATGATCAAACAGATGGTATAGGAGTTAATGATGTAAGGGAGAAATGCTTCTTAGTGATTCTCAGATAAGTATGAGACCCCCTGTGCTATGTTCTGTTGTTTATACCAGTAGCTTTCATGTTTGTGACATGTTTGATGAAATTCCTATCATGGATAGTAAGGGTCTAGTTTAGTCCTCATGGATGCGTTTGTAAATATATCATTTTTTGTTCATTATAATTCATCTCTGAACTTGTCATGCAATTATGGGAAGTGCACTGGGTTCTAGGCCTGAAAAAGTGGCTCAAATTCTGGGGACGTTGGCACAGAAGTGGGTAATTTAGTCCCTGTACATTGGCATGTGGGCTTATGCATGCATCCAAAGCCTCATAGACACATGGAGGCAGGCATGTGCATGTGTTTATAGGTCCAGGAGCTCAAAAGCTCAGTGGGACCTAGGGGCAGGATGCCTAAATGGTTGGGTTGGCTCTTTGAGGTGTTATTGCTAATGTACAATGTTTGTGTGATATGTTTTCGTTGATTCCACTTCCTTAAGGTCACCTAGGAGGTTGAAATTGATCATAGTAGCCTCTCGTCATGTGTTTACCTCGGTTGGTTGGTTACTTGGGTAAATGTGGGAGGAGGTTGTTACAGTAGATCCCGAAGTAGGGAGGGTGGTGTTGGTCATGGAGCTCTAGCCTTGGATATGCACCGAGATCTTTGGACTGGTGATAGAGCTTAAAATATTGTTGGTACCTAGAGTGGCTAAATCTTGAATTCACCTTAGTGCCACCCGATTCGAGTACCCTGGTCAGGTATCTAATATGTAGCATTGTGCATCTTGTGACTCTTCATAAAGCATATAATTTTGAGATATTCCATGTACCTATATATATGTGTAATTATGAATACCTCCATAGTTAAGTGGTAGTGTTGAAGAATGTAACTAGTGTCGGTCTTCATAATTGTATTTGAGTCATGGTGGGATGTATTTTTCAAAAGAAAGAAAAAAAGTTATATATTATTAAATAAATTGACTTATTAAAGCATGGGCTTCATGCTTGGTTCAATTGTTTATAGGTAAAATCCTCTATTGTAGGCTTCTATGGTTTATCTCAAGTGTCCTTGTCCATGTCATAATGCAAAAGACCCTTATTGAGCTTGATTTGTTAGGAAATAAATTTATTTTAATGTAAAATAGGTCGATTAGGCCTCCACCAAGTCGGCCTCAAGGAAGGAAAATTCGGCCTCATTAGAATAATTTGACCTCACACAAGGACTATATATAAGTAGCGATTTGACTCATTTGGAGCACACACACTCAACAAGTTCGATATGCAGTTGTTGGAGGCAGAGAAAAGATAATGAAGTTGTTAGAGAAGGATTTAAGAAGTTTGAAGACAAAAATCAAGATCTTGGGCAATATATCTCTCACACGTGCAAAGTTTATGGATTGTAGTTGGGCCGAAATTCAGAATTTGTTGGGGTCTAAGTTTTGGATTGTAGTTGGGCTGAAATTCTGAAGTTGTCGAGGGTCGAAATTATGGATTGTTGTTGGGTTGAATTTGTTGGATAATAAGAGACTACTAAAGTTTTTTGAATCGTATTGGAAGGATGACTTGGTGGAGGAGGAATGCCTTTTGGTCTAAGGTCTTGGTCTATCTCAACTTGAATTTTCTAGTGGAAGAGTTTGACTGGGTTTTCCCCTATAGAGGAATTTTAGCCCTGGATGAGTGTCTATATCTGGTGTCCCTAATATTCATGTTTTTATTTGACGATTTCTTTATGAAAAGCAAATAAAAAAAGAACATAAAAAAATTAATAATAACACAAGAGTATCACAAGTAATTATCAATATAAGAAAATCTTTCTTCCTTTCTAATTTTCTAACAAGCCCATCTTTCTAATAGTAATATAAAGATTTTGATATTACAAAAAAAAATTGATAAACCTATTTTAACTCACATCTAGTATAATACTCACTAATTCAATTACTCTAACTTTAAGGGAATGATTTTAAATATTAACCTATAAAAACATAAGTTTAGCGTAAGCAATTTTTCTCAATACAATCTCTATTACATAAGTAAATTTGCATATATATCAAGACTCTAGTGAAATGGAAAATGATATTTAGGGCAGAAGATGGAGCGTTAGGCCACCAAGGATATTTATCCATTTGAAAAATATTCCACAACAAAATCATTATAGGGACTCCTAAATTTTTGAAGTTTTTGACAAAATGTAATTATCCAAAAATTCCTTCACCCTCTATCAATTGAGGAATGGATTTGGTCTTTGATTAAATGAATTACTAATGTGGTAGGAATTAGGAAATCATTAATGTCGTCATTCCATTTTTTGGGGAATTGGTTAACATGGAGGATGGAAAATGGTGTAAAGGAAAAGTTATGGATCAACCCTTGGTAAGTTGTGTTGGTAATTATAGACTTCCTTGGTAATTGGGAGCCCCCTTTCAATTACAAAGTGTTTTTTCTCTAGAAAATGCAACAATTCCACAATGTACTTATTATGGCAACAAGGATGGAAAATAGCTAGGGTATTAAATTTAAAGGGTAAAGATGTTATAGCTTGGGATTTTTTAGTCTAAAGGTTACTATATAGTGAAATAAGACTCAATGATGAGGAAGATGCTTTAATTTGGTCAAGAAATATGAACTTAAGTTAATACTTCAGTTATTTACCCATGCCCCCACCCTCACCCTCATGTGTGTGTGTGTTCTCGAAGAAAGAAATCAACCTCCCTCTCAACTCAAGGGCTAGAGTGATGTTGTTGGTACGAGGCCAACCCACAGGTATACTCACTTAAGGGATCACAAGGCTTGCAGCCAATACAACAATATTCATAGTCATGAAACCATTACAACAATAATTATCAAGGCATTCTAGTTCATCATGTCATTAGAGGGGATTTGAATCTTGGTGGGGAAGATCACAACCATTCCACCCAACCACTCGAGATAACATCAATTGACTATATATACTTCCCCACCCATATTCAAATCCCCACTCCTGACATGATGAGCTATAGTGCCTTGATAATTATTATTGTAATGGCTATATATATATATATATATATATATATATATATATATGGGTTCCCTAATAATAATTCCATGTTCATATAAAAGACAATGTTATTAGATTGACAAATTATGGAAATTGTGTGGAGGTGATGGCTCTCTCTATACATATATAATCTGGTTTAACATAAAATTATCGCAATGCAAATATCAATATTTAACATCGAAATAATACCTAAATATATGGAAAATAAAATTTAAAATATTTAACATAGTTTAATAGTGTATCTAAATGCTATGTAATCCACCATAGTCCCATTGATGGGTTTCAAAAATTTAAAAGTCAAGATGAGGTCAACTACAAGTCCTAGAATATACCACCATTACACTTCATACGTGAGCTAAAAATATCTCTATGCAATCCAACTCCTCAAGGTATGTCCCTTGAGGTACTTACGTAAATGTATTTAACTACTAAAATGCAACTAATGACCAAGACCTTGTGTAATTAACGATTTTTCCCTTTGAGGAAGGCTAACCTTGATCAAATTTCTTTGGAGGCATTCACACTGTAGTGTACTAGATCTCAATGGAAATGAATCCCAAAACCAATCATAAATGGAATTAGGTAGATGTGTTTTAAATTGACGTGGGAAGGGAATAAAGAAAGGGATCTCATTAACTAAGTAGAAAAGGCTAACCAAACCAAATTTCGATGGTGGATGGGGCCTCTTAAACTCGGATATGTTTGTCAAGGCATCAACAACAAATAACCTCATAAATGGAATTAGGTAGATGTGTTTTAAATTGACGTGGGAAGGGAATAAAGAAAGGGATCTCATTAACTAAGTAGAAAAGGCTAACCAAACCAAATTTCGATGGTGGATGGGGCCTCTTAAACTCGGATGTGTTTGTCAAGGCATCAACAACAAATAACCTGATTTTAGAAAGGGGCATTGCGAAAAATTTAGAAATACATACAACCATAATAAATAGAAGCCCGAATTAGAGACCTTATGAAAAGATGCCAAAATGGCTCTATTCTATGAAAGGGTCTTATCAACTATTTTCCCCTAGTGGAAAGTGTCGTATGTTAAAGGATAGATAAGAGAGGAAGATAAGATTGGGTCTTGGCCCCTAGGTTGGAGGGAAGGATGTATAAAAATATCAAAGGACCTTATAACAACACTTCCACAAAAAGGATAGTCCTTGCAGACATTGGACTTCAAGGAAGATAGGGAAATGAATGAAAAATATTAAAATGGGAATTAGTAAAGGGGTCTTTCAATCTAAGAGATGAAGATGAACTATTGTGGATAGCTAATCCTCTAAAGGATACTACACTACAAAACTGGGTTACTTTGTACCCTATCCACATGTAGATGTGTTGAGAATTTGGAGGGCTAGTGATTAATTCAAATTCTCTTCATGATATTTACTTGTGAGTTTACTTGAGTTACTTATGTCTTGTCTTCTTTCTCTTAGTTAGTATATCATCAAGTCCATTATCAAAATACACGAGACACAAAATTAGGCTCCTAGAGCCAAGGCAAAACCTCTCCCTATTGGAGAGGAAAATGCGCAAACAATTCTTCTTATAGATCTTCAAATGACAAGTACCATGACCAGGACTCAAACCCTCGACCTATAAATGCTTCCAAGACCTCACAATTGCTTCTTTGACTGCTTCCATTGCTAATCCTTTATATTTGCACCCTCTTACATTAATCTTCTTCAACATTTAGAGAACTCGGTCTCTGCTTCTATTTTCCTTGGTTTAGTCTTTGCTTATCAAGACACTGCTTCTTACTTCATACGTGGATCACTTTCTTTTGAATGCTGGGAATAGGAAGGTAAGTCTCTGATTTACCTTCCTTTCATCTACTTACTCTCTAAGTGAATATCCACCACATCAGACTTTAGTAATTCATATCATAGTATCCGCACATTTCTCAGCCTGATCTGTAAGTCCTTTTTCTGGATCCGCAATTTCATATCTTTAATATCAATTAGAAAGATCTGCAAATTTACTGCACTTTTAGACCAGCTACAGGAACCCAAAACCATATTCGTAATTTCCTTCATGTAATAGTTCGTAATATATACTTTAAGACTCACATAACTATATGCATATATTCTTTCAGGAAATCCACATTTATTCAGAGAGATCTACACCTTCGCTCAGGGTGATCTATATTTTAACTTCAGTAAGCCGCAGCCCTTATGACATACAGATTTGCACAGTTATGATCATTCCGCACATCCTCACTGTACTTCTTATAATCCGCATACTTCCCTTTGTGATTCGCATTTTCTTTCTTCGGGGTATCCGCACTTATGTTTCTGAGAGAGACCACACTTTATGTTATGGCAGAGACCACTGAAAATCTTCACATTGAATGAGCTGCAGACCGAGTGTATATATAGAGACAATCTTACTGTCTTTTAGGCCGACCACCACTTTAGTATATAGGCCAACGTATCAAATGTTAGAAGGTCGACTTGTAACACATCATAAAAAATTGACTTCCAGCGTTGGTGAGGGCTATTACAAGCCATTCTTCCACAAGGTCTTGGCAAGGTCTTGGAGCATTCTCTAGACTAGATCCTTCATATGAATGACACCTAATTATATTTATTCCTAGAACACACAAACTCTAATAGACATCAAGAAGAATTCTATTTAATCTATAATAAACTCTTGCACATGAAACCCATGAAGCAAGTACAAAATAAGTTTTATTATCTTTGTCTTCTACTTTGAATAAATCCATAATTACATAGTCAATATGAAGACCGACCTAGTTACACTTTTCAACACTCCCTCTTAACTATGGAGGTATTCATACGGGTACATGGTCACTTTCAAACTGAAGAATATCATAAGAAGAATCGGATTGGTAATCGCATTTGTACAGCATCATAGCAACTAGCATTGTCCGAGTGCACGGCCTTGACTAACAGCCCCATCTCTCAATGAGACAATGGGCTGCAATGCTGGCGAGACACATGACTTATAGACACCATAGTTATTGTCTCTCCAAGTTACATACTCCACCCGGGTGTTCCCAAAGTATGAATTTCTTGGACTATTATTCTCTTGGGTAGCTAGCCCTAAAAGAATATCGGTTCCCAACTACTCTTATCTTGAATGCCCTAACACATTCTCAAAGAGTATCGAATGCCAGATGATTACCCAATCCTCCATTTTGTCTTCCAAAGTGAAGACCAAAATGATGTGTCTATCTCTCCCTCTCAGTCAGGGAGGACCTATTCCACAAGGAAATGTACTCATTCCTGTATAAGGAATGTACCTAAGCTCATTCTTAGGAATTACATAGTTTCTTCCAAGTAAGAAACTGATCACCAGCCTCCCTCTCAATCAGGGACCTATAGCAGCAATGGTGAGACACCGCGCTGCTCATGAATAATTTCTCCCCTCGATGTCATGGATTTCGATATTGAGGAATCTTAAACTTTAGCTCCATAGGGCACAGACCATCCATCACTTTCATTCCTGAGTCATGTCATCTACCATAATGTGATTCATCTGTCTTTCTCATCTGGTTCACCATTATGCCATGTTTCTTTCCTTTGAATCATCTCCAAGGATCATACATCATTTCTCATGATTAGCAACCTTGCACAAATTCATCCAAATAAACATATACATATGAAATTTTAAAACAAAAGTTCCCTCAGTGATGATCTTTTACCATGAAATCTATATGTAGGCATCGACATCCTCTATTTAGATTGACACATCTCCTAATGATATTTTTTTCAAAGGTCTTCTTCTTTACCATACTTCTGTCGAAGTCTACATATCCTCCCAGGAGATCTCCTAGTCGCATCTCCTTGGCTTCCGGATGATAACTTCCTCTTGACATGGTTACATTTCATGATCTCTTCCTTTCTACACATTCTTCATTCCCAGTAACTTACACATTTTCTAGTTCCACATTCATATACAGCGACCTCATATTTCATGAGGATATATATAATGTTGATTTCATCTCTTAGTGCACTGAGAGATCCTCGTTCATAGATCATACTTCTAAATATAGAATTCTATTACCTGCAACCATATGACATGACTTAACAGCATCTAGTCTCAACATATAAATATATACATACCTCATACCTTTTTCATTTAAGTCATCCTTCAGCAGTTTTACTAGAATGAAGAGCTTCATTCCCTTGGTCTTCTCCATCAATATGTCATCACATCCCATAATTATGTTTTTCATGATGACCCTTGATCTTGATGATTGCCTTCCATCAGTATAGTTATTAGAGAGGTTTTCTAGGAGTTATTTTACCAAGAACTCCTACCATTCTTTCATCAGGATGATACACTGCTTTCTATCATACAACCAACGGAAATCACTTAAATGAGAAGATGATCTTAATCATAGTGGAGATCCCTCGCTTCTTCTTTCTTAGATTTATTTTCATCAGGTTCTTCTCTCATTTCTGAGACATGGGGTTCTTCCCTATTTTCTCTTGTCCTTTTCAAATTTAGGACAATCTATTTTATAATTCCCAAGTTCATCGCATCCAAAGCATTGTTCTTTGTCCATACTATTCTGAGGACCAAACTTACGGAATATTCCTTTCTTCCTTGACGTGGTTGCAAAGGCTTGATTCCCTTCACTTTATCATGTAACACCTTTGGCTTTCAATCTTGTTTCCTCTATTTTACATAGAGACCCTAAATCATGAAACGGTGTGGCTTCTTTCTTCCCGTATAAACCTGAAGTGAAGTTTCCCCATTCATTTGGCAGACCTTTCAACACCACTTTAGTCATATCAGTGTCAGACATCAGTTCCTGCAGATGATCTCAGAGAGATTGCTTCTCATGCCTTACTTACAGAGAATAGCTCCACCAATTTCTCATGTATTCTTTTTGATGATTCTAGATTTGGTACATCGGAGATGAGAGAGTCTTTTATGGATTCTATAAGAATCCTTTGGGCTCTTATACCTTCCTTCATGTATTTGGCATGATTTCATTTTCCTTGTCTTCTTATGCAGGAAATTTTAAAACCCTAACCAGTTTGTTGCTTTCTTTGCAAAGAATACATTTTGATAGATTCATATGAGGTCATAAAGATGCTTTTCTTCTTCTATCAGCTTCCTTCTTGAGGATGATGGCAGGAACTCCCTCTTAGATTGATTTCAAAGTAGGTGAACTTGGATCCTTGATGATCAATGATTACCTCAAAGTGAAGATGTCTTCAATAGTGGTGGGTGGGCTTAATGATGTGTCTTCCAACAATGTCTTCAATTTAAATAATCTTTGATGTCAAAGATTACCTCCTCGATGTGTATATTATTTGAATAAGGTTGAAAGTCTCCTTGAGATGGCTTGAGGATTTCCTTGCAAACTTATTTGACTTTTCAATGTAGACTTTGACGTTTGCCTTGAAGCTTTCTAGAAAACTGAATTTTGATCCTTGAGTGCCTTCTTGTCAAATAGCCCTTTTTCTTTAGCACCTTAGCTCTGATACCATGTTGAGAATTTGGAGGGCTGGTAATTAATCAGATTCTCTTCATGATAATTTCTTGTGAGTTTACTTGAGTTACTTATGTCTTGTCTTCTTTCTCTTAGTTAATATTTCATCAAGTCCATTATCAAAATAAACGAGACACAAAATTAGGCTCCTAGAGCCAGGGAAAAACCTCTCCCTCTTGAAGAGGAAAACCCGAAAAGAATTCTTCTTATAGCTCTTCAAATGACAAGTACCATGACCAGGACTCAGACCCTCGACCTATAAATGATTCCAAGACCTCACCATTGCTTCTTTGATTGCTTCCAATGCTGATCCTTTATATTTGCACTGTCTTACACTGATCTGCTTCAACATTTAGAGAACTCAGTCTCTACTTCTATTTTCCTTGGTTTAGTCTTTTCTTATCAAGACACTGCTTCTTACTTCATATGTATATCACTTTCCTTTGAATGTTGAGAATAGGAAGGTAAATATCTTATTTACCTTCCTTTCATATACTTACTCTCTAAGCGAATATCCATCACATCAGACTTCAGTAATTAATATCATAGTATCCACACATTTCTCAAACCTAATCTGTAAGTCCCTTTTCTGGATCCGCAATTTCATATCTTTAATATCAATCAAAAATATCTCCAAATTTACTGCACTTTTAGACCAGCTACAGGAACCCAAAACCATATTCGTAATTTCCTTCATGTAATAGTTCGCAATATATATTGTAAGACTCACAGAAATATCTGCATATCTTCTTTCAGGAAATCCGCATTTATTCAGAGTGATTTGCACCTTCGCTTAAATGTGATCTGTATTTTAATTTCAGTAAGCCGCAGCCCTTATGACATACAGATTTCCATGGTTATGATCATTCCGCACATCTGCACTGTACTTCTTCTTATAATCTGCATACTACCTTTGTGATTCACATTTTCTTTCTTCAGGGTATCTGCACTTATGTTTCTCAGAGAGCCCGCACTTTATGTTATGGCAGAGACCACCGAAAATCTTCACATTGAATGAGCCACAAACCGAGTGTATATATAGAGACAGTCTTACAGTCTTTTAGGCCGACCACCACTTTAGTATATAGGCCGACTTATCAACTGTTAGAAGGCCAACTTGTAACACATCATAAAAACTTGATTTCCAACGTTGGTGAGGGCTACTACAAGCCATTCTTCCACAAGGCTTTGGCAAGGTCTTGGAGCATTCTCTAGACTAGATCCTTCATATGAATGACACTTAATTATATTTATTCCTAGAAGACACAAACCCTAATAGACATCAAGAAGAAGTCTATTTAATCTATAATAAACTCTTGTTCATGAAACCCATGAAGCAAGTATAAAAAACATTTTATTATCTTTGTCTTCCACTTTACATAAATCCATAACTACAAAGTCAATATGAATACCGACCTAGTTACACCTTTCAACACTCCCTCTTAACTAGGGAGGTATTCATACAGGTACATGGTCACTTTCAAATTCAAGAATCTCATAAGAAGAATCTGATTGGTAATCGCATCTGTATAGCATCATATCAACCTGCATTGTCTTAGTGAAAGGCCTTGACTAACAACCCCATCCCTTATCGAGACAATGGGCTACAATGTTGGCGAGACACATGACTTATAGACACCATAGTCATTGTCTCTCCAAGGTACATACTCCACCCGGGTGTTCCCAAAGTATGACCTTCGTGAACTATTCTTATGTTGGGTAGCTAGCCCTCAAAGAATATCGGTCTCCGACTACTCTTACCTTGAATGCCATAACACATTATCAAATAGTATCGAATGCCAAATGATTACCCAATCCTCCATTATGTATTCCCAAGTGAAGACCAGAATTATGTGTCTATCTCTCCCTCTCAACCATGGAGGACCTATTCCACAAGGGAATGTACTCATTCCTGTATAAGGAATGTATCTAAGCTTATTCTTAGGAATTACCCAGTTTCTTCCAAGTAAGAAACTAATCACCAGGCTACCTCTCAATCAGGGCCCTGCAGCAGGAATGGTGAGACACCTAGCTGCTCATGAAGAATTCCTCACCCTCGATGTCATGAATTTCGATATTGAGGAATCTTAAACTTTAGCTCCCTAGGGCACAAATCATCCATCACTTTCATTCATGAGTCATGTCATCTACCATAAAATGATTCATCTGCCTTTCTCATTTGGTTCACCTTTATTCCATGTTGCTTTCCTTCGAATCATCTCCAAGGATCATACATCATTTCTCATGATTAGCAGCCCTGCACAAATTCATTCGGATAAACATATACATATGAAATTTTAACACAAAAATTATCTCAGTGATGATCTTTCACCATGGCATCTTCCTGTAGGCATCGACATCCTCTATTCAAATTCACATATCTCCCAATGATATGTTTTTCAAAGGTCTTCTTCTTTATCAAAATACACGAGACACAAAATGAGGCTCCTAGAGCCAAGGAAAAACCTCTCCCTCTTTGAGAGGAAAACCCACAAAGAATTCTTCTTATAGATCTTCAAATGACAAGTACCATGACCAGGACTTAGACCCTCGACCTATAAATGCTTCCAAGACCTCACCATTGCTTATTTGACTACTTCCAATGTTGATCCTTTATATTTGCACCGTCTTACACTGATCTACTTCAACATTCAGAGAACTCAGTCTCTACTTATATTTTCCTTGGTTTAGTCTATTCTTATCAACACATCGCTTATTACTTCATACGTAGATCACTTTATTTTGAATGTTGAGAATAGGAAGGTAAATCTTTGATTTACCTTCCTTTCATCTACTTACTCTCTAAGCGAATATCCACCAAATCAGACTTCAGTAATTCATATCATAGTATCCGCACATTTCTCGGACCTGATCTATAAGTCCTTTTGTTGGATCTGCAATTTCATATCTTTGATATCAATCAGAAAGATCCACAAATTTACTGCACTTTTAGACTAGCTACAACAACCCAAAATCATATTGTAATTTCCTTCATGTAATAGTTCGCAATATATATTGTAAGACTCATAGAAATATCCGCATATCTTCTTTCAGGAAATCTGCATTTATTCAGAGTGCTCTCGACCTTCGCTTCAGGGTGATCTATATTTTAACTTCAGTAAGCCACAACCCTTATGACATGCATATTTGCACGGATATGATCATTCCGCGCATCCACACTGTACTTCTTCTTATAATCTGTATACTTCCCTTTGTGATTTGCATTTTCTTTCTTCAGGGTATCCGCACTTATGTTTCTGAGAGAGACTGCACTTTATGTTATAGCAAAGACCACCGAAAATCTTCACATTGAATGAGCCGCAGACCGAGTGTATATATAGAGACAGTCTTACTATCTTTTAGGCCGACCACCACTTTAGTATATAGGTCGACTTATCAGCTATTAGAAGGCCAACTTGTAACACATCATAAAAACTTGACTTCCAGCGTTGGTGAGGACTATTACAAGCCATTCTTCCACAAGGTCTTGGCAAGGTCTTGGAGCATTCTTTAGACTAGATCCTTTATATGAATGACACTTAATTGTATTTATTCCAGAAGACACAAACCCTAATAGACATCAAGAAGAAGTATATTTAATCTATAATAAACTCTTGCTCATGAAACCCATTAAGCAAGTGCAAAATACATTTTATTATCTTTGTCTTCTACTTTACATAAATCCATAATTACATAGTCAATATGAAGACCGACCTAGTTACACTTTTCAACAAGATGCGGAAGGGCCAAGATGGTGATAATTATGGAATTGGAAATTAAAATCACCTCTGAAGACAAGGTCCTTTTTGTGGCTTGTGCTAACATATAAAACAATCATGTAGTCTAACATGAAAAGGAGATTATGGTGTGGTCATGAATTTGGAAATTAAAAACACCTAAAGAAAAGGACCTTTTTGTGGCTTGCACTAAAAAATAAAACAATGGTATAGGCTAACTTGTAGAGGAGATCATGGTGTGGTCATAGTATGTGTTTTTTCAATAGAGAATGGAAGAAGGTATAAACCACATTTTCATCGAATGTCACTTCTCCAATCAGTATGTGATTTAGTCAAGACTTAACAAGAAGAAAAGGGAATTCCATTGCTGGAAATTCTTGAGGAAGCCTTAAAATACTGGGTAGATGTTAAAGAGGTATGTGAACATCCAGTTGTTCTAGCAATGGTACTTTTGACAATTTGGATCATCATGATCACAACAATATTTCAAGATATTTCTTTATCTGTCATGCAATGTTTCATATGATCAAATACACTTGGCTTGGCTTGCTTAGGGCTAAAAGATTAAGAAGTATGATGATCTGCTTATGGCTAAAAGATAAAGAGGAAACAAAGGTAGCACACAGAGGCATCCATGGGAAACAACTATCCTTGGGGGTTTTTGATGGTGCCTCCAAGGGTAATTTAGGATCATGTGAAGCATGTCAACATTTATACTTCTCAAATACTCATTGGGTTTCTTTATTTGTGGATAGCTCAGCAGCACTAAAAACTAGGAAAAACTCAACATTGTGCTCTTATTATTGGCTCGAGCAAAGGAAAGGAGGGGTATCCAGGGGCAACATCTATGCTAGGGGGTTTTTGGATTGAACCTCCAAGTGTAACTTAGGTTCATGTGGAGCATATTGCATTTATACCTTTCCAATACTCATTGGGTTTCCATTCTTTTTATATTACGTAACGGCACTAACAACTAAGCAAAACTCAACATTGTGCTCTTATTGTTGGCTCTAGCAAAGAAAAAGTTCATGGAAAATGTCCTAGTCTTGGGGGATTCTAAATTATTAGTGGAGTGAAATAATGAGGGATTCATAAAACCAAATCTACTTATTAACGATGCCATCCACAAAATTCATGCATTGAAGGCCACTTTCTCCAAATATCCTTACAAACATGTCTACAAAGATAAAAACTATATCACAGATGACCTAGCAAAATGCATTGTACAATCACAAGAAGGTGTGCTGGTTTTGACAGAACATAAAGGAGGTGTGGTCACTCCCCTCAACCACATGTAGATTTAGATCTAATAATATGTTCCATTTTTCACCCCCTAGACTGGTTTGTTTCTCTGATTTTTTTTTTAATGACCACGTGGCAGCATGAAAAGAAGTTGGTGTAAATTTCCAAGCCATTATAAGAGTCTTTTAAAGTCCTTCCTAGGAAGGAGAGCTTTTTTATGCTTCACAGAAATTCATTTATGATTATTACATAAGATATTATTATTACCTATTTCTACTTGAAATAAATAATGTTAAGAGTCTTTTTGCGAGGAAAACAAAATCCTCAACATTGATATATGTGTGTGTGTGCGCGTGTGTGTGCGTTGCACTTGTTGTGGGGACGAGGGGTATGGGGGAACAAGTTTTTGAGACGGCTATTGTGCACCCCCAAATTTTCAAGGGACGACAGGTTGGGGACATCAAGTGCGGAAACTAATTTTGATATTTATTAAAAAACAAAAAAGAAAACAAAAAAAAATAGTAATTCATCATAAACATGAATGATAAATTAAAATATAAAATTAGAACTATTACTAATTTTGAAATTCAAATTACAAAATAAACTATGAAAGCCTAATACTATCTAATCATCATCGTGCATCACAAAAACAAATCTCGTCATCACTGTCCATTGTCAAGAACTTAAGAAATACTATTAGTCGGCTACATCCTACAATCTGCAACTGTCTACATAATCATTCTATGATGCTTGATGAATCATTTCAAAATTTAAGTAGCAGTTAAAATTTAAAGACTAAAAGTAAAATTTAATAAAACTGCAAACATAAATAAGTCATTAAAATTTAATGATAAATCCCAAATTAAGAGTTTAGAAATTAAGAACCTTGCAGGACCTATCATTAGTGTTATGTATATCATAATCATTCATAATCACTATTATTTACAGAGCACAAAAAGTATTACCATCCCATCTACTTACCTTATAACATTGTTAAAGATGAGTTAGTCATTGTAATGCTTATTTCTGGAGTAACAAATGTTATGTGCAAAATTAATGATGTCATAAAGTGAAATAAATTATATATATTAAATGATGTGTATGTTAATGTATTCAGTGAATTAATTGATTGGTTCCCAAAATGAATAATGGAACCTGCTACGTATATAGACAACACCACTAGTAATTTAGTAGCACATTGATATATCATCTGGTCTCTCATGCTTGTCTCTTGCATATATTTAACATGCTACTAAAGTCATGGTGATTGTGGCAAATTTCAAAGATTCATGCCAAGAAAAAGTGTCACAAACATGGAAAAAGAGACAAGTTCAAATTGAGGCAAATTAATTCATGGAGTATAGTTATTGTAAACTGTAAACATGAATAAGTCAATAAAATTTAATTATAAATCTCAAATTAAGAGTCTCAGACTTTGCCTTGTCGTTCGACTCCTACCTCACCTACAACCTTCGCTCAAGTTCTCTCAACTCTATTTACCCGTCATGAATGGATTTTTTTTGTTCAACATTTACCTTCGCCGGTCATCTTAGACTTCGCTTGACACTTACCTACAACCCTCGTAGCTTGTGTTTACCTGCAACCTGTATTTACCTTCATTGTCGCGTATGTAACAGTGTTTACTTCATTGCCACCATGTAGTGTAGTGTGTAGTATGTGATAGGTTTAATTTAGTGTGTATGTGATAGGTTTAGTTTAGTCAATAGGTTTAGGTTTCAAAATTTGTTTTTTAATTTTTTTATTTTAAAGTTTAGGTTTTAAATTTTATTTTTTTAATTTTAATTTTAATGTACATGATATCAGGGACATCCTAAATGTGAAAATTTCAAGTTTGAAATCCTATTGCAACAACTGGAATTCATTTTTCTAATTGCTAATTAATTTAAGAATTTATCTGCTACAGCAAATATCAAATAAATCACACTGCAACCCTCACAAATAAATTGCAGAATAAAATAGCATTGGGAATTGAGAAATGCTAGCACACACACATAAAAATTAATATGTTATTTTTTGACAAAAGTCCCCGAAAAAAAACACAATTTGGAAAAATCGGTGCAGCAGCTAAGGGTTTTATTATTATGGAGCAATGAGAAATTCTGAGTACAATATGGATGTCAAACGTTGGTTATCCTGCAGAGAAAACACTAGTAAAAGTTTCTTGAGGGAAATTACCCTCACTCCAAGCAATCCTAACACCTAATTGCTATTTAAAAGCAAGTCGTCCAATTGGGTTTGTGCAGGTCGTAAATCTGAAGTTTCCTGTCACATGTGCTACATGAATCCACTGTTAATCAAGTCGTCTTGCCTGCTACTAACTGGGAAAACACTTCTCTAGCACTCTGTAACCTCTGCCCGGCCTCTGGATTTGAAAACGTCTTCCTTACTCAACAAATTGAATTTCCTAATGAAGCCTCTAAGTAGCCTCCTGGAGAAATTTCATCCTTTCTCTACAATGCACTTCACTGGATCTGGAAAACTTCCTTCGACCTCACTATCCCTTCCCCTCACTGTATCTACTTCATTATCTATCTTGAACTCTTCCAACAATTGTTGTTTCTCTCTGGAAAATTCGTTTTTTTCAAGGAAATTGATCTCACAAGTGTATTCTCCATCTACCCATCGACAACTCCTTATAACCTTTTGTTGGACCTCCAACGGCCAAGATTAAAACTTAATCAAGGGCCCATATTAATTCATTGCCGATCAGTTTGAGTTTCTATATGAATCACACCTTATCTCAATTAATTCTGATTAATTAACCCCATTCCCTAAGTTTAGAATTAGGAAATAATTAAAAATGGGATAATAATCTAATTGAGACACTTCTAGGTGGAATTTCCAGAAACGATTTATGGGTTATGGAGATTTCATGTGTTTTAGCCTCTCCACAAAGTTTCGAGACTAGAAAACCTTTGATGCTACAAAAAATAACACTCCTCTTAGCAAGGAAGGTGTTATATTTCTAGTACTACACATCCTACCACAACACCATGTCCCTATACCAACCTTTGTCACGTTGTTGATGTCTGACCACTGCGCAACTCTAATGTTTCATTTTTGCTACTGTTGACACTGCCACATTGTTGCCAACTCAGCATCTGCACTGGAACTCCCTCTCATTTGTTGTGGTTGTAACTGCAACTAAGAAACATCCAAAATATTGAATTAATTGTGTTCAGTATGATGCATTTATCTCTCGAGTCCTAACTGCTACTAACCACTACATTGTCCACTGAAGAATCTGCGAGGTTGTTGACTTTGCATTGTGCCACACTGCACTACAGATAACTCTACACTACACTCCCGAGCACCTCACTACTACTAGTCTGCAACTGTCACTCTAGAATATAACTGCATCACTCACACTGGTCTATCCCGCTACTAAATATCGTGGGCCCCCGCAGCTAGGTAATCATCCATGAGGAGGACACCTCAATGGACCCTACCCATGTATGCAATTTTCTGGGGCTATAACTCCATGTCGCCCCACCTCTCTACTGGAGGTATGGTCGCAAACATCGCAAACTCTTCCTCTAGCCTGGAGGACAGTTTATCGATCTCCGCTGAGGTTGCCACCTGGTCCTACTTCTTTGTCTTGTCCTACTTCCTAAGAATACACTGTGTACTGTAGTGACCAAGCCCACCACATCTGAAGCACTTGAATTTTGACAAGTCCTTCTTCTTCTTCTTTTCCCCCTGTCCTTGATTGGGACCCTTAGATGCTAGGGCCACATTTTATTCTTCCTTCTCACCCTTCATGTTGTTGATGTTGTTGTTGATGATGGTAATCTTTACTGGAGCCCGCCTCAACTCCTCCTGTTGTAGATTGGACCACATCATGTCCCACTTAGGCAAGGTGTCTCTGCTCAAGATACTTTGGACAAATACTTGCATCTGAGACACTATTCAGTGTCAATCGTACAAGCTTTGTGGGTTGGGGCACCTCCCCAACAGCTGATACTTGATCTCAAACTTCTTAAATGTTAGAAAATCAGAAAGGCGGAAAGATTTTCTTGTTCAAAATCATTTACTTGTGATGCTCCTTAATTCATATTAGTGTCTTATTATCTTCTTTCTTCTTATTTCATCAAGAAAATATCAAAGCAATAGCATATAGATCAAGGACACCAAAAATAGGCCAGCAGCCAGGGCAAAACCCCATTCTAGGGGAAACCCCAATTAGTAATTCTTCCTTCAATAGTTTTCCTGAGACTCTGGACCTTGAATCACACTTCCTCCACACCAAGTCAGCGTTCCTTTTGATCCTACTTTCGACCTGGCAGCAATAGCAACAACAACAACACTTCCTTCGACCTAGAAAATTCGACCTTGCTTCATAGACTTCGATCTTGGATAAAAGACTTCGATCTTGCTTCAAGGAGTTTGATTTTGACCCAATACAACTTCTCAAGGCACCAACATCTAGCAAAAGCAACTTCAACCTATTCTTCTCTTGGAAGCAGCACAACAATGAGGGACTTCGATCTTCCAATCTATGGCACGTGAGAGAGAGAGAGAGAGAGAGAGAGAGAGAGAGAGAGAGAGAAACACCTAATTTTGACATTTCTTCACTCCTTTAGCTTGTCCAAACTCGCAATCCATTTGGCTCCTTCCTTGACTTCGCACTTTTTCCAATGCAATAGTTGATATCGAATTTTTGTGTGAGAGTGTGTGCTCGAAATGAGTTTGATCTCCTTGTATATATATGATGGAGGTGAGCTCGAATTCCTCGAGTTAAGGCCGACTTAGTGTGAAGGTTCCATAATTCATTTTTGACTTACATGATTCAATAGCCCAAGAAGGGTCAATTTAAATTTGTAATGACTCTATAAACTCGGAATAAATCCTAGAATTCCACAATGGGGACTTTGACAAAAAATAATATGACCCAAGCATGAAACCCATGCTTCAATAAGTCATTTAATAATAATATAAATTCTTTTCTTTATTCTTTTAAGGAGTACATTACATTTTGACTCAAGTACAATTTATGAAGACCGAACCTAGTTACAATCTTCAAGGAAGACCTCAACTATGAATAATTCTTAGGCACCTCAATGCCATGGACTAGATTCCTATCCAGGGAAATCTATCCATTGGTCTCTCAAGAATTTAAGCACTGCAATGCCATGGACTAGATTCTTGACCAAGGCAATCTATCTGAGTGGGACTAAGATGGACTAAAGCTCTCAGCTTCTGTGAAAATTCGGAGACCCCGAATCTTATTTCAACAACTGATATTATTTCTTATCATTGTTAATTCTACTTAACAATTTATCTATTGTTTCCTACGACAAATATCGAAATAAATACACTGCAACCTTCACAAATAAAAAACTACAAAAGAAATAAACGTTGGAAGAAATGCTAGCACACACACATAAAATAACACAGTGATTTTTGGACAATGTCCCCGGAAAAACCCAACTTGGGAAAACTGATGCAGCAGCTAAGGGTTTTAACATTATGGAGCAGTGAAATCTGAGTACATCTATGGATGCCCAACTGGCACTCCAAATAGCAAGAAAAATTGAGTAAAATATTGAAGAGAATTACCCTTCTCCCATAGGCAATCATTGGTTGGACTTTCCCTATCAAAAACTCGGCCTCCTGGTGCACTGCATCAGCCTCTACACTGCTCTGTGTAGAAGGTCGGACAGCTTGCCTGAAACTGGCCCCTGATGAAGTCATTTTACCTCTGGAAGCTGATAAAAACGTCTCTTTGTCCTTGTGGGACTCCTTCCCGACCTCTGGAACTGAGAACGAATTTTCGCCTCTCCAAATCAATATCCCTGATTGAAGCACTGTGCAGTCCCTTTGCATTGCCTCTCTGGGATAATGCTACTCTCTTGTTGTTGCCTCCCCGGATCTGGAAAACCTTTCCTCTGACTCACTATCTCGTCCCCTTTCTCACTGCTTCGATCTCATTGAATCTCTCTCCGGCAACAAACAACTACTACTTTGGAAATCGATTTCCTAGTAAAATCGAACTACTCAAGTGTCTCTTCTCCAAGCCCCATCGACTTCTCTTATAATCCTTCGTTGATACTTCAACAGCCAAGATCAGATCTTATATATGGCTAAGATTAACTAGAAATCGATCCATGTGAGTCTCTTGAACATTCACACCGTGACTTAATTAATTTTGATTTATTTAATCATATTCCCTAAGTTTATACTTAAGAAATATTTAAAAACTAACTAATATTATAATTATGTCGTCTCTAGGTGGAATTTCCAGAAATGATTTATGGGTTTTAGAGAACTCATGTATTCTAGCCTCTCCACAAAATTTCAAGGCTATAACACATCTGATGCTACAAAAACTAACACTCCCTCTTAGAAAGGAATGTGTTCTCGTATTGTTGCACCTCTGGTAGCAATACTTTGCTTCTGCACCATCTTCTGTCACATTGTTGATATCTGGCTACTACTGCCCACCAACCACTACGCAACTCTTATATGCATTGCATCTGTGTTGTTTCTAACCCTGTTAAACTGCTACCAACATTGCATCTACACTGCAATTCCCTCTCATCCGTTTCCATTGCAACTACAACATTTGCAACTGAGTGATCATCCAAAATATTGAACCAACTGTGTTCAGTATGATGCATCTGTCACCCGAGTCCCAACTGCTACTAGTATTTGCGTTGTCACTTTAGGCTCTGTGTTTTAGTATTTGGGTATTTTAGTGGCCTCGCTCGCCACACCTAAAGCATTTGACCTTCGACATGTACTTCTTCCTACATTGCTCCCCATGTCCCTGAATGGGACCCTTCGATGCAAGGACCACATTATCCTCCCCCTTCACCTGCTTCGATCCACTGTTGCTGCTACCATTGATGATACTCTTCATCAAGTCTCGCCTCAGCTCCTCCTGCTGCAAGTCTTCCCACATCTTATCCCATCTTGGCAAGGTTTCTCTGCCCAAAATACTTTGGACGAAAACATGCCACTCTTCTGAGACACTGTTGATAGTTACTCAAACTAGCTCTGTGGCTTGAGGCATTGACCCAACAGTTGCCAACTCATCTCGAATCTCGTTAATCCCGGTAAGGAAAGGGTCTATGCGCTCCTGATGCAGGGGCATTAGGCTCAAGAAAATTCCATACATTTTATTCGACTTAAGAGTTTTTTGTTTTCAAGGGAATTGATTTCTTATGTAATGATTTGAGTGATTTTAATGATTTTTAATTAAATATTGTGAGGAATTTGTAAATGTTCTCGAATGATAGAAAACATGAGAGAATTAGGAGTGCATAGAGATTGAAAGATATAGGAATTAACTATAAATCCTAAATTAGAGTTTGTTTCATTATTTGTGGAGGAAAGAGGATTCTTAGGGATTAAATAGTGATTTTAGGATTAAAGAGGAATCATAGGGAATTGTTGAGAAAATGCAGGAACTGAAACCAAAAATAGTTTCAGGGCCTTTTGTATAAAATGTAAGCCTCAAAGGCATAAAAGACAGATTTGGAAGACTTCAAGGTAGAATAGGAATAGGGCTTGGATTGTAAGCCTTCGAGCAAAGTAGTGGAAGAAGGCCACTGATATAGAAGATCAGGCCAGGGAAATCCTATGTAAATACAGGTTTTAATAAAGGGAAAAACTCAATTTCTAGTTTGTATTGAGTATATCTTGTGTGTGCAAATGAATTGAGTGGAACAGAGAATTCTGTCATTTCATGTTCAAACTACATGTTTGAGAGACTGTGTGTGTTTAATTGGGATTACGAACTTGTGTGAATCGATCACTGAATGGATCAATTCCATTAAAGAATTTATTTGGGTGTCTAAATTTAGATATAAACTGGTTTGGATGCATTCCGAAATGAGTTGATTGCATATGGACATTAAAAGGAGAAAATTACACGTTCTGTCGTGTAATTATGTAATATCCCCAACGGGAAATAGACAGTAATACACAGAAATACAAACATACAACTATATAGGAAAAATGCCGGAACTAGGATATAGAGCAAGTACACATAAAATACCAGAACGCTAAGCCATTTTATTAATCTGAGAATACATATATGGGTACAAGAGATAATCAGAATAAGTGCACCTATCTTTGCACAAGGCAAGTGAAGAACCCTCTCAGAATAGGAAATGGCTACAATAGAGACTGCGTCCTAGCTGCTGGAGAAATCTGCCGTAGAAAGTTGCTGCTGCAATGTACTGGAACTAGGGGCTGATCCCCTCACCGGAATGAGCTAAAAATCGGTAGGCTGCCTGTACTCACTGCTCCCGACAAAACCCAGAAACCATGAAGCAAATGCACCACCTCCGAAAAACCACCACTGAAGCCCTCCTCAAAGGAAACGTTGTCTCTCCCAAGCACAGCGCAGAGGCTCAAGAAGAATGCTGGAAAAGGCCCACAAATCCCTCTGCAAAACTCTCCAACTGAATAGACAATCCCTCCAAGCTGAAATACGCTGAGGACTCCACGAAAATCCCCCACAACAGAGCGGATCAATACCCAATCAAGGTTCTCCCCGATCAAGCAAGTAAATACTCTCAAGGGGCAGCTCTTCCGCAAAACGTCCACCAAAATCTCCTGCAAATCAACTGCTGAAACTGAAGGAATACCTTGCCCGAGCAGGCACTCGAAGTCCCCCGGGGCCAAGGGCGAGATCTCTTACCGGAGACACTCAGTTCGCACTAAACAGTGCTGCAGACTGACTAAACAACCGGCGTGCTCAAGTAGACAGAAGTCTAGCTCACAATATCATCAACATATCAATAATGCCAAATGGAGCGAAACCCCCACCTTTTATAGTGCTAGCTCCCTCAAAACCCTAACTGCGTCCTTGAGCTCCTCCTATGCCTGCGCAGTTGCCTTTGGAGCCTACGTGAGGCCTCTCTCATGTAACGTGTGGACCCCCAAGGCTTTCCCCTTTAAGTTACAACGTTCATCTACTAGGAAGCACTTTATTTTATTAAAGTGAGTTGACCCCCTCTTTCTCACTTTTATTTATTAATTTATCTATAGGCGGCAAAACTATACAAAAATGAAATATTCCAATTAGCGGTGCTAATTAGGAATATTACAGTCTCCCCCGGCAGAACGTTGCTTGTCCTCAAGCAACTGAAGTGATGGATGCTGCAATATCTTCTCATCCTCCCAAGTGGCATCCTCATCCAGCAAGTTCTTCCATCTCACCAAGAACTCCCTGATCGTTCTGCTCCGCAGCTGCCTCTCCCTAGTATCAATAATAGCCTCCGGCTGCAACACCAGATGCCCCTCATCATCCGTGGGTGGTAGCTCCTCTGTGACTGTCACCTGCTGGCTCAGTGCCTTTTTCAGGCATGATACATGAAAGATATTATGAATCTTGTTGCCTTGGGGCAGCTCCAACTCATATGCAACCTGCCCAATCCTGCGTATCACCCTGTATGGCCCATAAAAGCGGGGCTTAAGCTTCTCCGCCCCCTTCTGCTTAAGCGAAGACTGTCGGTATGGCTGTAGTCGCAGGTAGACCAAGTCCCCTACCTCAAAGTGTCTCTCCACCCAACCCTTATCAGCATACAGCTTCTGCTGATTCTGTGCTGTGGCTATGTTATCCTTGAGAGCTCGGAGGATATCTTGGCTCTCTTGGATCCATATCTTGGCTCTCGGAGCCCTGCTAGCACCAAACATCATGTCCACAAAAGATAAGGGATGATATCCATATAAAGCATAGAAAGGTGACATACCAATGGACATGTGATGCGTCGTGTTGTAGCAGTACTCGCCCAGATGCAGCCACTTCAGCCATGCCCTCTGCTACCCACTGACATAGTTACGTAAGTAGCCCTCCAGCCACTTGTTAACTATCTCTGTCTACCCGTCCGTCTGGGGGTGATAACTAGTGCTCGGTGTCAACTCCGTCCCCACTAGCCGGAAGAGCTCCTGCCAGAATCCGCCCATGAAGCGGCTATCCCTGTCGCTGACAATAGTCTTGGGTAGACCATGTAACCTGAAAATCTCCCTGAAGAACAGCTCAGCCACCTGCGCTGCTGTGTGGTGTGCGGATATGGAAAAAAAATGAGCATACTTCGTCAGTCGGTCAACGACGACAAAGATGCAGTCATTTCCTTGCACCATGGGCAACCCTGTGATGAAGTCCATCGATATGCTCTCCCATTTCCCCTCTGGAATGGGAAGAGGCTGCAACAACCCTGCAGGATGGCTCATCTCTCCCTTGTTTCTCTGACAAACATCGCACTCCCTGACATGCTGGAGTACGTCCTCCTTGAGGCCCTTCCGTGAGAACCTCTCCCGGATAGCCCTGTAAGTCTTGGTGAACCCCTGATGGCCCGCCAATGGAGAATCGTGTGAAGCCTGGAGTATCTTCTTCTTGAGCTGAGATCCCTCAGTCAAGAAGATCATGTCCCTGTAATAGATGATCTCGTCGACCACCCTGTACCTGTCATCTGCGACCTGCCCATCCAACACCTCACACGCAAACCTGTCCTTGGAGTACTCTACCAGCAGTCGAGCCCTCCAATCAGCGTCCAAGCTCATAAGAGATAACGTGGCCGGTCTACGAGAAAGGGCATCAGCTACCACGTTATTCTTGCCTTTGACGCACTCTATGTCAAAGTCATAGGCTTGGATCTTACTGATCCACTTCTGCTGTCTTTCCTGCAACTGCTTCTGCTCTAGAAAATACCTCAGGCTGTTGTGATCTGATCTCACCCTGAATCTGCTGCCCACTAAATACTGCCGGTATTTGGCCAATGCATGCATGATGGCCAACATCTCCTTGTCGTATATGGAATACAACCTCTCATGCGGAAGGAGCTTCCGGCTCTCAAAAGCTATCGGGTGACCGCCCTGCATCAAAACCGCACCAATCCCCTCTCCTGATGCATCACACTCGAGGACAAATGGTTGTGTGAAATCTGGCAATGCCAGCACGGGGCAGCTGCTCATCACCTCCTTGAGCTTATCAAAAGCTCACTGTGCTGTGTCCGACCAACTGAATGCCCCCTTCCTCGTCAAATCTGTGAGGGGTGCAGCAAGCTATGAGAAGCCCTTGACGAACTTCCTGTAGTATGTGCAAATGCCAATAAATCCCCGAAGCTCAGTCACATTCCTCGGCTCTGGCCAATCTCTGATGGCCCTGATCTTCTCCTCGTGGACTCTCACCCCGTCCACTCCTATAATGTGCCCCAAGTACAGCATCTTCGTCAAGCCGAACTCACATTTAAAGAGCTTGGCATAGAACTGTTGCTCCTCCAAGATGCGCAAAACTGTCTCAATGTGTTGGAGATGCTCCTCCCAAGTCCTGCTATATATAAGTATGTCATCGAAGAAGACCAGCACAAACTTCCTCAGATGACCCCTGAAAATGTGGTTCATGCACAACTGAAAGGTAGCGGGTGCATTGGTCAGCCCGAAAGGCATGACCAGAAACTCGAAGTGCCCATAATGACACCTGAAAGCGGTCTTGGGAATGTCCTGTTCCCTCACGCGTATCTGATGGTACCTGGATCTCAAGTCAATCTTTGAGAAGAACCGTGCTCCTCTCAACTCATCCATCACCTCATCGATCCTGGGAATGGGGTACCTGTTCTTCAGGGTCTTCTTATTCAGAGCCCTGTAGTCAATGCACATTCGCAATGTGCCATCCTTCTTCTTCACCAGCACTACAGAAGAAGCAAAAGGACTCGTGCTCGGCCGAATGTGACCAAGGGCCAACAACTCCTGAATAGCACGCTCTATCTCGTCCCGATAGGCCTTGGGATGCCTATACGGTGTGGTGATCACCGCCTGTATCCCCTGCTCAAGCTCGATAGTATGCTCAAACCCCCGATCTGATGGCTGCCCTGGTGGAATATCTCCAAATACTGTTGCATACCTGTCGAGAATAGACTGTAGCTCAGGATGCACTATCTGACCTGTATCCACCGCCTCTGAAGCTCGCAACTCTACAGCCCACTCTATCTCCCTTAAGGAAGGTCGCCTCCATCCTATGTGCCGACACTGTCTGAGGCGGGTATGTGTGCTGTCCCCGGATCTTCTCATGCCTCCCTGTCTTGGGATCATCCCACTCCATCTCTAGGGCCTTCCAATCTGTCGTGACCTTCCCCAGAGTAATGAGCCACTGAACACCCAATATCAGGTTGGTGTCCGGAATATCTACCACAAAGAAATGATCTATCAATGTATAAGTGCCCATCGTCACCGATAACTCTGGAACATACCGAGCACATGCCATAGTCTGATCTCCTGGGACCAAGACGGAAAATCCATCAAAACCCTCAGTCTGTATGCCTCTCCGCTCAACCATCTGAGCATCAATAAAGTTGTGGGTGGCCCCACTATCAACCAAGACTGAGACCCGTTGTCCGCGTACTGTCCCCCGTACGCACAGCGTCAAGTACTTGGGAACTCCCCGCAATGCGGCTAGAGCTCCTCCAGTAGGTGCAAATGATGCCCCACCTGCTGCGGGTGGTGGAGGTGGTAAGGTACCCTGCGCTGCATAACAATCTCCTGCCTCCACGTCATCCCCTTCATCCTCTTCCCCGCTGCTCTCGGAGAAGACCTCAATGAAATGTGCTTTCCCTGCAGCACACCTATGTCCCGGTGCCCATGGCTCCTGGCAAGTGAAGCACAACCACTTCCTCCTCAGCTCTCTCCTGGCCTCATCATCAAACTGCCCTCGCCCAGGATTCGCCTTGGGAGGCGGAATCCTCGTGTCCTTCCCCTTAGGCTGGAAGGCCTGTCTCTGGGGATAAGGTGTCCGAGTCCTGGGTAAGACATCCTGTAAATCCCGAGTCCTGTTGATGGCATCCTGAAGGGTAGCTGGTCTAGTCGACCGGACTAGGCCACGAAGTGGCTCTGACAACCCCTCCACAAACATGTAAACCATCCGAGCCGCAGATAAATCAGGTACCATCACCGAAACCCTCAAGAAATCTGAAATGTAAGTCTCTGCACTCCCAGTCTGTTTGAGCTTTGTCAGCTCAACAAAGTGCTGCTCCAAATCCCTCCTGTCAAAACGCTCTATCACCCTCCTGGTAAACTCGGCATATGTCGTCACTGTAGAATGTCCGAGCGTCGTCATCCCATGAAACCACCAGTCCTGGGCCTCACCATCCAGATGTAATGTTGCCACCTTAATGGCCTCTGACTGTGACATCTGGTTAAGCTGGAAATAGATGTCCAACTTCTCCACCCAAGACTTTGCCGAACTGTTTGATGAGCCATCAAACGTGGGCAAATGAAATCTGCTAGCTGCGCGGTGGTCATCATGATGATGCCTGTGCCCTCTGTGATGATCATGGGGTCTAATGTCACGCTGGAGCTGGACAAAGTCTCTGAATGTGATAGAATCTCGAAACTCCTGCCCGTACGCCTGGTACTCTGCAAAATAGTCACCCATGTGACCCGGCTCCGGCTCTCGCTGTGCTACTGCCCCTGCATCCTCTGCTAGGAAGGTAGGCATGGTGGATCGCGTGGGTGCTGGAATATCCCTCTGTGCTCCCCTCTATACTCCTGCCCCTGCGTCCTCTGCTAAGAATGTGGGCATAGTGGATCGCGTGGGTGCATGCGATGCCATGACGGGGATAGCATCATGCACCGGCACGTGGTGGGACATACCCGACCCCTCACCGATCTGAAAACCCCTGGGGGGTTCCCTCTGCCTGACCTCTAATGCCGTGAGTCTCTGTGTCATATCCTGCATGTGTTGGAAGAGTGTCTCCCATCTCCTCGAACCCTCCTCGTCTGCCATAGGGCCCTGCTGCTCTGCGTCCCTCACAGGCTGCTCCTGCTCTGAATCTGTCTCAGGCGGCTCCTGATCGGAATCCGTCACAGGCTCCCCCTCTCTGAAGGGGTTCTCCCACCTACTCTCAACGTCTCTGTATCTCCTCTGACCAATGTGGGGTTTATCCCCGGGCGTCATAGACTGCTAGCTCCACAGGCTGAGCCAGAACTATGCTCTGATACCACTGTAATATCCCCAACGGGAAATAGACAGTAATACACAGAAATACAAACATGCAACTATATAGGAAAAATGCCGGAACTAGAATATAGAGCAAGTACACATAAAATACCAGAACGCTAAGCCATTTTATTAATCTGAGAATACATATATGGGTACAAGAGATAATCAGAATAAGTGCACCTATCCTTGCACGAGGCAAGTGAAGAACCCTTTCAGAATAGGAAATGGCTACAATAGAGACTGCGTCCTAGCTGCTAGAGAAATCTGCCGTAGAAAGCTGCTGCTGCAATGTACTGGAACTAGGGGCTGATCCCCTTGTCGGAATGAGCTGAAAATCGGAAGGCTGCCTGTACTCACCGCTCCGGACAAAACCCAGAAACCATGAAGCAAATGCACCACCTCCGAAAAACCACCACTGAACCCCTCCTCAAGGAAAACACTGTCTCTCCCAAGCACAGCGCAAAGGCTCAAGGAAAATGCTGGAAAAGCGCCACCAATCCCCCTGCAAAACTCTCCAACTGAATCACCAAACCCTCCAAGCTGGAATACGCTGAAAAGCTCCCACAACAGCGCTGCACCAACACCAACTGCGTCCTCCCTCCTGGACTGCGCAGTCACTATATGAGATCAGCTCCTCTGCAAAACGTCCACCAAAAATCTCCTGCAAATCAACTGCTGAAACTGAAGGAATACCTTGCCCGAGCAGGCACTCGAAGTCCCCCGGGGCCAAGGTCGAGATCTCCGACCGGAGACACTCAGTTCGCACTAAACAGTGCTGCAGACCAACTAAACAACCGGCGTGCTCAAGTAGACAGAAGTCTAGCTCACAATATCATCAACATATCAATAATGCCAAATGGAGTGAAACCCCCACCTTTTATAGTGCTAGCTCTCTCAAAACCCTAACTGCGTCCTTGAGCTCCTCCTATGCCTGCGCAGTTGCCTTTGGAGCCTACGTGAGGCCTCTCTCATGTAACGTGTGGACCCCCAAGGCTTTCCCCTTTAAGTTACAACGTTCATCTACTAGGAAGCACTTTATTTTATTAAAGTGAGTTGACCCCCTCTTTCTCACTTTTATTTATTAATTTAACTATAGGCGGCAAAATTATACAAAAATGAAATATTCCAATTAGCTGTGCTAATTAGGAATATTACAAATTACAATGCGTTGAGGAATAACCGAGAGGGTTGGAGGTTGGTTGGGACCTGATCCTGTTCGAATGAATGCTGGAGAGGTTGAATGCTAATGAAATTGTGCGAACAGAGAGCGGATCCTCAAATGAAGAATCAATGGTTTGTTGAGCAAACAGTGAAAGCGGAACCATGAGTAAAAAGTGGCAGATGAATGGATCGATGGAATAGCTAACAGCGCGCTGGATTTGTGCGAATGAACAACAGAAGAAGTGGAGCGAGGGAGCAGCAAAGACGGTTTCCGAAAACCATTAACGCTTTTCGCGCGGCCTCAGGATGGTAAGTGGTAAGTTGTCAAACGAAGGCGATGACCTCTGAGAGTGACACGTAGCAATGGGCGGTATTCAAATACAACCTATTTCGCGTGCGCTTTGGTCATTAAAGTTTGAAGGCCATTTGAACACGATATCCGTTCGATGATAACCATCAGAGGATCGACAGTGTTCGCGTAATCAAGCTGCTTGGAGGTTAATGGAGAGGTATGTTATTAAGGTTGTGGGACCCGAACAAATATTATGTTAATATTTGAGTTTTAAATGTTAAATGGGGTCGAACTTTTGAATGGCATGAAATGTTAGTTGTGGGGTCGAGTATCTAATATGGTTCTTGAGCATTCAGATTTGATGAATGGAATACAAGATTAGTGAAATGATAAAGCTGTGGCCGGAATATGTATGTGTATGTAGTGCTTGGCCTTTTAACCAAAGTCCACAGTTGTGATTACATTACACTTCCGCTTCCAAGGTATATAAAGAATTTTTTAAACTAATGTATGTGTTGGCCGAAGTATATAGTGATTTGGGTTTTATTCCAAAGTTTGATTGTTGATTCGAAGATGTGTGAGATGGGTTTTTCGCATATGGTTTATAATCATAGGCATAAAGTGGGTTTTAACCTTGATTAAGAGTCGAAAACTATTAAAAGAGAAAGTCCCGCATATGAAGTTGTATTGTGGGTTTTATAATCAGGGATTTGAAAAGCAAAGCTTCCGCATTAGAAATTTGCCCAAGTTGGGATTAATTTTGGTATATGAATGGACAATGCATTTTTATATGCATCTAAATGGAAAATGTGGGTATTAGCAGCTTTGGTTGCTATCAGCTCCCCTTTCTACATCCTAGTGCATCTCAGCTTCTCGTCCAAGTACATCTTTCGCTGCTCAGAAGATCCCTGGTATAGCGTGGAAAGGGTATCCCACATCTCTTTGGTCGTTCCCTGGCCTTCTATGTGTGATACCACATGATCCTAAACTCCATCGAGGATCAACCTCTTTGCCTTCGCCATCTCCTTCTTGTCTTACTTCAACTGATCTTCATGTGTGGGGATTGCTACTACGTTATCAATATATGCCTTGAGATCAAATTCATCTAGAAGGAATGAGATCCTTTCCTTCTAGATAACATAGTTGGAAGCTCTATCCAACTTGTCCTGATCTTGAAGCCCGACTGTAGCCATCTCAACAAAAAAATGTCAAAAATGTCCTCTTCCCTTCTGCTCAGTTGTACGCACTCCCTTATGGAGTGAGAAACTTTGCCCACAACAACTGTTGATCTGCAAGGGAAATCAAATTTCTTGAGACGAGAAGTTCCCTGAGGAAAATTTTCCCTCATTGTGTGCTCCTCTTCCACCTGATGCGAGTTCTTCTCTAGCAAGTATTGCAGAATTATTGCTTCCAGCTAGAGATCTACTCTGCAAGAAAACATCTGTTGCTCCCTCTGCCTCTAGAATTCCTCGATCTGGAGAAATCAAGTTTTTCTATCGCTCTCTCAGAGAAACTGATTTTCCTCAAGAAATACGGTCTTTGGCCAAGGTGATTGTGTTTCCCTCTGGGGTTTTGAACTGTTGCTCATGCTGAGCAACGAAATTTCATCTTCTTTCTATTACTGAGCTCTTCAAATGATCATCTGCGCTCTGATACCATGTGAAAATTCGGAGACCCTGAATCCTATTACAACAATTGATGTTGATACCATGTGAAAATTTGAAGACCCTAAATCCTATTGCAGCAACTGATGTTATTTCTAATTGTTAATTCTACTTAACAATTTATCTGTTGTTTCCTACAGAAAATATCAAAATAAATACACTATAACCTTCACAAATAAAAAACTGCGAAAGAAATAAACGCTGGAAGAAATGCTAGCACACACATAAAATAACACAGTTATTTTTGGAAAATGTCCCTAGAAAAACCCAACTTGGGAAAACTAGTGCAATAGCTGGGGGTTTTAATATTATGCAGCATTGAAATCTGAGTACATTTATGGATTCCCAACTGGCATTCCAAACAACAATAAAAACTGAGTAAAATACTTAAGGGAATTACCATTCTCCCACATGCAATCACAGGTTGGACTTTCCCTATCAGAAACTTGACCTCCTAGTGCATTGCATCAGCCTCTGCGCTACTCTGTGTAGCTGGCTGGACGGCTTGCCTGAAACTGGCCCCTGACGAAGTCGTTATGCCTCTGAAAGCTGAGAAAATCATCTCTGTGACCTTCTAGGACTCCTTCCCGGCCTCTAGAACTGAGAACAAATTGTCTTCTCTCAAAATCGATCTGTCTGATTGAAGCACTGCGAAGTCCCTCTGCGCTACCTCTTTGGGATAATGCTACTCTCTTGTTGTTGCCTCCCCAAATTTGGAAAATATTTCCTCTGACTCATTGTCTCTGCCCTCTCTCACTACTTCGATCTCACTGAATCCCTCTCCGGCAACAGATAGTTGTTACTCTTGAAATCGATTTCCCAGTAAAATTGAATTGCTCAAGTGTCTCTTCGCCAAGCCCTGTCGACTTCTCTTATAATATTTCGTTGAGACTTCAACAGCCAAGATTAGATCTTAATCAATGGCTAGGATTAACTAGAAATTGATCCATGTGAGTCTCTAGAACATTCACACCACGACTTAATTAATTATAATTAATTAATCACATTTCCTAAGTTTATACTTGGGGAATATTTAAACACTGACTAATAATCTAATTAAGTTGTCTCTAGGTGGAATTTCCAAAAACGATTTCTGGGATTTGGAGAACTCGTGTATTCTAGCCTCTCTACAAAATTTCAAGGCTAGAACACATCTGAAGCTACAAAAACTAACAGCCTCTATAGGTACCATCAGGCTTACTTACTAATCATTAACCTAGGGAACTAGGTGCAAATCCACCTGATGCCACCCTCCATACTAGACATCAAAAAAAGTGTTGGCCCAATGTCTTTCCAGGGAATGCTTCACTCACAAAGCCTCAACAGCAAATCTCTCCCAATCAAATTGATCGGTAACCATCGTGCTTATCAAACCTTCAAGAGATCTACTTGTACAAACGCAACCCCAATCAGTAATACACTTTCAAATATACATCATTAAATCAAACCTTTGGGGTCTCGATGTTGCTCTTCAACTTAGCTCAGTATGACTATTAGTTGAATCTTTGAGAGAAGATTCATTTTTCTACTTCACATGTATCAACATATCTTTCATAATGTAGTCTCCAATCAAAAACTATGTTATACCCTCTCTCTCAAAGATTAGACTTATAGTAGCAGAAGCATTAGACTTTACAAACATAATCAACAAGAGACTATACTTCAATACTTCAAATTCTAGCCCAGGTTTTGTTACAAACTCTAAATCACATCAACAACTCAATCAAGATCACAGAAGATAAGTTCTATCATATGGTGATCCCTAGAAATAAGTCAAAATAAAAGAAAAGCATCTAATAGATTTCACATGTTAGATTCCCTACTAGGATTTTATGTAAACCCCAGATTTCATACATGAGCTTTAACAGCCAAAACAATGATAACATGAATAGCTTCTACTAGGGTTTGATGTAAACCCTAGATTTCCATTTACAAATTCTCAGCAATCACTGGATAGATTCATAGATTCCATATTTTTTGTACATACTACAGAGTTTAACTACTACTAGGGTTTAGCTGCAAAATCCTAGATTTTCTAAGCAACATCATCCTAGGACTTCAAACTTGGACTACGGCTTGTTTCCAAACCCTAGACTTATGACCATTAGTAATTAGGTCAACACACATATCTAGGAAATCATTATTAAACATGAGCATTTCATATGTCAAAAAATATTAATACATTAGATGTATATCAACCAAGCTAGGGTTTCAACAGAATGGACATATACCTAGGGTTTTATCCTAGGAGCTTACTATAAAGACAAGAGTATTGCTTATAGACCCAACCAAACCCTAAAAATTTAGGATTTTAGTTCATACTATAGCAAACCCTTCTTTATTAATACTTCAAGGGTTCGAGATTTCAGACAACATCATTTCAACCCTATCAAGTTAGAGTTTTCATGATCATACCAAGATCCCAAACATGACATCATCATAATATAGAAATTTCTTCATTAATAGCCTTAAGTAGGTCTAGGGTTTCACACATTAATAGCATACCCTTAGGTTAGAGTTTTCTAGATAACCTTTTAAGGTTCTTTTATACAAACAAATCAAATATATAAGGTGGGTAGATCTATTAGATGATGAATCACCCCCAACAAGAATCCTTGAGATTCAAGAGAGCTAGACATAGCAATTGTTAGTAATGTAAAATGGATATGCCAAAGAGAATAACAAAGCCTTATGATCTAAGACATATTTTTGTTTCTGGCCAAACCTTTTTAACTCCAATGCTTTGTCTTGTGAGGCCTTCTTTCTTAGTCCTTGAGGACTTCTCTAATTATCCTTGAGCATTTAGCAAGTTAATTCCTTGACAGGGAAATGAAGGAAGAAAGGTGATTACTATTTAAATATAATTAGAACTTTAAACAAGTATATGAAACCAAAACTGAGAGGGAATGATATACTTATCTTGAGGAGTTGTTGTGGGCTCTCTCCAAAGCTTTGATGGATACCTAAAACTTATAAAACAAGAAAATGATTTTTCCAAAAATATGTTAAACCTATAAAAGAATATAAAATATACAAATGAAATATCTAAAGCTAAAATCAAAGGGCTTAGTAGTGTAAGTCCCTTATGTCATTTTCTTCAGGTTTCACTCTTTTGGGAGAGGCTTCTTCAACCACATTTGCATGATCTCTTTCTCTTTTCCTATTTCTAGGATTGTAGGGACACTCACTTCTATAGTGACCCATTTTATGACAATTATAACATTCTATCTTAGACATGTCAATCTTCTTTCTTGGCCCCTTCTTCTTGAAGTTTCCCTTGTGATGAGAAATGTAGGCATTTGATACTTCTTCGTTGTTGGTTGCTAATGAGATCCTTAACTCTTCTTGACTGCAGGTTTTCCATAGTTCCTCAAAAGTGGAAGCTTCTTTCCAGTTGTTGAGACGTGAAGCAAAAGCACTCCAAGAAGGTGGCAACCCTAATAAGGTTGTGATCACAAGTTCCTTGTCTGGCACTATTTCATCAATGGTAAGGAGATCATCTCTTATTCTTGCTATCTTCAAAAAGAAAGTGGCCACAGTATCTTCCTTAGTCATTTTAGTGGTCCTTAGTTCATTTTTCAAGCTTGCTATTTTCCCAATATTCTTGATGGTAAATAGTTTTGACAAGGCTTCATACATTTCTTGAGCATGGTCAATATTAGTTATGTAAAGGACAAGATTGTCATTTATGCCTTCAACCATTAGAGTCATGGCCACCAATTCCAATTCCATGTATTTCACCTTATCTGCATCATTGGAATCTTTTGTGGGCTTATTTACTTTTCCTTTCAGCACATCTAATACTTTGTTCTTTTCAAGGATGAGGTCGATCCTCTTCTTCCAAGATCTATAGTTTGATGCTCCATCAAGCTTGCTCTCTCTCTTGATTTTGTTAGACATATTTCTTTAAGATAATGAAACTTATTTCCTTAAAGAGATTTTTCTTATGATCCTCTTATGATTCCTTGATCAATTCCTTGAGACTTCCTTTTCCTTCTTTCTTCGCCAAAGCTCTGATACCATGTTAGAAAAATAGAAAGGCAGAAGTATTTTCTTGTTCTTGATAATTTACTTTTGATGTTCCTTAATTATCAATTTCTTATTATATTATTTCTTCTTAATTCATCAAGCAAATATCAATGAAATAGCACATAGATCACGGACACCATATATATTTCAGTAACCAGGGAAAAATCCCACTCTAGGGGAAAACCCAGTCAGTAATTCTTCCTTCAATAGTTTTCCTGAGACTCTAGACCTTGACACACACTTCCTCCGCACCAAGTCACCCTTCCTTTTGATCCTACTTTCGACCTGGTTGCGGTAATAGCAGCAACAACAACACTATGAAACACTTCCTTCAACCTAGAAACTTCGACCTTGCTTCAGAGACTTCGATCTTGGAGAAAAGACTTTGATCTTGCTTCAGGGAGTTTGATTGTGACCCAATACAACTTCTCAAGGCACTAACATCCAACAAAAGCAACTTCGACCTATTCTTCTCTTGGCAACAGCAACTAGCAACATGAAAACAATGACAGACTTCGATCTTCCGGGCACGTGAGAGAGAGAGAGAGAGATACCTAAATTTCGATTTTCCTTCACTCCTTTAGCTTGTCCAAACTCGCAATCCTTTTGGCTCCTTCCTTGACTTCGCAATTTTTCCAATGTAGTAATAGATATCGAATTTTTGTGTGTGAGAGAGTGTGCTCCAAATGAGTTCAATTTCCTAGTATATATAGGCTTGAGGTGAGCTCGAATTCCTTGAGTTGAGGCCAACTTGATCACATTAAGGCCGACTTGGTGTGGAGGTTCCATAATTCATTTTTTATTCAATATTAAACCTTTTTACATGATTCAAAAGCCAGGGTCAATTTAAATCTATAATTACTCTATAAACTCGGAATAAATCCTAGAAGTCCACAATGGGGACTTTGATCTAAAATAATATGACCCAAGCATGAAACCCATGTTTTAATAAGTCATTTAATAATAATATAAATTGTTTTCTTTATTCTTTTGACAAGTACATTATATTTTGACTCAAGTACAATTTATGAAGACCGAACCTAGTTACAATCTTCAACACTGAATCCTGGTGAGGAAGGCATTTATGCTTTCACCCTTCTACATCGTTATGCTTCTCAGCTTCTCCTGGAGAAACATCTTTCATTGCTCGGAAGAACTTTGAAATAGCTCAGAGAGAGCATCCCACATCTCCTTGGGCGTACATTTTTCTGCCACATGCGAGACTAGATGTTCTTAGACTCCATCCAAAATCAACCTCTTTGCCTTTGCCATTTCTTTCTTGTACTCCTTGAGCTTAACAGCATCCTGGGGAACTGCAACCACATTCTCTACATAGGTCTTCAAGCCATATTCATCTAGAAGGAAATCCTAACCTTCCAGATGATGTAATTGGAGGCTCCCTCCAACCTATCCTAATCTCAAAGCCCAGTTGTGGCCATCTCAAATTTGTCGAAAACTCCCTCTTTCCCTCTGCTTGGTTATTGGTTCTTCTATATGCACTCCCTTGTGGAGTGAGGAAATCTGCTCTCAGCTACTGACAATTTGCAACCACAAAAATCAAACTTTTGAAACTCGAAGTCCACTGAGAGAAATTTTCCCTTTGTGTGTGTTTTTCTCTTCCACACGACGTTGATTTTGTTGCTACAAAACTCTTTGCATCCAACCAATGAATCTACTCAGCGAAAATTTGAGTTGTTGTTGCTCCCTCTGCTTGTTGGAATCACTAATCCGGGCAACTCAAATTTTCTATCACCCTACAACTGAAAATCAAACCCTTGCCCAACAATTCACACAATCTGGTTAGGCATGGTGTAGCCTCAAAGAATTTCAGCCTACTGCTCCCTTTGAATAGCGAAATTCTCTTGTTCTCTTTTGAGCTTCCCGACAAATCAATCACACTCTAATACCATGTGAAAATTTCAAGTCTGCAAATCCTATTGCAGCAACTGGAATTTATTTTTCTAATTGTTAATTAATTTAACAATTTATGTGCTACAACAAATATCAAATAAATCACATTGCAACCTTCACAAATAAAATGCAGAAGAAAATAGCATTGAAAACTAAGAAATGCTAGCACACATGCAAAAATTAAAATAGTTATTTTTGGACAAAAGTCCCCAGAAAAACCCAACTTGGGAAAACTGGTGCAGCAGTTGAGGGTTTTATTATTATGCAGCAGTGAGAAATTTTTAGTATAATTGGATGCCAAATGTTGGCTATCCTGCAGAGAAAATACTGGCAAAAATTTTTGGAGGGAAATTACCCTCACTCCGAGCAATCTCGGCACCTGACTGCGACTGAAAAGCAAGTTGTCCAACTAGGTTTGTGCAAGCTCTACGTCAACCTAAAGCTACCTGCCACATGTGTTGCCTGAATCAATTGCTAATCAAGTCGTTTTGCCTGCTACTGACAGGGAAAACGCTTCTCCAGCAATCTGGAACCTTTGTCCGACCTTTGAAACTGAAAATGTCTTCCTTCCTCAACAAATCAAACTTCCCAATGAAGCCTTTGCACATCCTCTTGGAGAAATTTTGGCCTTTCTCTGCAATGCACTTCATCGGATCTAGAATACTTCCTCTGGCCTCACTATCACTACCCCTCACTGTCTTTGCTTCCTTCTCTAACTTGAACTCTTTCGAAAACTATTGTTGTTCTCTGGAAAATTTGATCTACCCAAGGAAATTGATCTCACAGGTGTATTCTCCATCTATCCATCGACTTCTTCTTATAATCTTTTGGTGGGCCTCCAACGGCCAAGATTAAAACTTAATCAAGGGTCCAAATTAATTCATTTTCAATCCATGTGAGTTTCTAGATGATTCACACCTTATCTCAATTAATTATGATTAATTAACCCTTCCCTAAGTTTAGACTTAGGAAATAATTAAAAATGGACTAATACTCTAATTGAGACACTTCTAGGTGGAATTTTCATAAACGATTTCTAGGTTATAGAGATTTCATGTGTTTTAGCCTCTCCACAAAGTTTTGAGACTAGAACACCTCTGATGCTACAAAAAAAAAAACACTAAAGTCCTCTGAAAAGCCCCTAATTTTTCGAGGGACGGCCTAGAAGTCTCCAAGTCCCTGATGGAGTCCCCAGCGAATTGGGGAAGTTTTCGACGAGTTCCAAAGTACCTGAATCGTCGAGACAAAGGAAACACCATGAATTTTGGTGGGGACGGGTTCTCGTGCAACATATATATATATATATATATATATACACACACACACACAAAATGTTTAACTTTTGCCAACAAACATTGGTTCACTAGTAACAAAGTGTTAATTCGTCCATTGGGGATCCATCTTGTGCTTTGAATGAGTTTCAAAAAGATGAGAGTCAATAAGAGGTCAAGTGCAGATCTTAGAACAAATACCCATCAGAGTTTGCATTTAAGTCCCATCTTTGTATTGCAACTCCTCAAGGCATGTTTCTTGAGATATATACATAATTGTATTTAACTACTAAAACACAACTAATGAGACAATTAAACAAGTGCAAGATTCAAATGTTAATAAACCACCACAGTGCACTCACCAAATAACAAAAACATTATCAATCATATGCAAATATTGATTACTCTATCTAGTAACACTAATATCAATTACCAACCAAAACATCGAAGTATTAGAAAACTTAAAGCTAAAAAACTACAATTTCCTGAGTAGAGAAGTCTATAAGAACACCTACAAGAACAAGAGATGCAACTAGAGATTTGAATAAAATATACCTAAGCTATATAAAAATATTGATGAAATCTTTCATCTTCCTACAAAGTGTCCTTAGTAACGCTATTTTCAAACTAAATATGAAATACATCATTTAGAAGAACATCAACATCATCTTGAATCACTAGAACATAATTTTGTTTGGGCCAAGGGAAGAGAGGACCAAGACACCCAATGATCAATCGACACAAATTTGCTTTTATTTAGAAAGGGACCTTGTGTAAACTTAAAAAATCAAACACAAACCATCATTATCATACTTACACATAATTTCATTTACACTACATCCCTGATGTAACCGAAATCCTACTTTAGATATATCATCTTGTGGAGTAGACTAAACTCCAGGGTTTGATATGGTCTCAATTTTTTTCTTTTAATTGGATGGCATTCCATCAATAAATTGCTCAAATCCTCATCCAAACCCATCTAAATATAGACCCACGTAAAAAGTTGAAGCATGTAAGGTGGAGATGGAGATGGTGCATCAACGCTGACAATTGATGCTGGGGTGGTGCACCCTGTACCATGAGGAGGGAGTCATACTAACTTGCCTACCCACTTTACTTAATCTCAATAATCTGAAGGTCTCCCTCAACACCAACTTCCTGTAGAGTTTGTGATCACTATGAAAGGTGACATAGTTGGCCGCCACCTCCTTTTCAAAACGACAAGTTTCTTTGTCTCACTTTACATCTCGAACAAATTAACAACAATTAGGAGCCTATTGCCACTGATCCTGAGCTTGGTTTTCAAGGTTGGAGGCTACCTCACAAAGACAAGGATGACCCTCCACCTGATAAAAACATGATTTTGCAGCTATGTGACTTAACAATTTGTGCAAGGCAACAGACACTGACTTATCTTTTGTGTCTATCAATTTTAATGCTTGTACTGGATATATACCCTATTTGGCAATTTTGTTCTTTTGGCTTGTAAACTATCCAGCTATCTATGGTTCTGCAGCTCTTAGCTTGTGGTGGCTGCAATAGATAAATGTCTTCTACAAATTTTTGATCAATTAATACTCAATGGAAGCATTTTATTCAAAAAAAGAAAGATAAGCATGGTTTCCAATTCAAAGAAGTGGCATGCCTCTCCTTAATTTCAGATCCTTGTTTGGTCTAATTTACCATAAAAATAACAAATTCTCACAGAAACAATAAACCATGCCATTTGAAATTAATTGTTATTCACATTCCTGAACTTTACCTAGCAAAAATCACCCCATGTGCGTCCCAATTAAGTTGTGAAACAATGCATAGCTAATTAACAAAACAAAGCAAATGAGCAACCATAGACAGTTGCACAAGTAATTCTCAATCTCCCCAAGCTCTACTAGCGATCTCCCCAAGCCCTGCAGTTACAAAATATATACCACTTTTAGCTAAAAATTAGCCTATGAACTAATTGTATAGTATTGGGCCATAATAAAATTGTTAGTGGTTTACATCCCTCCCTGAGCTTGATTTGAATTTCTTTGGAGACTTGAAATTTCCTCTTCAACTTCTTCGAGAAATAGTATCATCCATACCAATCCTGACTTTAGCGTCATGGAGTATGATCCAGTGTTCTTTGCTAATCCATACAACCACAGTCAAAGGATTTGCAATCTGATACAGGGAGACAACCCTGTGGCAAAAAGAAGAGGACAACTACCTGTAGGTCAAGTAGGATGACAACAGGAGTTGATTGGGAAGTGGAAGTGTCCTCAAATACTTGCAGGAAAACATAGATAAAAACGATGAGGAAAGACAAGTTGAGGTTCAGAGTGCAGGCAAAGAAGAAACAGAGGAGAGAAGAATAGGGAACAGCAAAACAAATGGGAAGAGAGGACGTAATAGAGGACTCCATGCTAGTTCATGCATGACAGGTTGATATTTGAGATGATTTACCACAGGTTATCTGTCTTAAACATTCTTCTGCACTGGTAAACAATGACATCAGTATGGAGTTAGGCTATGTAATCAGTTTTGACCTGCTCAGAAAACTTATAGGTAGGGAATAAGTTGAGCCTGTTTTGCTACTTTTAGTGTCATTCACCTGGAATCCTCATACCAGGTAGAAAGAGAGTGACCTGATGAATCTGTGTAATGTACTGCTCTGCATTTTAATATAAATTTCTGCCTTTATTTGCCACCAAAAAAAAATGTCGTATCATTAGATATTGAATCTACTACATACTTCCCAAGATGTCATGAATAATAAATAGCATATAATGAATCTGCTAACCTACCAATCAAAGAGTTTTACTTAAACAGTGGTGCTAAATCAGGATCATTCAAATCCATAATGAATCTGCTAACCTACCAATCGAAGAGTTTTACTTAAACAGTGGTGCTAAATCAGGATCATTCAAATCCAGATCCAACCATCCCTTCAGCCGCATGATCTCCAAATAGTGGTCATTAGGTTTTATAGGACGTGGATTTTTAACATAAAATGGCTCATATCCCTTTTTTACATTATCAATTGCCCGGACAAGAAGGGGATCCAAATTAGGACTCAAGTCCACTTTCTTTGGCAATTCTCTATTCCTTTCCTTGGTCAAGCCACGAAAGAACGACCCTGCTTCACGAAAAAAAGTTAGTACTCCACCACTATTTTCTTGCTTTTGGTCCTCTGCCATGTTCACGGGGTACTTCAACAAACCAGAGATGGATTTCTTGGTAGATGTTCAGAAACCCAGAACACAAGAGAGCAGGTCGATCCTGCATCATATAAACTGTAAGAGATCTGAATAATTAAATAATAATTTCTAGCCTGCCAAACAATACAAAGTGTAATACCATATTAATTTACCTAAGGTTAAGCTTGAAATCATATATATGAAACTAATGATGGTAAGAACCAATCCTTGCAGTAGCTTAATATAAAGAATGTGTATCATTATATGTTGCTTTAACCATTATATATATATATCACTAGCTTTCGGGAAAGGACAGGGGATGCGTCCCTGAGTCAGCTACGGCACACCCCCAAATTGGGTTGGGGACAGCAATATATATATATATTAAAAATTCAGAATTTACTATTAACATTTGTATAGTTGCTTAAGCCCCAAGGGTTAGCTCAATTGGTCGAGTCCCTGTTGTTAGAAGCACCTTGCTATTGAGAGGTCACAGATTCAATTCTCTCAACACTCTCGGGGTCAAGATCCTGGTTGAGCCGGCAAGAGGTGATCCCTCCAAATGGATCTGCCTGGTACAAATATTCCGTGGACGTAGCAGTCTCTGATCTCCAGGGTTGTGAACCACATAGAAAATATTCAAATATATAAAATAAAATAAAACAAAACATTTGTTGTTGTTTCAAGCTTGTCAGCAGAACAAACTATACCATATAGTATCATGTACAGCCCTTATACTTGCCAATCCTGGAAAATCTCAACCAATTTAAAAAAGGGCCGAGTGACATTCCATCATTGGCAGCTATACATGAGCAGAATGCAGTTTAGCTTCAGGAAACTTCAGCAAAATTATTTTCATTTTACAATAATATCCATGAAGGGTCTATGAAACACAGAACTTTCTATAGCAACTTTTCTTCCTCATATTTCTTGTTAACCAGATGATGATTATGTCAGAATATCAAAGGCATTCTCTTCTTGATAGGTTTTGTAGACTTTTACAGTTGTGTTGAAAATCACTGTAACATACTTAGGTTATTCAAAGAAATTATATTCATATTTTAGAATAACGTGATTGAATAGGAACATATTCAAACATTCAATACCCAATCCAAGTCACTAAAATCTGATTGTTTTCACAATACTTGAGGTTGAGATTGTGTTGATTTTTTGTAGCATCAGGAGGTATTTTCGCATGGCTAAAAGGGTCTCCTAGTCGGCCTAGAGAAAATTAAAATAAAATTTATTTTGGAGTGACAAGTCGGCCCAGGAGTCAAGTCAGCCCAACCAATGAAAGGGTGTGTCCCTTGGAATATTTTACCATATTCAGCAAGTATAAATAGATGATGTGACATCTCATTTTCTATACCAACGAAGAGCAAGTATTCTTCTCTCTTATCTCTCTTGGACTGCCACACATGGGAGAACAGGTTGAGTTTGACCAGCAGCACGTGTGAATAAACATTGACTATTTGACTGAGTTTGACTTGGGGTTGAGTGAGCTGCTTGACCTCTAATTTGACCACAGACCATACAGCGTTGACCAAAGATTTGACTGCAGTCCCCACATGCAGATTTGACCTCAGTCTGACCAACTGCAGGGCCACACATGTGGGTTGACCACAGGCAGCAGTTTGAAACTTTTACCAGGGCTGATTTTTGACTGGTTTGACTAGAGTTGACCAGTAGATGATTTGACCAGATTTGGCTGGTATTTGGTCTTGTATATTGGCACAGATTTCTAGACAAATTGCTGATTTGTAAACCTTGCTGAAGAATAATTTCTCCTAAGAAAAGTTGTTGGGTTTTCTCCCAAGGTTGGGTTTCCCAGGGTAAAAATTAATGTCTCTATTGTGCATGGTTGTCTTTCTATGAACTTTACTATTTCTTTTGCATCACTGTTGAGATTTTCTGAAGTGTAATTATTCAATGATAGCAGTGGCATAAATACTGGTTGAAAATAGGAAGTAACTACTTGGCAGAAAATCGTATTCTATTGTACATCTTAAATCAGAAATTATCGAAGACTTGTTGATAGAGCAGCCACTGAAGTCAGCCTAAGAGACAGCATTCGGCATTGCAAGTGGAACTTGGGGATAAAACCAAGTATGCAGTGAAAGGAGTTCGATCAGCATCATTTCAGCTAGAGTTCGGAGATTCGCTTCACATGAGAGATGTTTTGTTTGTACCAAGATTGAAGAAGAACCTGCTCTCTATCTCAGCATTGAAGGATAGAGGATGGACAGGTTCTTATATGGCCTAAGGGCTCAAACATAGACTCAGCAGAAGTAATTGGTGTTCGTAGACTGATAGGACGACCAGCCCAGGCATTGGTACATGACAGTATTAGTCTATGTGAGTCATAGCATCGGAGATTTGCTCACCTACATTACAAGGCTTTACCAACATTTAAGAAGATGGTTCCAGGTCTTCAAAAGCTTCAAGTGGAGCATGATGGTGTTTGCAAGGAATGTGCACTTGGAAAGAATGCCAAGGGATATTTTCCGAGCAATGATAGTAGGTCCAAGGGGATCTTGAATCTAGCGCATTTTGATGTATGTAGACCAATGACAGTATCATCTTCGGGAGGTTACTTGTACTATGTGGCTTTCAACGACGATTTCTCCTAAAAGACTTGGATCTATTTCATGAAGACAAAGGATGAGGTCTTTAGCATGTTCCAGGAGTTCAGAGCTGTAAATTTTGTAGATGTTCTATGCTTGATGCAACTTTACTTTTTATCCCCAATATCAGTTAGCAATCACATAAACAAGAAAGTAAAATGCTGATAGAACATACCAGTAGATCGACAGAAAACAAGCCAAAAATATATAAGTGTGTTGGTGCGTTACGGCGGTCAACAGGATCCTTCAACCAGCAAAGTCTCAATACTGTTAGCCAACCAAAAGTGTCACACAACCCTCTCGGACAGCAAGATCAAACAACCAAAAGTCAACGAAATTCAACACTGTCACAGTCAACGGTCAACGCAAACAGCAGCAGCAAAAAGTCAATGCAGCCAAGTCAAAAGTCAATGGTCAACCTCAATTTCTGTGCTAGAAAATGCGGACTGCAGAAATCAGAATTTTGACCAAAGTTGGGGTCAGTTTGACTATGTGTTGACCAAAGTCAACGCTGGTCAACTCTGCAATGAAACCCTAGGTCGAAAACAGAAATTTCTCTTTGCTGCATTTTCCCACGTGTGGATGAAGAAGAGCCTCCAAGTGATCGAACCAATCAGATGATGAGAGAGAATATGTGAGGATGGACGAGTGAAAATGACCTCCAACGTTGACCTATTTATATCCATCAATGAGGGGTGTGACACAACTACTGGGGCTTCAAGCCTACATTTCATTTCAGGCCAACCTGCACATATTTTGAATAAATTCAAAATAAATGTTCTGCTCATCGGATCAAGATGATCTTTAGATCAATCTTGCACCTCTCCGAAAAAGGAATCCAATAAAAATAGTGGCAGCTTCATCTGAGCATCACAACATGGAGTTTGGACCTAGTTGTCCAAAATTAACACTACCTCTCAACTAAGGAGAACTCCATCCACCTGTGCCATCCAAACATCGTGCGTCATCCCGCCGTAACTTGCTTTGTTGGCTTCTTTATTTCAGAACAGAAGTGGGTCAGTCACAAAGACATCATTCCCGGCTGACAGATTCAGCCGAGAGGTTCGAATCCTCTATAGGACTAAAAACAATCTCATACCAACCCGAAGTTGGTTTACCCGACCCGAAGTCAGTTTGAGGTCTGAAACCTCATTAAACTTATCCCAAATCAAGTGGTTGGACACGTGCAATCCTAGATATAGAGAGTACGGAAATCTTTGATGCATCCATCAGTCTTTTCTAGACTCAATGGGTAGGATGCATACGGGGCACAAATCATATGAGGTGAACCAACTCAACATCATAACGGAGGGGCAGAAGCACACCAACAAGATTCGGCAAGCCTAGCCCTGTGGTTGCTTATAGCTACGAGAAGCTATCCCCAAAGCCCCCCAGAGCTCCCAGAGCTCATCGTCCAACAAGCCCCTCAGCAAAGGGTCGTTCCACGATTCCAAGATTCTCACGGAAGGTTAGGAACTTGACCTTGCCCAAGGGCTTTGTGAGAATGTCCGCGACCTGCTCATCAGTTCCTATATGATCGAAGCCTTACGGCGCCTTGTTGTACCATATCCTGGATAAAGTGGTACCTGATATCAATATGCTTGGATCGATCATGGAACACGGGATTCTCAGATAACTGAATCCCACTCTGGTTATCACAGAATATCACAGTGGTATCTAGCACATGCCCGAACAGCTCACTGAAGAGCTTTCGCAACCAAACTACTTCACAACATGCCATACTCGCTGCAGTGTATTCAGCCTCCGCGGTGCTCAAAGCCACCGACTTCTACTTCCTGCTCATCTATGATATCGAAGCAGACCCAAGTGTGAAGCAGCATCCTGATGTGCTCTTACAATCCACCACACTGCCAGCCCAATCGGCATCAGTATATCCATGGAGTGTCACGCTCCCGGCAGTGTATCTCAGCCCATGGTTTATCCAATGTTATCAGAACCAAACCGGTTCTGCAAAACCGGCCGGTCCAACCGGTTTGGAGGTAAAACCGGTCTGAACAGGCCCTTCGAACCGGAAAGGACCGGTTTGGTACTGAACCGGCTAGTTTCCGTACAGAACCGGTCGGTTCGGTACCAAACCGGTCCGAACTAGTTCAACCGGTTCAGCGTGGGCCCAACCGTACGGCCAAGGCTGGAAAAGAATCGGATTTTTTAATTTTTTTTTTTTTAAATTAATTTAAATTTTTTTATTATTTTTTAACTAACCTAGCCCCACCCCCTCTATTTCACTCACACTATTCATTCAAGTATTTTAATTCTTGAGCTGAGTTCGATAAAGAGAATTTTTGCAAGGTTGTTCTTAGAGAATTTTTTTGCAGATTTGAAGAGCTGACTGGAGTCTTGGAGAGCTGTTGGGTTGGAAGATTTCTAAGCTACTTCAAAGTTTTTTTTTTCCCAGAGATCCTTGGGTTTTCTTCAGTGGTTTTTGCAGCTGCTGGAAGAATTTTTTTTATTTTGTTGGGGCTGCTACATAGCTGATTTTGCAGCTGATTTTGGAGCTAATTTACTCCAAAAAATTTAGAGGGTAAATCAATGAAATTTTTTACCTTTTTTTTGTTAAATTTTTCTACAAAAATCAGCTATTGTTTTCTCATAAAAATTAAAAACCCCAGTGTTTTTATGCAGATTTGTAGGGGCTGATCCAACGCTGGTTTTGGAGCTGAGTTTCTTCAGAAAACTAAGAGGGAAATTCAAAGTATTTTTTTCAACCATTAATGTTCTATTTTTCTTCAGAAATCTATTCTTTTCTTCCCTTGAAATTTTAAAACCCCAATTTTTTTATGTAGAATTCAGAATTTCAGATTTGTAATTTTTTGTTGGAATAAAAATTGTGGCTGTTATTTTCTTCTATTTTTTTCTCAACTATTATTGTAATTTGCAGGGTTATTTTGACGGATTTCGTTGGCAAATTTTTGGGAGAGATTTTGGAGCTGATTGAAGAGTTTATTTTCAGATTGGTTGGAGCTTCTTCTTTTCTCAAAATTTACAGATCTTCAACAGGTATTTCATTGTTTCTACTCTTTTATTTTTCCCCTAAAAAACAAAAAAATATGTCATAAAATTCTAAAATCCATAGGGTTTTCTACGTAGATTTTGCATTTCTCCCTCATGGCCCCCAAAATCAAGAATGATCCAACTTGGGTTCACTGTCATTTAAATGAACAAGGGATAAAAGTCTGCAACTATTGTGGGAAAAAAGTTAAGGGTGGGGGGATCCATAGAGTCAAAGAACACCTAGCACATTGGAGAGGGCAAGTTAAGCCTTGTGAAAATGTTTCTGATGACCTTAAAGAAGAGATGCTAAGCTTTATTGAAGCCTACAATGAAGAGAAGGGGAGAAACAAAAGACTTAAAAAGATAGCCAAAAGGAAAAAGGATGATGCAATGTTCAGTGACCCTGATTTTGAGGAATATATGCCAAGTTTTGAAGATTCCTCTAGTTTTCCTGCTAAAGCTGGAGAGGGTAGTTCAAGTGGTTTAAACCTGAAGAGGACAGTAGCCCGTAAAGGGATTGACTCCTTCTTTGTACCCCGCACCACCCCTGGTTCTCGAGCAACCCTTGATGCTAAATGGAAGAAAATAGAGAAGGGGGCTGCATATGAATGCATTGCTAGATAGTGGTATGATGCAGACATACATTTTCATACTACTAATTCTGCATATTATCAACCCATGATTGATGCTATAGCTTCATGTGGACCAAACTTCGAAGGCCCTAGCTTTCATGATATTAGGGGGCCACTTTTACAAAATGAGGTCCAAAGAATAGAAGAGTACCTTACAGAGTTCAAGCAGTGATGGACCAAAACTGGATGCACTATTATGTCTGATGGATGGACTGATGGTAGATCTCGCACCATACTAAATTTTTTAATTTCTTGTCCAAAAGGTACTATGTTTCTGAAATCAGTTGATGCATCTGATCAGGTGAAGGATGCACAATTGTTATTTCGTCTGTTGGATGAAGTAGTTATGGAAGTGGGGGTTGAAAATGTTGTACAATTTATAACAGATAATGTCTCTAACTATGTTGCAGCGGGAAAGATGTTAGAGGAAAAACACCCCACCATTTGGTGGTCTCCATGTGCAGCCCATTGTTTGGACCTCATGCTTGAGGATATTGGGAAAATTGAGTGGGTGAAGAAGTGTGTGGAAGATGCAAAATCCATAACCAAGTACATCTACAACCACTCATGGGTTTTGAACCTTATGAGAAAGCACACGAGGGGTAGAGAGCTTGTTCGATCAGCCATCACACGATTTGCAACAAACTTCCTTTCGTTGCAATCCCTTGTTCAACAAAAATCAAACTTGAGGAAGATGTTTTCATCTGATGAATGGAATTCATCTCAGTGGAGCAAAAAGGCAGAAAGGAAACAGATGGTTGGCCAAGTATATGACAAAAGAATTTGGTTAAAGGCAGAGGAGATTGTGCTATTTAGTGAGCCTCTTGTCAGAGTTTTGCGGATGGTGGATAGTGATAAATCTGCTATGGGTTTTGTTTATGAGGCGATGGATCAGGCCAAGGAACAAATCAAGGGAGCATATGGGGATAAAAGACAAAAGTGCATTCCTCTATGGAGAATCATTGATGAAAGATGGAACAAACAACTCCATACACCTTTACATGCAGTCGGCTATTACTTAAATCCAAGGTATGTAATTTTGGATTTCAATTCTCATTGAGTCATTGCTTCTAAGTTATAAGTTTTAGCTTTTAGTTTTGTTGACTTGATGAATATGTTTTTGTTTTCTGAATTTTGAAGGTACCATTACACTACAAATTTTGAGGTTGATGGGGAGGTTTTAAAGGGATTGTATAAATGCATTGAGCGCATGGTCCCAGATTCCAAGACTCAAGATCAAATTCATAACAAGCTCTTGATTTTCAGTGAGAGTATTGGTACCTTTGGAATTTCTATGACTATAAGAAATAGAGCAAGGAGTCCCCCAGGTAAGAACTTTTAAAATTTGCAAATTGTTGACTCAAAGTTTCAAGTTTCAAGTTTCAAATTCATTTGCTAATACTTTTTTTTCCTTCTACCCTTTTTGCAGCCTATTGGTGGCAACAATTTGGTAGTGAATGCCCTTAATTGCAAAAATTTGCAATTCGAATTTTGAGCCAGACATGTAGTGCTTCAAGGTGTGAGCAAAATTGGAGTGTGTTTGAGCGCATACACACCAAGAAGAGGAACCGTTTGGAGCAAAAACGGTTGAATGACATGGTTTTTGTTCAATACAACCTTAGGTTGAGGTGCAATCAATTGCTGAATAAAACCCTTGAAACAAGCAACATTGGCTTGGATGACTTTGATCCAACATCAAAATGGGTTGTGGAGAGTCAAGCACCAGCATTTGACAATGAAGACCTTTCTTGGTTGGACTTGGACCCACCTCCACAAGATACAGAGGCAAATACATCAGAAGCACTAGAAGTAGCTTCAGGGCCAGGGGAATCAAGCCATAATCCCATTGCAGACTTGGATGCTCATGCTACTCATTCTTCAAATGAGGATGAGGAGGATGAGGATTCTGATGATGATTGATGATTTGATCATATGTAGCTTGTAGTATTGTAGGCTATAGTATAATACTATGATCTAGCATGTTATTTTGGACTATAAAGGCCTTTTAGAGCTTGTTTCTTGATGTTTGTTACATTTTTGGTTCAGTGATGTTTTGTACTAAGTGCTATTTTGGCTATCTGCACCTACATAAAGGAAAACTTTTGCATATTTGTGTTTAAATGATTTGGATTAATATGGATGTACATGAATATATCTGGTTTTTCTTTAAAATATGAATATTTTATGTCTTTTTGGTAAATTGGTTTTGTTCCGGATTTTTTCCAGTTCCAGTCCGGTTTTGACCGGTTCCCGATCCACAAGGTTTTCTAGTTCGATAACCAATTCAATTCCGATAACATTGGGTTTATCATGCCCTGAAGATATCTCAATAGATTTTGGGCACCACCCTAGTGAAAGTGATGAGGCTCAACCATATGTTGACTTAAAGTGTTCACTGCAAAACATACGTCCGAACAGGTGTTCACTAAGAACATCAGGGCCCCTACAAGTTGACGATACTTAGTAGGATTTGTTAGCACGGGCCCAATAGCGCTGCCACTCAACTTCTTGAAGTTGAGCTCCATCGGTGTCGACACAGACTTACAGTCCACCATTCCAAATCTTTCCAAAAGCTTCACAATAGATTTTCCTTGAGAAAGGAAAATCTCACCAGGTCTCTGCCAGACCTCTAGGCCTAGGAAGTAATGCATCAGTCCTAGGTCCTTCATCTCGAACTCAATAGCGAGCTCCCTCTTACACTGATGAATGAGAGGGTCAGCACCTATCACGAAGAGGTCGTCCACATACAACACCAGAATGAGAGGATTTTCTCTATCAACCTTAAAGTAAAGGTTCAGATCAACATTACTACGAGTGAAGCCCAGCTTCATCAGGTAGCTAACTATCCTCTCGTACCAAGCTTTGGGTGTTTGCTTCAACCCATAAAGGGCTTTCTTCAACCTGCAAACATGGGTGTCCCAATCCTGGACTTCGAACCCCAGAGGTTGTTCCACATACACCTCTTCCTTTATCGCACCATGCAGAAATGCAGTCTTCACATCCATCTTATGAAGATTCCATCCTTGCGTAGCAGCAAGGGCTATGATAGATCGGATGGTGTTATATCGAGCCACAGGTGCAAATATGTCATCATAGTCTACGCCTTCCTTTTGAGAGAAGCCACGGGCAACGAATCTTGCCTTGAACTTTTCAGCACTACCATCAGATCCATGCTTGATCTTATAGAGCCATTTCGAGGTGACAACTGCTTTGTCCTCCGGTCTTGGAACCACATCCTAGACATCATTCTTCATAATGGCCCCATATTCTTCGTGCATAGCATCCTTCCAGACTTGATGCTTTACGGCTTCTTCAAAGGGTCTAGGCTCAGATTGTACGATTGTACTCATGGCTGCTAGATACCCTTGGTATCTATTCAGCTTCTTGCTTTCACGGAATGTCCCCATTGGGGCCATATGATTCTCGGCATCCTCGAGAGTGTCCCTGAGCCATGATGGTCTTTTCCTCATTGAAGGAGGTAGATAAATAGGGTCCATCGGTCCTTCAACATCGGGCATCATCTCATCCTTCGATTCTTCTTGATTTCCAGGCCTTGCTTCATGATCTTCCTTAGATCTCGTAAGATTGATTACTTTCCGCAGGGAAGCATCTTCGTCAAAGGTAACATCATGGCATATCTCCACTTCCCTTTGACCAGGCACATAGACTCTATAGGCCTTCGAAGTTTCGCTATAGCCCACAAACATTCCCTTCTTTCCAGCAGCATCCAGCTTGCTCCTTTTCTCCTTCGGTACATGAAAATAAACAGGACATTCAAAAACTCTAAAATGTGAGACGTCAGGTTTCTTACCAGAGAAAACCTCTTTGGGAGTTTTGGAGTCCAGAGAGGAATGCGAGCATCGATTTTGTATGTACACAGCAGTGTTCGCAGCTTCTCCCCACAGGAACTTCGGAAGACCTTGGTCACATAGCATGGCACGGGCAGCTTCCACAATGGTCCTATTCTTTCTTTTAGCAACACCATTTTGCTCTGGAGTATATACGGTTGTGGTCTCCCTCTTGATGCCAGCTTCTTTGCAAAAGTTCTTGAACTCGTTCGTCTCATATTCAGTGCCATTATCGGTCCTCAATTTCTTGATCTTCTTCCCTGTTGAATTTTCCACCAAGGCTTTGAAGGTACGGAACCACACGAAAGCCTCATCCTTCTTCTTCAAGAAGTATATCCAAGTTTTGCGAGGGAAGTCATCTATGAACGTCATATAATAAGAACATCCTCCCAAGGATGTCACGGGCAACATACCAGACAGATCAAAATGTACTAATTGCAAGACATCAGATGTATTTGTGACGCTTGAGTGGAAAGGTCCCCTTGTATGCTTTCCTTCGGCACAGCCCTAACATACACCTTCATGATCATTTGTGAACTCAGGCATCCCCGTCACCACCTTCCTTGCTTCTGGAAGGGCTTTGTAGTGAAGGTGTCCAAACCTCCGGTGCCATAGTTCAGTCCGTCGGATAGTATTACATGTCATCGCTCCTAGAGGACTTCCTCCAACCTGGTAGAGTGTATCAATCTAAACCCAATCGTGATAGCTTCCTTGAAACTCTTCTTCCAGATATGCACCTTCCCATCAATGAATGCCACATTGAAACCTTTGTCTTCCATGGCTAAAATAGACACAAGGTTCTTCTTCAAATCAAGTACATATAATACATCTTGCAAGCAGAGGACTTGACCTTGAGACAAGTGGAGGGTCACAGTCCCTGTCCCTTTTACGAGATATGTGGCATTATCTCCAACGATAATTTTCATATTAGTATCCTTCTCAACCATATCAGAAAGTGCTTCCTTGAACCCAGTGATGTGCCTTGAGGCACCACTATCTATCAACCAGACATCCATAGTGTTGGGTGGAGATGCAGCAGAGAGGGCAGATACAAGAATGAATTCATTTCTTTTATCATCAACAACATTTGATTCCTCATACCTGGAATTTCTTGACCTTTTGTAAAGTTGCCCATTTCCACCAAAGGAAGCCTTCCTCTTTCCTTTGTGAACATGTGTTCCTTTGATTGCCATTCCTCCGGTTGTTGTTGTTGTCATCATCATTAGGAGAATCCTTCTGGAAAGGGCATTCTCTAGCATAGTGGTCGGTCTTGTGACATGTGTAACATTTACCTTTCTTCACTTGGGCCCCTGTTCTTCCTTTGTTCCTCGGACCACCAAAGTCCTTCTTCTTAGCACAAGTAGTGAAGGCAGCATTTCCTTCATTTTCATATTCCTTCATCCTTGTCTCTTCTTGTATGCATCTTGATAGTACTTCGTCAAAATCAAGTATCACATTGTTATTGAGAATGGTAGTGTTGAATACATGCCATTCGGATGAGAGACCTCCAAGTGCAGTGAGAACCATCTCTCAATCAGCTATTGTCTCCCCAATAGCCAGAAGATTATTCCTAATTTCGGTCAGCTTCAGAAAATATGATTGGACGGATTCATCCCTGGGTTTCTTCAGATTCTTTAGTTGATTCTTAAAGAATAGGACTTGATTTGCATTGTTGGCCTTGAACATGTTGACCAACTTATCATACATCTCCTTAGATGTGTGTAGCTCAGATATGTAGGCTACCAAACTCTTGTGAATTGAATCCCGGATCATCAGCTTTGCTTTGATTTCCCCCTTCTTTTATTTAGACTTGGTGGCAACAGGTGCAGTGGATGGAGGCTCTTGGATTTTACCCTGCACATAGTCCATGACATCTTTGTCTTCCAACATAAGATCCAATGTCATCTTCCAGGCATGGAAGTCTTCCTTCCCAGTTAATTTGTCATCGGCTTTAAAGCCATTGTAGTTTGAGGTACTCATGCTCTTCTTTGGTGATTGCTACAAACTTGGGCTTTGTCTTCACCTCAACTCCGATACCATGTAAAAATTTGTAGATGTTCTATGCTTGATGCATCTTTACTTTTTATCCCCAATATCAGTCAACGATCACATAAACAAGAAAGTAAGATGTTGATAGAACATACTAGTAGATCGACAGAAGACAAGCCAAAAATATATAAGTGTGTTGGTGCGTTTTAGCGGTCAACAGGATGCTTCAACCAGCAAAGTCTCAATACGGTCAGCCAACCAGAAGTGTCACACAACCCTCTCGGACAACAAGATCAGTCAACCAAAAGTCAACGAAAGTCAACATTGTCACAGTCAATGGTCAACGCAAACAGCAGTAGCAAAAAGTCAATGCAATCCAGTCAAAAGTCAACGGTCAACCTCAATTTCTGTGACAGAAAATGCGGACTGCAGAAATCAGAATTTTGACCAAAGTTGGGGTCAGTTTGACCATGCATTGACCAAAGTCAACGCTGGTCAACTCTGCGCTGAAACCCTAGGTCGAAAACAAAAATTTCTCTTTGTTGCGTTTTCCCATGTGTGGATGAAGAAGAGCCTCCAAGTGATCGAACCAATCAGATGATGAGAGAGAATGTGTGAGGATGGATGAGTGAAAATGACCTCCAATGTTGACCTATTTATATCCATCAATGAGGGTGTGTGACACAATTGCTGGGGCTTCAAGCCTACATTTCATTTTAGGCCGACCTACACAAATTTTGAATAAATTCAAAATAAATGTTATGCTCATCGGATCAAGATGATCTTTAGATCGATCTTGCACCTCTCCGAAAGAGGAATCCAATAAAAATATTGGCATCTTCATCTGAGCATCACAACATGGAGTGTGGACCTAGTTGTCCAAAATTAACAAGGGCACATATAGAGAACCAGACAGAGAAGAAGATCAAGGTCTTCAAGTCAGATAATGGAGGAGAGTATACTTCAAGAGACTTCAGTGATTTTTGCATGGAGGCAGGGATCAAGAGGGAGTGGATCATTCCTTACAACCCTCAGCAGAACGAGGTTGTGGAAAGAAAGAATAGATCCACTGTGGAAGTTGTGAAGGCGATGATTCATGATCAAGATCTACCCATGTTCTTATGGGAAGAGGCATCCAACATAGTTGTTTATGTTTAGAACATGAGTCCTCACCAGATATTGGAGGACAAGACTCCCAAGGAGGCATTCACATGAGTGAAGCCAGAGGTCAGTCATTTGAGGATCTTTGGTTGTCCAGTATATATTCACGTGCCTAAGGAGAAGAGGAAGAAGTCGGAACCTTTCGGTAATAAGGGCATTTTTGTGGGATACAACGAGACTTCGAAGGCCTACAGAATCTACATTCGAGAACAACGTTAGATTGAGGTTAGTCGGGATGTTACTTTTGATGAGAAGGTAACCTTCAAGAGGTCTAGAGAATCCCACATGGAGATTGATAGTGAGGAGAAAGAGGCTCCAAAGGATGTAGGAACAGGTCTTTCTATTCTAGTTGTTCATCCTTCAGATGATCAGGAAGAGCCCAGCATGGCTTTGTGATACTTTGCAGGTCACAGAAGGGCATGCAACTCTCTGTGGTACTTTCAGGGAGAGTAAACGACCACAGAAGTTTTCGAGCTATTCAACATTGATGAGCAGCATCAATGATTCTAAGCCTTCTAGTTATGAGGCAGCTATCCAGCAGGTTTGGAAGGATGCAATGATGGAGGAGTATCAGTCCATCATGAAGAATGATGTGTGGGAGATAGTTCTGCAACCAAAGGGTAAGTCAATGGTGACCTCCATATGGATCTATAAGATCAAGCATGCAACAGATGGCAGCATCAAGAAGGACAAAGCACAGTTTGTGGCGAGAGGGTTTTCCCAGAGAGAGGGAGTGGACTATGACGAGACGTTTCCTCCAGTCACAAAGTACATTTCTATTAGAATTGTTTTTTCTCTTGCTTCATTTATGGGTTGGAAGATCCATCAGATGGATGCAAAGACTGCATTCCTCAATGGTGTGATTGAGGAGGAATCTTCCATAGAACAACCTCGAGGCTTGAAGGTACATGGTGTAATATCACTAAGGAAAATTTACAGTAAATAACAGGCATACATAGACAAAAATACACAGCAATTAACACATACATCAGAACACCATTGGACCATCAAAAATTGCATTGAGCCATTTTATTAAATAATAGAATGTTGGACACCCTCAACCTCTGTGCTTTGTGTGGTTGTAGCTCTACACTGGAAACTAGCCAGAAATGGTGTTGTTGGGTGGAAAGATCTGCTGCTAGGGCCTACTACACTGATCAGAAAATTCTGGGAAATTAATCCCATCCGCTACTCAACATACCCGGAATAACCCACAAAGGGTTTGTCCAAAGATTGACCCCGGAAATTGGCCCTATTGGGCTTGGATGCCTCTATTGCTGCGCAATTCGATCCTCCTAATGATTCTGTTGCTGGATGCCACCAAAATGCTTGAAATCCCTATTAGAAGACTTCCCAAGCCTTCCCACCAAATCTCCTCCAAAATCTCCCTTCACTCCTCAACTCCCGATGTGACTGCCTCAGGGGACTGCACAGCCTCTGTGCTACTGGAGAAGCTTTTGCGCCAAGGTATGGGCTCTCTATGATTGAACTGAATTAGACTAAGATGGAACACCTTCCTTGGGCTGGCACTCGAAGTCCACCAAAGCAAAGGCTGGGATCTCCGCTTGAAGACACCCATGTGTTGAACAACACGTGCAAACTTGGCTCACTGCTCAAGCGTGCTCTGTCAATAGAAAATTTCTTAAAAGATGAATGAATGACCAAAAATGAGTCTCAAACCTTCTTTTGTCCCAGGCCTCCCCAACGTCCCTGTGGGCCCCACTTCGACCCTCTAGCCTCAATTTCGGTCCAATAATTGTGTTGCCTCCTTGTGGGCCGCAGATTCCTTCATGTGGGCCCCATTCTCCATTAACGCCGCAATATTTGACTTTAGGCTAATGTTTTGTGGCTCATAGATGCCTAAGTCTACTTATGGGACCTCCAAACCCACTTCTCCTAAGTCAAAATCGTAATAGTAGCAAAAATGACAAAAAATGATATTTCTACTTAGCAGAATTGCTAAGCAGGAATATTACAGTCCTCTGCGCCAAGATGTTGCTTGTCCTCAAGCAACCGCAGTGATGGATGCTGGACGATCTGCTCCCATTCCCAAGTTGCATCCTCATTAGGTAGATTCCTCCATCAGATCAAGAATTCCTTGATCACTCTATTCCTCAAGTGCCTCTCTCTGGAATCCAAAATGGCCTCCGGTTGTAGCACCAAGTGCCCCTCATCATCCATAGGGGGTAAACTCGGTAGTTGTTATCACCTGCTATCCCAAGGCCTCTTTCAAGGAAGACATATGGAAAATGTTGTGCACCCGGCTCCCCGGGGGTAGCTCCAACTCGTAGGCCACCTCCCCCACCCTCTGAGTGACTCAGTACGGCCCATAAAAGCGGGGCTTGAGCTTCTCGGCCCCCTTTTGCTTCAGTGTAGACTACCTGTATGGTTGAAATACGAGGAAAACCAAGTCCCCAACTTCAAACTGTCTCTCAACTCAGCCTCTGTCTGCATATATTTCCTGCTGGTTTTGGGCCATCCTCATGTTATCTTTGAGAGCCCTCAAGATGTCCTACCTCTCCTGCCAATTTTCAACAAACCTGAATGTTTTGTCTAACAATCGCAATCTTGCCCTCCAACAGTTTCTTAACTGTAGAGATATAAAGCAGCATGGATTTCACTTGTAGATAGTGGGTGAGCACAAATTTTGTTGGATTCCCAGCCTTGTGTATAGTAGCTGCCAAAGCTGGAAATTTGAAGGCTTGGATTGCAGTTTTAACTCTTAACTCTTGAGAGACAGCATCTTCATTTTGAGTTGCAAGTGTTTTGAAGTTGGGAAAGTTCTACAAAGTCAGCAGCTATAGTGACCTAAGATGTGGAGTGAAGCTTAAATGGCCTGAGCCAAAAAGTAGGACAAGGCAAAAGAACAGGACAAGTGGCTGTGATCAGGCTTGAAGGAGCAAATCTAAGAGTGACATGGTTGGGTGACAACTCCTATTGAAAAAAAGCAATTTGTGTGAACCTAGCGACGTTGTGTAGTATCTTGAAGTAGTTTGGTGCCTACAAATTGCTTAGTTGGGGCTCAACTGAGGGTATTAGAGAATTTTGTAGATTGGTACCTACGAATTTTCCGAGTTGGTGCTCAACTAGGGGACTGAAATCTCATGTAGTTTGGTGCCTACAAAAATTGTATGTTGGTGCTTACTTTGTATGAGGAATTTTACAAAATATTTATAAAGAAAATTTGTTTAAGTATTTCTTACATAAAGATCAGTGTTTCATGAAATATGTGCATCAAATGTGTTAGAAGCTAGTAATTGTTAATAGTAACGAAATGTTGATTCATTCCTCCCTTCCTCCCCTCCCCCTCAATATTTCCAACAATTGGTTTCAGAGCAGGTTCCTTCAGACACAACCTAATAGTTGGAAGGTAGACATCAGATACACAGATGGAAAAGTCAAGAAGGCATGACTCCAAACCCTCAAAAGAAGTCTTCTCCATAGTCATGAATATAGAACCTTTTAAAGAAGATAAAGACAATCAGAAGAGATAGTCAACTAGAAGAAGGTTACACCATTGATTTCGAAGCAAAATTTGTGGCTGCTCAAGAAAAAATAGCCAGGCTCAGAAAAGAAAATATAAGGCTTAAAGAACAGTTGCAAATCCTTGAAGAGAAGAGTCATGACATTGATGAAACAAAAGTTTTCCTCCTGAGATTTCAATCAAAAGTAGCAGAAAAGAGAGAAGAAATGTTGTCAAGTCAGCTGAAGGAAAAGGTTGAGGATTATGAAAAGCTAGAAGTTGATGTTGATAAAAAACAAAACAAGCAAGACCGAAAATTTGAAAATGTCATCTCCTTGAAGATTTAGCTAGAAGAAGCAAAGAGAACAAAAAAAGTGAAGAAAAGCCAGCTAAAGAAAAAAGAAGAAAATTGTAGAAGCTTAAAGCGGAAATTGTCTCATTAAGGAATGAAGTAGACAAGCTCAACATGAACTTGAAAATTTCTCAAATGTTGGATGATATTCTCAGTAATCAAAGATCCCCATATGACAAAACAGGTCTTGGTTATGGAGGTGAGATTTCATACAAAGAATATGTAAGCCTTAAATCACCAGAAGATAAAATTGAAGAAAAGCATGAAGATCATGCTAATATTCTTCAAATCCCCAACCACTGTGGAAACAAGGGAAGAAAAAGGGATGAGTTTGGAAGAGCTACTACACCTAGAAGCTATGATGATGTCCTCAAGGGATCCCTACACAATACAAGCAACAATGAAATAAGAGACAAGGATCAACAAAGACATGAATCTTCTCCAAAGCAAAACAACTTTAGAAGAACTGCTTCATCAAGACATTCCTTCTCAGCCAGGTATCAAACAATATTTCTTGGTCATTGTTTTTCATTTACAAAATTTGGACTTAAAGGGATTATAGAGCCTATGACAAGGATGATTATAGAGACCCTTATTAGACCTCTAGAAGCAAAATTGCATGCGATCAAACCAGAGATTCTAATGACTACATCAACAGAAATCATAATTCGTTCACTCCCTTATTCAAGTACAATACAAAATGCTACACATGCCATAATTTTGGGCATATAGCACGTGATTACAAAATAAACATGAGATGGTCTCCTAAACAAATCAAGGAAGGTTATATTTATACCGGGCATAAAGAAGAATACACCAAGGTGTGGAGAAAAAAACAAGAGCCAAAGATGGATCTGTATGCTCAAGACACAGGTCTAAATTGTTGATGAAAAGCTTCTTCAAGTACATGCAAGGTTGAATGCTCGGAGGTAATTGAAGATAGGGAAGTCTGGACAATTTTGTACAATGGTTCTAGGTTAATGGAATCCACCTGTGTGGTTTCCAAATTGAACCCCATGATTTGATTTGGTTTATATTTTGAAACTGATGACTGTAGAGGTCTACTTCTGGTGGCTCCACTTAGTTTGGCTATCACTCAAATGACAATACTACAAGATCCTTCTTTAGGACCAGAACATGGAAAGCTAATTGAAGAAGGAGATATTGACGATAGAAATTTGAATATGCTACCTTCTACATTTGGAACCTTGCCTTGGGTTACAAATGATGAGTTTTCAAAGCTGAAGGGTATTGCACTCTATCATGCAACCAAGCTGCAGCTAAAAAAAAAATTTAAAGCAATAGTAGCAAGACAACATTCAGCTGCAAAAGAAGGAAGTTACAACCATTAAGGTTGGAAATTCAAGGCACACATGCAAGTGAAGGTATTGAGTTGAATAAACAGGGTTATGTCTTGTACAAGAGCCAATGACTTTGATGAACCCTATTGTTGCAACTCTAAAAAAATGAAGTTGTCAGCTCTGTTAGTGAACTATATGGAGGATGAGGTCTTGTTGTCAAACAAAGAATCTCAATGTGTATAGTTTCAAAGATTTCAAAAAGTGAAAGCAGTTAACAAAATTTGTATGGCCAAGCATTTCAAGAAACAATCATAATTTGTTGGCACAATAAGAGAATTCTGCTTACTATGTCTCAAAACTAATGTTTAGGATGTTGTGATGGGTAAGGTACCAATGCATCGGCTAGTAGAAATTTCAGTTGAACATGATGAGCTAGTGTCCAAGTTTAACAACTTTAATTCTTCAAAACTCCCTAGATTCCTGAAGATGACAAAGAATCTGATGATGATGATTTGTTGCTTGTTACGAAAGCGTATGGCTGCAGAAATGAGCTGAGAAGGAAGAGTCTCTGCTTCATTTGCAAGGGACCTTGGGGACCCGATCACTCATGCTTGAGTGAGACTGAGGAGATGACAGAGGTAGAGCAGGAGGAGGTTCCCTCTAACTTTCAGGGTGAGGCTCCTCCTTTGGAAGAGCCCATGCGTTCATACGAGGATGCCTTTGCGAAGCAGAGTTATGTAGGACCATTGACAACATGCCAGATTTGTATGAGCAGTCAGTGGACCCTATGAGGTTAGAGGGACAGTCCGGATGACGAGTCACCAATGATGAGTCAGCATGAGGAGCACACAATGGAGCAGGAGTTAGCTGAGGAAGAGGATGCACAAAGCAAGCATGATGAGCCTTTTGGGGGTAGCCAGTTGGAGGTTCTTATTGAGGCCATGATGGAGGAAGATAGGAAGCCACCCTTGGGGTCAGCCATTGATGAGGAGCATGTAGATATACAGACAGCTAGCAGGGTGGCAGCATCCGCAGACACATGTCCTCAAGAGGTGCTGGAGTTTGATAGGACAGTTTTGCAGGAGATTGGTGGACTAGAGGAGCATGGAGTTTCCTATCAGACAAGGGAGATGGCAGCGCATCCTTCTTTGGGGCTACCCATGGATGAGGTGCAAGCAGACGTAGTGGCATCCAGCAAAGCTTCAGCACCTTCAGGCGGGGTCCCTCTCCAGGAGTACATAGACAGGGATTGCAGCGCAGCTTACCCACTTTGGCCCATTATAGGGAGAGGTGCAGGGTTTCTTGGACAGATTTTGTTGGTTGATCGAGCAGGGCATCAAGAGTTGAGCATGGACCAGTACCAGCCTAGTAGATGTATTCCCCGCACCGATATCCATACATTAGATTGGCGGGAGATCATGAGTTGGTACCCTATTGATGGTCCGATATTCTTGGTCGGGGGCATAGAGGATTTGGGACCCTTAGACATGACAGAGACCACAATTTCCAGTTGGCAGTGGGATATAGGTCAGCAGCTCTTCAGCATTCCATTCCGACATCGAGAGAGCAGGATTAGCATTGGATTGAGTCAGGGGTTGGATTGGAGAGAGGCGATGAGTTGGTATGCAGTTGATGGGGCAGCTTTCACAGCCGGAGCAATAGCACAGCAGGAGTCGTGGAGCACTAATGTTTGGTGGCATTGGGATCTAGGATGGTTTGTTGATGACATATTCAGTTAGAGATTGGTCTGTGACCCGGGCATTGGGGGATCCGTTCCTGGTGGGTTGACACAGAGGCACAACACCATGTAGCGGTTTGTATGGGATCCGGGCATTGGGGGATCTGTTCCTGGTGGGTTGACACAGAGGCACAACACCATGCAGCGGTTTGTATGGGATCCGGGCATTGGGTCTTAGTTGCATTGGGCCAATCGACTAGTCCACAAGTTTGGATTGCTTGAGGGCAAGAAATTTTGGGGTGGGAGGATTTGTGATATCCCTTTTTCTGGTGTTCCTTTCTGGGGGTAGACAGGTCACAGGTGTTGGTTGCTGCCATCAACGGGCTCAAGGGCTTTTGGAGGAGTTTTGAGGAGTTTCTATGAGGTCTGATGGCATTCGCTTGGTATATTCCACCATCCACACATTTTTCCTTTCGTTTCAATGCATTCTGACAACTTTCAGAAAATAGAGTTATTTTTGGGCTTAACTGTAAATTTTCGTAGATGTTCTATTCTTGATGCAACTTTACTTTTATACCCGATATCAAACAGCGATCAAATAAACAAGAAAGTAAAATGCTAATAGAACATACCAATAGATCGACGGAAGACAAGCCAAAAATACACTTAACTTGATCAGCAAAATATATGTGTTGTGGTGCGTTACAGCGATCAACAAGATGCTTCAACCAGCAGAGTCTGAATGTGTCACACAACCCTCTCGGACAGCTCTACAACGGTCAACCCAAAGTCAACAAAAGTCAACGTTGTCCAGTCAACGGTCAATGCAAAACAACAACAGCAAAAGTCAACGCAGCCAGGTCAAAGTCAACGTCCAGCCTCGATTTCTGTGCCAATAAACGCAGACTGCAAAAATCGAAATTTTGGGAGAGTTTGAGGTTAGTTTGACATGCGTTGACGAAAGTCAACGCTGGTCAAATCTGTGTTGAAAACCCTAGGTCAAAACCAGAAAATCCTTCGCTGCAATTTCCCACGTGTGAGAGAAGAAGAGCCTCCAAGATGATGATTGAACCAATCAGATGATGAGAGAGAATGTGTGATGAGTGATGGTGAGAATGACCTCCAACGTTGACCTATATATATCCATCAATGAAGGTGTGTGACACATTTGCTAGGGCTCCAAGCCTACATTTCAATTCTGGACGACCTTGCACATTTCATCAGATCAAGATGATCTTTAGATCGATCTTGCACCTCTCTGAAAGAGGAATCCAATAAAAATATTGGCATCTTCATCTGAGCATCACAATTTTGGGTGACCTTGCACATAAGTGGAATTAATTCAAAATAAATGTTATGCTCATCAGATCAAGATGATCTTTAGATCGATCTTGCACCTCTCTAAAAGAGGAATCCAATAAAAATATTGGCATCTTCATCTGAGCATCACAATTTTGGGCGACCTTGCACATAAGTGTAATCAATTCAAAATAAATGTTTTGCTCATCAGATCAAGATGATCTTTAGATCGATCTTGCACCTCTCTAAAAGAGGAATCCAATAAAAATATTAGCATCTTCATCTGAGCATCACAACATGGAGTTTGGACCTAGTTGTCCAAAATTAACACTCCCTCTCAACTAGGGAGAACTCCATCCACCTGTGCCATCCAAACATCGTGCGTCATCCCGTTATAACTTGCTTTGTTGGCTTCTTTATTTCAGAACAAAAGGTGAGTCACAAAGACATCACTCTCAGCTGACAAATTCTGCTCAGACGTCTAAAACCTCTATAGGACTCAAAGGAGTCACATACCAACTCGAAGCTGGTTTACCTGACCCGAAGTCAGTTGGAGGTCCGAAACCTCACTAGACATATTCCCAGATCAAGTGGTTGGATACGTGCCATCCTAGACATAGAGAGTACGGCAATCTCTGATGCGTCCATCGGTCTTTGCTACTAGTCTCTACCTTTTCCCACCTCACTGGCCAAATGAGAGGTACTTCCCATGAGTCCGGGACTCAATGGGTAGGATGCATACGAGGCATAGATCATGAGAGGTGAACCAACTCAATATCATAAAGGGGGGGCAGAAGCACACCAACAAGGTTTGGAAAGCCTAGCCCTGTGGTTTCTTATAGCTCCAAGAAGCTATCCCCAGAGCCCCCTGGAGCTCCCAGAGCTCATCGTCCAACAGGACCCTCAGCATAGGGTCGTTCCACGATACCAAGATTCTCACGGAAGGTTAGGAACTTGACCTTCTACAAGGGCTTTGTGAGAATATCCGCGATTTTCTCATCAGTTCCTATATGATCGAGCCTTAAGGTGCCTCGTTGTACCATATCCCGGATAAAGTGGTACCTGATATCAAAATGCTTGGGTCGATCGTGGAACGCGAGATTCTCGGACAACCGAATCCCACTCTGGTTATCACAGAGGATAACGATGGTATCTAGCACATGCCTGAACAACTCACTGAAGAGCTTTCACAACCAAACTGCTTCACAACAAGCCATACTTGCTGCAATGTATTCGGCCTCAGTGCTCAAAGCCACCGACTTCTGCTTCCTACCCATCCATAATATCGAAGCAGACCCAAGTGTGAAGCAGCATCCAAATGTGCTCTTACAATCCACCACACTACCAGCCCAATCGGCATCAGTATATCCATGGAGTGTCACGCTTCCGGCAGTGTATCTCAGCCCATGGTTTAACGTGCCCCGAAGATATCTCAACAGATTCTTGGCACCAGCCCAGTGAATGTGATGAGGATCAACCATGTGTTGACTCAAAGTGTTCACTGCAAAACATACATCCGGATGGGTGTTCACTAAGAACATCAGGGCCCCTACAAATTGAAGATACTCAGTAGGATTTGCTAGCACGGGCCCAGCAGCACTGCCACTCAACTTCTTAAAGTTGAGCTTCATCGGTGTCGACACGAACTTATAGTCCACCATTCCAAATCTTTCCAGCAGCTTCACAATATATTTTCCTTGAGAAAGGAAAATCTTGCCAGACCTCCAAACCTAGGAAGTAATGCATCAGTCCTAGGCAGTGTGGAAAAAGTCAGCAAAAAGTCCCGACTTTCCGAAAAAATCCCGATTTTTTCCCTAAGCCGATTTTATCGGCCGACTTTTTGCCGACTTTTTCATCCTTGAAAAAGTCGCGATTTTATCCTCGAAGTCCCGACTTTTTGCCGACTTTTTCCAAAAAATCGTGAGTGAGGTAATTTCTTTAATAATTTTTTAAATTTTTTTTTAAAAAATCGGGATTTTTTCCAAAAAATCGAGATTTTTTCCAAAAAATCGGGATTTTTTCCAAAAAGTCGGGATTTTTTCAAAATATGAATATTTTTGTATTTTTTTAATTTTGCCGACTTTTTCAAAAAACTCCCGACTTTGCCGAGTTTTTCGACTTTTGGACCCTTGCCGATTTAATCCCGACTTCAACTTTTTCCACATTGGTCCTAGGTCCTTCATCTCAAACTCAGAAGCGAGCTCCCTCTTACATTAATGAATGAGAGGGTCAACACCTGTCAGGAAGAAGTCGTCCACATACAGCATCAGAATGAGAGGCTTTTCTCTATCAACCTTGAAGTAAAGGTTCGGATCAGCATTACTACGAGTGAAGCCCAACTTCATCAGGTAGTTATCTATCCTCTTGTACCAAGCCCTAGGGGCTTGCTTCAACCCGTAGAGGGCTTTCTTCAACCTGCAAACATGGGTGTCTCAATCCTGGACTTTGAACCCCAGAGGTTGCTCCACATGCACCTCTTCTTTTATCGCACCATGCAGAAATGCGGTCTTCACATCCAACTGATGAAGATTCCATCCTTGCGTAGCAGCAAGGGCCATGATAGATCGGATGGTTGTATATCAAGCCACAGGTGCAAATATATCATCATAGTCTACGTCATCCTTTTGAGAGAAGCCTCGGGCAACGAATCTTGCCTTAAACTTTTCAACACTACCATTAGGTCCATGCTTGATCTTATAGAGCCATTTCGAGGTGGCAACTGCTTTGTCCTCCGGTCTTGGAACGTCATCCCAGACATCATTCTTCATAATGGACTCATATTCTTTGTGCATAGCATCCTTCCAGACGTAATGCTTTATGGCTTCTTCAAAAGATCCATGCTCAGATTGTACGATTGTACTCATGGCTACCAGATACCCTTGGTATCTATTCGACTTCTTGCTTTCACGGAATGTCACCCTTGGGGCCATATGATTCTCAACATCCTCGATAGTATCCCTGAGCCATGAGGGTCTTCTCTTCATTGAAGGAGGTGGATCAATAAGGTCCATCAGTCCTTCAACATCGGGCATCGTCTCATCCTTCGGTTCTTCTTGATTTCCAGGCCTTACGTCATGATCTTCCTCAGAGTTCGGAAGATTGATTACTTTCCTGAGGAAGCATCTTCATCAAAGGTAACATCGTGGCATATCTCCACTTCTCTTTGACCAGGTACATAGACTCTATAAGCCTTCGAAGTTTCATTGTAGCCCACAAACATTCCCTTCTTCCCAAAAGCATCCAACTTGCTCCTCTTCTATTTCAGCACATGAAAATAAACGGGACAACCAAAAGCTCTAAAATGTGAGACGTCGGGTTTCTTACCAGAGAAAACCTCTTCGGGAGTTTTGGAGTCCAAAGCGGAATGTGGGCATCGATTTTGTATGTACACAGCAGTGTTCGCAGCTTCTCCCCACAGAAATTTCGGAAGACCTTGGTCACATAGCATGCCACGGCAGCTTTCACAATGGTCATGTTCTTTCTTTCAGCAACACCATTTTGCTGAAGAGTATATACGGTTGTGGTCTCCCTCTTGATGCCAGCTTCTCTGCAAAAGTTATTGAACTCGTTCGTCTCATATTCAGTGCCATTATCGGTCCTCAAAATCTTGATCTTCTTCCCTGCTTGATTTTCCACCGATGCTTTGAAAGTACGAAACCACATGAAAGCCTCATCCTTCTTCAAAAAGTATATCCACGTTTTGCGAGATAAGTCATCTATGAACGTCATATAATAAAAACATCCTCCCAAGGATGTCACAAGCAACATACCAGACAAATCAGAATGTATCAATTTCAAGACATCAGATGTCTTTGTGACACTTGAGGGGAAGGGTCTCCTTGTATGCTTTCCTTCGGCACAACCCTGACATACACCTTCATTATCATTTTTGAATTCAGGCATCCCTGTCACCACCTTCCTAGCTTCGGGAAGGGCTTTGTAGTGAAGGTGTCCAAACCTCCGATGCCATAGTTCGGTTTGACGGATAGTATCACATGTCATGGCTCCTAGTGGACTTCCTCCAACCTGGTAGAGTGTATCAACTCTAAACCCAATCGTGATAGCTTCCTTGAAACTCTTCTTCCAAATGCGTACCTTCCCATCAACGAATGCCACATTGAAACCTTTATCTTCCATGGCTGAAATAGACACAAGGTTCTTCTTCAAATCAGGTACATATAGTACATCTTGCAAGCGTAGTACTTGACCTTGAAATAAGTGGAGAGTCACAGTCCCTATCCCTTTCACGGGATATGTGGCATTATCTCCAAGGATAACTTCATATTAGTATCCTTCTCAACCAAATCAGAAAGTGCTTCCTTAAACCTAGTGAGGTGCCTTGAGGCACCACTATCAATCAACCAGACATCCATAGTGTCGGGTGGAGATGCAGCAGAGAGGGCAGATACAAGAATGAATTCATTTCTTTTATCATCAACAACATTAGATTCCTCATACCTGCAATTTCTCGACCTTTTGAAAGGTTGCCCATTTCCATTGCGACCAGAAGGAGGCTTCATCTTTCCTTTGAACCTGTTGTTCTTTTGATTGCCATTCCTCCAGTTGTTGTTGTTGTCATCATCCCCAGGAGAATCCTTCTTATTAGGCCATTCTCTAGCATAGTGACCAGTATTGTTACATGTGTAACATCTTCCTTTCTTTCCTTGGGCCCCTGCTCTTCCTTGGTTCCTTGGACCACCATTGTTTTTCTTCTTAGCATGAGCGGTGAAGGCAGCATTACCTTCATTTTCATATTCCTTCATTCTTGTTTCCTCTTGTACGCATCTCGATAATACTTCGTCAAAATCAGGTATCACATTGTTATTGAGAATGGTAGTATTGAATACATGCCATTCGGAGGAGAGACCTCCAAGTGCGGTGAGAACCATTTCTCGATCGGCTATTGTCTCCCCAATGGCCAGAAGATTATTTCTGATTTCGATCAACTTCAGAAAATAAGATTGAATGGATTCATCCCTACCTTTCTCAAGATTCTTCAATTGGTTCTTAAAGAAAAGGACTTGATTTGCATTGTTGGCCCTGAACATGTTAACAAACTTATCATACATCTCCTTGGATGTGCGTAGCTCAAAGATGTAGGCAACTAGACTCTTATGAATTGAATCTCAGATGATCAGCTTTGCTTTGATTTCCCCCTTCTTATACTTTGACTTGGTGGCAGCAGGTGCAGATGATGGAGGCTCTTGGATTTTACCCTCCACATAGTCCATGACATCTTAGTCTTCCAACATTAGATCCTGTTGACCACTGGAGTGGCACCTGATGATAATGAGAAGACTCCATGCCCAAAGATGAACCAGAAGACATTTGTACCATCAGATATCATCAGTTCAACGGAGTTTTTAAACTCTACTTCTATTTCTTATCATTTTCTCTTGTACCCAGATTCCACGCCCTACAGGGAATTGTAATAAGTGATACTAGTAATGATGTGTTTTGAGTCACTATTGAGTCTGTGACAGGCCTTGGGTGAGTTCTAGTGTCTAGAGTCAATGTATATTACCATACTAGATCACACAAAAAATTTCGTGGAATTTGGTTAGGTCTAGGAAGTGATTTTTTTAATTTTTTAGATTTCCCGCAAGTCGAAAATTGCAATAAAAATTGTAATTGAATTGTAATAAGTGTTGTCTAAAGAAGTTGTAGGGGGTATGAGTAATCAAAATTACACCTCTCACGCTCAACTTTCTACTATGACACACTTTGAGGAGTTAAAAATGTGTTTTGAACCCTCAAAACCCACTTTTCCTAAGTTTAGTGGAAAATCTGGCAATTAATTAAGCCAGAAATTAAATAAATGAAGAAAAAATAAATCTCCATACATGCTAAATGAGGTGGAAATGAAGTGGAAAATTATGGAGGAGTTAAAGTGAAGTCCCAAGGTGATGTGAACTCCTAAAATCAAGGAAAAGACACGTGCTCAAATAAAATTGAATTTCCGGCATTAAATGAGAGTTGCTTACTTGGAAATTCGAATTTGTGAAGTTAGTGCATATTTGAGAGGATTTGGGAGAATATTTGGTGGAGATTTTTGTGAGAACTTGTCCCCACATGAATAACCAACCATATACACATGTCATTCCATCATAAAATTCGAATTTGGCACATAAAGGAAGAAGAAAATGATGTCCACTTGCCTGAATTCGATTTTTACACTTGGCATTGGAGCTCCACTTACCAAATTCGAATGTGCCTTGTGATATCCTCCCTCTCACCACTTGGCATATGGTTCTTCATTGAGATTTGCTCCCAACTTTCTATATAATGGAGCCATGGGCTCTCATATTGTATCATTGTTTGCTAGCTATTGTGCTTGCAGAAGCGCTGCTGCCTTGTACACTTTCAGAAATATCAATAAAGACTTTGGGGTTTCATTCATGAGGTGTTCCTCCTTTTGGAATGTGATGAATTGTTGATCATTGGTATAATTTCTTTTACTCGTGCTTTGATCTAATTTGTTTCCATATGCTCTTGTAGATTTGTTAATGTAGAGCTATCTTACATTGACATTTGATTTAGAAGTATGCTCTAGGTATAGAATGCTCTAGTTGGTTTCAAATAAATCTCTAGAGTTTCTTATCATTATTTATTGTTAGATCTATATGGAACTAATTCTTGTTTGAAGTTTTGTAGAGGGAACATCTTGTTGGGATCAAAGAATCAAGTGTTGGGTGAAGTCCTTGAAGAGACCAACCCACTCTTGATACATTCTCAAAGGAACTCTCATTTGTTCTTTGAACCTTCATAGTCTTATCTTACAAAGTGGTTTTGCAGGAGTTTTGGTACATAGCTTGTATACAAGCCGAATACTCATAAATTTGAACATCTTTTAGAACATTATACTTCATTGCTTTCATTTGCTATCTAAGAGCTTAAAGATGACTAAGCAAAAAGGAGAGTTTACTCGAACTCTTTGGCTTAGTCCTTTGTAAATTGTTGCACAATATTTTGTAATTTTATCTATCTAATATTTGATTGGTTTTGTAGCCCTCTTTCCGAATTTTTTCTTGTGACAGCTTGAGTGAACAACTACAGGAAATTACTAACAAGTTGTTGCAGGACCTTTGGGCTACGAATTTCAAATGAAGAGGATAACTCTATTTTCTTTGGTTGTGGGAATTGAAGGAGCTTAGCTTCTCTTCTCCTTTTGTAAAGTTTGAATTCTTTTGAGTTTTTTTATTTTAAATTCTCACCGAGGAAAAGTCTATGGTCTCAATATTTGTAAAGACTTTCCTTGGTATAGAAAAAGCCTCGTGGTCATTTCATTCTTGTAAAATTAATAAAATTTATGTTTTTGTTGTGAGAGCGTGGGTTTTACCCATTGACATCCCTATCTCTCCATTTCAAAGGAGAGAATTTGTAGATGGATTGACTTAGTGGTTTTGACATTTCCGTTTTCTTTCACATCACATATGCATGCTCTAATTGGGAAGTAACACAAATTGCATAGTCCTTTAATTTCTTAATTTGCAATCTCATTTGCCATCACTTACTTATGTTTTGTGATCTATTTCTCATTTGGATAAGTTTTACAATATACTACAAGTAAAGAAGCATAGCACTTTCAATTTATGGCAACTTGAGTTATTGTTCTAACTATGAAGCATATTTAATTGAATCATCTCCATCTTTTACATAGCACTTGCAAACTCACTTTCATATCATTTAGGCATTTCACTTTTCATACTAGACTTGCATCTCTAAAATTTACCTCCAACTTAAGTTAGTTGAATAGACGTTTTAGAGACCCTCTACCTGTATGGATTCCTCACTGTGAGATCCACATATTTGGACAAGGGTGAGGTCTGAGGATTAAAGTTCAATTGTAACCTTGCTTTAGAACTAATTAATAAAATAAACCAAGAGCACTATCTCATCACATTTACTTGCAAAGTTCCCAAATTTTTTGCTATCTTGACGGTGTAAAGATTCACTTGCAAATATTATCTCAATAAACACTTTGGATGCAAGCATTTTAATTTCTTAAATTTTGCAACAAGTTTAATTATATGGTACTTGGAAATTTGCTTACTTTTGCAATTTCATTACATGTTGTCATTTTAATGATCATTATGCTTATGCATGATTGATATATCTCGTTTCATTGGCAAATACCCTTATTTGGTGTTGCAAATTTAATTGCATGTTGTGATCTTGGTCTAACATTTGAGTTTTTCTATCATCTCATTTACATTCTCCAAAAGTAGAACAGTAATTGTTTCCTTATGAGCAAGATAGTTTCTCATGCTTTGATTCATAAATCTATATATCTTGAGAGCATTTTTGATATCTTGTGTTAACAGTCTTTTGTTTCCATTTCAGGATTACTATGTTCTCATCTCTTTGAGCATTTCTTTTACTTTTGAGCACGTTATTTGTAAAGGCACTAGTTAAATGGTTTGTCATATTTCAAAGTTGCTCATAAATGTTTATGAATCTTCAAAAGTAATCCAATCTCACTCTAATATTCTCCTAGAAAACTCACATCTTTAACTTAGTTTTTCTTTAGGGACCACCCCCCATAGCTAACCTAGGAGATAGCTTAAATGGAGAGAGTTGGGAATAGGTGACAGCCCCTTCTCTGAGTTCCTTGCCACCAACCACACCTTGTGGGGTTAAAGGCTTTTCTCGCTAACTGTAGGTAGGTATAGGCGGCAAGTGATAACAGATCCAAAGACATCTTCCAAGCATGAAATTCAGCCTTGCAGTCAACTTGTCATCAGCTTTGAAGCCATTATAATTTGAGGTACCCATGGGTACTTGACCAATGCTCCTTCTTCGGTGATTGCTCTTAATACAAACTTGGGCTTTGTCTTCACCTTAGCTCCGATACCATGTAAATTTTCATAGATGTTCTATGCTTAATGCAACTTTACTTTTATACCCCATATCAAACAGCAATCACATAAACAAGAAAGTAAAATGCTGATAGAACATACCAATAGATTGACGGAAGACAAGCCAAAAATACACTTAACTTAATCAGCAAAATATATGTGTTGTGGTGGGTTATGGCAGTCAACAAGATGCTTCAACCAGCAAAGTCTCTACACGATCAACCAACCAGAATGTGTCACACAACCCTCTCGGACAGCGCTACAACGGTCAACCCAAAGTCAACAAAATTCAACGTTGTCTAATCAATGATCAATGCAAAACAACAGCAGCAAAAGTCAACGCAACTAGGTCAAAGTCAATGTCCAACCTTGATTTCTGTGCCAATAAATGCAGACTACAGAAATCGAAATTTTGGGAGAGTTTGATGTCAGTTTGACCATGTGTTGAGCAAAGTCAACGCTAGTCAAATCTATGCTGAAAACCCTAGGTCAAAACCAAAAAATCCTTCGCTACAATTTCCCATGTGTGAGAGAAGAAGAGCCCCCAAGATGATGATCAAACCAATCAGATGATGAGAGAGAATGTGTGATGAGTGATGGTGAGAATGGCCTCCAACGTTGACCTATATATATCCATCAGTGAGGGGGTGTGACACATCTGCTGGGGCTCCAAGCCTACATTTCAATTCTGGCCGACCTTTCACATAAGTGGGATTAATTCAAAATAAATGTTCTACTCATCGGATCAAGATGATCTTTAGATCGAACTTGCACCCTTCTGAAAGAGGAATCCAATAAAAATATTGGCATCTTCATTTGAGCATCACAACATGGAGTTTGGACCTAGTTGTCCAAAATTAACATTAACTCAATTAATTATGCTCAAGGTGGCATTCCCGAAGGAATACTTAATAGAACACCTTAGTGTAATAGCTCATTGGAACCAGAACAAGAAGATCTACATGATGGGATGGCAAGATATGAGTTTTAGTGACCTGCGGAGACATGGTGGTCGATTTACTCTTTTCCCGCATTAAAAAGAATATTTTAATTGGAAAAGAAGAGGAAAAAGTGCTCCATGATTAAAATAATAATAAAATAGGAGGCTCAAGAGGGGTCCATGAGAGCTATAAAAGAAGAGGAGGCCATTGGAGGACATCTTGGATTTATGAATTCTTCTTGTGGAGAGGTTTGAGAACTCAGTGCTCTACTTCAGCAGTAGCCCCAGGACAGAAACTCTCGAGTGATCTTGGTGAGAGTGGACGAAAACCCACCTCATCTCCTTGGTGGATTCAACCATAATTCACAGGTGCAGTGATTGATTTCAGTTCAGTTTTGGAGGGTCAGCTTCAATATCAAAACAAATCAATTTTGGAGACCAGATTGTCTATCTCAAATATTCCAACTATATCATCATGTACACTCTTTCGGCTATTTATTATAAAGAAGTCTGAGATTATTTATGCTCAATGTGTTATTGAAATTGCATATGCTTTATTTATCTTATTTTACATGGCAATATTCTGTGAAATAAATGATAATTTTATGGGTAATTTTTTGTTGTGTGAATTTTTGCAAAATTAGTCAAAATATCTTGTTTGAGATATTACACATTCATAGGGAAAATGTAACATTTTGTTCAAGATGGATGGCTAGTAGCCCTAGATTTTCTCTTTGAAATACGCCAAATGTTCTTAGGAAGCATAAAGTTAGGGGGAGTAGTCCTCGGTGACAGAAAAACAAGAACACCTACCAAGAAGATGCGGGCAGAGGGAGCACCCTCTACTAGTGATGTCAAAGTGGGAGAGAATGAATACATAGGGAGCAATTAACAAGAACTATGGAGAGAATGCAGACAGGGGGAGTAGTTGTTAGAAGAGGCAGATATCGAAGTATTGCCATCAATAACAAAGGGGGGAGATTGTTGAAAATGGTTATTGATGTCAAAGGTTGTCGAAATGAAAGAGAAAGATACATAGTCAAATAACATATTTCAAGAAATTTCCAACAATATATGGCATGCCTTTAACTCCTCACTGTTGAGGTGAAAAGATTTTTTGAATATTCATTATACATTTTTCTAGTTGAACAAGACAACCCAGCGAGTGGAGAAGTTGGCCTAGCCTGTGGACAAGTCGGCCCTACTTTATGTTGAGAAATCAAGGGGCAACAAATTAGATGATTTCTCTTGCTTTGATAACTGCTTGTGATGTGTTTTTACTTAATTAGCTTCTTCTTTTTCTTGATTATATTTGGTGTTCTTTTCATCAAACAACTAATAAACCATAAAGAACAGTAAGACAAGAGGGCACAAGATGTAGGTGATCAACTAGGTCCAAAACCTCTCCACTTGAGAGGAAAACCCACAAGAATTCTTCTCTTCTTATAGAACTTCAATTGACGAATTCCAAGACCTGTGACCCTTGACCAAGACCCTCCAAGACCAAGTCAAATCCTTCCTTCTTGATGAGCTTTCCTTCCAGCAATTCCTCAGCAACTTCTGCAATTTCGATCTCTAGCATATTCTTTTGCAACTTTGACCTCCAACAAAATCTTTTGCAACTTCGACCCCCCAATAGAATATTCTGCAACTTCGACCTCTTGTAGATTCTTCTACAAAAAACCTAGCCTTGGCACGTGTGGAGATTATGATAGTTTCTTCCTCCTTTCCTCTTTCCTTTAGTTGATTCTCTCTCCTAGAGAACTCGACTTGCAAGGTATACTTCTTGATGCCCTAAGTCTACTTCTGCTACTCGATCTTTACTGTTGCAATAGGTGCCCTAATTCCTTTGCACATGTGGAGAGTAATAGACCAAAACAAATCCAGAAATCTCGCTTTTATTTCCTTCTCTTCGCCCTTCCTTTCTTCGCACTTCTTTCTCCTTTTTTTGTTGAACTTATGAGAAGTGAGTGAGTATACTAAGTGAGGTCGAAGTCTCCCTTATATATAGGTTTCCTACTAGGTCGAATTTCTCCTTTTAGACCGACTTGTACACTTGAGAAGGTCGACTTGATCTTTACATCATGATGAGGTCTTCGAGGGTCTTTGTAATATCCCCAATTTTGATTTTTTATTTGAGGAGGATTAATGGATTTTATTGGGGAGGTGCTAATCGTAGAACAATTTTCTAATTTAGGTATTGGAGGCATTTTTGGCGTATGGGACTTAGGAGAAATAGAAAATTATAGCTCTAGTGGAATGTGGGGGCCACAAGAGAAGGAAATTCAAACCAATGGAGCAATTCGCACTAGTGAGAAGAGAGAGAGAAAGGAAGGGGTGTGAATTTAGTGGAAGGTGGGGACCACCAAGGGAGAGAGGGTCAACAATTATAAATAGAGCTTGGAGGTCTCTATTTGGTACTTTTTATAATTTGACAATTTAACATTAGTTCTCTTGAGTTGCTTAGCCAAGACAACCATGTTGTTCAGCGCAAGGAATTCTCGAGCAGGAATTCCACCCTCATTTCGGAGAACTTTGAGTGTCTCCCTAGTGAGGCAATTGGGGAGCTCAATTCAGAGTTTCCATTGGGCACATTTGCAGTCATTTCCTTCAGCTGGAGCGAGTTTCCCTTGGACACGAAAGAGAAATTGTGGGTCTTGGGAGGGCCAACAAAAAGGGGAATTTGGGCCAGCCAATTAACAGAGAATCCTTCCACAAAGAGGATTGGAGTTTCTTGTAAATTTGCAGGTTTGTTGGGGAGGCATTTGGGAGAGCTAAGTTGCTCCAATCCTTGACCTACGTAGGGGCTCACTGGGCATTGTTATGCAATCACTCAAGAAACGAGAGTCTATGGTGTGGCTATGGAGGAATAAGGGAAATTTTGTGAAGGAGATTTTCTAGGAGAGATTTGGAGCATTTTGTAGTGGATTTCATCTACAACTAGTTTTGCTAGCCAACTAGAGATCCACCCACAAATTGGGGTCACTGGAGCATGTTGGACTCAACGAAAGCCCCTTATGGGTTTTTGTGGGTTTTATGAGAGGAGGCTAGTATTAATTTTGCAGAATTTTCTAAGCACTCCTTAAAGCAGAACTCCTAGTTGCATTCAACAATCAACAGCGTAAATTATTGGAGGACATAGTTATTTCGAGGACCATTTCCACCACTTGGGATCGCGATATATTTTTGGGTTTTGTTGAGCTGATGGAGTAGTGCCTGTGGCTAATTTCTCATAATTTTTGGAGCAGTTTCGAGGGAAAAATCAGCAGTTCATTTCCAGCGGCAGCAACAATTTTCTGGTTGGACACAAATTTGGTAGTAGAGTCATTTCCAGTATTTGGGTACTGTTGTCGCACAGATTGTCTAGGCACCGCGACAACGGCTCAGATCGGGGGCTATCACCTTTATCCCCAATCTCTCTATCTAAGTTGTCTCCTTGCAAGCTAAGGGAGGTAGACCCTAACAGAAATGAATGACAATAATTGGTTGCAAGTCAACCAACCCAGGAGACAGTCAAATAACCAAGTACTTGATGAGATTAACGAGATTTCCAAGATCAATTACATTAAAACCAGTGCCTTATGGAGTTAAAGAATATCCCGTTATGCAATTAAAGTTAAGTATTGGATGTATAACTACTGCTATGAAAAACACAAATGATATTCGATGAAACATCCTCACAATTATGCATTAACCATGTTTGATAAAGATATGCGATTTATCATTACTTGAAATATTTCCAAAGTGAACTTTAAACAATTGTATACCAATTTCAAGCAACTTAAAACCACAATTAAATATAGCTCAAAAATCATCAACCACAGCTAAGCATTAAACTTCAAATCAACGATTTAAATTTGAAACAAAATATATTACCATGAGGGTACCATCAAATTTTAAATGCCAAATCTTGCAATATTTCCAAATTTGTAATGATATTCTAATTAATTCCAATTTAGAAATTCAAAATGCTTCTATAGTCAAATCTTAGATAAAAAAATTTAAGCCCATTTGACTATAGGATTTAAAATTTTTAATTTTTTAAATTTTTAGAATTTTTTATATTTTTTATTTTTTAATATTTTTCTTTTAAATCCTAAAACAAAAATTTTAAATCCTAAAACAAAAATTTTGAAATTTAAAATGCTAAATCTAAAACTAAAAGCTAAAACCAAACAAACTAAAGCTAAACAAATTAAAACAAGGCAAATTAAAACTAAAAGTTAAAAGAAATCGAAATAAATTTTGAAACTAAACTATAAGTTAAAAAATGAAAATCTAAATCTAAAACTAAAAAAATTAAAACTAAAATCTACGCTAACTAAAATGAAAATTAAAAGTTCACAAAAATGAAAAGAAATTGAATTAAATTTAAAGCTAAACTAAACCTAGATCTAAAACTACGGCTAAACTAAAATCGAAATCTATCCATACATATACCTAAAATAATTTTAAAAAATCGAAATTAAAACCTACACTAATGCTAACTGAATTAATCAAAATCGAATCAAAAAAAAAAAAAAAAAATCTAAACTAAGATCAAACTACATAAAAAAAATGAATCCGCATAAAAAATGTCAAACGCATGCATAAGGGCTTTTTAATTTTTTGTTTTGTTTTGCAATACGTTTTAATGGTTTTACTTGCAGGTTGAGAAGAAAAGAAGCCGACGGCGTAAGAATAATGCAGCTCTGCTGCATAAGGGAGATGGAAGGCAGCGTAATGTCGACGGGAGGGAAGAAGAGATGGCGGATGATGGATCGGACAGATAAGAAAAAATGCGTGGGCAGAGAAGCATGAGGGAAGAAGGAAATGTGAAGCAGAACGAGAGGATGGAAAGGAGGACGTTGGTGCTGAGGAGAGGGTCAAATGAGATGAGTCTGGACAGCGTTAAGGAAAACGATCACAGGAAATCAAAGGGAAAATGGGAAGGATTGACTGTGCAAGAAAGGAATTGTTGCAGCGTGAGGAATGAGAGGGAAGATGGATGAGCGAATAGCTATGGGAGAAGGCTCGAATGGAAGAAAGGTCGATGCAGATCAAAGGTGCAGCATTGAGGACAAAGAAGCTGGGCAATGAAAGGACACCAGAAACATATCAAACTTCAGCAAAACCCAGTACTCATTTAAAACGTCCAGCAAATAATTTTTTTCTGCAAAACCCAGATTTTGATGCTCCTCAAATCGAATAACATTCAAATTTTGCCCACAGTAGCAATTTGAGGCCAGATCTGGCCCTTGGGGGCTGGATCTGGCTCAGATCTTTAAAAAAAAAATTATGAGTAAACCCTGCAACCTGCAAAACCAATCAGATCCCGAAAATATATACACCAAAAATTTATTAAACCCTTACAGCTTACAACAAATATACAAATTTACAAGCTAATTTACAGATCTGAGGCCCTCATGGCCAGATTTGAACCCTTTTCAACACAATTTTTAGAAATTTGAAATTTTAAAGAGAGGCACAAGCCTTAAAAGACCCTGTAAAAACACAAATTCGTAAGATAGATTCAGAAAATTAGAAACAATGGGCTTTTTCAGATTTATGAATCTGAGAGTCGGCTGGTCCAACTGAAGACTTCCCCAGACACTCAAATCTTTAAAAAAAAAATTCCCTGTGCACTTAGATCTGAACTTTAGATTGATAGAGATTTAAGAAAATAACATGAGATCCTTCAGAAAAAACAAAATGTCATTTTATGAACCCAGAAAACTGCACAAGAAACCTGTATGCAGATTAATCCATGAAGGCCATCAACCATAAAAATACAAAAATAAAGTAGCAGAGTTTAGAAATGAATCACCACATAGATCTGGAAAAGGAACACCAAAATTTGTAACCCCAAAGTCTTTATGCTTTATTCATTAAAAGAAATTACAAGAGCTTCCAAGACTAGTGCACGATCCTCAGATCGGATGATTCAAGATTGACAAAGACCTCTTAATTTATAAGACAAAATCTCCAATGACTAGTTCGGTTGATCCATGTCAAAATAATTTCGACCATCAATAAGATTTGATCATCTTTTAATCTGGACCGTCGAAATTATAATTTTGAGGAAAAAACGAATTTATGATTTAAATCCATTTTAATTAACTCAAAAATACTATTTTTCAATTAATTACCCCAAAATTTTGACTTTGACTTAACCACCTAGGCCCAAGGGTCCAAAATTTCTTAAAATTCTCAATTTTCCCTTGGCCTGGGGCCTTTAAAAATTCATTTTTTAAGGACCAACGAATTTTGCTTTTGAAGAATTTTATCCTCACCTAGGACCTAAAATTAATTAAATTTCTGGCTTAAGATTTTTAATTAATTTGACCAGAAATTTTAATTAATTGACTGAGAGGGGATTTTAATTATTTTTTCCAACCCTTTTTACAAAAGATAATACATATAGACACATGAAGGGGGAATACCCATTCGTATAGACCCTCAAATAAATACCCAATTCTGCGACTCAAAATATGATCTAATAGACCAAGTAGCTCAAACTACTTTTACAATGACTTGATAGAAAACACTAGGACTCACTTAGCATGCTGATGACAAAATCCACCCTAGCTTTGGGGTGAGGCTGGAGGGAAAAACTCTACTGGTAACTTGTGTCGAAAAACACAAGTAAATCAGTGAGACAAAAAACCTCCTAGGATGGAAATCATCAACAACATACTAGGCTTACCTAGGTTGTTACATACATTGACGGTCTTACTTAGATCATTTACATCATAACATGCAAAATGGGTTTACATTATTCATAAAATTGTCGACTGACGATGGAATATGAATGACGCGACCACGTCAAACATGATGAAACCCATTTGAAAAAATGGGGGTGTATTGTTATGGGGTCGTTGACAAAGTGTGGTCAACAGGTACCATCATATGCACTTGGAATCTTGCCTTGATTTCTGTAGCAAGCCCAGGTTCTTTTGTTCCTACTCATTATACTCCATCTAATTAATTTAATAAAAAGGCTCAACATTTTGGGTGTTATTTCCGGTGTAATCTAATATTTCTGCATGTGTGTACGATTTTTATTACATGTTTATGATTTCACTATTGTTATCACTTAATATTTCCATTAGGAATATTACAGTGGTATCAGAGCCATTTTCTTGGCTCAGCCTGTGGGAAACCCTTCATTCTATAACAAGACCAGAATAAAAAAGCTAAAAAATCATGGGATCCAAAGAAAGATTAAAATCAAACATGGTGATAACCTTGAATGAGGTGATTAGGATGCAACAAATGATGATTGATGTGGGGGAGCAGTTGATTCATTCCGCAATTGGAATCGGGACCATTCTCAATTATACAACAAATCCACTATGCCCAAAATTATGGGTAATGCATCAAGATGGCAAGACATGATTGCAACTGATGTGGAGTTATTGGCACCAAATTGGAGGGCATACCAATCATTGGGTCATGGAATTCAGGCATCACTCTCTTTTTGGGAGTTTTGTGAACTAAGAGGCATGCACAAATCAGTGAGGATTCAATGGAATTATGCAAGGATGAGGAGGAGGATTAAGGCAGAAGATGAAAGAGTAGTTGAAGGGGGCATGATTGGAAAGGAGACAGTTGAGCATACACCCATTGATGAGATGACATCCGTTGTTAAGGTATCCATTGATGAGGTATCCAGGGTTGTGATCGAATTCTGAGGTGAAAGTAGCGCACCACAGGTTGATGAGGTGCTAGGAGACATCACCATTGTTGATGAGGAATCGATAGGTACAGAGGCATCCAAATCTATGACAGAGTTTCTGAACGACAGTCATCTAGAGATGACCGGTGAGCATGTCTTGCGTGTTGGGTTGGCTATGATGTAGTAGTCGGAGGCTCATGTTGAGTCCATGATGGAGGAGGATGTGCAACCATCCTTTGGGATAGCCATTGATGAGGGGAAGCATACAGACCACACATTGAGATTTCAGCACAGTTCGCTTCAGAGGCACATTGATGGGATCTACAATGTTATTAGCCCACCCTTACGCATTGGGTTGAGGGAGGCAAAGTGGTCTAGACATACCCGAGGGAATTTCTAAGTTAGCAGGACTGACCAACATGAGCGGAGTATGGCATAGCGTCAACATGGAGGGCTTGTTCTGTACACAAGAGATTGTACATTTAATCCCTCCTTATGGATTGGATGGCGAGAGGTACTGAGTTGGTACCCGATGGAGCAGGCTAGGCAGTTGGATACATTCATGGCCACATTACAGCGAAGTCGAGAATTACCAAAGGGACTCGGAGGGCCAAACTGTTGTTGGGATTCAGGTGGGATTTCCCATCATATCATAGAGTTGGTAGGTGATGGTAGTAGCCGCGTGATAGATCCAACGTTTGGTTGCACACACATTTTCATATCTCCATCAGAACCTCAGTCAACACTAGTGACAGGATGGTTTGACAAGGAAGCAAACAAATTTCATGAGTTGTCTTGGCATATTGACTATGTGTGGAGTCACGGGGTGATTGGCTTACTCTGGTAGGAGTTGGTAGGAGGAGGTGGCATTGGCAAGCCACGAGACGGGGCATCTGTAATATCCCCAATTAGCAATTCTGCTAATTAGAATATTAATTTTTGATAAATTTTGATGTTTCTAATGTCAAGCAGAAATAACATGGGTCGAGACCCACAATTAATAATTAAGGGAAAAACTACAGCCTACTATAGTTCACAAGGAAAAATTGTGGCCTTAGTGGGGTCCATGTGGCCAGTATTCGATTTGGAGGCGGCTCCCTAGGTGGCAGCATGGGAGAGACTCTATGGGGGCAGTGCAGTGAGTGGCTAGATGAGGGGACTGCGCAGTCCATGGTGGGCCCAAGGAAACGTTGGGGGCTCAATTGATAAAATGAAGTGAAGGCAGCTCATTTCCTCATTCATTCATCTTCTATTTTGATTGTCATCTTGACATAGCACGCTTGTGCCAGGTGCTAAGCCTGTCGTTTTGTTTAGCACACAAGATCTTTAGGCGAAGATCTCAACCTCTACCTCGGGGGAATTCGAGTACTCACTCAGGAGAGTAGTTCCACAATTTTGGTGAGGATTTGACATAGCAATAGCAACAGGAGTACGTAGTCCCTTCAGGACTGCATAGAGGTAGCAGAGACTGTGCAGTGATTATGTAGTGCAGTTTAGAGGAAGTGTCGGGAGTGTGGGAGAGAAGAGGAGTTCAGCTGGAAGATTTGGAGGGGAGGGTAGTCACCTCCTACCAGGGATTTTGGCAGCATTTGGGAGACATCTACCAGCAGTTTCAGCCAGGATTTGAATTTCCCAGCAGTTGGGTGAGCCAAGCCCAAGAGGGCCAATTTCCGAGGTCAAAACTAAGACGAACCCTTTCTAGGTTTTTCTGGGTTTATTGAGGAGAAGCCAAGATTAATTTGGTAGAATTTTCTAGGCAAGTTTGAGGTGTCAAACAGAGATCCTAACTCAGCTAGTAGCTAGAGGAGCTAAGGGAAAATTGGGCTAAAATTCCGAATTCAATATCAAGCCAATTTCTTCGCGGGTTATTGTGGGTTTCTTGAGCAGAGTCTGTGGTTAAAATCCAGGAATTTTTTTAGCAGTGTAATAGGCCCTAGTAGCATTTCATTAGGACCAATAACAGCATTTTATGGGCTAGGCAGCGCAGTCATGGAGCCACGCAGAGCAGTTTCCAGTAGGAGTTTTGTTTGGGTTTGAGTTGTCCTTTGGCCTGCCTTGAGTAGGCCTAGGTGCAATCTTTTTAGCACCTCATTTGAACTCTTTCCCGGCATATTAATAAAATGGCTCAACAATGATTTTGGCTCCAAATTCTATGTTTTAATGGTGTTTTCCTTGTTGCTGTAATTTTTAGTCTATTTTGCTTGTATTACTATCATTTTCCCATTTGGAGATATTACAATGGCCTCAGAGCTCATAGACTTGACTCAGCGTGTCGAGCACGCAGTATATGACACCAGAAGATAGCCAGAACATTACCCACCAAAGGCAGTAGAGGTGGAAAATATGGGGGAGTCAAGGAGCGAAGGGGAAGCAAAATTTGGTAGCATCTTAAAGGCCCTAAATGATTTAGCCAAAGGACAGAAGGGAACGTCGGAAGGACTCAAGCAACAAAATAGGGATAAGAGCATCCATCATGAGTTCCTATTTGGGGAGACTTCAGGGGTCTCACAACAGTGTGACCACCCTTTACCAGCCACTCACACGCCAGCCTTCAGTAGGCCAACCAGGCCCACGATGCCTACATTTTTACTTTCAGTACCGAGTGAACAAGGTATGTGGCATGATAATATACCTATGGGAGATTATTTCTGAGAATGGCACTCCATGGGAGAAAACTTCAGAGCAGTTTTGTCCTTCAGAGTTTACTACCAACTTGAGCGGGATGAAAAAGGCAGAAACAGTGGGGGGTCTAGCACGCAAAGCTCAGAGTTGTAGCGTACCAATGGGAGTGTTATTGCTTTCTTTGCCGCCTACACCTACCTCCAAGTCAGTGGAAAAAGCCTTCAACCCCACAAGTTGTGGTTGATGGCAAGGATCTCAGAGAAGGGGTTGTCACACTGATCCTAACCCTCTCCGTTTTAGCTCTCTCCTAGGTCAGCTAAGGGGGGTGGTCCTTAAAGTGAAGAAACTAAGTTAAAAGGATGTGAGGTTCTAGGAGAGTGCTATAGTGAAAAAGGATTACTTTTAAGGATTTATGAGAAAATATGATGTGAGCAACTTGAAATAATAATGACAATTATTAACACGATAAAACCACAAACCAGTGCCTTATACGAAATTTGTTCAACATTTGAAAGATATATATATATACTGGTCTCAAAAATTGAAAGCAAAGTAGCCCTGAAATGCAAACAAAAGATTGCTAGCATAAGATATTGCAAGATATAGAAAATGCCTTTGAGATAATCAAATTTGGGAATCAAAATATTGAAACATATCTTGCCAAAACTCCACAAATAGTAATTAGCTTGTAAAATTGGATCAAGGAAATGCCAATTGTGAAATTAGACTTGAAACATAAAAAGAAAGCACTTGTTAGGGGAATTACAATACTTGCTTTTGAAATAAACTTTGCATATAAAAACTCTAACCATCAAGAGACAAGTAAAGTAAATGTGATGAATAGTGTTCTTCGTTAAGTTTATTATTAGTTACCTCTAAAACAAGATTGAAAATGAACTCTTCAATCCTCAGACCTCACCTTCGCCCAAAGATATGGATCCCATAGTGAGGAGTCAATAGAGGAGTAGAGGATCCCTAAGATGTCTATTCAACCAACTTATGTTAGAGGTAAAATTTTAGTGAGGCTTGGGGCTTTTATATGCAAGTTATGTTGATTGTCCCAATTAAATTGCTACATGCAATGTTTCAAAAGAAATAGAAATGAGATACTACTCATTGCAATAACAAATTAAACTTGAGAAACAATAATGGAAATAAGCTCATATGTGTTGCACCAATAAATGAAAGTAGGCAAGTTAAGTGAAATAGATTTTACTTATGATACAATTGTTTCAAGTAAGAGATAATGCTCCAATAGTTACCAAAATATGTAGCATAAATGGACCAAACAATGAAACATGTGCCTAAATAACCATGAAACAATTAAAACTTGCCCATAATATAAATCATTCACACATAAAAGAGATTTGCTCAAGTTTGCAAATTTTGGAACTTATGCATGTTAGATTTTTTAGACACAAGTTTTAGTGAATGAAATGTGGAGTGAATATGTTGTTAGTTTTAAGCATGCATGGAATGGAAATAAGCATAAAAGAAACTAGAAACAAAGTCAATCCACCCACAAAAGGTCCTTCCTCTTCAACTGAGGAAGGGGAATGCCATGGGAAAATTTCCCAAGCTCCCTCAAGCTGTAATATCCCCAAATTAGCAGTCAGCTAATTGGGATATTAACTTTTATTAATTTTGGCAAATCCTAATGTTGCGAGGAAATAAAATGGGTAGGGGACCCACAATTAATAATTAGGCCAAATAAAGTCTTTTCCTAAAGTCCCTAAGGGAAAATTTCGGCTCTAGTGGTGGGGTCGAGTTGGCCTTAGGTGGCAGTGTAAAAGAGGCATGAAAAGGACAATGTGGGATTGGCTAGAGGAAGGCAGCAAGTGATTGGCCAAGGAGAGGCAGTGCATGCCAAGGTGGGACCCAAGGAATACGTTGGGCCTCAATGGACAAAAGGAAGAAGGGAAGGCTCACTTGGGCATTCATTCATTCATCTTATTTCTCTTGGTCATTTTGACTAAAGCACGCTTGAGTCGGAGAGCCAAGTCTACAGTGTTGTTTAGCGCACAAGATCTTCAAGCGGAGATCTCAACCTCTACCTCGGGGAACTTGGAGTGCCCGCTCAGGAGAGGAGTTATGAATTTTGGTGAGGGAATTACACAGCAGCAGCAACAGAAAGAGTGTAGCCCCTTCAGGACTACACAGAGGTAGAGAAGACTACGCAGTGATTGCGCGGTTCAGTTCGGTGTGGGTGCTGGGAGTGTGGAAAGCAACAGAGTTTCAGCAGGATATTTGGAGGGGAGGTTAGCCACCTCCAACTAGGGATTTTGGTAGCTCTCCGGAGGAATTTTACAACAGATTCATCGAGAGGTTCGATTTACCCAGCAGCGTAGTGAGCCAAGCCCAAGAGGGCTAAATTCCGAAGTCAAGCTTTGGGCGAACCCTTTCTGGGTTTCTCGAGGTTTATTGAGGAAAAGCCAATATTAATTCGACAGAACTTTCTGGGCAGGTTTGAGGCTTCAAACAGAGATCCTAACGTAGACAACAGCGAGAGGAGCTAGAGGAAATTGGGCCGAAATTCTGGGGTCAACATCTGGCCAATACCTTCACAAGTTTTTGTGGGTTTGGTCAGTAGAGTCCAGGGTTAAAAGCCTGGAATTTTATGAGCAGAGGAAGCAGCCCAACCAGCAACCTGAAGTCAGCTAGCAACAGCATTTCTGGGCTAGGCAGCGCAGACACTGAGCCACGCAAAGGCACTCTCAGCCAGAGTTTTTGCTTGGGTTTGAGTTGTTCTTCAAGCCTACCTTGAGCAGGTCCAGGTGCAATCTTTCCAACACCTCAATTGTACTCTTTCCCAATATATTAATGAAACGGCTCAACAGTGATTTTGGTTCCAGTTTGTGTGTTTTAATGGTGTTTGCATTTTTGTTGTAGTTACTTGTCTATTTGCACTTTTATTACTGTTAATCCCCATTTGGGATATTGCAGTGGTATTAGAGCTTTGTTCTTGGCTCAGCCGTGGGGATCTTTTTCTATGAACAAGGAGGGTAGGCAGAACCTTACCCACCAAAGGCAGTAGAGGTGGAAAATATGGGGGAGTCAAGGAGCAAAGGGGAAGCGGCACTTGGTAGCATCTTTAAGGCCCTAAATGATTTAGCCAAAGGATAGAAGGGAATGTTGGAAAGACTCAAGCAACAAAATAGAAATGAGAGCATCCATCATGAATCCCTAGTTGGGGAGACTTCAGGGGTCTCACAACAGTGTGACCACACTTTATCAACCGCTTACCCGCTAGCCTTCAGTAGGCCAACCAAGACCATGTTGCCTACATTTTTACCTTCAGTCCCAAGTGAGCAAGGTAGGCGGCATGATCAGATACCCATGGGAGATGATTTCTGAGAATGGCAATCCATGGGGGAAAACTTCAGAGAAGCATTGTCCTTCTAGAGATTACTGCCAGCTCAGGCAAGATGAAAAAGGCGAGAACAGTGGGGGGTCTAGCACGCAGAGCTCAGAGTTGCAGCATACCATTGGGAGGATACCTTTCCCCAAGTATGATGGATCCACTGAGTGCACGACTCGGGATCGAGAGGGAAGATTGGATACCTTTTTCCAGCTTAACTGAATAACATAGGGGGAAGCCATCAGAATGGCTACCTCGCACTTGGAGGATGAGGGCACACAGGATCATGGGGAACAAGTGGATACACCCAGTATGATGCAAGGGTCACCCGTGTTGGAGACTTCCTTGACTGCGTCAGTTGACATCTTAGTTGACAAAGTAGAGCCTACCCCAGTAGTGCCATCTGTTGAGGTGATGACCAAGGACGTGTATGAGTTTTGGGGTGATAGCAACACGCAGCAGATGGGTGAGGTGCCAGGAGATGTATCCACCCTTGATGAGAAGCTAGGAGATACAGTGGTATTGGTCGATGGTCGCACACAACAGTGCCATCAACTACAGGTCGACCTTCTAGCTTTGAAGGAGAAGGCCACATCAATACGAGAGGCTATTCTGCTGCAAAACGAGGAGCTGGAGGGCATGAGAGTGGTTTGTCCCGAGTCAGCGACCAAGTTGGCCCACATTGGGGAACGGTTGGATTCCCTAATGGTATGGCTAGAGGGCACATTGGAGTGTCAGAGCAGCCCCCTTTAGGCATACATAGACCGGGCTAGCAACACTGTTGGGTCACCTCTTCCCATTAGAGAGAGAGAGATGGAGCCACCTAGTCAGATCTCATATGCTGACCTGGATAGCGGGATGAGACAACCAGAGTTGCACAAGGTGAAGCATCTACATGATGGGGTTGGATGGAAAGAGATTTTGAGTTGGTAACCGGTGGAGTGGACTATGGATATGGTGGCAGACCCAAGTGTAGTTCAGCAGGAGTTACGAGGTGCTGGGAATACAGGCACCCCAGACTGGAATTGGGATCTGGGTGGGACTACCTATCGTTTCCCAGGCAGCCGGTTGACTATGTTTTGGAGGGTATAGTTGGTCGAGCAGTTGAATGTGCACATTCAGTAGGGGAGTCTCAGTCAGCTCCAGTGGCCAATCAGTTTATGGATAGACCCCTTGGGTTGTCTTCGTACGACATTTGTATGCAAGGTCACAGGGTGATCAACATACTCTAGCAGGAGCTTGTCGGAGGAGGCGGCATTGGCTGGGCACCAAACGGTGCCTTGTATGGAGCCAGGGATTCTTCACTTTTGTGTGTGGCACAGAGGTCGCAGAGCAGCAAAGCAGTGGTGGCATCACTACTGACACATAGAGAGAATCACTTCTCGGACCCCTCAGGAGGGTTTGGAGTGACAATCCATTCATCGGCGAGTATGGTGATGCGACAGTGGAGGTGATGATACCGATTGGGGGTGGTTCGACTTGTAGAGACACAACTCTAGGCCCTCACATCCAAGGATGCGTGGTAACATCTAGCATTGAGCAGTGGACTACCGGTGGACATAGAGGTGCATGGTGGTGTACCGTAGTGTGTTGGATTGCATTGAGGAGTAGGAGTGTCTTACATCGCCTTGTGTACACGCTAGGAGTGACTGGTGCCTTGACACAAACAAGGCACAGGACGGTACAGGGTGGTACAGCAGTAGCAGGGGGTATCCAGCGGTGTACAGGGGTGTGTCGCAGTGTACGGTGGTATGCCGAGGAGTACCTGGATGATCGGTGGTATGCGAAGGTATATGGTGCTGCATAACAGGGTTTTAGAGCATTGCCTCCAGGGAGACTCATGGACGAAGACACCGGGCATACCTTTGGGGGTAGTTCACCCAGGATCGATAGGGAGAGAGATGAGAAATGCTTGACGATATCCGTGGGGACTCACACGTTTGATCCTCTTCTACATCACTTACGGGCAAAGTCGATTTTGTTGTTGTCTTTTGGTACTTTGGGCATAAGCAGCAGGGTACGCGAAGCTCACCCAAGATATTTGGATGACACTCAGCACACTTGGGGAGATACTTATCGGCAGTGGCATTGGGTCGGTGCGTTAGTTGACAGACACAGGTTGGGGGATGAGATGATCATCTGCAGGGGTGGCATATCAGTCCTCACTAAGCCTATGCCTAGGGAGCGGGTCACGAGGGAGACATGTGTCACTCTTTCCTCTGTACATGTCGAGACCGTGCATGAGCAAAGGATATTGGGTACAGCCGAGGTAGCCTCCCAGTATGTGTTTGGGCTCGAAACATTGTATCGACACATGATCGAGTGGAGATGGTTGGTAGGAACAGGAGGGATCCACATACCTTGAGTCAATTGCGAGTATTAGATATCCATCTATTGGCTGCATTCAGGGGGTAGCTATTTGCCACATGTGGCTTCCAGCAGTCATTAGTGCTACACAGTGGCAGTAACAGGGCAGGATTGCATGCATCAGGTTAGCCCATGATAGATGGACCCTCTATATTGGTCACATGCAGGGACTAGAGATGAGGCACAGAGGAATACCTGCAGTTGCCAGAGCTATGGTGCAGCAGGTCCGACTATGGGATGCAGAGACTCAATTGATTGATAGACCATGTTGTCTCGTGATGGTCAGAGTCAGGGCCGAAAGTGATCTAGTTCACTATTGGGTTGGGACATGGGGGTACACAAACGCCTGCAACAAATGACAAGGTAGACTTTCTCTGTTGCTGCAGAGACTCAGAGTTTTCATTCAGAGGGGTAGATATTTGCATCATGGCGATGCTTGTGCCGGATGAGCTTGTCTCTCACAGATCTCCTACCATTAGGCCTTAGGAGAGGAGGATACAGTTTACGCACGATGGGGAGTATCTCATGATTAGAGTAGCGCAACATCAACATGGTGTTACCTCTCTGAGATTAGCAGGGGACCCGAGCATTAGCTCTACACAACTAGATAACTTTTAGGGGTGAGTTGTATATTACATGGCAGGATCATGTAGATCTTTCATTGGGCTTTAGCGAGTCACTGATGGAGTGGGGGACTTCATTAGCATGGCAAGATGGTGAGTGGAGCAGATGGAGCTTCATGTTGGACAGGATGGCTTAGGAACCTGGCATTGAGGGATCCCTTCATATCAGGGCGATGCAGAGGACAGGGATGATTCAGTGGCGCATCTGGGACCCAAAGACATTTTTGCAATGACAGTCGGGAGCGTCAGCTAGAGAGGAGGGTTGTTCAGGCATTGCTTGAGGACAAGCAATTTTTGGCGGGGAGGACTATAATATCCCCAAATTAGCAGTCAGCTAATTGGGATATTATCTTTTATTAATTTTGGAAAATCCTAATGTTGGGCGGAAATAAAATGGGTAGGGGACCCACAATTAATAATTAGGCCAAATAAAGTCTTCTCCTAAAGTCCCTAAGGGAAAATTGCGGCTCTAGTGGTGGGGTCGAGTTGGCCTTAGGTGGCAGCGTAGAAGAGGCACAAAAAGGACAACATGGGATTGGCTAGAGGAAGGCAGCACGTGATTGGCCAAGGAGAGGTAGCGTGGGCCAAGGTGGGACCCAAGGAATACATTGGGCCTCAATGGAAAAAAGGAAGAAGAGAAGGCTCACTTGGGCATTCATTCATTCATCTTATTTCTCTTGGTCATTTTGACTGAAGCATGTTTGAGCCGGAGAGTCAAGTTTGCAGTGTTGTTTAGCCCACGAGATCTTCAGGCGGAGATCTCAACCTTTACCTCGGGGGACTTCGAGTGCCCGCTCAGGACAGGATTTTTGCATTTTGGTGAGGGAATTACACAGCAGCAGCAACAAGAAGAGCATAGCCCCTTCAATATTGTGCAGAGGTGAAGATTGCGCAGTGATTGCGCAGTTCAGTTCGGTGTGGGTGTCGGGAGTGTGGAGAGCAGCGGAGTTTCAGCAGGAGATTTGGAGGGGAGGTTAGCCACCTCCTACCAGGGATTTTGGTAGCTCTTCGGAGGCATTTTCCAACAGATTCATCCAGAGGTTCGATTTACCTAGTAGCGCAATGAGCCAAGCCCAAGAGGGCTAAATTCCGAAGTCAAGTTTTGGGCAAACCCTTTATGGTTTTTTCAGGGTTTATTGAGGAGAGGCCAAGATTAATTCGGCATAATTTTTTGGGCAAGTTTCAGGCTTCAAACAAAGATCCTAATGCAGTCATCAGCTAGAGGAGCTAGAGGAAATTGGGCCGAAATTCTGGGGTGAACATTTAGCCACTTCCTTCACAGGTTTTTGTGGGTTTGGTGAGTAGAGCCCGGGGTTAAAAGCCCGGAATTTTCTGAGCAGAGGAAGCAACCCAACCAGCAGCCCGAAGTCAGCGAGCAACAGCATTTCTGGGCTAGGCAGTGCAGAGACTAAGCCACGCAGAGGCACTTTCAGCCAGAGTTTTTGCTTGGGTTTGAGTTGTTCTTCAAGCCTGCCTTGAAGCAGGCCCAGGTGCAAACTTTCCAGCACCTCTATTGTACTCTTTCCCAATATATTAATGAAATGGCTCAGCCGTGATTTTGGCTCCAGTTTGTGTGTTTTAATGGTGCTTGCATTTTTGTTGTAGTTACTTTTCTATTTGCACTTTTATTACTGTTAACCCCCATTTGGGATATTATGTTGAGATTTTGTGTATTTGGGGTAGCATCAGTTGTGCTCTAGGTCCCAAATTTTGAGGAAGGACTAGAGTTCACCTAATCTACAAGACCCAGAAATGGATTTGGGAAATTTCATCTGGTTTAGGAGATATTAAATTAATTAATTATTTTAATGTATTTCCTAAGTTAAGACTTAGGAAACTAAGGAAAATAAAATAATTAAAGTGAATTTAATAAAACATGTGATGAAATTGTCTTAAGTCACACGAATCAAGCTTTCTTTTAATCTTAGCCATTGATTAAAGATTTAATCTTGGTCGTTGATTTGTCAACGAGAAAGGTATAAAGGAAAGGCTTGGGGTCATTTGTAAGACACACAGAGGCAGAGCATTGAAGCTAAGCTGAGATTCTAGGGCAAGGTTGCTAAGAATTATCAAGTGTTTCAGTTACAGAGAGGGGAATTTAGACCAAGGGGATGAGCTGATCCTGGGGTCTAGAATACACAAGAAGCAGAGAAGAGATGAGGAAAGACAGCGCAAAGGAAGGCAGTAGCAGCAGCAGCAAGGACAGCATGATTTATCAGGAAGCCCTTCAGGGGTTACGCAGAGACTCTTAGGGGCAGCGTAGTGACTGCATCACCCAGTCTGGGGTAACGCAGTCCCTTCCAGTGACAGCGTTGAGCATTTGGAGGCCTTCAGCGGCTGACGCAGTGTCTTTCAGGGGTAGATCTGGGGTTTCTAGGCCTAGATCTGGTTGAGTTCTGTAAATCCCGTTTGAGGGTGTGGGTCAATCAGTATTGTTGGTCTTAGATCAGCCAGGTGCTATAGATCTAGAGTTTTCTCTGTATGGTTTTCCAAATCTAGAACCTAGAGTTGTGTATTCAGAAATATTCTTAATAATAGAGCCCTCCAGCAGCCAGAGACCAGTTTTCCCACATTGGGTTTTTTCTAGGGACAGTTTGTCCAGAAATACTGTGTCACTTTGTCTATGTGTGCATGTGCTTATTCTAGATCTAAATTGATAGAGATCTGTTGTGTGTTTTGCTTTGATATTAACTTGAATTTATTCAGTTGATAACTTGTATAAGTAGAAGCTTAACCGAATTAACAGAAATAATTTCTGCATAAGAATTAATATTCAGAAATTTCTACATATTGCACAAGCAAAGAACTTTCTTTTATTAGTGATTACAATGATTAGAAAAGATGCCTCTAAGAAGGCTACGCAAGAAATGAAAAGAGATCTTTACAAAAATAAGAGCTTGGAAAAGCTAGAATTCCCCTTTGAGTAAGACAACGAAATTAAATGGAAAAAACACTCTAAATCAGAAAGTTTCCAAGCCTCTAAGGCCCATGGCCTAGATAACTTGTTGCTGCTCCTCTAAAGCTCACGACCTCCTTACAAAATCAGTCCTTGAGTTCGTGGAAGGTCCTGCATGCAATATTATTAGTAGTTTTCTGACACCTCCTCTTCAAACTCTTCGTTGTCCAAAGCTCAAACCTATGGGCTTCCAAAACAAAATCAATTATTAGCGTAAAAGAAAGCAAAATAAAACAAGATTATATTACAAACTAATGTACAAAACGCTAGCTCAAGTAACGGGAGTGAACCCCCATACTTGCCCAACTTAGAAATTGCCCTTGAAATAGCTTGTATAAATTTGGAAGCTCTAAAAAGAAGTATTTTAAATTTTAAATGAAGTAAATGATCAAATAGCTAGAGAACGAGAAAACTCCCTCTTGGTCTTCCTTTGATGAAAGACTTGGAGTTGAAAATAGCGAGTCTTGGATCGCTTTGAATCTAGGAGTGAGTTGGTCTATGTGAGACTTCTCCCACGTCCAGATGGATTTCTTGCCCACAATACAAATAGATCTTCCCTACACACTTGAACAAATATTACTCTGCAAAAGGATTAGAGCATCATAATGAATAAGATAAATCAAACATTCCTCCGAAAATGACTAGGCAAGCTTATTTCTAGAATAGTACTCTAAATCAATGATATGTGCAAGATAGCTTGCGCCAAGGTTACTTGGGAGCGGGAGCGGGAGCGCCATTTTCAAAAGCTCTCAATCCGGGAGCATTTTGGGGAGCGTTTTTTTTATAATATATATATTTTTATATTTTGATGCATACATGTCAACAAAAGCATGTAGAATGATAAATTAGACATAAAAAATATAAAAACATAGATTGAACCATATAACATCAATCATCTAGAAGTTATAATCTTCATCAACCACGTCCACAAGTTAGAAACATACAACATATTGACTCTTGAGTCTCATGATTCATCAATCTTAAAGTTTCAAGCTTTCAAAATTCAATATATAACATTTATCATCATTGATTTATTGATCACCATAGTTGTACTTGTAAGCTAAGTGTAACCATTACAACAAAGAATATTTAACATGAAATGAAATGTTATAAAATGAAACGAAATGAAGCAACTTTCAACTTTCATGAAGCATCATATTCATAATTCATAATGACTTATAAACTTATAACTGCCAACTTCAAAGTTTCAAACTTCAAACTTAAATTGTCATATATTGTTTACAAAAAATATCATAATAAATATGAAAGAGTCAAGTTTCAACAGTTATAAAAAGTTAAAAACTACTAGAAAATAGAAAAGACTAGTAAATTGTAAATCTATTTTATCTATTGCTTGTCCTTTTGCCACGAGAAATGTCTAATTTTTGAGCAGCTTGTGGTAATGGTGGTCTTCCAGCAGTCTCCTCCTGCATAGTACCACGACCATAACTAGAAGGCACATGCCCTCCACATGAAAATGTAGGTGGAGGCTGCGTTAGAAAAGGAACAATAGTTGGAGCTCGAACACTGGCACTGGCATTACTACCAGATGGTGGGTGTGGCGATGGCATGGCTGCTATTGCTTCATCCTCATCTCTCAAAAGTTTTGCTTCCAATTCTTCTAGATATATAGTGTCATCCTCCAAATTATCGTCCTCTGGGTTGCTATCCCAAACTTTATATGATAGATCCTCATAAGCCCAATCACAATAATGACCAACAACCTCAAGTTGTAGTGCACATAAACCAAGCTTTCTGCTCAGTTTTTGTTGAGTCTATTTCTTCTCACATTATGAATGAAGTTGTAGGTGCTCCAACACCTCTCTGCAAAAAAAGTATTTACAACCTATGAGAGAACTTTTTTTGCCAATTTTGGCAAAAGTCCCATGCCACCATATGCTTTCCACCATGTGAGAGCATCAAATCTGTCTCTATCTTCCATTGCATGCAAAGAACCAAACAAACCAGTGCAACTGAAGTATTTGCCTAATTCAAGGCGCAAATTAGCACACTCCTCCCTGTCAGGGACCAATTTGTCTAATGCTTTCATATATCCCTCCTGTACCTCTGGATCTGTATGAGGTTTGATCCTAACCCCACCCATAGATGCAGGTTCGCCCAACCAAGATGGAGAGTAGTATTTTGGCATAAGGATATACACCAAAGCATGTAGTGGAACATTAATGTTATTCCACCATGCACACACACAGTTGTGAATCATTGAATACAAGTTGGGATCATTTTCCTTAACAACATCTTTTATTTGCCCCAACATGCTATCCATCTGCTCATACACCTCCCCCAATCACTAGTTTATCTGTATCTGCAAAGCGAATCATGCTATAAATGGGCATGGTGAAATTCAAAATTTCCTTGACACGTGCCCAAAACAAAGGATCAAGAGCGGTCTCCTCCACCTATTCAAAACCTTGCCTGTCAACTGATGTTGTCGCCCTGTCCTTTAATACCTACCAATGTGGACTTGATCCCATGGTTGCCAATGACTCTCTTACCTTCAAAAGGCGCCTGAAGTTGAGGTAATAGCTAGCAATCTTCAACAACTCCAATCTTGAGTGATTGTGGAAAATCCCATGGGTATTGCTATGATTTGTAATAAATCTTATCATTTTTTTGCCTCTCTTGTACAAATCACAAAGCCATCTATATTGAGGTTGTTTGTTTTTAATTATATCATGCATCAAAAGGTTCATTGTGTAAACCAAACACCCAAACCAAAATATGTTGGGTTATTTATCCTCAATAATTGCTCCCGCTGCCTTACAATTAGCAGCATTATCAGTGATGACATGGACGACATTGTATGGCCCAATACATTCAATTGTGTCAAATAATGGTTTTGCAATGTTCCCCTGGATGCGGGTGCTTTATGAAGATCATACGGCAATGGACTTGTGGGTCGGCGCGTGGCAGGGCCACATGGCCACCCACAAGCCACACCAACAAACATTTAGGAGCTCTGGCCATCACCCCGAGCTGCATTTACTCCATTGCAAACGTCGAGGTTGCTCCCTCCGCCTCAAAATGACGTTCCTTGCTCATTCGCCTGGTTATGTTCTTCGGCCTCCTAGTTTTTCTCTTCGGCCCTCTGGTGCTATGCCTCTCCAGTCTCCTCCTCTGCGAAGCTGCTATCCCCCTGAAGTCGCGGAGCCGAGCTCCCGCACGCCGACAGGGAGACGCTGTAGCCTTCAGTGCTGCATAGAATTCCTCCTGGGCCACCATTACTTGCAGAGCGTCCTCTGCCATCTGCACCTCTCTGTTGTCTCTGGCCTCGCCACCACCTCTGAGCTTCAGTCGCACAACCCAGAGCGCCATCCACCCCTACTGTCCCACTATGCCTCGACTCAGGCATCGCATGCGATGCAGGCATGGCAGCTGCAGAGGCTGCGCTGCCCGTCCGTCGCCCTCTTCTCGATCCAGCGCTTCGTCTTCTTCTTTGGAACATTCTTGGGGCAGGTATCCCGATACCTGCAGCAGACGCGGCCGCTTGGTTGGTCTGCCTCGCCCCTCGGCTTGACCCTCTGCCTCAAAGCTCTCTCCTCAGCGTCCACCTCGCTTGGTCCCCTCTATCACCTCGCAGACCCCCAGTTCTGCCCAATTCCATTTTCATTGCTCCTTAGACTGCCCCCATGTTGTAGCCACCATCTCGGTTTCCTTCCGGGAGGAGCCCGCTGAGGTTCCCTGCCACGGTCCGCCCATTCTGCAGAAGCGCCCTCGCAGTGACCTCGGCTCCTTTGCGGATGAAGAGAAGCATCATGTCTCTGGCAAGCACAATTCGCGCTCGGACAGTAGCAGCAACTCGGGAAATAGCAAGGACGGCAAGGAGCAGAGCAAGCAAGCCATGGGCAAAGGTGGTGAAGCCACAGCGCCTCGACATGCAGCATTTGTCACCCAAAACGCCAACGCCGACGAATATAGATGTCTCATCATAGAAGAGCCACCTTCTACGCCCCATGACACCTAGGCTATCAAGTTTTCTCCGGCTTATGGATCTCAGCATCATAATTTTGTTAAATGCTACTATCTATGTTTGGCACAGTAAATTTTGTCTGTATAACGCTGGATTCCTCACGCGAGGTAGCGAATCAAATTCTCTTTGCGCTGGTTTCCCCTACGTGGGCAGCTCATTTTTTGTTGTTTTGTTGCAAACTATGTCGTTGATATAGGCTTGAACCGCAAAGGCCAGAGCCTCCATGTATATTATGTTTCACTAATAGAATTTAATCTTACTTAGAAAAAAAAATGGTTTTGCAATGTTGATGTCGGTCTTGAACTTATCTGAATAATCATATGATGAAAGGAATATTGCACCACTAACAGACACAACAAGAACACTTATCAATGGCTTGCCTTTTACATTTGTCCATCCATCAGATACAATGGGCACCCCATGCTCATTCCAAGAAATTGTCATTCTACTCAGAGAATGAATTATTTTTGCTTTTTCATGATCAAGTCCCACGGTTCTAGCCTTGTCATACCCAGGGCTCTTGTATCCTTTGGGGGCATCATTAATGGCAGAGACCATTTCATGCCAATAAGGTAAGCGAAGAACATTAATGGTACCCCACATGCATAGAGAAACCAGAAATTTTTTTAATCCACATCACTCCTAGTCCCTTCGTCAAGGAAATCTGATATGGTTCTACGCCTTAAAGAGATGTTTGGTCCTGTGCCAGGTGTGCCTCCATATCCACTGCCATGGGTGGAAGTTGATGGACTTCTTTGTGCATGATGTGATGGTGCATAAGATTCAATGAAACCCTTAGATCTTTTAGATTTGTATTAGGCTCCCTCCTCTTCCCTTATGCATTTGGCTCTATCTGTTGCTGACACACACAGGTTTTGATTCCTATATTTTTATCTCCATCCCATGGCCTTTTCCCACAAAGGTGCCTTCTGACGCGAGTGTATGAACCTGTGATTTGTGTATTGCAATGGGGGCAAAAACTTTAGTGGTTCCACCCCCTTTCCCTGCTTCAGGCCTAGTAACATATTTCCACAATGGTGTTTGGTCAATTTTAGTTGGTGTCATTGTGGTCTCATTATCTCCACTCTCCCCTTCCTCCTCACCATGGTACCCCTCTTTAGGATTTTCATCAAATCCACTATAACCCACTTCTTCATCCTCCTCTTCTGGAATAGGCCTCTTTCTTCTACTCTCCAACACCATAATAACAAAAAACGAAACCAACAAGAAGAAAATGCCAAGCCATATAGCCATGATGTTTCAAACTTTCAAGTTTTTAACCTGCAAAAAAATGGAGGAATGCCAAATGCGAATAGGAAAAAATGCAACATAGAAAAAAAAATTCAATTTTTCATTTTTCAACAAATTAAAATGCAACATAGAAAAAAAATCAATTTTTCATGTTTGAACAAATTAAAAAATGCGCATAGAAAAAAAAATCTAGATTAGACTCTCCTACCTCTTTGTCCTTCGATCCCAAGCTCTACCTCCAAGCTCCTTGCTCTCTCCAACCTCTCCTCTCTCTTGCTCTCTCCTCTCCTCTCTTGCTCACTCTTGCTCTCTCTTGAAATAAGAATGACAATAATAGGGGAGGGAGGGCTTTTTATTTCTTCCTCCCCCCCTCTTTCCCTCCAAAAATCCCGCCCTCCTCCTCCTCCTCCTCCACGCGCGGCCGAGTGTCGGCGGAAAATGCCAGAACGGGAGTGTTTTATTGGTTCAGGGAGTGCTCAGGAGCAAACACTCCCCGAACGCTCCCTCCTTAAAAAAAACACTCCCGGAGCGTTTTTTAAAAGGAGGGAGCGTTTTCTCCCAAGCGCTCCCTCAAACACTCCCGTTTTGGCAGGGAGCATTTTTGTTGAGCAGGGACTGCACTCCTGAAAATTCTCCCTGAGGGGAGCGTTTTGGGAGCGCGTCCTCGATGCGTTCCCGAAACGCTCCCGCTCGGAGCGCGAATTGAGAGCAGGTTCAAGAGAGGGGGGGGGCGCTCCCCCGCAACCCTGGCTTGCACACATCAATCCAATCTAGATGGAAAATATAAACTAATATTGATCAAACATGTAAATGAATTCAAACACAACATAAAGTTTATGGAAAGAAATCACCTCATAATGCCAAGAGAACAGCAGTCAAATAGCCCCAAAGTCTTGATTATATTAACAAATATGCAAGTACAAAATGGCAGAGTTTCCTCAAGCCCAATAGCTCATAACATGATCAATACAATAGCCCATGGCTTTGTTATATAGAGAGTTGGGAGCAATTCCTAATGACGAATGCATGTGAGAACTGAACTTGGAGCAAATCCCAAGGAAATATAAGCCAAGTTCAATGTCGAGAAGAGTGAGACACCCACAGCATAATCGAATTTCTTTTGTGCACACCAAGGGAAATTGAATTCCCCATATGATCTAGTGAGCTCATCCATAAGCCAAACGAAGTCCTGTGCTACATCAAGTCCACCACTGCAAACTTGAGCAAACTAAAATCTTACCTATAGATGATCCCAGTGAACTTCTGCATAGCCCTCTGAGAACTATGTTTTTCCTTCGAGTAACTGCACAGTCTAAGCTCAAGGAATAGCATAAATCCTCTGAGTGAAGTGTTGAGTGTTGTTGCACTCCAGATAGCTCGTGAGAAGAGGTCCCCACTTGGTCTTCAGTCAACTGATCCTATAGAATATTCCTTTTATGCTCAACTGCCTTTAATAAATTCGATTTTCCTTGTGTGTAACTGCCCCTTATCTCTGGGAAATTCAATTTTGATAAAATAAATGATGAATTAATGATGTTGTGTGCTCAGTCATCCTCCATATGTCCATTGACTCAACTCTTTGACTTAGAATAATTTCCAAGTCATTTCCACGTCATTTTGTCACATGGAATAATTTATTTCTCCTTATTTTACTTAATTCTAGCCTAATTAAATGCCACAATTTCCACTAAATTTAGGAAATGTAGGTTTTGAGGGTCCAAAAGTCATTACCAACCCCTCAAAGTGTGTCATAGTAGAAAGTTGAGGGTGAGAGGTGTAATTTTAATTACTCATACCCCATACAACTTCTCTAGACAACACTTATTGCAATCCAATTACAATTTTTATTTGCAATTTTCGACTTGTGGGAAATCTAAAAAATTAAAAAATCACTACCTAGACCTAACCAAATTCCACGAAATTTTTTGTGTGATCTAGTATGGTAATATACATTGACTCTAAACATTAGGACTCATCCAGAGCCTCATCATCAAGCCGTACTCCAACTTTGGGGTAAAATTGGAGGAAAAAACTCAATTAATTATTAAGTCTTGGTAGGGAGATGATAATTAACCGAGTACAAAAAACCTCCCAGGGTAATACTCACTTGTTGGCAAGATCCCAAGCTACCCAGGCCTATTACAGACTTAATACTAACTCAGATTCATCATTACTAGCAACACTTATTACAATTCCCTGTAGGGCGTGGAATCTGGGTACAAGAGAAAGATGATGAGAAATAGAAATAGAGTTCAAAAACTTTGTTGAACTAATGATATCTTATGATATTTGATGGTACAAATGTCTTCTAGTTTATCCTCGAGCATGGAGTCTTCTCATTATCATCAAGTGCCACTCCAGTGGTCAACAGGGAGGATACCTTTTCACACGTATGATGGATCCACCGAATGCACGGCTCAGGATCAGATGGAAACGTTGGATACCTTCTTCCAGCTTAACCAAATAACAGAGGGGGAAGCCATCGAAATGGCTACCTCGCACTTGGAGGATGAAGGCACACAGGATTGTGGGGAGCTCGTAGATACACCTAGTGTGACGCAGGAGTCACCCTTGTCGGAGACTCTTGACCGCTTTGATTGACATCATAGAGGAGAGAGTGGAACATACACCCATAGGGCCATCCATTGATGAGGTGCCAAGGGAGACAGTGGTGTTAGATGATGGTCGCCCACAACAGTTTCATTAGTTCCAAGCAGACCTTCTAGCATTGAAGGAGAAGGCCACAACAGTATGAAAGGCTATTCTGCAATAGAACAAGGGGTTAGAGGTCATGAGAGCAGTTTCTGTTGAGTCAGCAGCCAAGCTGACTCACGTTGGGGAGCGATTGGATTCCCTAATGGTCCAACTACAGTGCACATTAGGGCATCATAGCAGCCCTCCTCAGACGTACATAGATGGGGCTAGTAGCACTAGTAGGTTGCCTCTGCACATTGGAGAGGGAGAGGCAGAGTCACCCCGACTGATTTTGGGTATTGACAAGGATGGTGAGATGAGGCGACATGAGTTGTGCAGGGTGCAGTACTCGCAGGATGGAGGGCTTGTTTTGTGTGCGGGGACTCTTTCATTTGATTCCTCTCTCGGGGTTGGATGGCGAGAGATTTTGAGTTGATACGTGGGATGGACTCATGGAGATGATAGTAGTTTGGAGTAAAGCACAGTGGGGTCTTTTAGACGCTGAGGGCACTGAAGGTCTAGGTTGGCATTGGGATTCAGGTGGGGCATCCTATCTGATATTAGACATGCAAGATGGCTATGGCATTGAAAAGGTAAACGATCTAGCGACTGAGCACATGCATTCCTTAAGGAAGTTCCAATCGGAACTAGTGCCCAGGCAGTTTGTGAGCAGACTCCATGGGCTATATTAGCACGTTGTTTGTGCATGGGGTCCCAAGATGATTAGCATTCCATCGCAGGAGCTGGTGGGAGGCGGTGGTATTGGCAGGCCACCATACAGGGCATTACACAGAGGCGGTGCACTCTCATCAGTATATGGAACACTTAAGTTATGGAGGATAGGCGCAGTGGTGTCATTTTCGTTGGCATGTGAGAAGTCAGGCTGCTTCGGTCCTTCAGAGCAGATGGGGAGATGTAGCCCACATCATCGAGGGTTGACTAGGAGAGCGGTGGATATTTTGGCCCATGCAGGATACTATACGTTACAGGGTGGTACGGCAGTGGGCATTGATATACAGGACTACACAGAGTTATATCATAGGGTCCAATGTTATGTATAGGGATGCAGACTGATGCATACAAACCCAATGCTAGGGCATAACATCCAAGGATGTGCAAGGCTATGCAGCGAGGAGCATGGAGATGCATGGGGGTGTGTTGTAGTAGGTCGGGCTGCGCTGTGGAGTAGGAGTGCCTCACATCGCATTAGGTACATGTGGGGAGTGACAGGTGCAATGACACGGGAGGGATACATGACGATACAAGATGGTATAGTCGTAGCCAGGGGTATCCAGTGGTGTACAGGGACATGTTGCAGCATACAGTGGCATGTCAAGGAGTGTGGAGACACTTGGTGGTATGCAGTGACACATGATGCGTCGCAACGAGCTCTTGGAGCGTTGCCTCCAAGGGGACTTATGGACAGGGGCATTAGGTGTACCATGGGATGCATATCACCTAGGATCGATGAGGATTTTGTTAAGCATCTGGAGACACCACGTCTAGCGGAGACAAGACTACGAGGGTGTTATCAACAGATCCAAGGCAGAGAGAGTGTCATCCGGAGAATTACTCTTGAGCATTAAGGTAGACTCTTGATCATACCCTTTGGGACATACCCACCCATCATCTTCCATTGTTGCTTACAGTCGCGGAGTGTTTGGTTGGTGCCTCTTGACACTCTCCATTCAGGCAGCAGGGCATGGGAGGCTCACCCTAGGCAGTTGGATGAGATACTATGTGTCATGAGCTAGGAGGAGACTCTCTAGTTGAGACACTTGTTAGGTGCACGAGTTAACGGGTACAGGCCTAGGGATGGTGTGGTTGATTGCCCAGGTAGCATATGTTCCACCCCTGGGCTCACATTTGAGAGACAGCTGATGGTAGACTTCGTCTATAGGAGGGTACCCAGACTCTGAGCAGTGTTCACGTGTATCATCAGGAGTTGGGATAGCGGATTTCACTACATGGTCTGGCAAGAGCAGGGCAGCTACGCATGCGTGGGACAGACTCCTAATACTTGGGGTCCACCTAGGGGATACATACAGGGGTCAGAGATGAGGGCTAGATGGGTTCTAGCAGGTAGCAGCGCTACGCAGCGGCATCCCGTGAGGAGTGGGAGTTGTGAGCTCCTAATATGGTTGGGGGATCCAAGGAACTATTGGGAAGGTGGATCACTCCACTTTGTGATGCGCAGGGACATGGCAAAGGGTGATCCAGTCCACCTTGGGCTCGACAGGTTGGGGAGCACTGAGACCTCCACTGCATGGCGAGGCAAACTTATCATGTCGTTGCTCAGGGTCATGATTGGCAGTGGAGGGGTAGATACCAGCATCATGGAGATGCTCGGGCAGGATGAGCTTGGCCTTCAAAAATTTTTGCCACAAGGCCCAGGAGAGAGGGACACAGTCTGTGCACGATGGGGAGTATCTCATAGTCAGAGTGGCACAGCATCAGCATGGTGTCACCTCTCCGAGATTAGCAGAGGACCCGAGCATTACAGCTCTACACAAGTCGATAACCTTTAGGGATGAGTTGTATACTACATGGGGAGATCATGTAGATCTTCCATTGGGCTTTAGCGAGTCACTGATGGAGTGGGGAACTTCATTAGCATGGCAGGATGGTGAGTGGAGCAGGGGGAGCTTCATGTTGGACAGGATGGCTTGGGATCCGAGTATTGAGGGATCCCTTCATATTAGGGAGATGCAGAGGCCAGGGATGATTTATTGGTGCATCTGGGACCCTGGCACATTTTTCCAGTGACAGTAGGGAGTGTCAGCTAGAGAGGATGCTTGTTCAAGCATTGCTTGAGGACAAGCAATTTTTGGCGGGTAGGACTGTAATATCCCCAATTTGCAATTATGCTAATTAGAATATTAATTTTTGATCAATTTTGATGTTTCTAATGTCAAGCAGAAATAAGGTGGGTCGAGACCCACAATTAAAAATTAAGGGAAAATCTACAGCCTACTCCTATAGTTCACAAGGAAATATTGTGGCCTTAGTGGGGTCCATGTGGCCAGCATTCGATTTGGAGGCAGCTCCCTAGGTGGCAGCATGGGAGAGGCTCTATGGGGGCAGTGCAGTGAGTGGCAGCATGGGAGAGGCTCTATGGGGCCAATTTCCGAGGTCAAAACTAGGACGAACCCTTTCTAGGTTTTTCTGGGTTTATTGAGGAGATGCCAAGATTAATTTGGCAGAATTTTCTGGGCAAGTTTGAGGTGTCAAACAAAGATCCTAACTCAGCCAGCAGCTAGAGAAGCTAAGGGAAAATTGGGCTAAAATTCTAAAGTCGATATTAGGCCAATTCCTTCGCGGGTTATTGTGGGTTTCTTGAGCAGAGTCCATGGTTAAAATCTGGAATTTTGTGAGCAGTGTAACAGGCCCTAGAAGCATTTCATTGGGACCAGCAGTAGCATTTTCTGGGCTAGGCAGCGCAGTCACGGAGCCATGCAGAGCGACTTCCAGCAGGAGTTTTGTTTAGGTTTGAGTTGTCCTTCAGCCTACCTTGAGCAGGCCCAGGTGAAATCTTTTCAGCAACTCAATTGTACTCTTTCCCGGCATATTAATAAAATGGCTCAGCAATGATTTTGGCTCCAAATTCTGTGTTTTAATGGTGTTTTCCTTGTTGCCGTAATTTTAGTCTATTTTGCTTGTATTACTATCATTTTCCCATTTGGGGATATTACACATTACATGGAGATGGTGACCTCTCATTGGTATATTGGACACCAGAGCTATTGAGGATAGGCACAGTAGTGTCATTCTCGTTGGCATGTGAGGAGTCAAGTCGCTCAGGTCTTTCAGGGCATATTGGGAGATGTAGGCCACATCGTGGAGAGTTTACTAGCAGAGTGGTGGATAATTTGGCACATGCAGGATATCGTATGTTACAGAGTGGTACGACAGTGAGCAATGGTACACAAGACTGAACAAATTTATCTCGTAGGGTCCAGTGTTATGTAGAGGGATGCAGACTAATGCGTACAAAGCCAATTTTAGGCCATAGTATCCAGTGGTGTGCAAGGCGATGTAGCGAGGAGCAGTGGCCTACAGAGGAGCATGCGTATGCATGGTGGTGTGTCGTAGCATGTCGGTTTACATTGTGGAGTAGGGGGAGTTGCTCGCATTGCATTGAGTACTCACAGGGAGTGTTGGGTACGGTGACATAGGCAGGACACAAGGTGATATAAGATGGGACAACAGTAGCAAGGGGTATCCAGCAGTGTACAGGGGTAGGCCACAGTGTACAGTGGCATGTCGAGTAGTACAAGGATGCTCAGTGGGTATGGAGTGGCGTATGATGCTGCGCAGCGGGGTCTTGGAGTGTTTCCTCCAAGGAGACTCCTAAACGGAGACATTGGGCATACCTTTGGGTGTAGTTCACCCAAGAGCAACAGGGACACAAATGAGCGATACTTGATGGTATCCATGGGGACTTCACACGCCTAACCCTCTTCTACATCACTTACAGGCACCGTCAATTTGGTTGTCGTCCTTTGGGACTCTGGGCATGAGCAGCGGGGGACGAGGAGCTCACCCGAGATATTTGGATGACACATCGCACTAGGAGAGAGACTTCTCAGTGGTGGCATTGGGTCGGTGCGCGATTTGATAGCCATCGGTTGGGGGAGGAGGTGATCATCTGCAGGGGTGACATTACTCATCACTGAGCCTATGCTTGGGGAGCTAGTCACGAGGGAGACATGTCACTCTTTCCACAGGGAATTTCAGGACCATGCATGGGCATAGGATACCATGTATGGCTGAGGTAGTTTTCCAGTATGTGTCCAGGCTCCAGACATTGTATTGGCACATTATCGAGAGGGTGGATGGCAGCCCCAGTGGTGATGGTTAGTAGGAGCAGGAGGTACCCGCAGACACCAAGTCTGTTGTGAGTATCGGATGCCCATCTATTGGTTGCAATCAGGGGGTAGCTATTTGGCACATGTGGCTTCCAGCGGTCATCAGTACTACACAGTGGCAGGCACAGGGTAGTTTAGCATGCATCATATTAGTTCATGATATATGGATCCTATATATTGATTGCATGCAGGGACTAGAGATGAAGCACGGATGGATTCCAGTAGTTGTTAGAGCTATACCACAACAGGTCCAACTATGGGATGCAGGGATTCAGTTGGTTGATAGATCAATTTGTCTCGTGATGAGCAGAGTCATGGCAAAGAGTGATCTAGTTCACTCTTGGGTTGGCACATGGGGGTTCACATAGGCCTTCATCGTATGGCGAGGCAGGCTTTCTCTATTGCTGCACAGGTTCGTAGTTAGATTTGGATGGGTAGGCTTTGGCGTCATGGAGATGCATGGGCAGGATGTATTTCGCCTCTATCAGTATTTCACCATCAAGTTCTAGGAGAGGAGGATACAGTGTACACACGATGGGCAGTCTATTAGAGTTAGAGTGACATAGCAACCATGGTGGCATCCTTTTGAGGCTAGCATGGGACCCGGGCATCACAGTACTGGATGGCTCAAAGACCTTTAGGGATGTGTTGGATACTAAGGGGAAGATCATTTAGATTCCCCATTGGGCTTTAGCGTTTCGTCGATGGCATGGGGATCTTCATCAGCATGGCAGGTTGACCAGCTAGAGGAGAGGCTAGCACTGCCTCTCCTCTAAATTGATAACAGACTCCTTTACGCACTAGGTTGCAAACAATGTTGATTGAGACCCTGTCCCCTTCTTTGCATGCCTTTGTAGCCTCTCCTTATGCTGTATATCTTCTCCTTTTCTCCCTTTCTTGTCTTTAGCACCTTAGCTCTGATTTAGAACTTGCCTGAGATACTTATTATGTGAATGTCTCAGTTACTTCATTCGCATAGAAATTGGGTCGGATCTTCAAGGGCCCACCATCAGAGTGCATGAGATGGACAACTCGGATAGTGAGTGGAGCAAGGGGTGCTTCACGTTGATTAGGTTGGCTTGGGATCCTGGTATCGAGGGACTCCTTCACTACAGTACAGTGCAGAGATCAGGGACGATCCAATGGCACATTTGGGACCCTGGTATAGTTTGCAGTGACAGTGGGGATCCACAGTCAGAGAGGGTGATTGTTCAGGAATTGCTTGAGGACAAGCAATTTTTGGTGCGGAGGACTATAATATCCCCAATTTTGATTTTTTATTTGAGGGGATTAATGGAGTTTAATGGGGAAGTGCTAAGCATAGAATGATTTTATAATTTGGGCATTGGAGGCATTTTTGGCGTATGACACTTAGGATAAATAGAAAATAATAGCTCTAGTGGAATATGGGGGCCACAAGAGAAGGAAATTTGACCCAATGGAGCAATTCGCACTAGTGAAAAGAGAGACAGAAAGGAAGGGTGTGAATTAGTGGAAGGTGGGAACCACCAAGGAAGAGAGGGCCAACAATTATAAATAGAGCTTGGATGTCTCCATTTGGTACTTTCGATAATTTGACAATTTAACATTAGTTCTCTTGAGCTACTTAGCCAAGACAACTGTGTTGCTTAGCACAAGGAATTCCCGAGCGGGAATTCCACCCTGATTTCAGATAACTTCGATTGTCTCCCTAGTGAGGCAATTGGGGAGCTCAATTCAGAGTTTCCACTGGGCACATTTACAGTCATTTCCTTCAACTGGAGCGAATTTCCCTTGGATGCAGAAGAGAAATTGTGGCTCTTGGGAGGGCCAACAAAAAGGAGAATTTGGGCTAGCCAATTAGCTGAGAATCCTTCCACAAAGAGGGTTGGAGTTTCTTGTCAATTTGTAGGTATGTTGGTGAGGCGTTTGGGAGAGCTGAGTTGCTCCAATTCTTGGCCTGCACAGGGGCTCACTGGGCATTGTTATGCAATCACTTGGGAAACGAGAGTCTATGGTGTGGCTACAGAGGAATAAGGGAAATTTTGGGAAGGAGATCTTCAAGGATAAATTTGGAGCATGTTTGTTACAAAATAAATTAACTCAGAAACATTACAGAAAAACACACATAAAATCATACACAAAAATATAGGTGGAAAAGGCAAAAGCCTCATGGCTTCCTCATGTAATCTCTCTTATCAAAAGAATTTAATTTACAATTTAAATAGATGAGAGAAGATAGTCCGTGCTATCTTAGACTCTTTTGGTTGAGATAATTTCTCACCAAAAACACACCAAGATAGGAGTTCCTAAACAAACTCCAATATTTGAGGAACAACCCAAGAGTTAGGCACATATTCCTAACTAGGAATATTTAATTAATTTATTTATTTTTTTGGATTTATTATTGTTATTTTAGGGAGGCTAACATTCACCCCTTCAATGACAAATCCAAAATAAGAACGAGGAACCATCTTCCAAGTTCTCACGTTGATCCTCAAAAAAACATTGCCTGAAAAACCACCAAAGCTGGATGCTGAAAAACTGCAATCTGAAGAGACCATGAGTCAGCTGTATCATGTATGTCTGATTCATGTCTGAATTTCGCTTGACAACTCCATCAAGTGCCAAGTTGCAAAAGGATCCATCTGTCCTTTGCATGAAATCAGCATCCTTTGTCCACTGACAAAATTTGTTCAAAGCCCACTGGCTGATGATGTCAAAAACAACTCACTGTTGCTTTTGCTGTGCTGAAAATTGTTCACTGCTTCTTTGTTGTCGACTGCCCACTGGAAAATTTGTTGATGCCCACTGGCAAATTTGTTGATGCCCACTAGCTGTTGAAGATGCCCACTGGCTGCTTTTACTGGTTCTGTCGAGACTTTCAGTCTGACAACCACTGTCAATCTCATTGAAATTTTCCCCCCTTTGTCAACTGAAAGGAGAGACACTTCTCTTGGAAAGTATTCCTGAACTCCCCCCCTTTAGGTGTAGGAATTTTACACTGTTGTACTCCCCCATTCAACTGCATGAGAGTACCATCATCTTTTCACTATTGGCTGCACTATGTGTGATCGTATGCGGTTGTAGAACTGAAGCAATCTTTTAACTGTGGATGACCATTCCCAAGGGTCGATCCATTCATAATGTATCTTCAATCTGGCTGATTTGTGTTGATTGCGACATTTTTCTGAGGAATGATTGGACTTGCCACAATGGCAACAGGGATGGAGATCAAAACACTGATCTTCCATATGACTGGTTCTCTGACAATGAGAACATTTCGGTTTGACTTCAACTTCAGGTAGCTTGCAATTCTGTATGTCGGCAACTTTGGGTTGCGTGCATTGTTGGTTGTCTATAACTTTCTCAGAACTTGCTGAGGTGAGTGGTGCAAGAAATCCTACACTGACGAACTTAATTGGCTTGGAATAATCTGGGATATGTAAGTTGATGTTAGTAGTGACATATCCTAAGCCGCGTCGATTCTTGTTATTCTGAATTTCTTCCCAGGGCTTGATGATGGGCTTGGAAGAAATTTGAACTGGAACAACTTCGACACTTGAAGCTATTTGAATGAATGACTTATCATCTGGATGGTTCAAAGACTTGAAATTATCACTCTTTTCTTGCAATTCAATCCTTTGAAATTGCGACTCGAGTTGAAGAAACTCAATAGTTTCATGGGTTTGGTGTAGATGTCGTGAAAGATCAGTAAGAGTTTCTATGCTGACGTGCACCATGTCTTCATCACTGGAGATGAACAAACTGTGAAGAATGTTTAACAACTGAATATGTTGTGCCATCTGAACTTGCGTACTTGATATCAGGTTCTCTTGTTGTAGATGTCGTACTTTGAACTGTTTCACTTGAATGTGGCTTGAATGGCACGCTCGCTTGATTTGTTGCTTATTGCACTTGCTAGGAACACTTGCTAGAATTGTAGAATATTCTCGCTTAAACTCTGGAATTCACGCTCGCTTGATGACGATCGCGTTTGTTTAAGCGCTCACTTGACTTACTTGATGACTTCACCCTCACTTGAATGAATAGCCACGCTCGCTTGATGTCGATCTCAACTTGCTTGATTGTTTCAACTTGTTTGGTTGTTGTGATGATTGTTGCAATAAACTTCACTCTGGCTCGCTTGATGTGTTGATCTTTGTACTGAATTGATGCAAATTGGTTGAATGAATAATCACGCTCGCTTGCATGAGATGTAAACTTGTTGCTTGTTTGATTTAAAAACTCATGCACTCACTTGATTTTGTGTAAAGGAAGGTTGTCGAACACTGTCGACAATGTACCCAAGAAAGCTTACAATGATTTTAATGATTCACTTGTTCTCTTAAAAATTCATTAATAATGAATTTTTAATGATTCACTTAAAATAATGAATTTGATTACAAGTTCTTTAAATGGATTTGCAAGAACGTTGATGAAGACTTTGTTGTGAAAAGCATTAACTTGACTCAGTGAATTTGTTGTTTGATGTAGAACGCTGATGTAGACAATCTTCAATTATATGTTGTAGTTGTGCAGATGCATGTGTTGATCTTGCAGCTATTTTGTTATATGTGTTGTGTTTGCTGATGTATGTGATATTAAATGAAATCATTGATGTGTCACAACTAGACACAAAGCAACAACATGAAGCCATAAAAAACATGCGCCATCAAACACACATAGTGTACCTAAGATCCCCTTATTCAATTTCGGGCAGATCTAGGACACATCAACACCAAAAAATGATATCTTTATTAAGTATTGAGTACCTCATCTGAAGCAATGATAATGCCAAGCTGGCAACCCTTTGAAACAACTCGCCTTCAAAATCTGAATGGATAGTGACACGATTTCTCTCAAAGTAAAACAATACTTTGAATTACAATAAAGGCTTTCCCTTATCACTCCAAATACAAATGGAAACACTCCTTAGCTCTCCAAATTACAAAATACAACTTATCACTCCAAGGATTTTAAAACATCACCCTTATTACTCCAAAAATCACTTTACTACCTTTTCAATTTTCCATTAAAAAAAAAAACATTTTAATGGAAATCACTTTAGAAAAGTGAATTGTTTTCGATTTTTTTTAAAAGCACACTCTATCTCTTTTATCCTTTTATGACTCCATAAAAAAAACTTGAATAGAACTTATCTCTCCAAAAAACAATCACAATCTTTACCCCAAATGTACAAAAAAAAATTACTTTCTCACTCCAAGCTTTCATGATCCACCTTCTTCACGCAGTGCTGCAACAGATGAAGTGGATGCCATAGGTGGTGCTCACTTTGATGATGGTTTAGGTGGTGACAATGAAGTACAACGGACTATGCTTGAAATAGTGAACCAATTGGATGGTTTTGATGCTCGTGGAAACATTAAAGTTCTTATGGCTACTAACAGGCCCGACACTCTTGATCCAGCATTATTACGGCCAGGTCGATTGGACCGAAAGGTTGAATTTGGCTTACCTGATTTGGAAAGCAGGACACAAATTTTTAAAATTCATACACGGACCATGAATTGTGAGTGAGACATTCGTTTGAGTTGCTTGCTCGATTATGCCCCAATTCTACAGGTGCTGACATACGTAGTGTATGTACGGAGGCTGGCATGTATGCTATTCGAGCACGGAGAAAGACAGTTACTGAGAAAGATTATTGTGGGATTCCAATTTCTGGATGATTCAAAACTTCAGGCTAAAGACAATCATTTCTTAGGAAGAAATCGACTCTATCACAGAGAAGTTTCAATGTCAGAGGGCGAGTTACCTGCACCCAGTGGTCATAAATGGTTCAACAGAAAGCCACGCCCTACGCGATCAGACAGCAGAAGCAATTGGTCACCAAAACAAAAAAAAACAACAATGGCAATCTCTGTAAGTCAGGGTCTGGGGGAAATTTTGCATTTTCACGTGACCAGCCTCGCAGTTCCAGGTTTAAATTTCGACCATCTTCATCAGAAATTGAGAGATAGCTACATAACCAAATTACAAATGGAATTAACTCAAACACAAATTACAATTCCTACAACCCATCTCATTTCTTATCTCAGTTCCTCTTAAGGGCTTCATATTCTGCGGCAGATAGCAGATAATCATTCTCTGTCGTCTGAAATTGTTATCAAATTAGCCAAACTTGTAACCCAGGAGGGTATAAGATCCAGCATAAAAAGCTTAGAAAATTGTGGCTGTTACTAATAACACGCCGAAACTGACAAAAAATGACTAGACTCAATACAGGCCAGCGCATCTGTTTGATACCATAAAATTTGCAGCTCTAATCAGCTTCTAATAACATTTGCTATAAAATCGCGAAGACCATTTCAGGGTCTCACTTGTTTCATTAGCCGAACACGATCGGCATCATCAGAGGAGCCTCGGCTCTGGCTACAGCGGATTTCGTTAAAAAAAGTTGTTGAGTGGACTTCAAGGGAAACGAAGGAGAGCTTGACTTTATTGCTTTGTTGAGCCACATGGAATGTCAGCAATTGAAACAAGAGCTCACTGATTTCCTCGAAACACTGGCACGCAGCCTCGGTCCATAGCGATCCACACACGTTCAGATTTGGTTTTCCAAAGATTTAGCCGAGTCTCTTATGAAAATTGTCATTGCAGAATGACATATGTCATCTGTTCCTCAAGCTACCATTAAGAGCAGAGCCGACGCGGAACGACATGAGAGGCTCGAATTTCAGAGAAAGTGCTGTCGGTGATTGATGCAAACGTTGTCCCAGCAGGTGGAGGTTTTCGATGATGGGCAGCCGGAACAGACCGGGGCGCAGCCTCCTATTTCTTCCCTTGACGAAGAAGCTCCATGGCTCCAGCAACACAATGACAGGAATGGCGATCTTAATATAAAACTCAGGCCTAAGAACCAACTTCGCTCTGATACCACATGTTACAAAATAAATTAACTCAGAAACATTACAGAAAAAACACACATAAAATCATACACAAAAATATAGGCGGAAAAGACAGAAGCCTCATGGCTTCCTCATGTAATCTCTCTTATTAAAAGAATTTAATTTACAATTTAAATAGATGAGAGAAGATAGTCCGTGCTATCTTAGACTCTTTTGGTTGAGATAATTTCTCACCAAAAACCCACCAAGATAGGAGTTCCTAAACAAACTCCAATATTTGAGGAACAACCCAAGAGTTAGGCACATATTCCTAACTAGGAATATTTAATTAATTAATTTATTTTTTTGGATTTATTATTGTTATTTTAGAGAGGCTAACAATGTTATAGCACATTTCATCTACAGCCAGTTTTTCTAGCTAGTTAGAGGTTCACGCACAAATTGCGGTCACCGGGGCATGTTGGACTCAACCCAAACCCTTTATGGGCTTTTGTGGGTTTTATGAGAGGAGGCTAGGACTAATTTTGCAGAATTTTCAGAGCACTCCTAAGGGAAAAATTCCTTGTTGCATACAACAATCAACAGCATAAATTATTAGAGGACAAAGTTATTTCGGGGACCATTTCCACTACTTGGGTTTGTGAGCTATGTTACCGGATCTGGCAGTGGAAGGGGCAAGATTATCAGATCCGCAGATATGATCCAGATCCACCAAAATACGGCTATAATATGGCAGGTGGTGTACTTGACTTTCCCGGAAACAAATCCTCAGGGCAAGAAACAGATCCAGCCAACTTTGCCGGAAACCTGCAGAAAATGGGTTTCTTGCCGGAAACACCAAATTTTATCCCTCAGAAATCTGCTATCCCGCAAAAGTCAAAAGGCTTCAGAAATTAGGTCGAGTGAACTTAAAGTTAACACATCAATCCCTCTTGTCTCATTGTCTGTTGTCTTTGTCTTATTATTTGCGAAAAAGAGGCATTTAGCGACTCGATTGTTTAGCTCGAGCTCCAATGTTTGACGTTCGGCTCAACTCCACTGTTCGGCTCAGCTCAGTGTTCTAGTTTGGCGTTTGGGCCAAGGTACCTATCAAGCATTGCATTTTGTTTTGAACTTCGAATGTAGTTCATAGGTGCCTCGTATTTGGTTTTTTATATGTGCAATGGCTCGTATTTGAATGTAGTTTGTAGGTGCTTCGTATTTGAATAGTAGGTGGCTCGTAGTTCATAGGTATATGTGGCTTGTAGTTCGTAGGTCAAGTGGCTCGCATTTGATATGCAGGTGGCGTTAACTGTTTTATATATATATATATTAAAAACTATATATATATATATATATATATATATATATATATATATATATATAGTTTTTATATTTTTTTAATTTTTTCCATATGTAATTACTTCTTTATTTGAAGACATGTAGAGAAAAGAAAATGAACCAAAGAAAAGCTCTAGAAAAATTAAGTGTTTTAATTTTTTAATTTTTAATTGTGTATTGATAATATTAATATTTTGTAATTTGAATTTTATATGCAGTAAGGTAACCTATAGACCATTAGTATTATGGAACCATCACAACATGAGCAGAGTGAAGGGGAATTTCTCATCAAAACAGACCCAAAATCTCCTCTATGGCAGTATGTGGAGATTATTGGAAAAAAATCTTGGAGGTGGTTCATTTAAATAGAAGTGCAATGAATGCCAAGATATCAAAAATGGTTCATAATACGTATACTAGAGTGAAGGCCCATCTCACTAGTCAAACTAACACAGAGGTGCAAGTATGCACCAGGCCAAAAGATGCAAATGGAAAACCTGGCCAAGGTTTGAGTCCTGGAAAAATGAAATTCTATGCATCTTTGCAAGAAGTTGCTAATAGGAAGATTTCTAAGGGAAAACACCCTGTGCAAAGCTCTACAACTAGGTCTCCATTGTCATTTAGGCCTATTGCCACAACTAATAAAAGGCCCACTCTAAGCCCTCTTGAAACTGCTTTCAATAATCAAGGTAAAGACATAGTCGATGAACATGTAGCTCGTTGCATCTATGCAAATGGGCTAGCATTCAATTTGGTGTGTTCCCCTTATTGGCAACAAATGATTAAAGTTGTTAATGAAGCGCCAAAAGGGTACAAAAGCCCTGGATATGAAAAGGTCTGCACTATTTTGTTGGCACCAAAGGGACAATCTGTGGATAGACAGCTACAGGCAATCCGAGATACATGGGTAGAAACAGGTGTCTCTATCATTTCTGATGGATGGAGAGACCAAAGAAACCGTCTTAATTAATGTTGTTGCAGTATGCCCCCAAGGGGCAATGTTTTTTAAGGTTGTTGATTGCAGTGGAATAGAGAAAGATGTATCTTTCGTATCCACAATTCTTATTGATGCAATAGAAAGTGTGGGGCCACATAATGTTGTCCAAGTCATTACGAACAACGCACAGGTTTGTAAAGTTGCAGGTTTGATTGTGGAGGATCAATATGATCACATCTTTTTTACTCCATGTGCAGTACATTCATTGAACCTTATGCTTGTCAAGATTCGTGAAATTGAATGGATTAATGAAATACATGTAGCAGCAAAAGAAATCCAAATGTTTAAACCAATCATTCAATGTCCCAAGCCATATATCGAGGTTTTGCAAAATTGGAGCTACTAAAGGTACTATTTTTTTAATCAATATTATTTGTATTGGAAATTCTTAATTTTAATTACAAATTTATATATGATTTCTCATTTGAGATTTGACTTTTTGAAACTTGTAGGGTGTTGGAACTCGTTTTTCCTCCCACAATCTTGTCATAAAGAGGCTTGCGTAGATTAGACAAGCATTACAAGCAATGGTCATTGACTCTCTTTGGGAATCATGGAAGACTTCCACTTCTGATAGGGGGCAAAAAATCAAGTCCATCATTCTTGATGATGCATGGTGGGACAAGGTCCAATACCTTTTGCGGTTTATTAAACCAATATTGACCTTGATCAGGGCATTTGACACAAATACACCTTGTTTGGAGAAGTTTATGAAAACATTGATAGTATGTAGGAGAGAATAAGGAAAATTATCAAGACAAGTGAAAATGACCCTTTCAAAACATTCTATTATGAAATGAAAGACATAAGTTAAAGAAAGGTGGAACAAAATGACCACACCATTACACCTTTTGGCCTATGCATTTCACCCTATATATTATCATTCTAAAATCTTGTCTTTACCTAATAGAACAACACCAAACAAGCATTTTGAAGTGGTACAAGGATATAGGACAAGTTTGAGGAAAATTTATAGCTATATGGGAGTTGCAATGGAAGTATATCAAGAATTTGGAGAATTTGTACAATCTATTGGTAAACTTTTCAGATCCAAAAGCTATGGATGATCGAGGACATCTTGATCCTATTACTTGGTGGGGCTTCCATGGTGGGGATAGCATTCATTTCTCCACTCTAGCCACCAGGTTGTTATCACATGTTGCAATTTCCTCATCAACTGAAAAGAATTGGAGTACATACGGCTTCATCCATTCAGTGAATCGAAACAGGATGGGAGCTGCAAAGGTTGAGGATCTTGTGTATGTTCATTCCAACCTTCGTCTTTTATCACATGTTGAACCAGAGTATAAAAAAGTCTGAGTAGGATGTGGAGTCTGACTTCTATGAATCGAACGTAACACTGAATGCCATAACTCACCTCAACCTACTTTAGGATATTGTTCCACCACGAGTCCAGCCTACTAATGCAACTTCCTATATTTCAGTACCTCCATCATCTATTCATAATGTAGAGTTGCAAAATGCAAAAGATAATGCAGATCCATTTGAGGATATGTAAATGTATTTACTATTATCATTTATGATATTATCCTTTTAGTTACCTTGTATGAGGGAGAATGGATCATTTCAGTGTTTCAGTCTTCATATTTATAATATATCTAATGGTTGATGGTTTCAGGTAGTATTTGATTTTTGAAGTCTAAAGTGTTTTTAAAATTTAAAAAATATTAACATATTTTAATTTTTTTGTACTTGACGTATTCTTGCCGTATCTGGATCCTAGATTTTCAAAAAACTAGCAGATCGGGATCTGGATCTATATCCGTGAATCTTGGTAACTTAGCAAAAATCCGATATTTTGGGGATTCGTTACTTGTGATTAAGTGGATAAAGGAGTATGTTGTGAGGAACTATTTACTACAACCTTTAATTGAATAAATCAGATTATTAGTTCTTGTGTTTAACAGTATTTTTTTCTCCCATGTTTATAGGGAAAGAATACAATTGCAGATGGTCTTTCTAAAGGTCTCCGGCTGGATCATGGACAATGGATTATTCAAGAAGTTATTGGGCAGTTTTCAGAATACAATAACCCTACTTATTAAAATTTGTTGTTTAGAGGCAAATGTTGTTACAGCAAATCGGATGTCTGAATTCTGGAATGCGAGTCAATGAAATATATGTTTGCATAAATGTACTGAAAGTGAAGGATCTTTAGCTTAAGTTGTTGATAATTTTTGTTGAACTATGAATGTTTCATTTGGTATGTAGTCACTATTAGGTGATAAATGAACGGCTTGTTGCGCACATTTGGTCAAATTTCCACAGAAGCAGATACGCCAAATTTTTTCAAAGGATTGAAGTCATCGGCCTTCATTTTTTGAGTCATTGTAAACCCATGTTGCAGTGTTTGTAATGTAAATGACGCTAGTAAGATTGTATATGTATGTAACAACCTAGGTAAGTCTATTATTTTGGAAAAAAAATCATCCTAGGAGGATTTTCGTCTCACTGATTCATTTTGTTTCTAAACACGGATGGTCAACAGAGCTTTTCCCTCCAACCTCACCCCAAAGCTAGGGTGGAATTTTTCGTCAAAGTATTAAATGAGTCCTAGTGTTTTAGTTGAGTATTATGTAAAATGATTTGGGAATAATTTAAGCTAATTGGCCAATTTAATTTATTACAAATCACTTGGTCTACTAGATCATATTGTGTCGTAGAATTGAGTGTGTAATTTGAGGGTCTATACCGAACGAGTGTTCCCCCTTTGAGGGTTGAAATGTAATTATCTTATGTAAAAAATATTTTAGTGAATGGTCCCTCATACTTAGACACCATTGCTAAAATATTAGAGGGTGATAAAAATATTTAATCCCCTTGAATGTCAATTAATTAATTTCTCTGGAAAAAATTAATTTAATCTTAAGCCAAAAAAATAATTAATTAAAGTACTAGAGAAATTAAATTCTCCAAGTGAAAAAATTGGTGGGTATCAAAGAATTAATTTTTGGAGGTCCCCCAACCAAGGGAATATTGGAAATTTCAAAAAAAATTGGACCCTTGGGGCTTGGTGGTTAAGTCAAAGTCAATTTTTTGAGAAAAATAGCTCAAAATAAATATTTTTGAGCTAATAAAAAATGGGTTAAATGAGAAATTCGAAAATTACTCAAAAATAAATATTTTCGACGGTCGAAATTAAAAAATGATCAAATATTTATCAACGGTCAAGATTATTTTGACGGGGATCAAGCCAACTAACCGTTATTTTTCCACTTAGAGGATTTACCTATAAATTGAGAGTCACTTGTGTCTCAAACCATCTAATGTTTGGCTAATGTAATACTGCAAAAAAGTTGATGTAACGCTACTATCCCACTGGGAACGTTTTTGAATAATCATAATAAAGACTTTGGGGTGCAATTCATGGTGTCTATGTTCTACTGATTTGTGGTATGTGCTGGGTACGAGCATTCCTATATTGTGTTTAAATTTTTAAATTAAATCATTATTTCATTGTAGATGATAGGAACACTCTATTGATAAGTTTTGGGCTTACCTCAGATGATCTGATTCATTGTTGTTTTAACGGTTTATGCTTGAAGAATTATATAGTATTTGCAGGTTCCCTAGCCCTTTGGCTCCAAGTTCACAAACTGTGGGCACAGGCTAACCTTGTTTGGACTTCAAATATTTTTATGGTTTTTCAACTTCAAATATTTTTATGGTTTTTCAACTTTGCTAAGGCTGTAGCTTGCATTTATTTTTCAAAGTACATCTAATCGTTATCTAAAATTTTCAAAAAAAATATTTCTTAAAATTTCTTTTAAGAGCATTGTATATTTGTACAATTTGTATAATATATTTTGTAAATTATTTTTTTTCTAACTCTTGTCTTACAGCTGGAGTTTTTGGGGTTTTGAATTATTTTTTGAATTTTTGTATATATTGGGGTTTTGGGTATTTTTATTTTCATTTGTGCAGGTGAGTTTCAAGCCATTTGAAGGAGATTTGCTAGGGTTTGAACTGAGGGTAAGATCTAGTCTCCAATTTTTTGCAAGGCCAGCACCAAGGAATTTTGCAGAGAAATTGAGCGATATTGCAGATCTAAAGAAAATTCAAGTTTTGAGCAAGGGTTTCAATTTTTTCAGACCTCACTGGCCCAGTGTCCTCCTTCCCCTTAGCCTTCCTCCATCCTAGGCTTGGTCGTTGGCCTTTTTGGCCCCTTAGAGCCCTAGCGTGGCCCTTTTGGGTTGTCGTCATCCCTTCCTAGGCTAGGCCGCAAGCCTCTAAGGCCTCGACCCGCCCTATTTCCCTTGGCCACAGGCCTCGTGGGCCTCTCCAAGCCCTCAACCCTCCTCTTCTTCCCTCCTTATCCCTTTGCTTTCCCTCCTTCCTTCGCAGCTCCCCTCAACCCCTCCTTTTCCTTTGTTCCCCTCTCCTCCAAAGGCTGCAGCCTTTCTAAGCTTACAGCAGCCTCTTTGACGCCTCCTCTAGGGTGTCGCAGGCCTTAGGCCCTCAAAAACCCTAGGCCACAACCCCTTGTGGGCCTCTAGCCCCCTCTTAAGCCCAACAGCAGCATCCTTTGGCTTGTCATGAGGCTTGTTAGGCCTCTTGAACCTAGCCGCAGGCCTACTTAGGCCTTTTCCCCCTCCTTTTTGGCCTCTTCCTAGCCCTAGCATGCCCTAATTTACCTCTAAAATTTCTGGACTGAATATTGGTGAGTTTTGCAGGTGAAATTTTTAATTGGCTCAAGATTGTTGTTTTTAGGTGCCAAGTACTTTGGAAAAAAATTGGCAACTTGGGAAAGTGATCTACAAGGCCTTGGGCGTAGGGTTTGGTCTCTAAACACTTGAATTTTTACTGTTTTGCTATAGTTGTGATAAGTTGTTAGGTCCCTATATTACTAATATAGTCCCTTATTGTTGTGAGTGTAACCCCCTTATTGTTATTATTGTACCCCTGTAACCCCCATATTGTTATTATTGTGCCCTTAAATTATTATTGTTAGATCGGCTAGGATTGCATTGTGGCCCCACTAGGATTACATTGTGGCCCCATGGACTACTATATATAGAAAGGAGGTTCTGTAATTTGTATCATCCAAGAATTTCTCATTCATGTAATGTATTGGAGGTTGCCCCCTCGAAGTGGCTTATTTCTAAGGCGTTGATATATCTTTTCTTCTATTTTTGGAGCTGGTTTCACAACATTTGGTATCAAAGCTTTGGATTCTAGGGTTTCGCTGCTCCAAACAGGTCATCGTGGCATTTTCGCTATAACTTTTTTCTACGAAGTTTTAGAAGCTGAAATTTTTAGGGTGCGAAGCCGAAATCCTGAGGAACATCGTCGCAAAATTTCAAAGCTTAGTTCGCAATATTTTCGGAGATATGATCTGTGGAAGTTAAGTCTTTTTGCAAGCTCCTCAATTTAATCTAAACAGGTCATCGTGGCATTTACGCTATAACTTTTTTTCTACGAAGGTTCAGAATCTGAAATTTTTAGGGCGCAAAGCTGAAATCTGGAGGAAACTCGTCGCAAAATTTCAGAGCTTGGTTCGCAATATCTTCGGAGATATGATCTGTGGAAGGTAGTGTTTTTTCAGACTCCTGAATTTCATCTCAAAGAGGTGATCGTGTGAAAAGCTTCATAACTCTCTCTCTGAGCATCGGATTGTAGTGCTGTAAAAAGTGGCCACAAGTACACGGATTGTAGTTTCTTTGCTATCAATTTCAAAGCTAAAAGACGAAACAGTGACACATGGCAAGTCGTACAAGTTCGATCTACTGAAACAGTCCATAATTAGGTCATTGTGGGAGATTGGACATAACTTTATCTTGAAGAATCCAAATCAGCTCAAACCTGTGGCATTCAAAAGAGGATTCAGAAGGCTACCTCAGTGCCAGATTTCAGATATTGAAGAGGTATAACCACAGAGATAATCCAATTTAAATATCGAGCTCTTCAAAAGCAAGAAAAAGGTGTGTAATTTTTTCCAAATTGCATAAGTCTTGTTTGAAGAATCAATTTGAATTGATTCCAAGGGCATATTGTAGAATAGATATTAGTATTGGGTTCAAAAAAATGCCCCGTAAAAATAATTCAACACCCATCAAGCCTTCAGAAGGCTCTACTATGACTCATGAAGATGAAGAATTGCAACATGATCTATCAAAATTACAAGAGCAAGTGCACCAAATTTCGCTCTCGCAAAAAGCAACAAAAAATGAAATGGAAGTTTTGAAGAAAGGCGTGGAAGTGAAGATGGATGGTTTGAAGAAAGGCGTGGAAGCTAAGATGGATGGCATGGAAGCTGGCATGGAAACTAAAATGGATGACATGGAAGAAAAAATAAAAGACAACATGGAAAACATGAAGAATGATCTAAAAGCAGACATGGAAGGTTTGACAAAGTTGATAGAAGAAATGTTTCCTAATGGTGAAAAGATAGTAGAAGAACCTCATGATGAGAAAAAAATCAATGTTAATCGTGATTTCATAAACTCTAATGTTGGCGGGAAGAACCACCATATTCCAAAAATGGATATGAGGAAGTTTGATGGAAAGGATCCTGTAACATGGATACTACAGATAGAGCAATATTTTGATCTCCATAACGTGCAAAACACACAAAAGGTACGCATTGCAACTTTACATTTAGAACAAAATACATTTGTATGGTATCAATGGCTTTGCTCCCGTAGAAAAATTGTCACTTGGTCAATTTTTACGGAGGAAATGATAGCACATTATGAGGATACAAAGAGCAACACCTTCTTTACCCAATTGATAAATCTCAAACAAAAGGGTTTAGTGGGGCAGCACATTGAGGACTTCCAAAATTTGAATATAAGGGTAACTGATCTTACAGAGGAACACAGGATTGATCTCTTCCTAGGCACTTTAAAGGATAACATCCAACATGAAGTTCGCGTTTTGGAACCTGATTCATCGGAGAAGGCATTCAGGTTGGCAAGAAAAGTTGAATGTAAAATTATGGCGACAAGGAAGCCTACCACTCAATTCTATAAAGAAGGAAGTGTTGCTACGCCTAGATTTCCACAACCTACAAGGTCGACACCACAACAATTGGAAGAAAAAAGAGCAAAAGGGCTTTGCTACAGTTGTGATAGAAAATACACTAAAGGTCATAAGTGTGCTGAGAAGAAATTATTTTACATAGATTGTGAAGAGGAAGAAGAAATGAACAAGAAGAGGATATACACCAGGAACCAGCCCTAGAAGAGGAAGAAATGAATCCGACCATATCGTGTAATGCACTGGCAGGAATTACCACTCCTCAAACTCTCAAGATAAAAGGACAAATCAAGAAGAAAAAGGTAATAGTGTTAATTGATTCAGGTAGCACCCATAATTTTATTCATTGTAAGGTATCCAAGGAATTAAATTGTTTCCTATACCCAGCACCAGAATGTCAAGTGATGGTTGCAAATGGAGGAACTATAAATTGCTCTGGAAAATGCCATAATATCAAGCTAACCATGGGGAATATGTATTGACTAGTCCAATGCTTTCCATTCCTATGGGAGGTGCTGATGTTGTACTAGGAGTACAATGGTTACAATCTTTGGGGACGGTAGCTTTTAATTTTCAAGAACTTTTCTTGAAATTTTTTTCAGAAGGAAAGGAAGTCGAATTACGAGGTATTGCAAAGAAGTTGGGAAAGATAATAAGCTCTAATGTCATGACAAAGCTTCTAAAGAAAGAACAACGAGGCGTAATTGCACAATTATGCTCACTAGAAGTTCCAACATCAAAATCATCTATTTCTGCAGATCTCCAACAAGTATTGGACAATCATTCCAAGGTGTTTGAAACTCCCAAAGGACTCCCACCTATTCGTGATCATGATCATGATATTCAATTGATTCCAGGAAGTGTTCCTCCAAACATCAGGTCTTATAGAGATCCTTATGTCCAAAAGAGTGAAATTGAACGTATGATTGCAGAAATGTTAGAGGCGGGTATAATTCAACCTAGTCAAAGTTCTTTCTCTACTCCTGTAGTATTGGTACACAAGAAGGATGGATCATGGCGCATGTGTCCGGATTATAAGGAGCTCAATAAGCTCACCATTAAAGATAAATTTCCCATTCCTGTGATTGATGAATTATTGGATGAATTACATGGAGCAATTTATTTTACCAAGCTGGATCTTCGTTTAGGATATCATCAAATTAGAATGAAGACTGAAGATATTCCAAAAAAAACATTTCGAACTCATGAGGGTCATTATGAATTTTTGGTCATGCCTTTTGGCCTTACCAATGCACTTTCTACATTTCAAGGGTTGATGAATTCCATTTTCAAACCCACCCTTAGAAAATTTGTGCTAGTATTTTTTGATGATATACTAATCTACAACAGGTCTTGGAAGGATCATGTTCAACATGTTGACAGGGTGCTCAAACTATTGCAGGAGAAACAATTATATGCAAAAACATCCAAATGTTTCTTTGGAGTACAAGAGGTGGAATATCTGGGTCATATTGTATCTCACGAAGGTGTTAAGGTAGACCCTAACAAAATTAAAGCCATTAAGGAATGGAAAGTCCCCACAACCATAAAGTAGTTGCGAGGATTTCTCGGGTTAACAGGGTATTATCGCAAGTTTGTTAAGAATTATGGGAGAATAGTAGCACCTCTAACAACATTATTGAAGAAAGATGCATTTTCATGCACTCCTGAAGCAACTAAGGCCTTTGAACATCTTAAAGAGGCAATGTGCCTAGCACCGGTCTTAGCTACGCCAGACTTCACAAAAACCTTTATTGTGGAATGTGATGCCTCAGGAAATGGAATTCGTGTTGTTTTAATGCAGGAAGGAAGACCCATTGCTTTTGAAAGTTGTCCAATCAAAGGAAAGTATTTACAGAAACCTATTTATGAGAAGGAAATGTTAGCAATACTGCATGCACTAAAGAAATGGAGAACTTACCTAATGGGAAGACACTTCAAGGTAAAAACTAATCATGATAGTCTTAAACACTTTTTGGAACAAAGACTATCTTCCGAAGAGCAGCAAAAATGGGTCACAAAGATGTTGGGTTATGACTTTGAAATAATCTACAAAAAAGGAAAGCTTAATGTTGTTGCAGATGCACTCTCAAGAAAGAATGAAGAGGTGGAAGCATTGCTTTGTGCCATTTCTATTATCCAACCAGATTGATAACCGAAGCAAGAGATGAATGGAAGAAGGACAAAGATGTATGGACACTCATTCAAAATTTGCAGCAAGATCCTAGTACATCTGATACATTTAGTTGGAAAAATGATTCCTTATGGTACAAAGATCGCTTATATCTTTGTAAGAATTCCCAACTAAAACAAAAGATTATTTTGGAATTTCACACTTCTCCTTTAGGAGGACACTCAGGATTTTTAAAAACTTACCACAGGGTGAAGAAAGAATTTTTTTGGGATGGCCTTAAATCTGATATTCAAAAGTTTGTGGCGGAATGTTTGGTTTGCCAGCAGGATAAAGTGGAGACAATTAAGACCCCAGGACTTCTACAACCTTTATCCATTCCAAGTCAACGTTGGGAGGAGATTTCAATAGATTTTATCACAGGTTTACCTAAGTCCGAAGGAAAGAGTGTCATCATGGTGGTAGTTGATAGACTTACCAAGTATGCACACTTTTGTGCATTATCTCATCCATTTAAAGCAAGTAGAGTTGCTACTACATTTATGGACAGAATTCAAAAGCTACATGGAAGCCCAAGGGTTATTGTGAGCGACAGAGATCCCATTTTTACCGGAAATTTTTGGACGGAGTTATTTTCTTGTTTGGGTACTCAATTAGCTCATAGCTCATCTTATCATCCTCAATCTGATGGTCAAACTGAGATAGTAAATAAATGTTTGGAAGGATATCTTCGTTGTTTTGTATCCGATAAACAAACACAATGGGTCAAGTGGTTACCTCTTGCTGAATGGTGGTATAACACTTCCTTCCATACTGCAGCAAAAATGACCCCATTTATGGCACTTTATGGATATCATCCACCATCCATCACATCATCTTTAAGTGAAAATTCGAAGGTTCAAGCAGTGGAAGATCACATCGAGCATCAGCAAGAAGTTCTCCAACTCTTAAAGGATAACCTGAATTTGGCACAAAATCGAATGAAACAACAGGCAGATCAACATCGTAGCGAGAGAAGTTTTGATGTAGGAGATTGGGTATTTTTACGGCTACAACCATACAAGCAAATGTCCCTCAAGCAAGCAAAGAAGGATAATAAATTATCGCCAAAGTACTATGGTCCTTACAAGGTGTTGCAAAAGATTGGTACTATGGCATACAAATTGGAGCTTCCTGCTTCTTCGTGAGTACATCCAGTTTTCCATGTTTCGTGCTTAAAGAAGGTTATAGGTGAAAGTCTTCCAGTTCAAACAATATTGCCAGAACTTGATGAGGAAGGAAAAATCATATTGGAACCGGAAGCGGTCACGGAAACAAGAACTCGACAACTACGGAATCGATCAATTTCAGAGTATCTCATCAAGTGGAAGAACTTACCCACTGAAGATTCTACATGAGAGGATGAGAATTTTATACAGAAGCACCCAGAGCTACTCAAGCGTTGAGGACAATACTTTTTTGAAGGAGAGGGGCATGTTAAGTCCCTATATTAATAGTGTAGCCCCTTATTATGTTAGTGTAGCCCCCCTTATTGTTATTATTGTACCCCTGTAACCCCCATATTGTTATTATTGTGCCCTTACATTATTATTGTTAGGTCGGCTAGGATTAAATTGTGGCCCCACTAGGATTATATTGTGGCCCCATGGACTCCTATATATAGAAGGAGGTTTTGGTCATTTGTATCATCCAAGAATTGTTCATTCATGTAATGTGTTGGAGGTTGCCCCCTCGAAGTGGCTTATTTCTAAGGCATTGATATCTCTTTTCTTCTATTTTTGGAGTTGGTTTCACAACATAAGTCTTTCATAACAGTGATAAAATTTATGATTAAGTGCCCTAAAAATCATATCTAAGTAGTCTAAACACACTAAAAATTTCATGACAAAATTTCGCTAGTTTTTTGGTGACTTGGGTATTGATTTTTAAGAATAGATCTACTTGTTTGTTGACTGAAATATCTCTGCATAATCAATAGATCAGATATGAAGATTTCATCACATAATGCTAAAGAATCCAAAGTTTCAATTTTATAAGCTTGTTCTAGCATTTGCCAATTGTTGGGCACAATTTGGCACACACTCTCACATTGATAGCTCACTGTTTGCATATTTTTCTTACTGATGTAATAAGTGTTTCCAGATCTGATATAACAATGAATAACACATCATAAGAAGGTTAATTAACTTGTTTCTTTACTTGGTAAGTCACTTAATGTTTCACTGATCATATTGGGTTCTTACGTGCTTGATATTTCTTGGATCTATAGTGTATACTTATTGTTGTCCTAAGTGTTCATGATTCTAAGTGCTCTTGTGAAGAAACTTGTCTAAACATTGGTTATTTGAAAGCTAACACTTGTTTGTTCCTTGTAAGCCCATTCATAGTCTCTAAAAATCACATTTTTGCACTAAATAAGCACTCACGCTCTAATCTTGTTGGATGGTTTAAGTCACTTCGGGCGTTGAAGTATCTCTTTCTCTTATGTATTTTGGCATCTAATTGGCATTGTCTAAAGAGTATAATCTTCACATTATTTTAGATAATTATCATTGGCATAAGATTATTGATGATCATCATTCGAATATCTTGAGTAATTGGCATATTGTGTTGGTAATCTTTGGCTAATTGTTAAGTGAATAATTGCTCTTAATTGCTATCATTGGCTAAGCATCTTGTGGATTGATATATTGTTGGTACTGGCACTAAATAAATTGGCACATTCTTGGTTGTAAGATTGTCTTATAATTCATCATTAAGTACTCTTGCCATAAGAAGCTAATTATAACTTAAGTACTTAAACGATTAAACAATCTTAATCCAAGACTCACTCACCTATCTTGCATAAACATTCTAGGCCTAGCTTGCACTAATAATTTACCTCCAAGCATAAGCTTGGTTGATAGACTTCTAGGGCTACGCTTTCTCACCTAGCTTAAGGGATTCAACACCTTTTTAGTGGTTAACACGGTGACCTTGCAGTCGTCAAAGCCACAGTCTCTATAGCCTCGAAGGCACCGGGTGGTTGGAACATAGGGGGAGGTATCATTAATCAAGCCTCTGCTTACTCCCCGTTAACTTCCATCCAACGGCCTACTCTAAAGACTAGTCTCAGAACAGTTAAGAGGGAGGTTCCACTTAGAATAGGCATATAACTTAAAATTAACCAAGATCCTTGCATTACACCTAGGTCTTAGGATTTGCATAACATATAGGTTATTTGATCATTCAAGCAATGGTTGTCCATCCGGTTACTTGGCATTTAATTTAAATAAGCAAGACATTGACTCCACAACGCACTGGTATCAAATATAAATTTAATCTAATCCTTAAAGTCTTGCTTGAATTAACTAAGTAGCTAGGGCACTCAATCGTGTCTCCTGGACTCGTTGGTTCCCAACTTGTCCTTCATCATCTCATTTCCATAGGGACTACCCCCCATAGCCTGTTGTTGGGAGACAACTAGAATAGAGAAGGCAGGGATCAGAGTGATAGCCCCCACACTAAGTCGTTGTCGCAGTGCTTGTACAACAGGGCTAATTATTGATAGCATATAATCATTTTATTATGGAGACTGATGTGATGAATGTTGCCAAACATGTTGTCCTTTGGGAGGGCTAATGAATGCTGGAAAACATATACGAAATGTGCCCTCCTCCCAAGGACAGCATGTCTGGCAACATTTATCACATTAGTCTTCATAATAAAACCATTATATCCTATCAATATTCAGCCCTCCATTTATCACCTAATTGTCACTACATATCAAATGAAACCTTCATAGTTCAACAAAAATTGTCAACAACTTAACTGAAAGATCCTTCACTTCCAGTCCATCTCTACAAGCATATATTTCATAGATCCACATTCTAGAGTTCAGATATATGTTGTATATCAGATCTACTGTATATATATAATCTAAATTTACATCACAGTTGAACCAAACACCAAATTGGTGGATGAGACTCCCTTGTTTGTGGGATTAGTGACCCCCAAACTCATAAGCAAGAATGAGAGTGTTGGTAACTTGCTAGCACCACACTAATTTCCACAAACAACGGCTTGCTCACATGCACATGCCCTACACCCTTTTGGAGTTGAACATGTGACCTTTGAGGCTTACAAAATGCATTGTTGACTAGGTTGCATTTATGCGTTATGTAAGGTTATTGTGATTGTTTCAAAATTCATGCTCCTTACTTGTAGTTTGCCTCTCCATGTCATTGAAAACATTGATGTTCTTCTCTTACCTTGTGGCACAACTCCAACATTGAGGAAGTCAATCAATCCCCTAATGAATGAAGTTCATGTAGATGCTTCATATTTTTATTATAATCTACAATTTGTTGCAATTGACAATTGTGTCTAATATGTAGGGTACAGACCCAGTGCATCTTGTTACCCCTTGAAAATGCATGGTTCATTTTGCATTTTCTTGGGCCTTTCTTTTCTCATCAAGCTCAACAGAAGACACTTGGAGTTCATTAGTGGTTATAGGTTAATGGAAACTTTCTAGAGGCACATTGCACTAGGGTATTCTATTTTGGCCCACTTGGAACAAGTGAAGAAGAGAACAATAGAATAGGAATTCCCTACCATATTAGGGGTCCAGATTATGATTTATGATGAGTTCGGGAATCAAAGATAGCCAAAAGAAAGAATTCGCTACAAATGGGAGAGAAAATGCCCTATTTAGAGGATTCCTAGAACATAACAAGTGACAAGAATGTTGAAAAATGTAACTAGTTTCGGTCTTCATAATTGTCATTGTACTCATGTCAGTATGTATATCTTATGTAACAAGCAAAAGAAGAAGAAAAAAATATTATTTTCAAGCACGGGTTTCATGCTTCTTTTGATTGGTCATCTAGCTTAAGCATGTTTTTCATGCTTCTAGAGTTTGTCATATCATAAGAATATTTGTCATGAGTCATGGGAGTCAGTATCATTTGTATAAGACCATATTGGGCAAGTTGTAACATGTAAAAGATATTATTTATATGTCTAGAAAGTCAAGAGGACCTTCGAGCACAAGTCAACCCTGCAAGTCAACCTAGAAGAGGCTATTCAACTTCCACAAATGGGTATATATAAGATCAATTCGACTTTATTTCGGATACACAACTTCTTCAGTTTGATCATAAGCAAGAAAGAAGAAGAAGAGAAAGTGTAGGTCTAGGAGAAGGAAGCATCTCAAAGAAGAAACTAAAATCTGATTTTTTTTGTAACCATCTTTCTCTCACGCGTGTGAAGGATCTACGGTTTTTGTTGTTGTTGCAAGGCCGAGATTGCAAACTTAATTTCAGGTCCAAAACTTTGTTGCAAGAAGGTCAAGACTTGAAAGCCAAAAAGTCTAGAAACAAAGGAGCAAGCCAAAATGAAGGAAGGAGACCTAAATTTGTTCTTTTCTGTCCACACGTGCTAGAATTAGGGTTTTTGCAACTATTGCAAGGCCAAAGATTGCAGGTCGAAGATGTAGATCCGAAGCTGAGAGTCAAAGTTAAGATTTGAAGTTGGTTGAAGAAGGATTTACCAATATTGACTGGGTTGATCTTTGACCTAATTGGAAGGGATTCTAGGAGGTTTGACTAGGTGATTGGAGTAGGGATTGGTCTAGGGTTTTGTGTATTGGTTTTCTCATTTGAAGAAGATTCTATAAGAAGAGAAGAGATTATTTCTAGGTTTTCCCCTTGGAGGGGTTTTGCCCCGCCCGGCTTGAAGCCCACTTCTTGTGTCCATTGTCTTTGTTGTTTTTTCTCTTGATAATTGTTTAATGAAAAGATCTAATAAAGAAACATAAGAATATAACTAAAGTTCAAAAGCAATTTTACGGTTAGGGAGAAGTGGTTTAAATAGGAGCAATTATTAAGGTTTAACTGGTTTAAATAGATTATTAAGGTTAAGGTGAAGAAGGCGGCAGCTTGGAGATCATCTTGTTGATATAAGAAGGGATTGTTTGTCAAGGGGAATCATTTACAAAAGGACACGAGAAAAGAAAAAGAAGACCTATTAACCTAGAAGGAAGGTTACTACATTGAAGGCCTCATCAAGCCCACATTGAAGGAAGGAAGAATAAGCTCTTGTTGAAGACTCTCTAGTGCACTTCATCATTTTTGAAGGAGATGTCACTACTCTCTCTTAGAAAGTCATCAATTTGAAGGCTCGTTCGAAGACATCTTTGAATGAAAGGAAGCATCAAAGAATCTTGGGATCATCATCCACTCTTTGTAGTTGTTTAAAGACGTTATTGTTGAAGGCATTCTAGAAGTCATCATTCTAGGGAATCTTTGAAGTCTCTTTGAAGGTCTTGAATGCATCAAGATAGTTGGAAATATCATCAAGAAGGACACTCATTTGACAAATAAGTACCATTTTGTGCTCCATGTATCTACAGAACATATGGCTACATTTTGCAAGGAAAACAACAAGCTTATTGGGTCAACAAACTTCCTAGCATGGAAGAAGAGGATCGATTTGAAACTCACAGAAAATGAGGTCATGGAATATGTTCCTAATGAAGTTGCTCAACCAGAAAAAGAGAAGACTCAAGAGTTAGCAAAATACAAGAAGGTAGAAATGAGAGCACAAAGGATCATTATTGAATTCATAAAGGATCATCTTGTTCCATTTGTTGCTGATTTGAAGACATCCAAAGCTATGTATGATAAGTTGGTGAAATTGCACTCTATAAGTACATCTGGCCAAAAGATATCCTCGAGAAATCAACTATATAGAATAAGGAAGTTAAAGGATGAAGACATGGCCACTTATCTTATGAAGATCTCACAAATAAGGGACCATTTGCAAGTGCTTGGAGAAGTTGTTTCTGATTCAGAAATGACCACTTGTGTACTAAATGCTTTGCCACCTAAATGGAGTAGTTTTGCAACTAGTGTCTACTCAAGAAACGACGCCACTCCTTTTGATGAACTATGGGCTCAATGTATCTTGGAAGAAACAAGGATAAAGGCAAAGGATGACACTGAATCAAATGAGAAGTCTCAAGCCTTTATTGTAAAATCCAAGAAGAAGAAGAAGAAAGGAAAGTTTGGAAAGTCTAAAGGGAAACCAGATATTTCAAAGATTCAATGCTTTGGATGCAATGAGTATGGACATTTTTAGAGGGGTTGTCCAAACAAGAAAAACTACAAAAGGGAGGAAAGAAGTGGAGCTCACATCATTGAAGAAAAGGGAGAACTTGAGAAAAAGCTGAAAGGAGAAGATCCCAAGGATCTTTACTATTGAAGGAAGCTCCATCTATATCAGGTTCATTTGCAATTTGTCTTTCTTTTATTAGAAAGTAGAAGTTAGAGTAAGCATGCATAGTTGCATTCTCAAAAGAAGTCTTGATTTTTGTAAAGCGTGGCATCATAGAAGGAAGCATATGATGGTAGAAGAGTTAGAATCTACATAATCAAATTGCTTTGGAAAATTCATCTAGTTGTCAAAGAATGAGAAGATTTAGATCATCTAGCACATTATAGTTCATACAAGCATTTTCTAACATAATGTTAGAGGTAGTCATCTTGCAAAGAAGGATCATCAAGATCCTCCAATAAGAACCATCATTTAGGAAGGTTCTTGGAAGAAGCATTATGACCAGTATATATTCCATCTAGTATGGAAACAATAGTCTTGCATGATGAAGGTATGCAGATGGTCGAGTTGCAATTTGAGAGGAAAAATTAAAGTCTTTTTCCTCTTAAAGGAAAGCTTATCTGCATAAGGTTGGAAGCAAGCTTATTCAAAGAAAGTATGGCTAGATGGTTGTATGGAAGCAAAGGTATGCATGTTTTTAAGTAACTCTTCTCTAAGGTAGGGTTCATACCTACAAGAATCTTGCAAAAGGAGTTGGTTATAAAAATGTGCTCAATAAGTCTTCCATATGATTACTCAATGTGTAATATCCCCAATTAATTAATTTTGTTAAGAAGAATTTCCATTTTTGCAATTTTGGAAATTGGGGGATATTTTGGCATTAAAACTTAGGGAAGGTGGGTTAGGAGGACCCCACTTACTTTTTGAAGAAAGAATGCTCCCAAACATTAGAAGAGGAAATGAATCAAAGTGCAAGTGGAATATGGGGGCCACCCCAAAGGGAATTTGTATCCCTTAGGAGAGTTTGAATTGGTGGGAAGAGAGAGAGGAGGGAACTCAACTTATGGGCACCCACATGGAGGAAGAAAGGGGCAGAAAGATAAATTGAGGTAGAAGGCCTCATTTTGGGACTTTTTGCTCATTTTGATATCTAAACCATTGTTTAGCTGGGTCAACAGAGTGTTGTTCAGCACACAAGATCTCCAAGCGGAAATCCCACCCTACCTTTAGTGGACTTCGAGTGCCATCCCTAGGAGGAGTTCCACTTCACATTGTAGAGTTCTTTCAGTGAATATTCAAGCAAATTCGTGGGCTTTTCTCAGCAGACTGGGCGAAATAGGGGAATACGCACTTCCTGGGAGAGTCAGTCGTGAAGCAGCATCTTTGTCAAGCTGTCAAGGAGAGAATTGGACTACAAATTGCTGAAGATTTGGAGTGTTGGCCTGGTAAAATTTTGTGGGAGTTTTGTTGTAGCAACAGAGCATCTTCAAGGCTTGCGTAGGCATGCGCAGAGGCTTCCCTAGGCAAATCGTGGTAACTAGAGGGGTGAACCTTTGGGGCAGATTTGGAGAGGAAGTTGGAGGGACATCTTGGAGGGGAGTTTGCTAGCTTTTGTTGATCTTTTGGTGGACCTGGGACAACCAGTTTCCTAAAGGGTCGAATTACCCAGTTGTTTGTGGAGCACGTGGTAATTGGGAGTAATTTCGGAGGTGGGAACTAGGCCCAACCCTTTCTGGGTCTTTTTGGGTTTATTGAGGAGAGACAAAGATTAATTGGGAAGAATTTTTTGAGCAGTCTAGAGGGCTCAAACAGGGGTCTCATTCCAGCCAGCAGTGCAGATTTCCAGGGCAACACAGAGCATAGGGGAGGGGTCACTTCCCATTATCTGGGCACCTTGTTTTCTCAACTGGGATTTGTCTAGCTTGCCTTTGGCAAGCCCAAGTGCACTGTTCTTGCCTATTGTAACTCCTACCATGATTTATAATAAGATGGCTCAGTCTCTTTGGAGTAAATTGTGATGCATTGATATTTCTGTGGTGTTTTTTATTTTTGGTTGCATGTAGGAAATTCGTGGTTGTTATCACTAAATATTTCCATTAGGGATACTACAAGATGCTTGTTAGTGTTGAGAAATCTAGGGCATCATGTATTTAACTTGATTTATCTTCTATTATGACATTATCTTATGATGTTTCACTTATTATATCTTATTTCTATTTGTTATGTTCTTATCATTACGACTAATGTCAATCCATGAAGATCACAAACAAAAAGGGAACATAAGATGTAGGCACATAGCCAGGGAAAAACCCCTAAGTAGGGGAAAACCAAGTCCATAACTCTTCCTTCGGTTATTCATATCACAGTGAGACAACCAAGACTCTTGACACCTAGACCAAGAAACAACCTTCCATCCATCAAGTCAGCCAACTCACATCTGTTGATCCATTTCTTCATATGATAATGACAAGTAGTTCACCTTGGCTTTCAGTCCAAATGTCAATCCTGTAAATTAGAACCACGGCCCTGTAATTATACCTATCTTCGGTCTTGTGGCTTCTTTAAGGAATCTCGGCTCTATAACTATACTCAGCTTCTGTCTTGAAATCGTATCATTCTTCGATTTCCTGGAATAGTATCATTATTTAGGTCTTTTGTATTACTTTGGTTCAGTTACAATGATTTACTTCAACCCTACAATAGTCCATTGCTTCAGTCCTGTAAAAATGTTACACCTTGGCCCTACAATAGCTCATTGCTTCAGTATAGTAATGGTGTCTCATCCTGTTCTTGTAGTAGCTTAATGTCTCGGCATGTAATCATCCTTCTATGTTATATCTGAGATATGTCTGAACTTCATGCTACATGTCTCTATGGAGCCGAGTTTACGTGGGTATTTATAGTGGTTTCCAACTGTAAAATGATTTGACATGAGTTATTTGTGAAGTCGACTTGTAGTAGATTAGTTTGGAGGCCGACTTGCAAGGTGACTTGATGGAGGAGGCTTCAGTTACAATGAATTACTTCAACCCTACAATAGTCCATTGCTTCAGTCCTGTAACAATGTTACACCTTGGCCCTGCAATAGCTCATTGCTTCAGTATAGTAATGGTGTCTCGTCCTGTTCTTGTAGTAGCTTAATGTCTCGGCATGTAATCATCCTTCTATGTTATATCTGAGATCTATCTAAACTTCATGCTACATCTCTCTATGGAGCCAAGTTTACATGGGTATTTATAGTAGTTTCCAACTGTAAAATGATTTGACATGAGTTATTTGTGAAGTCGACTTGTAGTAGATTAGTTTGGAGACCGACTTGCAAGGTGAATTGATGGAGGAGGCTTTTGACATGACAAAATAGATTTGGCTTTGACTTGAACAAAAACCTAAAAGCCCGCAATGGAGGCTTGACCTATGACCATTGACCCAAGCATGAAATCCATGCTTTAATAAGTCAATTTAATAATAATAATAAATTATTTTGACAAATATATTGTTAAAATTTGGGTACCAGAGGACAAGTGGTTCCCTAAGGCTTTGATCTTTGGCCTAAGGAAAAGTGTCCAAATTTATTTGTACTTTTCTCCTAAAGTGACTTTATAAGTGGTAAAGTCAATCTAATTTAAAAGTGACTTTATAAGTGGTAAAGTTACATTCTAATTTTAAAGTGACTTTATTAAAGTCAATGAAAAATTAGAAAGTGAAAAAGTGACTATGGAAATAAAAGGCTAAGTGGGTCTTTAATTAAGTGGGTGAGTTAGAAAATAGAAAGTGAGAATTAAATGCACATTTATTCTCATCCCTAGATCTAAATGAATCTTAGCCATTAGATCTTAGGGTTACCCAAAAGGTTATTTAGGGTAAAAGGAGAGAAGAAGGAAAGATCAATTCAGTCTTTCATGAGTTATTGAGAGAAAGAGAAGAGAGAGCAAAGAGAATTTCTGAGCAGTGAGAAGTTGAAGGAAAGCAGCAAGGAGATATTTCAGCAGTCCGTACAGCAACATTTATTCGGCACGAATCCCAAGGCAAATTTCGTATAGCAGCATTTGACACGATTTTCAAGGGAAGGACAGCACAAAAATCGAGGAAGAACAGCAAACTAAAGGCACGAATTCCGAGGCTGCTAGGCACGTTTTTTTAGGCATCAGGGCATGGATTTCGAGGATGAAGTACAATTGTACTTTTCCGTACATTCAGTATGGTCATACGACTAAGTTCTGGGCACAATTTTCAAGTTTGACCATACAGCATTTAATGCTGTAATTTTTTGTTTGTTGTTGGCACGTTTTCCGAGGCAAAGTTCAAGCACAAAAATCGAGATAAGTTGTAAATTGTGGTTGCTGGAATTTTTACTATGTATTTCAGTTCTTTGTAAAAGCATTTTCAGAAATAAAGAAGTGCTCTCAAACTGGTTTTCCTCAAGAATTGTAGGGGGGTTTTCCAGAGTCACATTGACCAAAAATTCACTGTGTTATTTTCTGTGTGGCTGTCATAATTTTGTTGTGTTTTATTTCTGCATTTTCCAGCAGTTGTGAAATCTCCAAATTTGTGTTTTCAGAAAATATTATCATTTCCAGATTTAAGAATTTTTATCATGCTTGAATTTAAAACTAAATGCATGGTGTGATAAGGAACATTGATAACCGGAATGGGGTTTGAAAATTTCTTCATGGTATCAGAGCTTGGTTGGCTAAAAAGTGCAATTTGGGACAGCAAAGTGAAAATCATAGCAAGTTGATTTTTACATAGAAAACAGAAACATATACCACAAATTTGAAATTTCAGTTTGTAGGACAGTGAAACATGTGTTTGGGTTTGAGGGTTGAAGACAAGTTGGATGAGTAGAGCAACTACAGTGCATGGAGGGAGAGAATCCAGAGCATCTTTGAGGAAGCAGAAGTCTGGGGCATTATGGTGCATACCACACAGCAGCCAGTAGCAGTACCTGTTGAACCTGTACAGTTAGCAAAGTTTAACAAAAAGAATGCTAAGGAAAAAGGACTGATTCTGGATGGAGTTAAAGAACATGTCATTCCTCATGTGAGAGGAAAGACTTATGCACATGAAATGTGGACAGCCTTGACTGGTCTTTACCAGAGCTCAAATGAAAATAGAAAAATAGTCCTAAGGGAGAAATTGGAGGCCATTAAAATGGCTAAGACTGACAGTGCTACAGCATACCTCACAAAGATCACTTCAATGAGAGATGAGTTTGCAATCATAGGAGAGACCATAGAACCCACTAAGTTGGTGAGGATAGCCTTGAATGGTCTTCCCCGGACTTGGGAGAGTTTTTTGGATGGCATTGTTGCACGTGAGAACCTGCCCAGATGGGAGAGGTTGTGGGATGATTGCATTCAAAATGAGATCAGAAAGAACCATCTTGGTGCAGCCAAACACGTGGAGGAGGATGACAATGTGGCATTGTTGGCAAGAGGCAAGAAGGGCAAAGAAAAGAAGCAAGCTTCCACCAGTGGAGGCAAAGGCAAAGGTAAAGGTAAGCAACAGAACAAAGAGAAGGACTATTCCAAAGTCAAATGTTGGAATTGTCAAAAGTTGGGACACTATGTGGTTGTGTCTGGAGAAGAAGAACAAGAAGGGGAAGGAGGAAAACATGGCAACTTCTGCAAAGAGGGGGCTTCTTAGAGAGATTTGATCGGGAGTTTGGGTTCATAGCTTGTGAGTCCTCTAGTGCAGGATCATCTGCCATACAGGTTCAGAGGGAGTGTGCACTCTCCTCTACTAGGAGAGCATCTTTTGGCATTTGGTATGTTGACAGTGGGGCTTCTCGTCATATGACAGGAGTCCAAGAGTACTTCTCAGAGCTTTCAGAAAGTGATACTGATATGGAGGTAGTACTTGGTGATGACAGCATTGTTAGAGCAGTCGGTGTGGGGACATTGACATTTGATAGGGAACCCAAACCTCCCTTGAAAGTGTCAAATGTTCTATATGTACCTGGAATGAAGAAGAACCTGATATCCGTCTTAGCACTTGAGGTAGAGGGTATGAGGTGTTGTTTAGGAGAAGACAGGTGCTTATATATCCTAGGGGAACTCTAGCTGATTCAGCTAGAGTGATTGGTGTGCGCCATGCGAAGGTGTACAAGTTCTCATTCCAGCCCCTGATGGCATTGAGTAGCAACACCCGAGATAGGACCGACGGCAGATCTAGCAGTTCAGAGTTGTGTGAGATTTGGCACCGCAAGATGGGGCACATGTATCATGGGGCCTTGAGGACATTACAGGAGATCACCACTGGTGTGCCAGATTTCAGTTCTAATCTCCTTGATGTGTGCAGAGGATGTGTTATGGGGAAGTTTGCCAAATCCCCCTTTCCCAGCAGTGACAGCAGAGCGACAGGGATCCTTGACTTGATTCATACCGATGTGAGTGGTCGGATCTCTCATGTATCCTTGAGTGGCTATGAGTATTATGTGTTATTCATTGATGACCACTCCACGAAGACCTGGATTTATTTCTTGAATACCAAGAGTGAGATCTTCAAGCGGTTTCAAGAGTTCAAAGCTCTTGTGGAGACCCAGACAAGTAGGAAGATCAAGGTCCTTAGGTTGGACAACGGAGGGGAGTATACCCTTGGTGAGTTTGTTGATTTTTGTGCTGAGGCAGGCATTAGGAGGGAGTTCACGATTCCTTACAACCCCAGCAGAATGGGGTTGCAGAGAGGAAGAACAAATCCTTTGTAGAGGCTGCCAAAGCCATGCTTCATGGTCAGGGGTTACCTTTATTTTTGTGGGCAGAGGCCTGCAACACTGTTGTGTACTTGCAAAACAAGAGTCCACATTGTGCCTTGGGGAATGTGACTCCGGAGGAGGCTTTTTCTCGGAAGAAGCCTGATGTTGGGCACTTTCGTATCTTTGGGTGCCTTACATATTCCTATGTCCCCAAGGAGAAGAGCACCAAGCTAGAACCTACTACAGGCAAGGGCATATTTGTGGGTTATAGCGAGACCTCGAAAGCTTATCGGATTTACATTCCTGCGAAGAGGAAAGTGGTTGTCAGGAGGGATATGAAGTTCGAGGAGGAGAGAGCTTTCAGGAGGTCACGGGAGTTAGAGTATCTGGAGTCACCAAACCCTCAGGAGCAGTTGAGTCAGTCACAAGGATCCAGTGGTCAGGGATAAGGAGGTACATCGATTACAGTGTCAGGTCCATTAGTGAGCAGTGGCTCTCAAAGTCAGATGGGTGGTTCTTCGGGCAACATGCAGGGCAGTCCGCAGAGCAGTTCACGGGGTAGTCCACTGATGGATAGTTCGCACAGTACTTCAGCTTCTACAGGCACAGGTTCAAGCATGAGGTTAGTTGGCAGGCCTTCAGGAGTTCAAGCTTCTGACGATGATGAGGATTCTTTCACTCCAGTGGGAGAAGTATGCTCAGGGAAGAGGAAGCCCAAGTGATTTCAAGACACCTTGCGCGAGGGCACATCAGTTGCTGGGCCAAAGAGACAGGTCAAAGAGAGTAAACAACTTGAGCGGTTTTGTAATTACATGGCATTTGTAACAAGCATTGTTGACTCTGAGCCTTCTATTTATGAGGAGGCAACTAGCCATCAAGTCTGGAGAGAGGCCATGATGGAGAAGTATTCTTCTATTTATGAAGAACGATGTTTGGGAGGTAGTGTTGAGGCCTGAAGGTAAATCAGTTGTTACTTCTAGATGGCTCTACAAGATAAATCATGTTGCAGATGGCAACATAGAGAAGTTCAAGGCTCGGTTTGTGGCGAGAGGGTTCTCACAGGTAGAGAGAGTTGACTATGAGGAGACCTTCACTCCCGTAGCTCGGTATACATCTATTCGCTCTATTATATCAATTGCAGCAGAGATGGGTTGGAAGATCCACCAGATGGATGTGAAGACCACCTTTCTCAATGGCTTCATTCAGAAGGAAGTTTATATTGAGCAGTCGGAGGGCTTTGAGGTGCATGGGAAGGAGTCCCATGTATGCAGATTGAAAAAGGCACTCTATGGCCTAAAGCAAGCTCCTAGAGCTTGGTACTCTCGAATTGATACATACTTGCAGCAGTTGGGTTTCACAAAGAGTGAGGTTGATCGAAACCTATACTTCATTGTGGTAGGTGAGGAGCCTCTCATTCTGGTGTTGTATGTTGATGACTTGGTCATCACTGGTGTAGAGAGACTCATTGAGGGCTACAAGAGAGATCTTGCTTCAGAGTTCGAGATGAAGGATATCAGCTTGAAGCATTATTTTTTGGGATTGGAGGTGTGGCAAGAGGTGGGGCATTTCTTCCTGGGACAAGGGAAGTACATTGTGGATATTCTTAGCAAGTTTCACATGGAGGATTGCAAACCCATGTCTACACCTCTAATCACTAACTGAAAGAAGCTTCACGCTTCAGATTCCGAGATGGTGGATACTACACTATACAGACAGTTGATTGGTTCATTGATGTATTTGTTCAACACTCGACCAGATATATGCTTTGAAGTTAACACGATGATTCAGTTCATGTGTGAGCCCAGGAGAGTGCACTAGGTGGCTGCAAAACACATTCTTCGTTACTTGCAGGGTACTGTGGATTATGGTCTAGATTTTAGACAGGGTGATGGAGTGAGACTGGCAGGGTACACTGATTCAGATTGGGCAGGTTGTGCTTCAGATAGGAAGAGTACTTCAGGGTGTTGTTTTGGGTTGGGTTTGGCAGTTGTGTCGTGGTTCAGCTGGAAACAACAGTCAGTTGCATTGAGCTCAGCTGAGGCAGAGTATATGGCTACTAGTTTGGCTAGTTGTGAGGCCATATGGCTTCGCAAGATGTTGTTTGGTCTATTTGGTCAAGAATTGAGACCTTCAATGATTTACTGTGATAATCAGAGTTGCATAAAACTCACGGAGAATTCAATTTTTCATGACAGGTCAAAGCATATCGGGATCAAGTATCACTTCATTAGAGACTATGTCCAAAAGGGAGTTGTTAAGCTTGAGTACATTTCCACAGATGAGCAGGTAGCAGACATTTTCACCGAAGCCTTACCACAGGGCAAGCATGTCTATTTCAGAGACAAGATAGGAGTGGTAAGGAACACTTTCCTCGGTAAGAGGGAGTGTTAAAATTTGGGTACCAGAAGACAAGTGGTTCCCTAAGGCTTTGATCTTTGACCTAGGAAAAAGTGTCCAAATTTATTTGTACTTTTCTCCTAAAGTGCCTTTATAAGTGGTAAAGTCAATCTAATTTAAAAGTGACTTTATAAGTGGTAAAGTTACATTCTAATTTTAAAGTGACTTTATTAAAGTCAATGAAAAATTAGAAAGTGAAAAAGTGACTATGGAAATAAAAGGCTAAGTGGGTCTTTAATTAAGTGGGTGAATTAAAAAATAGAAAGTGAAAATTAAATGCACATTTATTCTCATCCTTAGATCTAAATGAATCTCAGACATTAGATCTTAGGGTTACCAAAAAGGTCATTTAGGGTAAAAGGAGAGAAGAAGAAGAAAAGATCAATTCAGTCTTTCATGAGCTATTAAGGGAAAGAGAAGAGAGAGAAAGGAGAAAATTTTTAAGCAGTGAGAAGTTGAAGGAGAGTAGCAAGGAGATATTTCAGCAGTCCGTACAACAACATTTATTTGGCATGAATCTCAACGCAGATTCCATATAGCAGCATTTGACACGATTTTCGAGGGAAGGACATCACAAAAATCAAGGAAGAACGGCACAGAAATCGAGGAAGAACAGCAGACTGAAGGCACAAATTCTGAGGCTGCTAGGCATGTTTTCTGAGGCATCAGCGCACGGATTTCGAGGATGAAGTATATTTGTACTTTTCTGTATAGTCTGTACGGCCATACAGCTAAGTTATGGGCACGATTTTCAAGGCTAACCGTACAGCATTTAATGCTTTAATTTTCTATTTGTTGTTGGCACGTTTTCTGAGGTGGAGTTCAAGCACGGAAATCGAGATAAGTTGTAAATTGTGGTTGCTGGAATTTTTACTGTGTATTTCAATTTCTCTGTAAAAGCATTTTCAAAAATAAAGAAGAGCTCTCAAACTGGTTTTCCCCAAGAGTTGTAGGGGGTTTTTCCAGGGTCACATTGACCAAAAAATCACTGTGTTATTTTCTTTGTGTGACTGTCATAATTTTGCTGTGTTTTATTTCTGCATTTTCCAGCAGTTGTGAAATCTCCAAATTTGTGTTTTCAGAAAATATTGTCATTTCCAAATTTTAGAATTTTTATCATGCTTGGATTTAAAACTAAATGCATGGAGTGATAAGGAAAACTGATAACCGAAGTGGGGGTTGAAAATTTCTTCATACATTACATTATACAATTTTGAAGACCGAACATAGCTACATTCTTCAACACTCCCTCTTAATTAGGGAGGTATTCATAATTACATATATATACAAGTACATGGAAGATCTCAAAAACACATGAACTACAAAGAGTTCAAGCACATTTAGTGCCACGGAGTAGATACCTGACCAAGGTTATCTATCCAGGGGGGAGTAAGATGGACTAAAGCTTTCAGCCAATATAGGTACCATCATGCTTACTAACTAACCATCAACCCAGGGATCTAGGTGTGTATAATATCCAAGGTCAGAGCTCCAAGACCAACGCCACCCTCCCTCTTCGGGATCTAGATATCAAACACACTTAGGTCAGCTAGATTTCCTCCTAAGCATCCGCCATTAGATGCTTCAACTCTCCCTATCAAACTAGATATATCAATTTGTCCAAGCATGCTTCCAGAGTGTTCAATCTTCTTGTGGAGAGATTTTACACGTACAAACACAAACCCCAATCAATAATAAACTTTCAAATATACAAGTAAGCACAAACCTTTAGGGTCCCCAATTATTTGACATTGTTAATATCACCATCAAGTTATCCATATTCAATTTTTCGGAAGCTTTCTTCTTCTTTCTTTTCTTCAGTAGCACCAATTCATTCTCCAATTTCTTTTTCAAAGTATCTATCATGACTATCATAATATGCCCTCCCTCTCAACTGGGGAAGATGTATTGTTTCTTCTATCTAGGCTCCCTCTTAACTTGGGGAGATCAACAACTTTCTTCTCTTATGGATTCATTCATATGCTTCCTTCATCATGCTTATATGAACATCTTTATTATCTTGAAGATTATGTCCCTGCAATACTTTTAATAGCAGGTACAACCAAAAACAAATATACAGAAGCATGAAGTTAGCTATATCAAAATTAAGTCAATACTATAATGGAAGCATTAGAATTTGGACATTAAACAGCTAAACCTAGGCAGGTTCATGAGAGAAATCTTTTTATATGCTAGACATCAACTTCTTGCTAGGGTTTTGCCATAAACCCTAGACTTCATCATCAAGACTTTGCGAAATTCAATCAAGATATTAGTCTTATTATATCTAGGGCCTCAATATTACTTTTAGAGATATATGACAGATTCTACCATGACTTAATGTAAACCCTAGATTCCATCTTCGAGACACAAAGCCTTAGATATCAATAACAATCCAATCATAGTATTATCTAAGGTTTCAACAATATGACAAACTTTTACTTGGGTTTGTTGCAACCTCTAGGTCAAATCAAATTGAAAACAATATCATATCCTAGAAGATCAATTTCTACTAGAGCTTTATAGACACTAGGTTTCACAAACTAAAACATGAACATTAACAATTAGGACATCATATAAACATATCTAGGATGCATTTCACATCAATAGCGACTAGGTAAACCCAAGATACAAACATCAATACATTGAAGTTAACAATTTTCATTCAGACTAGGGTTTCGATCATACAAACGGATACACACCTTTAGTTTCATTCTTAGGACCTTATTTTTAGATAAAACAAGGGTCTTGCTTATAAACCCTAATTTACCAAAGCTTAATGGTCAAGGTTTCAATACATGACTTAGACATTAACAGGGAACCCTAAGGGGCTAGGGTTTCTATCATAACAATACCAAACCCTTAAACATAAAATGAATAAGTTTTCTAGATTTCATTAACAACCCTAAGTAGCCTAGGGTTTCAATATTGGCATACCCTTAGGTTAGGGTTTTATAGAGAACCTTTTAGGGATCCATAAGAATGATAAGTAATGAGGGTAGATTTAATATTAATGATTGACTACCCTAACAAGAATCTCTTACGATTCAAAACCTAGTCATGAGAGAGTTAGTAATACCAAACAAAGATTTCAAATAATCATACTTTTAATGAAGAAAACTTCTTACATACCTTGTTTTATTACTTTATAAACCTTGTAGGGTTTCCTTGAAGTGATGTTCCTTGATTTGCTTTACCTAAGTGTCTATTGTAGCTTTGGACAACCTGAGTCAATTTGTCCCTGTAATGAAGAATAGTGCCAAGACGAATCCTAATGAAAATAAATAAGTCCTAAACCAATGATACTTACCTTCACCTGCAATGCAAAGTTGTCAAGTATACAAGAATCTTGATGTAGATTCCAAATTGTTAGTACAAGAATTTGAATCATAGATAAATCATAAACTTATGCATATAAGTCAACTGACCTAATTCCAAAACTTTTCTTATCTGCAATACTAGAAAGACGGAGCTTAACTAGAGTTGTAATCAGACCTTGGGATATCAAGAATATGTGTGATACTATAAGACAAAATTACAAAGACTATTCTGGACTAATCTTGCACTTTGTGTAACAATGAAGTCTAACCCTCACAAGATCTATAACAATCTTAAGAGAACTAGCCCTTAACTAGACTCCACATATCTTGACCAAACTAAAAACAAATTTGAACAAACCCTAACTAGAATTAAAGGAAACAAAAACAAAAACATGTTACAGAATTATTGACCTGTGATTGTTCCTAATTACTTTGACTTTTCTACAGAGCTATGATGTGTTATATAGCGGAACTGAAGCAGATACATGGTAGGAGATCAAATCACGGTTATGCCATAGAAGAATCGTCCTTCATTGCTTTTATATCTTTCTTGTATTTGGAACAAATTGTCCTTGCAGGACCTGTGCCTTTCAGTTCTTATCACGATTCAGTGGTAGGAGAAGTATGTTTTAGTTTGTTATTATATGATTGGTCTTCAGGAGATGACCTGTTAGGAGAGTATAAGACTTGATCATCAAGACCCAGAGGCCTGAAACTACATACTATACCTTTCATTGTCTTCTAAACACACTTTTTATGCCTTCGCTTTTCTTATCCAGGTCTGTGATCACAATACTGTGGTTAGGGTTGCTTTATAGTGCCCAGCATTTCTAATTTATCTCTTTGAGAAGCTCAGTCTTAGTTGACCAAACTTCTCTGCCATGACTTGTAGCCCTTGTGATCTCCTTTCTGCCCTTATGCAAATGAACCTCGCTCTGATACCATGTTGAGAAATCTAGGGCATCATGTATTTAACTTGAATTCAGAAAAAAAGAAAAAAAAGTGTTTTCTCTATCCCCGTGGCTGCTCCTCCCTTGCCTGCAGCTACTCTGCCTCTTCCGCGGCTCTTCCATCCCACAACTCCATCCCGCGGCTGCTCCATCCCACGGCTCCATCCCGCAACTCCATCCCGCTCCTTTGCTCGCAACTACACACATCCCGCAGTTGTTCTGCCTCTTCCCCGTGGCTGCCCCTATTCCCGCAGCTAACCTTCCTCGCAGGGCCTGTCTCCGCAAAGCAGCACCTCTCAGCAGCACCGATAACCTCCTTCCAGCAGCGCGGAGAGCCTACGGTGGTCTGAAGCATCCTAATGCCTCAACTTCTGTGGACTGGTGTAAATTTATGTAGATGTTCTATGCTTGATGCAAATTTACTTTTCACCACAGCAATCACATAAACAATCAAGTAAAATGCTGATAGAACATACCAGTGGATCTATAGAAGACAAACCAAAAACAGAAAAATGTTGTGGTGCGTTACGGAGGTCAACAGGATGCTTCAACCAACAAAGTCTCCTTGGTCAGCAAACCCAGCATGTGTCACAACAGCCCTCAAAACAGCCACACGATCAACTCAAAGTCAACCCCAGAAAAGTCAACGTTGCCCCAATGGCAGCAACGGCAGCAACGACAACAACAACGGCAGCAACAACGTCTTCGTCCTTCTTTCCCACGTGTGAATTGAAACTCTTTCCAAGGAGCTCGAACCAATCGGAAGAGGAGAGATGATGTGTGAGGATGAGATGAGTGAAATGTCCTCCAACGTTGACTCTATTTATATCAATCACTGAGGTGTGTGACACATTTGCTGGGGGTGTAAAACCTTAAGGCCGACAAAACTTTAAGGCCGACCCGCACATATTTGAAATTATTAAAAATAAATTCAAAATAAATGTTCTATCTCATCGGAATAAGATCAATTTTAGATCGATCATACACTCCTCCGAAAGAGGAACCCAATAAAAATATTGGTATCTTCATCTGAGCATCACAACATGGAGTTTGGACCTAGTTGTCCAATTTTAACACTCCCTCTCAACTAGGGAGAACTCCATCTACCTGTGCAATCAAACATCGTGCGTCATCTCGCCGTAACTTGCTTTGCTGGCCTCTTTATTTCAGAACAGTAATGGTTCAGTCACAAAGACATCATTCTCGGCTGACAGATTCAGTCCAGAGGTCTAAAACCTCTATAGGACTCACAAAGAGTCTCATACCAACCCGAAGTCAGTAGGAGGTCCGAAACCTCACTTAGACTCAAGAGAGTCATATATACTAACCTGAAGTTAGTCCCACTGACCCGAAGTCAGTAGGAGGTCCAAAACCTCACTTGGACTCAAGAGAGTCATATATATTAACCCGAAGTTAGTCTCACTGACCCGAAGTCAATTGGAGGTCTGAAACCTCACATGGACTCAAAGAGTCACATACCAACCCGAAGTTGGTTCATCTGACCTGAAGTCAGTAGGAGGTCCGAAACTTCACTAGACTTGATCCTAGATCAAGTGGTTGGACATGTGCCATCCTAGATAGAGAGTAAGGTAATCTCTGATGCGTCCATCAATATTTGCTACTAGTATCTAGCTTTTCCCACCTCATTGGCCAAATGAGAGGTACTTCCCATGAGTCCGGAACTCAGTGGGTAGGATGCATACGGGGCACAGATCATGAGAGGTGAACCTACTCAAATATCATAAAGGTGGGGCAGAAGCACCACAAGGTTCGGTAAGCCTAGCCCCATGTGTGCTTATAGCTTCGAGGAACTATCCCCAAGGCCCCCCCAGAGCTCCCAAAGCTCATCCTCCAACAGGGCCCTCAGAATAGGGTCGTTCCACAATTCCAAGATTCTCACGAAAGGTTAGGAACATGACCTTCCCCAAGGGCATTGTGAGAATATCTGCGACCTGCTCATCAGTTCCTATATGATCGAGCCTTACGACGCCTCGCTGTACCATATCCCGGATAAAGTGGTACCAACCATCAACATGCTTGGATCGTTCGTGGAACATGGGATTCTATGACAAACGAATCCCCCTCAGGTTATCACAAAGGATAACGGTGGCATCTAGCACATGCTCGAACAACTCACTGAAGAGCTTTCGCAACCAAGTGACTTCACAACAAGCCATACATGCTGCAATGTATTCAGCCTCAATGGTGCTCAAGGCTACCGACTTTCGTTTCCCGCCCAAAGTAGATCTACGTGCAAAGCAGCATCTAGATGTGCCCTTGCGATCCACCACACTGCCAGCCCAATTGGCATCAGTATATCCAAGGAGTGTCATGCTCTTGGCAGTGTATCTCAGCCCATGGTCTATCGTGCCCCAAAGATATCTCAAGAGTTTCTTGGCACCAACCCAGTGAATGTTATGATCAACCATGTGTTGACTCAAAGTGTTCACTGCACAACATATGTCTGGACGGGTGTTCACTAAGAACATCAGGGCCCCTACGAGTTGAAGATACTCAGTAGGATTTGCTAGCACGGGCCCAGCAACGCTACCACTCAACTTCTTAAAGTTGAGCTCCATTGGTGTCGACCCGAACTTACAGTCCACCATAATAAATCTTTCCAAAAGCTTCACAATGTATTTTCCTTGAGAAAGGAAAATCTTACCAGGTCTCTATCAGACCTCCAGGCCTAGGGAATAGTGCATCAGTCCTAGGTCCTTCATCTTGAACTCAGCAGCGAGCTCCCTCTTGCACTGATGAATAAGAGGGTCAGCACTTGTCAGGAAGAGGTCATCCACATACAGCACCAGAATGAGAGGCTTCTCTTTGACAACCTAGTAGTAAAGGTTCGGATCAGCGTTACTTCGAGTGAAGCCCAGCTTCATCAAGTAGTTATCTATCCTCTCGTACCAAGCTTTGGGTGCTTCCTTCAACCCATAAAGGGCTTTCTTCAACCTACAGACATGGGTGTCCCGATCCTGGACTTCGAACCCCAGAGGTTGCTCCACATATACCTCTTCCTTTATCACACCATGCAGAAATGCAGTCTTCACATCCATCTGATGAAGACTCCATCCTTGCGTAGCAGCAAGGGCTATAATAGATCGAATGGTGGTGTATCAGGCCACAGGTGCAAATATGTCATCATAATCTATGCCTTCCTTTTGAGAGAAGCCACGAGCAACGAATCTTGCCTTGAATTTTTCAGCACTTCCATCATATCCATGCTTGATCTTGTAGAGCCATTTCGAGGTGACAACTGCTTTGTCCTTCAGTCTTGGAACCACATCCTAGACATCATTCTTCATAATGGACTCATACTCTTCATGCATAGCATCCTTCCAGACTTGATGCTTTATGACTTCTTCAAAGGATCCAGGCTCGGATTGTACAATAGTACTCATGGCTGCTAGATACCATTGGTATCTACTCGACTTCTTGCTTTCACAGAATGTCCCCCTATTTTGGGCTGCATGTCCCTCAGCATCCTCGAGAGTGTCCCTGAGCCATGATGGTCTCTTTCCCAGTGAAGGAGGTGGATCAATTGGGTCCATCGGTCCTTCAACATCAGGCATTGTTTCATCCTTCGATTCTTCTTGATTTCCCGACCTTGCTTCATGATCTTCCTCAGATCTCGGAAGATTGACTACTTTCCTCAAGGAAGTATCTTCGTCAAAGGTGACATCATGGCATATCTCCACTTCCCTTTGACCAGGCACATATAATCTATAGGCCTTCGAAGTTTCGTTGTAGCCCACAAACATTATGGTCTCCCTCTTGATGTTGGCTCCTCTACAAAAGTTCTTGAACTCGTTCGTCTCATATTCAGTGCCATTATCGGTTTGTCGGATAGCATCTCATGTCATTGCTCCCAGTGGACTTCCTCCAACCTGGTAGAGTGTATGTAATATCCCTTTTCAGGGATATCTCTAAAATACAGGCAGATTTCAATCAGAGATGGATTGGGAAAGCATTTACCAGATATTTCACCTCTGAAAGAGGATGAGATCTGGAGGCTATCTGGCCCTTTCCAGACTCTATCTAAGAGTGTGGGAGAAAACACAACAAGTGGTACAGAAGTCGAAATGCAAAGAGAAGGAATATCAGAAATGCAAACATACAATAGCGTGCACAGATACTCAAGAAATACCAAGAGAATGCTGAGCCATTTTATTAATCTGATAAATATAGAGGAGTACAATAGGTGATCAAAGCGATAACACCTAAACTTGCACAAGGCAAGTTAAGATCTATTCTCAGAACATTGTTGTGTTTCAGATCTGCGTTGCATGGGACTGACTGTGCTTCAGATTTGCATTCCAACTGATAAAAAACGGCTGTGTCGCTGCCCAGACATACCTCCTTGCGGATCTGTGCTTCCCTCCCAATGATCACGCCGCTGTTGTCTGGGATCTTCAATATTATGTTCACCCGCTGATCCAGAAATCCCCAATAGACCAAGATCCTCCAAGAATACCAACCGGAGCTTTCCCCAATACGAACTGCGTCCTCCACTCAGGACTGCACAGTCAATAAACGTGTTGCTCCTCCACAGATGTCGCGCAGTCAAGAGACGCGTTGCTCCTCCACGAATGCTGCAAATCGATCCTCCTACAACAACACTAATGGGACTACCTCACTCGAGCAGGCACTCGAAGTCCCCCGAGGCTGAGGGCGAGATCTCTAAACGGAGACACTCAATGCGCTAAACAGCACCGCAGACAGGCTAAACAGCCAGCGTGCTCAAGTCGCAATGACCAGTTTCAAATTCATAAACTTCCATGATGCCAGAATGAGGTGGCTATCATCTTTATATAGTGTTGGTTGCTCTCAAAACCTATGGCCGCCTCCACCCAAGATACCACGGTAATATCCCTTGGCTGCGTGCGCCTCCACCCAAGATACCACGGTAATATCCCTTGGCTGCGTGCACCTCCACCCACGACACCACGGTAATATCCCTTGCTGCGTGCTCAATTTGGCCCCCTTGATTACCACGTGCGTCTACTAGGAAGTCCCCCCCTTATTCTAGAGTGAGTTGTGTTCCCTTTACTCACTTTTATTCATAATCTAACTACTTAAAGCAAAATTGACCAAAATCGAATATTCCAATTAGCTATTGCTAATTGGGAATATTACAGTCTCCCCCAACAGAATGTTGCTTGTCCCCAAGCAACTATAGTGATGGATGCTGCAAGATTTTCTCATTCTCCCAAGTAGCATCCTCATCTGGCAAATTCTTCCACCTCACCAAGAACTCCCGGATTGTCCTGTTCCGCAACTGCCTTTCCCTGGTATCAATAATTGCCTCAGGCTGTAATACCAAATGCCCTTCATCATCTGTAGGCAGCAGCTCCTCTGTCACTGTCAACTGCTGCCCTAATGCCTTCTTCAGACATGACAGATGGAAAATGTTATGAATCTTGCTGCCTTGGGGCAACTCCAACTCATATGCAACATGTCCAACTCTGCGTATCACCCTATATGGTCCATAAAAACAAGGCTTGAGCTTCTCAACTCCCCTCTGTTTCAGTGATGACTGTCGGTATGGCTGTAAACGTAGGTAGACCAAGTCTCCTACCTCAAACTGTCTGACCATCCGACCCCTGTCAACATACCGTTTATGCTGGTTCTGCGTTGTAGCCATGTTATCCTTGAGAGCGCGGAGAATGTCCTGACTCTCCTGGATCCAATCTTTGGCTCTCGGAGCCTTGCTAGCACCCAACATCATATCAACAAAAGATAAAGAATGGTACCCATACAAAGCATAGAACGGTGTCATACCGATGGACATGTGATATGTGTTGTTGTAACAGTACTCCCCCAAATGTAGCCACTTCAGCCACGCTCTTTGCTGCCCACTAACATAGTTACGCAAGTAGCCCTCCAGCCACTTGTTAACTATCTCTGTCTGCCCATCTGTCTGTGGGTGATAGCTGGTGCTTGGTGTCAGCTCCGTCCCTACCAGCCGAAAAAGCTCCAGCCAGAATCCGCCCATAAAGCCGTTGTCCCTGTCACTGATGATGGTCTTGGGGAGACCATGCAACCTGAAAATATCTTTGAAGAACAGCTCCGCCACCTGTGCTGCTGTATAGTGTGCAGATATGGCAAAAAAATGTGCGTACTTCGTCAGCCAATCAACGACGACGTATATACAGTCTTTGCCCTGCACCATGGGCAACCCTGTGATGAAATCCATCGAAATGCTCTCCCATTTCCCCTCCGGAATGGGAAGAGGCTGCAACAAGCCTGCAGGATGGTTCATCTCCCCTTTGTTTCTCTGGCAAACTTTGCACTCCCTGATATGCCGGAGCACGTCCCCCTTGAGGCCTTTCCATGAGAACCTCTCTCTGATAGCCCGATAGGTTTTGGTAAACCCTTGATGGCCGGACAATGGTGAGTCATGAGATGCCTGAAGTATCTTCTCCTTGAGCTGGGAGCCCTCCGTCAAGAAGATCCTATCTCTGTAGTAGATGATCTCTCTATCACCCTATATCTGTCATCTGTCACCTGACCATCCAGCACCTCACAGGCAAATCTATCCTTGGAGTATTCCACCAAGAGTCGAGCCTTCCAATCTGTATCCAAGCTCATCAGAGACAACGTGGCTGGCCTATGTGAAAGTGCATCTGCTACCACGTTATTCTTCCCTTTGACATATTCAATGTCAAAGTCATAAGCCTGGATCTTGCTGATCCACTTCTGCTGCCTCTCCTGTAGCTGTTTTTGCTCCAAAAAGAACCTGAGGCTGTTGTGATCAGTCCTTACCCGGAACCTGTTACCCACTAAGTACTGTCGGAATTTGAACAATGCATGCATAATGGCCAACATCTTCTTGTCGTATATAGGATACAACCGCTCATGAGGAAGGAGCTTTCTGCTCTCATAGGCTATAGGGTGGCCTCCCTGCATCAACACTGCGCCGATCCCCTTTCCTGACGCATCACACTCCAAAACAAAAGGCTGCGTAAAATCCGGCAACGCAAGTACTGGACAACTGCTCATAACCTCCTTGAGCCTGTCAAAAGCCCGCTGCGCTGTATCCGACCAACTGAATGCCCCCTTCTTTGTCAAATCTGTAAGGGGTACCGCAAGCTGAGAGAAACTCTTGACAAACTTCCTGTAATATGTGCAGATGCCAATAAATCTTCGAAGTTTCGTCACGTTTCTCGGCTCTGGCCAGTCTCTGATGGCCCTAATCTTCTCCTCGTGGACCCTCACTCCATCCACTCCTATGATGTGTCCCAAATACAACATCTCAGTCATCCCAAACTCACTCTTGGAGAGCTTAGCATAGAACTGTTGCTCCTCCAAGATATGCAGTACTGCCTCTATGTGCTGGAGATGCTCCTCCCAAGTCCTGCTATATATCAATATATCATCGAAAAAGACCAACACAAACTTCCTCAGATGACTGCAGAAGATATGGTTCATGCATGACTGGAAAGTAACTATGGCATTGGTTAGCCCAAAAGGCATAACCAAAAACTCAAAGTGGCCGTAATGGCACCTGAAAGCGGTCTTGGGAATGTCCTGTTCCCTCACGCAGATCTGGTACCAATCTTTGAGAAAAACTGAGCTCCTCTCAGCTCATCCATCAGCTCGTCAATCCGCGGTATGGGGTACCTGTTCTTCAGGGTCGTCTTATTTAGGGCCCTATAATCAATGCACATCCTCATTGTGCCATCCTTCTTCTTCACCAACACCACCGAAGAAGCAAAAGAACTGGTGCTAGGCCGAATATGTCCAAGAGCCAATAACTCCTGGATGGCCCGCTCAATCTCATTCCAATAGGCCTTGGGGTGCCTATAGGGTGTGGTAATAACGGCCTGGATGCCCTGCTCTAGCTCAATAGCGTGCTCAAACCCCCGATCTGGTGGCTGTCCCGGCGGTATCTCTCCAAATACCGTCTCATACTTGTCGAGGATGGCCTGTATATCTGGATGAACTGTCTACCTGGTAGCTCCTACCTCTGATGCCCGCAACTCAACTGCCCACTCTATGTCTCCCTTCCGGAAGTCTGCCTCCATCCAGTGAGCTGAAACAGTCTAAGGTGGGTAAGTGTGCATCCCACGTATCTTCTCATGCTTCCGAGTCTTCTTGTCATCCCATTCCATCTCCAAGGCCTCCCAATCTGTGGTGACTTTCCCCAAAGTAATCAGCCACTGTACACCCAATACCACATTGGTATCCTATATGTTAACCACAAAAAAGTGGTCAGTCACTGTGTAGGTACCCATCGTCATGGCCAGCTCTAGAACATACCTGGCACACTACATCGTCTGATCTCCTGGGACCAACACTGAGAATCCATCAAAGCTCTCTGTCGGTATGCCTCTCCTCTCAACCATCTGTGCATCGATGAAGTTGTGGGTTGCCCCACTGTCTACCAAAACTGAAACTCGATGCCCACGCACTGTCCCTCGAACCCGCAGCGTCAAATACTTGGGTACTCCTCGCAATGCTGCAAGGGTCCCTCCTATGGGTGCAAAAGTTGCACCTCCTGTCCTTGGAGGTGGAAAATGGTCCTGCTCTATCTAACTATCTCCTGCCTCCCCATCCTCATACTCATCCTCTTCCCCGCTACTCTCGGAGAAGACCTCAATGAAAATGTGCTTTGCCAACAGCACATCTGTGACCTGGTGCCCATGGCTCCTGACAGGTAAAGCACACCCTCTTCTTCAACTCCCTCCGAGCATCATCATTGAGTTGTACCCTACCCTGATTCCCCTTTGGAGGCAGAATCCTCACATCCTTCCCCTTTGGCTGGAAAGCTTGTTTCTGGGGGTAAGGTGTCCTGGTCCGGGGTAAGGCATCTTGCAAATCCCGAGTTCTGCCAATGGCATCTTGGAGTGTGACTAGTCTAGTGGATCTGACTAGACCCCGAAGTGGCTCTGCTAACCCCTCAACAAACATATAGATCATCCGAGCTGCGGATAGATCTGGCACCATCACTGAAATCCTCAGGAAATCTGCAATATACTTCTCAGGACTCCCAGTCTGTTTGAGCCTCGTCAGCTCAACAAAGTGCTCCTCTGGTTCCTTCCGGTCGAACCTTTCTATTAGTGTCCTAGTGAACTCGGCATAGGTAGTCACGGTGGAATGCCCAAGTGTCACCCTTCCATGGAACCACCAGTCCTGAGCCTCACCCTCCAAATGTAGCGTGGCCACCTTGATGGCCTCCCACTCAGACATTTGGTTGAGCTGGAAATATACATCCAACTTCTCCACCCAAGACTTCGCCGAACTGTTTGATGACCCATCAAACGTAGGAAAATGGAATCGGCTCGTTGTACGTTGGGTGTCTCCATCATGATAATGCTGGTGCCCTCTGTGATGGTCGCGGGGTCTGCTGTCCCGCTTGATCTGAACAAAGTCTTTGAATAAAATGGCATCCCTGAACTCCTGTCCAGCTGCCTGGTACTCAGCAAAATAATCACCTATGCGGTCAGACTCTAGGTCCTCCTGTGCTCTTGTCCCAGTATCTGCACTCAGAAAAGTGGGCATAGTAGCACGACTGAGGGCATGTGATGCCTGGTGTGGAGCGGCAACCTTCTCCTGCAAATGGTGGGATGTGCCTGACCCCTCACCAACCTAGAAACCCTTTGGGATTTCACATTGCCTAGCTTCCACAGCCATGAATCTTTGGCCCATCACCTCTATCTGCCTCGCCAGATCCTGCACTGATCTGAGGAGTGCTTCCCCAAACTGTTTTGCATCGTTATCTTCCCCCATCGGCTCTCCCTGCTCTGCTTCTTCCGCAAGCTCCTCCTGTTCTGTGTCCACCACTCGAACACAGTCTCCCTCTCCGTAGGTGTTCTTCAACCTACGCTCAATATCTCTGTACTTCGTACCTCTATGGCAGATGTAGGGTTTTTCTTCCGATGACATAGACCACTAGCTCCACAGGCTGAGCCAGATCGATGCTCTGATACCACTGTAATATCCCTTTTCAGGGATATCTCTAAAATACAAGCAGACTCCAATCACAGATGGACTGGGAGGGCATTTACCAGATATTTCACCTCTGAAAGAGGATGAGATCTGGAGGCTATCTGACCATTTCCAGACTCTGTCTAAGAGTGTGGGAGAAAACACAACAAGTGGTACAGAAGTCGAAATGCAAAGGGAAGGAATATCAGAAATGCAAACAGACAATAGCGTGCACAGATACTCAAGAAATACCAAGAGAACACTGAGCCATTTTATTAATCTGATAAATATAGAGTACAATAGGTGATCAAAGCGATAACACCTAAACTTGCACAAGGCAAGTTAAGATCTATTCTCAGAACGCTGCTGTGTTTCAGATCTGCGTTGCATGGGACTGACTGTGCTTCAAATCTGCGTTCCAGCTGATGAAAAATGGCTATCGCTGCCCAGACATACCTCCTTGCGGATATGTGCTTCCCTCCCAATGATCATGCCGCCATTGTCTGGGATCTTCAATATTATGTTCACCCGCTGATCCAGAAATCCCAAGTAGACCAAGATCCTCCAAGAATACCAACCGGAGCTTTCCCCAATACGGACTGCGTCCTCCACTTAGCACTGCGCAGTCAATAAACGCGCTGCTCCTCCACAGATTCCGTGCAATCAAGAGACGCGTTGCTCCTCCACAAATGTTGCAAATCGATCCTCCTACAACAACACTGATGGGACTACCTCACTCTAGCAGGCACTCGAAGTCCCCCGTGGCTGAGGGCGAGATCTTCAAACGGAGACACTCAATGCGCTAAACAGCACTGCAGACAGGCTAAACAGCCAGCGTGCTCAAGTCGCAATGACCAGTTTCAAATTCATAAACTTCCATGATGCCAGAATGAGGTGGCTATCATCTTTATATAGTGTTGGCCGCTCTCAAAACCTACGGCCGCCTCCACCCACGATACCACGATAATATCCCTTGTGCGCCTCCACCCACGATACCACGGTAATATCCCTTGCTGCGTGCTCAATTTGGCCCCCTTGATTACCACGTGTGTCTACTAGGAAGTCCCCCCCTATTCTAGAGTGAGTTGTGTTCCCTTTACTCACTTTTATTCATAATCTAACTACTTAAAGCAAAATTGACCAAAATCGAATATTCCAATTAGCTATTGCTAATTGGGAATATTACAGTGTATCAATTCTAGACCCAAATGTGATAGCTTCCTTGAAGCTCTTCTTCCACATGTGCACCTTTCCATCAGTGAATGCCACATTGAAACCTTTGTCTTCCATGGCCGATATAGACACAAGGTTCTTCTTCAAATTAGGTACATAGAGTACATCCTTCAAGCGGAGGACCTGACCTTGAGACAAGTTGAGGGTCACAGTCCCTGTCCCTTTCACAGGATATGTGGCATTATCTCCAAGGATAATTTACAGATTGGTATCCTTCTCAACCATATCAAAGAGTGCTTCCCTTAAGCCAGTGATGTGCCTTGAGGCACCACTATCTATCAACCAGACATCCATAGTGTCAGGTGGAGATGCAGCAGAGAGGGCAGACACAAGAATGAATTCATTTCTTTTATCAACAACATTTGATTCCTCATACCTGGAATTTCTTGACCTTTTGAAAGGTTGATCATTTCCGCCGGAGGGAGCCTTCCTCTTTCCCTTGAACGTGTTGTTCCTTTGATTGTCATCACCATCGGGAGAACCCTTCTTGAAAGGACATTCTCTAGCATAGTGACCTGGCCTATGACAAGTGTAACACTTGCCCTTCTTTCCTTGTGCCCCTGCTCTTCCTTTGATCTTTGGACCACCAAAGTTCTTCTTTCTAGAATGAGCAGTGTAGGCAGCATTCCCTTCATTTTCATACTCCTTCAATCTTGTCTCTTCTTGAACGCATCTCAACAGTACTTCGTCAAAGTCAGGTATCACATTATTACTGAGAATGGTAGTGTTGAACACATGCCATTCGGATGGGAGCCCTCCAAGCGCGATGAGTACCATCTCTCGATCAGTTATTGTCTCCCCAATAGCCAGCAAATTGTTCCTGATCTCGATCAGCTTCAAAAAGTATGATTGGACAGACTCATCCCTGCGTTTCTTCAGATTCTTCAATTGATTCTTGAAGAATAGTACTTGATTCGCATTGTTGGCCTTGAACATGAGAATCAATTTATCATACATCTCTTTGGATGTGCCCAACTCAGAGATGTAGGCCACCAGACTTTTATGAATGGATTCCCTGATCATCAGCTTTGCTTTGATCTGCCCCTTCTTGTACTTTGTTTTGGCAGCAGCAGCAGCAGTGGATGGAGGTTCTTGGATTTTACCTTGCACATAGTCCATGACATCTTGGTCTTCCAATTTGAGATCCAATATCATCTTCCAAGCATGGAAGTCATCCTTTCCAGTCAATTTGTCATCCTCCTTGAAGCCATAGTTTGTGGAACCCATTTTCTTCATTAGTGATTGCTATAAATTAGGGCTTGTCTTCACCTCAGCTCTGATACCATGTAAATTTATGTAGATGTTCTATGCTTGATGCAACTTTACTTTTCACCACAGCAATCACATAAACAATCAAGTAAAATGCTAATAGAACATACCAGTGATCTATAGAAGACAAACCAGAAACAGAAAAATGTGGTGGTGCGTTACGGAGGTCAACAGGATGCTTCAACCAACAAAGTCTCCTTGGTCAGCCAACCCAGCATGTGTCACAACAGCCCTCAAAACAGCCACACGGTCAACTCAAAGTCAACCCCAGAAAAGTCAACGTTGCCCCAATGGTAGCAACACCAGCAGCAGCGGCAGCAACACCAGCAACAACGGCAGCAACAGCAACAACAACAACAACGGCAGCAACGGCAACAACAACGTCTTCGTCCTTCTTTCCCATGTGTGAACTGAAACTGCCTCCAAGGAGCTCGAACCAATCAGAAGAGGAAAGATGATGTGTGAGGATGAGACGAGTGAAATGTCCTCCAACGTTGCTTCTATTTATATCAATCACTGAGGTGTGTGACACATTTGTTGGGAGTGTAAAACCTTAAGGCCGACCTGCACATATCTGAAATTATTAAAAATAAATTAAAAATAAATGTTCTGCTCATCAGATTAAGATCAATTTTAGATCAATCTTACACCTCTCCGAAAGAGGAACCCAATAAAAATATTGGTATCTTCATCTGAGCATCACAACATGGAGTTTGGACCTAGTTGTCCAATTTTAACAATTGGGATGACGGAGAGGAAGGAAAACAAGGGCCCAGGGGGGGCCAAATTCCCTCCTTCCCCGAATTTCAATGACAAGGGCCACTTAAGTATCTCCAGCAGTGCCACAACGAGACCGGAAATGTGTATAGCCCCACCGACATCGCGTTGGAAACCAACTTCATATTCTGGACTTCCCAAATCAAGCAATTACTGAGGAAAATGGAATTCCTTGAAGCGGAAAACTACAAGCTTCGCTCCGAGATTGGCACTTTGTCCAACATAGTCGAGGTGGTTGAGGAAGATAACTCGTCCCTAAAGAAAAAGTTGCAAGAGTGCAAAGAACTTATCGCAGTACACCCGCCGGATGAGGTCTTACAGGCAAAAATTCAAGTTCTCAAGGATAATCAAGAAGAAATCAGATCACAAGAGGTATCTTTCAAACAAGAAACGGAATCACATATAAGTTCATGGGTACAGGTGGTCAGAGGAAAAGAAAAGGCCCCACCCCTTATAGCGGTGGAAGAGGTTGTGCAGGCTAAACTAGTGGAGGAAAGGACCCGGCGAGCAAGAGAACTAAACCTCATGGTAAGGGGAGTTCCCCCACCCACTCCTTCATCGGACACACTGGAGCTAGGCAACAGGTTCCTTCGTGACACGCTTGGCATACCCGATATATCACTGGATAGAGCATGGTTGGGGCAAGACTCTACTCTTTTCCTCAAATTCCGCAACTCCACAGATAGGCTTCGAGCGCTTCAGGCAAACCGGAAATTGTTTACCCTTCCAGACAAAGTATTCCTGGACGAGGACCTCACAAGAACACAGGTGGTTGAACTTAAACAGGCCAGAGAACAGGTGGCAGTAGCAAGACAAGCAGGAAAGTGGGCAGTCATCAAAAATCTTCGAGCGGTTATTCAAGATTCCTTCCCCCCGGGATGGGTACCTCGAACCGGTAGCTCTAAATGACAAGCCCAAGCGGAGAGGAGACAGGGTACGAGTATTTCGGTCCACTGCTAGAATGGAAATGGCTCTTTCTGGTCTTCACCTGGCCTACTTCAGGACGCCCTTACTTCAGCAGACATCCTACTTGTTACCAAAACACACGCGAGCCCAGTCCGCCCTCTCCTTGACATCACAGGATCCTAGTGGACCTCGGCTTGCAGACAAGAGACACGAAGTTCAGGAGTCAAAGGTTCAGGAGGAGTAGCATGCTTCGCCAGAGATGATCTCAGAAACAGAATCTCTGTTGTGGCGACCGACAATCACGCCAGATTCATGTGGATTCAGATCAAAGCCAGAGTCTCCCCTCCGAGAGACATTTACATTGCGGTGTGTTACTTCCCCCCAGTCTCATCATCTTTTGCTATCCATAGCATTGACGGAGACCCCTTCACAAACTTGTACTCTGACATTACCAAGTACTTAGCAGTGGGAGACATCATTCTCATGGGGGACTTTAACACCCGCACCAAAGACCTCCAGATACCCATTCATGATCGTAGAGAGGACGTGTTCTGCACTCGAGGGGTTAATCCGACTTCGATAAGCATGCACCGGACATCAGAGGATAGCTTGGGCCCCACCACAGCCTACGGAAAACACCTTTTGCAACTGGGGGAGTCTCACGAGTTGATAATCCTAAACGGCCTCCCTTGCTTTCAATCCTCCCACTTCTTTACTTGCCGACCCCATGGGAGGGGAGCGAGTGTGGTAGACTACGCTCTTGCCAGCCCTGATCTCCTCCCACACATCAAGAACTTTTCTATCACACCCATCCCCCTTGTTGATCATGCACTTCTCCCACTTTCACTTCAGTTTGACATCCCTCGCACATCCCCCCCTATTCCGCACAGTCCACCCCGTACCATCGTCTGTTTTGAGGACGGCGACCCAGACGTCTTCTCTTCTACCCTCAAGCAAGCACTTCCACCTGAAGTCCAGTTTGCCTCTCTTGAATTTGTCAATGACAAATACCATGCCTCTCATCTGCAATCCGGGAGGCCACACTCAAGTCTTTCCCTTCGTCCACCCGCTCCACTGCCACCCCCCCAAATCAGGAGGATGTCCTATGAATAAGTGGTACGACCAAGAGTGCAAATCTTTGCACCAAGATCTTCGGCACGCCTTCAGACATTCCCTACCGTCGTACCCCAGCATCCATTCTGCCTACCGCCGCCCCCTTCGCCGCAAGAAATGTCATTTTATTTCCCACAAAAGACAGATTCTTTCTGCTCTTCTTCTCTGTGCCCCTAAAGAATTATGGGGCAAGATTCTTTCCAAGCGATCCCCCACCCCTATTGACCTTGACCCCACCTCCATGTTCTCCCACACTTCCAAGTTATATGACATCCCTGGGCAAACCCTCATTCAGGTTGTTTCCCCCCCAGCCACCTGTCACTTCTTCTCTAACAAAGATATCAGAGAGGCAATCTGGGCAATGAACAGCAGCAAAGCTGCAAACGAAGAAGGCTTCCAGGCAGAATTCTTCAAACTTGGGCTTCGTCCTCTGGTTGGTTACCTAGTAGATCTCTTCAACCATGTCATTCGAGAAGGCTTCCCTGATGGATGGTCCCACCACATTATCTACCCCATCCATAAGGCAGGACCTACCTCCGATCCGAACAATTACAGAACGATCATGGTCAGACACACATTCTCCAAGCTTTATGCTACTGCCCTCCACAAGGAACTCTCCAGCTTCCTAGAGTAGAGACATCTTAGGGCGAGGGGGCAAGCAGGTTTCAGACCGGATCATCAGACTATTGACCATATCTTCACCCTTCGAGCGACGATCGAGGAGGCCCGCCATCGGTCCTCCAAGGTGTATTGTTGCTTTGTGGATTTCAGGAAGGCCTTCGATTCGGTCCCGAGGGAGGACCTTTTTCAGAGGTTGAGAGAGATTGGCATCTCGTCGACTCTTCTGACTGCTATTATGCGCCTCTACGAGTCCACCCTTGGCCATCTCCGCACAATTGGAGGGATGTCGGAGTTCATCCGAAGCACTATTGGAGTCAAGCAGGGGTGCCCGCTTTCCCCCACTCTTTTCGGGATCTACATTGATGAGATGGAATCTTTCCTCCAAGAGTATATCCAGGAATCTAATGGGTGCCTTCTCCACCATGTCTTGATCTCCATCCTACTCTTTGCCGATGATATTGCCCTCCTAGCCTCCTCCCCGAAAGGCTTACAGAGACAACTGGATGCCCTAGCAGTCTTTTGTGATCTTCGGCACCTGACGGTGAACCTAAGCAAAACCAAAGTCATAATTTTTAATGGGGTGAAGAAGACCTCGAGTTTCCGCTTCCTATTCAAGGGAGAAGAAATCGAAGTCGTCAGCAGTTACACTTACTTGGGAGTGCAGTTTACAGGTCCCCGTTTCAGCCTATGGCCAGCTCTTCAGCCCAGCATAAACAAGGGATATGGTTCCCTAGCCCTTCTTGAGAGACAGTGCTTTCGTCACCACTTCCAGGACATTTCATCCAAGATGAGCATCATGGATACCTTGATCCGCCCCACCGTTCTTTATGGATCAGAGGTTTGGGGCCCCTTATTACTGGATTCAGATTGGGCCTCGGCAGAGTGAGTCCAGACCCTTCTCTTGCGCCGCTTCATTCGTTGCAAGCAGACAATTCCTCAGAACATCATCCTAGCAGAGTTCGGGGCTAAGCCCTTCCGCCTAGAGGCGATCTTCAGGATAGTCTCATTTCTTCATCGGATCCGTGGGCTGGCAGACATGAGAGAGGGTAGAGACAGGTACCCATACTTGGCCTATTGCTCCTTGGAGAGCATCGCTCATATGCAGACAGGTCGAACCAAATGTTGGTTCACTGGTGTGACAGAACTCCTAGGTCTTACAGGTATCCAGATGGATCATCTCCCCTCGTTCCAGTATTCACTGAATGCCTCGGGGCACCTTCTCCCAAACCAGCAAGAACTCAACAAAAATCATCAAGGAGGACATCTACAAGCAGTACATTCAAACTACATGGATCAATCCCCTGGGGCGGACTGCGCCCAAAGATGGCCTTCTACGTTGAGCACCTTCTGGAGATCAGAGATGGACTCATTGTTCGACCCCAGTATACCCTCCAGCATTGGATGCACGCTATTAGGATCCCTCTCGAGCAGATCAGGGTTGGATCGCATAGGCTTTGGGTGGAGACAGACCATCACATTGACACGACGGATAGGATCTGTCAGCTTTGTCACTTACAAGAGGTGGAAACTGAGTTACATTTCATCTTCAGATGCCCAGTCTACTATGAGATCCGAGGACGTTTTCATTGCTTATTCAGGGGCTCCCAGGGCCTGGCCAGCTTCCTTAGATACACTGACCAGAGATGCTTGGCACTTTACCTTCAGGAGACCTTCAGGCATTGTTCACTTCTTCTCCAGCCTCCCACCGTTTCGGACACCACACAGAGGATCACAGCCTTCTTCAGGGTGCTCCCTCCATCGCGGGGCACCAAGAGAACTATCGATCGATCTGTAGATCATGATCCTAGATCAGTGCGGATCCGGAGGTCTCGTCCCACTGGACCCCATCAGCGCTTCAGGACCAGACCCTCCCCCAGGAGACGCCCCAAATCCTCCAGACAACAGCAGCAACAATCCAGTTCCTCCTCGGGTCAACAGACATTGACAAGTTTCCTTCAACCCTCTTCTATCGGCCTCGAATGCTAGGAGTAGGAGTCTCCCCTCCTTCAGGAGGCTGCTCTTTCTCTTCCATGACTTCTTCGTCGCAACTCATTGTCAAGATGCTTTAGTCATCTAGCCTTTACTTTACATACTTGGCACTCTTTGTAGTTTGTATTTCCTGCTTTTATAAAGGAAGGAGACAGTTTGGTCCACCGGCTAGGCATGTTGTAATCATTGTAACCGGCAGTCCCGTTGACCTTTTTGTGGTCATGCGTTGGACATTAATAAAATTATCTTATCTATCTTATCTCCTATTATAACATTTGTTGATGATTTCTTCTAATGCCTTGGCGCTGTTGGTGTAGTTTTGAAGAGTTTTTCCATTTTTTACTTGCTTTCGTAGAGAAACTATTTCAACTTCCAATGCTTCTCTTTCCATGTTGCTTTCCTTTAATTCTTCCTTGAGCGATTCTTCAACTCGTTTGTATTCTTCAACCTTGATTTTAAGATTTAGGACCTGTTCCCTTTCTATCTTTAATTCGTCTTCAAGAGTGTTGACATGCTTCTTCTCGACCTTGAGCTCTTTGATAACCCTGATCACTTCATTTTGAAATTCAACCTCAGTCATCTCTTCTTCTTCGTCTCCTTTGTCAGATGCTTCTTGCTTATTATGCTTGGTCATAAACAATACTCTTCCGTTGATTTCTTCTTCGTTATCACTGTCTTCATCAGATGAGGAGCTATCTTCTTTGGAGAAGAAACTCTTCTTAAACCACTTCTTCTTGCCTTGCTTGTTGAACTTCCTCACGCCTTTCTTTCCTTTCGTAATAGCCTCATTTTTGTGAGGACACTTAGCTGCAAAATGCCCAACCTCACCACAATCGAAACATATCAATGGAATTTTACCTTTGAATTTCCCCATACCTGTTCTTATTTTTCGCGTGAAGTAGGCAAATTCTTTATCTGAAATTCTTCTTCGTCTTCTTCCTTTTCTTCTTCCTTACAACTACAAGTTTTCTCTTTCAGAGTGTGCATGTCCTTACTAGCTTTCTTGGATGCGGCAAATGTTGTTTATAGGTGAGATGTGTCGTCCTCTTCTTCAATCCTCATTTCATATGTCGTAAGCACTCCATGCAATTCATATTTGCTGAGATTGGTTAGATTCGAACTATATTCCAAGACAGATACATTGGGGTTGAATCTTGTCAGCAAGGTTCTAAGGATCTTTCGAACAACAATTTTCGTGTTGACTCCCAAACCTTCCAATGCATTTGTTATTTCATCAACACGCTGTAAGTAAGCATCAATATTTTCATCTTCCTTCATTTTGAGTTACTCAAATTTTTCCCTGTAAATTTGAAGCTTTTCTTCTTTCACGTTTGAGTCACCTGCATATATATTCTCTAGCTTGCCCCATAATTCTTTAGCAATTTTGCAACTCAGTACCTTAAGATAGACAAATTCGATAAGCCCACTAATAATGAGATCATTAGCCTTTGCATCATATACCATATTTTTCATACCTTGTTCATCCTGGGTCGATGTAAAGCCTTTTTCAATGATTTCCCATACTTTGTATCCTTGAGCCAGCAAATGAACCTGCATTCTTCCACTCCAAAGTGCGTAGTTATTTCCATTGAACAGAAGAACTCTATTCTTAATATACTACATGATCTCCTTCCAATTGTTAGACTGCTATTAAAGGAACCAAACTCTGATACCAAACGTTTTTGTTGCTTTGAGCCTTGAGAGCGACAACACATTTTTCAGTCTTCTTTTTCCATATTTGTTCATTCTAATTTTGCGAGAATTCCTTTAAAGAACTTCCAAGTCTGCAATCTTTAGCCAGGTGTCCAAAATTGTTACATTTGCAACATTCGACATCATCTCTCAAATGATCAAATCTGTTAATATTCTGTTGAGTTCTAGAATATCCATTACTGAAAGATCTTTCGAAACTGTATTTATTCCAAAAATACGTGCAACATTCTATAGCTCTATGTCCAAACCTTCCACATGAATAACAATGACCATAGAAGTTAGGTTGATACCTGGGAGGAAATCTTCTTCGAGGAATTGTCTTCCATGGTTCATCCTACAAGTCCTGATCCCTTGAGTTGGTTGGGAAGTCTACCTGCTTGTTATATTTTGCATATCCATCTTCTTTTGTTTTTATAGAAGGACTTGACTCCTTTTCAGACTTTTCTTTGTAACCAAGACTATTGGACACCTAATCCTCTATGGGTAGGTGTGGAAGTCGAATGGACAAAAGGAGTCCAAGTGACCTTGGAATGTGGAATCCAAGAGTCTTCCCATTGTATTATAACTACACATCTATGCTTAATGGAAATGCAATCAATGCTTATCTTTCCTTTTGTGTGTGTTTTATCATGCATTGTTTAACATGGTATCAGAGCGCGAGTTAAGCCCTGGTATATTTAGATTCTGCCAACTCTGCATTCTTTCCTGAACTTGTCTGACATTTCTATGTTTGGCTTGTCCACTATAGAAATATTCTATAACATTACTCTGCTGCACATGGGCGCTACTCTAGTAAACCATTTATATTCTACTTAACGTTTTCTCTACTCCTCTTCACGCGCTGAAACTCTCTTTGTTGTCAGGAAGAGAAAATATTTGCATGGACAGACTGGGGAAATGACTCGCATCAAATTTATTTTCGGGAATGGAAACCAGTATGTATGCCCGCACTTTCGGAGAAGCGGTCACCTTTGAAAAATCCTGCACTATTTGATAGTTTCTCTATATGAACACAACTCTGCCCCATACTTCCTTTGCCTCAGTCCTAATGTTGTTGCAGGTTTGTCGCTCTGTCAATTCGACAGTCTGTTGTTCTCTCTGAAAATTGTATTGAATGCCATAATGTCTCTACGCCTACTCCTCGCCAACGACCTTTCCATTCAGGTCTAACTATACTACCAAAGCCCGGATGTGATGTATCAAATTGTTTGTGCTTTTGGCATCCGCAAAAAAACCTTCGCACCCTACTCCTCACAACACCGTGATCCTTGCACGCTCAGACCTCCCTCAAACCTACGCTCAGACCCAGATTTGGAAGAGTTCCGGGAACTGCACTAAGCATTCCAGCATTGGTGGTCATCCTTAAACCACCTCTTTATGCCAACATTTCAGAGAGTTGATTCAACCTAAGTGCTGCCATGCATACTGTGCAGATTTGTATTACAACTCTCTTCTTGGACTCACACATACCCCTTCGGATTAGGGGGGGAATGTTGGACACCTAATCCTCTATGGGTAGGTGTCGAAGCCGAATGGACAAAAGGAGTCCAAGTGACATTGGAATGTGGAATCCAATAGAGGAGATATAGTCATGGTTGGAATTGTGAGAGTTCCCCTTCAATCTTAGTTGAAGATCTTTTGAAAGGAAAAAGTCAAGGGGCATTTCAATGTGAGGTTCTTCATCTTTCTTTATTTTTCTTGGATTGATAGTTGGAAATTACTAGTGCAAATCTGTGGGTGTAATTTTTAAATAGGGGTAAGTTTGCTCCAATTAGAAGATTTTATAATTGAGGTGAAACCCTGCCTTTGTCTTGCAATAATCATTGTTTATTGAAGGATACTTTCTATTGTAATGTTTTGGATAGGGCCATTCACTCCATTTTGAGGGTTGCACTAGCTAGGGTTGAAGGTTATGTGTAGCATGCTTACGCCTTCTTAATGTTGTGGTGAAATCGCAGTTAAAGAATGTTCAATAACCAGTTTTTCCTACTTTGTCTACTTCATCTATGGCGTCATATGTGGTTGTCACGTTAATGCTTAGTTGTAAGTGATCGTGCATCTTGTTTAATGGGTCGCACATTGATGAATGACTTCATTGCATCTTCTCCGTAATATTATGATCCTCTTAATCTTTCATTGACTTCATTGCCCTGTTGGATAGACACTAGTCTTAGTAGTCCACCATCACTTTATTTCATAAAAATATCATAAGCCTTGTTGCAACCACCAGAATGTAGGATTATCCCAATTCATGGGATGATGCTAATGATCAGCCACCATTGGAGGTGATACGAGGAAATGCATAACAGATGTTAGGTCCCATAACACTCCAAATCTGGTCAAGGCAGTGACTCTGGCTCTTCACACCAAAAGAACTAATGGAAAAGATGGAATCTGAAAATTAGTCTATTGTGAATTAATATATCATTTGTGAACTAGATAATGAAAATTATGATATTTACATTATTGCAAACCATTTTTTAGGAATACAAATCATGCTATTGAGGATGGCCGATTTTTGTTATGAATCTGTTTTAATTTTATTCATTTGAATGATATGTGAAAAAAATTGTGATGAGTGTTAATAGTTAAACATTTTAATTATTCTTGCACGTATATTAAAAAGCCTAGAAAGTATAATGTTCCCTATTAATTAATTGTCCAAGAGGGGACGAAGTAGCATATCCAACCCCGTAGGCTATAGTCAATGATAAAGGGGGAAACCCATTATCCAATGTTTTTGGGGCAACATTGGGTAAATTTAGAGTAATTGGGGCAAAGCTTGTGGAAGAAGCCAGTATTGGGGCTATGTGGAGGGAAACTTGTAACCCCTCACATTAAAATAAGGAGAAGAGACCCCACAAGAAATATATAAATGAGAGGAAAAATCATTTTATCATCATTGATTGGTTGGATATATTTGTTTTGTGAGCTGAGGCTCTGAGGGTTTTAAGACCCTTATCTCCCTTTGATTGGTTTCGGTCGTGATGCTCCCACCCTAGCCAGTATCTTCCTTTCTCTCTTTTGTTTAGCGTAATTATTCTGAGGCACGTTCATCTGATTTTTAGCATTCGGGAAGAGAGATTCGTTGGGTTGTTGGTTTGAAAGGCATTTTGTGGTTGTTAGAAGCTACTATGTGGTAGCGAAGGTCTGAATAAGAACCAATGATGCAGGATTCGCCCCCCACCCCCCCCCCCAAAAGCATCAAGAGGCAGAACCACATCTCGTACGGATCCGCCACCGATTCCTCTAGCGGAACCGCAGATCCGAAAATCAAATCCACAGTTCCGCCATTTTTTGGCGATTCCTAGAAAATCGTAAATGTGGGGGCCTGATCAACAGATCCAGAAAGGAATTGTTGCGGATCTGTGGAGGTTCGGGCGTGTATCCGAAGCGGATCTGAGAGAAGGTGGCCGGTTCACATGGTTCTGCGGGGCTTTTTTTTGTTTTATTCTTTGGAAATTTCGAACTGTTATGTGAGGAACTATGTTTTCCGAATACTCCCAATGTGCCCCTTGATGCTCCCTAGATGCTTCCTAGGTGCTCCCTAATGGTAATGTTAAATTCTTAAAGTAAAAGGATCATCCTTTTACTTAAATTTTTATCATTAAAATGACTAAGGATGTTTGAGAGTGGTTCCAACTTCCAACCACACCAGACTTCATATGGAGAAAATAGAATTTTATATCCCGTTCAAAATTCAACAAACTTAACAGTTTTCAGGATTAATGGGATTGTGGCGTTTCATTGGATTGTATCATGTATGAGGGCTTGTGATTGGCATTTAATCAAGAGCACCAAGCCCTATATGTACCCCAGTGTTGGCATTGTTGATTGTTGAACTCCTTTGTCATGGCCTTAGCAAAAATGTACCCTTCACTCAAGTCAAAAGCATTGAACAAGCATGTTAAGCTTTCTCTACCATATTATAAGGCTTGGATTAGGCCGTTTGATCAAAATTGGGCAATGTTGCCTAATATCCCTAGAGAATCGAAGTAGAGGCAGAGGCTAGACAAGAGAAGAGGAATCTAGATTCTAAATGGTTTATGCATCTTAGATGATTGATGCTGGAATAATTAATCATCAATGTACAGTGGATGCCATATCTATCATGATTTATGTAAAAATATGCATGTTTTCATGTCCTCTACAACTAATTTGGTATTTTGGATGTTCTTTTAATATAAATGCTAATATATATATATCTATATATATATAGAGAGAGAGAGAGAGAGTAGAAGCTTTTGAGACGCTTCGCTTCCTAGATTTTTGGGAAATGACGCTTCCGTGGATCCGCTTCCAAAAAACGTCCCCGCTTTGTGCAACATTGTCAAGAACAGCAAAAGCCAACCTTTGGCAATACAACCTCAATCTAAAGCTTGCAGCTGATTCCAAAAGAAAGTAAGAGAATTTTTTATTAAAGCCCCAGTGCCCAAGGGAAACTTGGGGCAAAATTTCGCTGGAATCTTACAATAATATTGTCAAAGAAATCTTTGGGTCATGAATTGACAGCAGAAGAAGATTATGGCAGATAGCGAATCCATCAAATAACCACAAGAACTGCCAGGTCAAAACAGGAGTATAGGCAGCTAGAACTATCTGGTACAATAGTATTAGATAGAAGAAGTTAAGCTACAAGGTACATTGGACTTGTATATTGGTTTTATTGTATGAACTATTGGTAGAGTGAAATACCTGTGTGCATTCAATACTGTCACTATTACATGCAACCAGGTTTACTGGTGTAGAAGCTATTGATGTATCGTGCAAACTACTCCTTAGCTACACTGCTATGTGCTCTATATCATCTATGTTGGATTTAAAAGGAAATATTGTAGAATTTATCTTGTAATTGTTAAATTTTGGGTACCAAGGACAAGTGGTTCCCCATGGCTTTGATCTTTTGCCTAGGGAAAAATGTCCACTCTATTGTACCTCTTCTTTTAAAAGTGACTTTATAAATGGTAAAGTCTGTCTAATTTAAAAGTGAGTTTATAAGTGATAAAATTACGTTCTGATTTGAAAGTGACTTTATTAAAGCCAATGAAGAATTAGAAAGTGAAAAGTCACTATGGAAATAAAAGGTTAAGTGGGTCTTTATTTAAGTGGGTGAGTGATTAAATAGAAAAAGTTAAAATAATACACATTTATTTTCAGCCTTTAATCTAAAGCTTTCTTAGCCATTGGATCTAGGGATCACTCAAAAGTCACTTAAGTTAGGTCAAAAGGAGAGAAGAAGAGGAAAAAATCATTTTATTCTTTCATGAGCATTTGAAAGAAAGCAAGAGAGAGCAAAGGAGAAATTTCTGAACAAAGAGGAAGTGAAGAACAACAACAGCAAATTGGCACACATCCCAAGGAGCATTTTTGGCATGCTAACCAAGGTGGAGCTTGGCATTTACAGCAGAACCGTAGAGCAGAGTTTGGCACGCATTCCAAGGAGGGCGACGACACAGATTTCGAGGAAAACAGTCTATAGGTTGAAGGCACAAAAATTGAGGCAGCTGGGCACAATTTTCGAGGTGAAAATATGTTGTACTTTTTCCCGTACAATCTGCACAGATCTGTACATGTCGTACAATGTGATATGGGCACATTTCCCGAGGCTGATCATACAACATTTATTATTGTGTTTCCTATATGAACTAGGTTTTCTTGTAGCACGGTTTTCAAGGTGGAGTCTTGCATGGAAATCAAGATAAGTCTGTTTTGTAATCGCTGGAATATTTTTCCTATGTGTTTCATTTTCTCAGTAACAGTTTTCAAAAATAAGAAAGAGCTCTCAAACTGGTTTTCCCCAAGAGTTGTAGGGGGTTTTTCCAGAGTCACATTGACCAAAAATCTCAGTGTTATTTTCTGTGTATGGTTGTTTTAATTTTTCTGTGCATTTATTTCCAGCAGTAGTAAAATCTCTTAATTTGTATTTTCAAAAATAAATATCATTTCCAGATTTTAGTGTTTTAATCATGCTTGGATTTCACATTAAAACAATGGAGTGATAAGGAAAATCTGTTAATGGAAGTGAGGTCTGAATTTTTACATGGTATCAGAGCAAAGTTGGCTGGAAAGTGTTATTTGGGACAGCAGTGTGTAAATTACAGCAGTCTGATTTTTAAACATAAAATATTTATTACAGAGTGTGATGGGTTGCATTTACCCAGATTTGAAATTTAAGTTTTATAGGATAGTGAATTATGACTTTGAGATTGAGGGTTGAAGACAGGTTAGATGGGCAGAGTAACTATAGTGCATGGAGGGAGAGAAAATATATCTTTGAGGAAGCAGAGGTTTGGGGCATTATGGTACATACCACCCAGCACCCAGTAGCAGTTCCTGCTGATGCAACACAGTTAGCAGAGTTCACTAAAAAGAATGCTAAGGCCAAAAGACTAATTTTGGATGGAGTCAAAGATCATGTCATTCCTCATGTGAGAGGAAAAACTTTTGCACATGAAATGTGGACTGCCTTGACTGAGCATTACCAGAGCTCAAATGAGAACCGTAAGATGGTCCTAAAGGAGAAACTGAAGGCCATAAAAATGGCTAAGACTGACAGTCTTATAGCATACCTCACCAAGATCACTTCGGTGAGAGATGAGTTGGCGGCCATAAGAGAGACCATTGCACCCACGGAGTTGGTGAGGATAGTTTTGCATGGTCTTCTCAAGACTTGGGAGAGTTTTGTAGATGGTATTGTCGCACGAGAGAACCTTCCCAAATGGGAAAGGTTGTGGGACGATTGCATTCAGAATGAGATCAGGAAGAACAATCTAGGGACAACCAAACAGGGGGATGAGGATGACAATGTGGCATTGTTGGCAAGAGGCAAGAAAGGCAAACCAAAGAAGGGAGCTTCCACCAGTGGAGGCAAAGGAAAAGGTAAAGGAAAACTACAGAGAAAAGAAAAGGACTATTCCAAAGTCAAATGTTGGAATTGTCAAAAGATGGGACACAATGCTGTTGTGTGTCCAGAGAAGAAAAATAAGAAAGGGAAAGAGACAACCATGGCAGCTTCTGCAGAGATAAAGGACTTCTCAGAGAGTTTTGATCGAGAGTTTGGATTCATAGCTTGTGAATCCTCCACTGCAGTATCACCTGCCATAAAAGTTCAGAGGGAGTATGCACTCGCCTCTACTAGCAAAGCATCTTCTAGTGTTTGGCATGTTGACAGTGGCGCTTCTCGCCATATGACTGGAGTCAGGGAGTAATTTTCAGAGCTATCAGAGAGTGATACTAATATTGAGGTAGTACTTGGTGATGACAGCATTGTTACAGCAATCGGTGTTGGAACATTAACATTTGATAGGGAACCCAAACCTCCGTTGAAAGTGTCAGATGTTCTATATGTGCCTGGAATGAAGAAGAACTTGATATCCATCTCAGCACTTGAGGACAAAGGGTATGAGGTGTTGTTCAGGAACGGATAGGTGCTCATATATCCTAAGGGAACTCCAGCTGCTTCAGCTAGAGTGATTGGAGTGCGCCATGCTAAGGTTTACAAGTTCTCATTCCAGCCACTGATGGCATTGAGTAGCAGTACCAGGGACAAGACTGACAGCAGTTCTAGCAGTTCAGAGTTGTGTGAGATTTGGCATCGCAGGATGGGTCACATGTATCATGGGGCCTTGGGAATATTGTGGGAGATCACCATTGGTGTGCCAGATTTCAGTTCTGATCACCTTGATGTATGCAGAGGATGTGCTATGGGGAAGTTTGCAAAAGCTCATTTTCCCAACAGTGAAAGCAGGACGACAGGGATCCTTGACTTGATTCATTCCGATGTGAGTGGTAGGATGTCTCGTGTGTCCTTGAGTGGCTTTGAGTATTATGTCTTATTCGTTAATGACCACTCCAAGAAGACCTGGATCTATTTCTTGAAGACAAAGGGTGAGGTCTTCAAGCGGTTTCGAGAGTTCACAGCTCTCGTGGAAACCCAGACAGGCAGGAAGATCTAGGTACTAAGGTCGGACAATGGAGGCGACTCGTGAGTATACTCTTGGTGAGTTTGTGGATTTTTGTGTCGAGGCAGGCATTAAGAGGGAGTTCACTGTTCCTCACACACCTCAGCAGAACGAGGTGTCGGAGAGGAAGAACAGATCAATTGTAGGGGCTGCCAAAGCCATGATTCACGATCAGGGGTTACCTTATTTTTGTGGGCAGAGGCCTGCAACATTGTTGTTTACTTACAGAACAGGAGTCCACATCATGCCTTGGGGAATGTGACTCCTGAGGAGGCTTTCTCGGGGAAGAAGCCTGATGTTGGGCACTTTCGTATCTTTGGGTGCCTTACATATTCTTATGTCCCCAAGGAGAGCAGGACTAAGCTAGAACCTACTGCAAACAAGGGCATCTTTGTGGGTTATAACTAGACCTCGAAAGCCTACCGGATTTACATTCCTGCAAAGAGGAAAGTGTTTGTCAGGAGGGATGTAAAGTTCGAGGAGGAGAAAGCTTTCAGGAGGTCATGGGAGTTACAGTGTGTAGAGTCACCAGACACTCAACAACAGTCGAGTCAGTCACAGGGATCTAGTGCACAGAGTGCAGGAGGTCAGGGATCAGGAGGTACATCTACTACAGTTTCAGGGCCTTCAGTGAGCAATGACTCTCAGAGTCAGGTGAGTGGATCTTCTAGCATCTTACAGGGCAATCCGTAGAACTGGTCACAGGATAGTCCACTGATGGACAGCTCGCATGGTACATCAAGTTCTACAGGCACAGGTACAGGTATGGGGTCAGTTGGCAGGCCTTCAGGAGTTCAGGCTTCTGATGATGATGAGGATTCTTTTACTCCAGTGGAAGAAGTAGTTTCAGGGAAGAGGAAGCCCAAGTGGCTTCAAGACACCCTGCGCGAGGCCACATCAGTTGCTAGTCCAAAGAGACAGGTCAGACAGAGTAGACAACCTGAGTGGTTCTATAGTTACACGGCATTCGTAACAAGCATTGTTGACACTGAGCCTTCTAGTTATGAGGAGGCAGCTAGCCAGCAAGTCTAGAGAGATTCCATGATAGAGGAGTATTCTTCTATTATGAAGAACAATGTTTGGGAGGTAGTGCCTAGGCCTGAAGGTAAATCAGTTGTTACTTCCAGATGGCTCTACAAGATAAAACATGTTGCAGATGGCAGCATAGAGAAGTTCAAGGCTCGGTTTGTGGCGAGAGGGTTCTCACGGGTAGTGGGAGTTGACTATGAGGAGACCTTCGCTCCCATAGCTCGGTATACATCTATTCACTCCATTATATCGATTGCAGCAATTGGGTTTCACTAAGAGTGAGGTTGATCCAAACCTATACTTCATTATGGTAGGCGAGGAGCCTCTCATTTTGGTGTTGTATGTTGATGACTTGGTCATCATTGGAGCAGAGAGACTCATTGAGGGCTGCAAGAGGGATTTTGCTTCTGAGTTTGAGATGAAAGATATTGGCTTGATGCATTATTTTATGGGATTGGAGGTGTGGTAGGAGGAGGGGCATATCTTCCTCGGACAGGGGAAGTACACAGTGGATATTCTTAGCAGATTTCACATGGAGCACTACAAACCCATGTCTACACCTATGATCACTAACTGGAAGAAGCTTCACACTTCCAATTCAGAGTTGGTGGATTCTACACTATACAGGCATTGTATCATTGATATATTTGGTCAACACTCGACCAGATATCTATTTTGCAATTAACACTATGAGTCAGTTCATGTGTGAGCCCGGGAGAGTGCACTGGGTGGCTGCAAAACACATTCTTCGTTACTTGCAGGGTACTATGGATTATGGTCTGGACTATAGACAGGGTGATGGAGTGAGACTAGCAGGATACACAGATTCAGATTGGGCAAGATGTGCTTCAGACAGGAAGAGCACTTTCGGGTGTTGTTTTGGGTTGGGTTCGACAGTTGTGTCATGGTTCAGCTGGAAACAAAAGTCAATTGCATTGAGCTCAGCTGAGGCAGAGTATATGGTTGCTAGTTTGGCTAGTTGTGAGGCCATATGGCTTCGCAAGATGTTGTTTGGTTTATTTGGTCAGGAATTGAGACCTTCTATGATTCACTGCGATAATCAAAGTTGCATAAGACTCACAGAGAATCTAGTTTTACATGACAGGTCAAAACATATTGGGATCAAGTATCACTTCATTCGAGACTATGTCCGAAAGGGAGCAGTCAAGCTTGAGTACATCTCCACAAATGAGCAAGTAGCGGACATCTTCACCAAAGCCTTTCCACGGGGCAAACATGTCTACTTCAGAGACAAGTGGGAGTGGTGAGGAACACTTTCCTCCGTAATAGGGGGTGTTAAATTTTGGGTACCAAGGACAAGTGGTTCCCCATGGCTTTGATCTATTGCCTAGGGAAAAGTGTCCACTCTATTGTACCTCTTTTTCTAAAAGTGACTTTATAAGTGGTAAAGTCCATCTAATTTAAAAGTGACTTTATAAGTGATAAAGTTACGTTCTAATTTGAAAGTGACTTTATTAAAGTCAATGAAGAATTAGAAAGTGAAAAGTGACTATGGAAATAAAAGGCTAAGTGGGTCTTTATTTAAGTGGGTGAGTGATTAAATAGAAAAAGTGAAAATAATGCACATTTATTTTCAACCCTTGATCTAAAGTTTTCTTAACCATTGGATCTAAGGATCACTCAAAAGTCACTTACGTTAGGTCAAAAGGAGAGAAGAAGAGGAAAAGATCATTCTATTCTTTCATGAGCATTTGAGAGAAAGCAAGAGAGAGCAAAAGAGAAATTTCTGAGCAGGGAGGAAGTGAAGAAGAACAGCAGGACATTGGCACGCATCCCAAGGAGCTTTTTGTGCACGCTAACCAAGGAGGAGCTTGGCATTTATAGCAGAATCGTACAGCAGAGTTTGACATGCATTCCAAGGAAGGTGACAGCACAGATTTCGAGGAAAAGAGTCTACAGGTTGAAGGCACGAAAATCGAGGCAGCTAGGCAAGATTTTCGAGGAGAAAACCTATTGTAGCCTGTACTTTTTCACTTTTTCAGTACAATCTGTACAGTCCGTACAGATTCGTACAGATCGTACGCTGTGATCTGGGAACATTTCTCAAGGCTGGCCATACAGCATTTATTGTTGTGTTTTCTATCTGAACTGGATTTTCTTGTGGCACGGTTTTCGAGGTGGAGTCTTGCACAGAAATCGAGATAAGTCTGTTTTGTAATTGCTGGAATATTTTTCCTGTGTGTTTCATTTTCTCTGTAACAGTTTTCAGAAATAAAAAAGAGCTCTCAAACTAGTTTTCCCCAAGAGTTGTAGGGGGTTTTTCCAGGATCACATTGACCAAAAATCTCAGTGTTATTTTCTATGTATGGCTGTTATAATTTTTCTGTGGATTTATTTCCAACAGTAGTAAAATCTCTTAATTTGTATTTTCAGAAATAAATATCATTTCCAAATTTTATTGTTTTAATCATGCTTGGATTTCACATTAAAACAATGGAGTGATAAGGGAAATCTGTTAATCGAAGTGGGGTCTGAATTTTTACAGTAATCTTGTAAGTTGTAACCCCGAGGGCAAAAATTCCCTAGGGACATTACAGAAAACCTTTCTCATTATGAAAGATGAGAATTTTGGTATCCCATTCTAAACTCATTTCTTGTTCTTTCTGCATTTCTTATTTCTGGTAACATTAGTAAAAAGCCATGAACAAAAGTTTGACTAATTGTTGTTTCAAACAGACTGATACTGTCAAGTTCCAAATGATAATCGTTCTTTCAGAGAGACTCATACTTCCAAGTTCCAAATGGTATTAGTAATTTAATACTAGATAAATAAGGGTCAACGTTGCAAAGATGGATAACTATGATAAGCTCTTCCTCGATTTTTACTCATTTCAGCAGCAATCTGTTAATATTATCTATTAAGGTTAAGGTTAACTAAGGGCCATCACATGTGGCTAAATTAGACTAAACTGTTAAACTTATCTGGATCTATTTGCAAAGCATTCTATTTAGGAATTTGGTTAAAATTGAATTGAAATAACTTTGGCAAAAATAAATCTGTGCTTGTTTAAAATTATCTGGTGATTTGAGATTGGAGCTAACATTGGGAAAGGAAGAGTTTCACAAAATTGGCCAAGGTTCCATTCCCACAAGATTTACCTAGCACCTTAAGGTAGTCATGGGAGCACCTAGAGGTAGGGGTCAAACTCATGCATATATTATAAACCCAAGCCCACCCCATGTGCTCCTTGAGGCATGGCTCGCAGGAAACTTTATACCTTTGGCCAAGGTTCCATTTCCATGGACTTTACCGAACACCTTGAGGTATTCATGGTTGCAGCTAGATGCGGGGGTGAACTTATCACATTTGGAAAGGAGTAAATGTAACCATATTACACACCTAATCCCAGCACCATGTTCTCTTTAAAGCTTATAACCGTATCAATTTTAAAACCTTGTTATAACCCTATCAATTTTAAAACCCTGTCGAGCAGGTTGTGGTCAAGTGGTAAATCAAGTGAGCTTTATTCACAAAAACCTGAGAGCAATCCCCGCAGTAGATTTCATTATGTCAATGCAGCCAATTATGTGCTAACTCATGCTATCTTAATGTTTATGAGCCTAGGCGGTTTGTTCCACGTATTGTATCTCAACTGACAAAACCAGGTGCAAGTAGATACTCCTTGATTGTGGCATCTAAGTCGAGCATAGAGCCCACTTTGTTAACAAAATACCATTTACAAAACAACCACGAAAAAAAAGCAAGTGATTTAATTGAGAAAAATCCCTTTCCACTCCTTGAAAATTTTCCACATAAACCTAAGGCCATTTTGTATATGTAGTTAAAGTAGAATAACAACTGATTTAAGGCTATTTTGTACAAGCTTGAGATGAAATAATTCTTTACTATCTTGACAGTGTCTTAAAATGCCCTGTCATCTACTTCAATAATAAATCAATAATAAGAATAATAACAGGAATATCTTCCCTCACCATATTCTACACTTGCTTTAACTTAAACCACAATGCAAAACGGTCCTTATCAGACAGTGCATGGAAACCCTAAAGCTCATGACGGAACCTCTTTCTCCATATAAATTATTTGAAGTTTAAAGCACTTTCCAATATATAAAATTAGAATAGCGACCCATAGAATGACTAACTAAAGTGAATTTTATGGTTCAGCTATCTGAAGAATAGAGGGGAAATCATAGACTCTAGTCAAATTTAATTTAGTCAGACTCGTTAAAACAAAAATAATTGTATATTGTGTAAATGGATAACTAAAGTGAATTTTATGGTTCAGCTATCTGAAGAATAGAGGGGAAATCATAGACTCTAGTCAAATTTAATTTAGTCAGACTCGTTAAAACAAAAATAATGGTATATTGTGTAAATGGATAATGTATATGCTGTAGTCTTAAAAAATTAACAAAATGGCCTAGAATTTGGTAGAGATTTTGAAAAACTTGGGAAAGATTTTATCAGAATTTTGTTTTCAGTTATTAAACTTCAGTATTTTAGGTGTACTAAACATTTTTAATAGTGCTGAATCCATTTTCACTATAAAAATGGATTCCAAACACTACAACTACTTGATTTTTTAAATTTTATTTCAGTAGATTCCGGCAAAAAACTGCCTTCCGAACTATTCTGTACCCTAGCTAAACAACTTCAATTTATATGGATCGGAGAGTTTTTCTTTGTTCAAGAGCAATGAAAGCGAGAGGGTATTTAATGGCCCGACGTGCTGGAGAAGAGAAGAATGCCCGGGGCAGGCGATTAAATGTTTCAATGAAAATCGTCTGAAATGTATTTATATAAAGCAAATGCCAACCAGATTGATTGAAATAATATCAGAAATGAAATATACTCAGCGTAACGAACAAAATGAAGGGCCCATCCTGTCCATAAGAAACGGGAGATTCAACTTACAGATTAGGTTAGTGTTGAACTCCTGCCTTCGGTTCTCCGAACTCTGTTGACAGTGCATTGGCATTTTCACAATTTATATGTAATATTTTATTTTCGACGGATAAGCAAATCTTCTCCATACGAAAATTAAAAATATACTTAATATTTAAATATTTTGGAAAATTAAAATATAATTTATAAAGATATATTTTGGAAATAAATCATTAAAATAAAAACAATTAAGACACTATAATTAATTAATTTTAAACTATTTGTTTATTGGGTTTGTGATGGGAAAGTATTTTGATGTGAATTCACTTTTTCAATTTTTCTTCTTGGTTAGGGTGATATATTGGACATGATGAAGATGCAGTCCTCTAAAACTTACAAAAGAAAAAATTAAACAATTTAAAAAAATAAAAATAAAAATAAAGACAATTAAGCCATTATAATTAATTAATTTTTAAATCATTTAATAAAAAAAAATATTTTAATTCATAAAGATATATCTTAATCCACTAATCGAGTTGTCTTACGTAATATAAAAGTAGTTATTTTAATGATAACACATTACTTTAAATAACTAGCATACCCCTTAAGCAAGGGAAGTGACACCAAAGAGGTAAGGGGATAAGGGTTGATTGTGGTTAAAGTTTGATTACATGTAAATGTATTGAATGCAAAATTAATCACATGAAAAAGGGTTTCGGGCTCTACAACCCTAACCATGGATTTACCAATGTTTTCACTGGCTCAACGGTGCGCAGAGGAGGAGGTCAGCAGGCCATGAACATGGCGCCCACCTAACTGCAAGTGGGGTTCACGATTGGGCCTCTCCCATAGCTATTATTTTGTCTTTGGTTCAACTCCCGCGGGTTTTGTTTTCCTCCTCCCACCTCACCGCGGCTGTCTTTCCGCCTTGAATTTCGGGATCTCATATGTTTTCCTAGAAGTTCTCTCAAGTGTGGGTCACTCTTTTTCGTGGGGGCGGGGAATTTTTAGCGACGGACTGCACAACCTTTTGTTTATTCACATTCAAAATAATTTTTTTCCCCTGACAGCTAGGGTTTTACGGGTCTGTCGTGGTTCATTCACTGCATCAAATGGCTGTTAACTAACAGAGTGCTACCCCACTGACCTCGGGTTGGTCTTTCACTGTCTCGGTGTTGTTTATCTAGAGTTTGGCACTTGCTATTTGATCGCAGATGTCAAACGAACAATTAGTGGAATACTCCTCAGACCCTTTGGAGGGCGTCCAAATCTTCACCCGGTCCACGGACCGTCGTGCCATTGGCAGGTTATCTTGTTTGAATCAAACTGACCACGGCATGGACGACATGGTGGTTGGTGACTCGGATTTACAAGCCATGTTGGTTGCACCTCTTCTGAGTGCCTCGACGGTGTTTTCAGAGCCTTTGCTTCACCCGTTGTCTTCACCAACTTTCACAATCCCATCGCCATCTGTCCTCGGGCTTTGGGAACAACAGGCACAAGAAACGTCAGACACATTTGCTCCTATCGAAGATTTATCGGAGGGGGGTTTCGAAATATTGGGGCAACTGAACGATATTGGCTTCGAACATCTAGATCTTATCGGAATTACTGACCCTGCGTATCCACCCAACACTTCGGCACTGGTCGCCCTGGTGGTCACTTTTGGTTGTTTTGAAGTGATACCACTCGCTGCCCCTCCTAAGGATGACCCTAAATCTTCAGAATCCAACGAGGTTGTGGATACTAGCAGGGCGGCTCACCACAAGGCTCCGGGGACCAGTAGAAAGAAGCACAGGTTTGCCAAATTTGACCAAGGAGGGTTATTAAACTCAGGCAGGAGATTGGAATGGAGAACATTGTGAACACATCCCGAATGGTACTCGTGGGACGAGTCTACGGTCATAGTTACTCTCAGGCTCGACTCAAAGTCTGGACCGCGGAGATTTGGGGAAACTTCATGCCTCTGCTACCTGGGGTCTTTACCATGAATCGCGGATGGTTCGCACTAATCTTTTCGTAGCCGGAAATGGTCAATTGGGTACTAGCTAAGTATTGGCATATAGAGATGAATCTGGTTCTACTGAAGCATTGATCACCTATGTTCGATCCTGACAAGGAAAATGCAGGGGCTGGCCCAATTTGGATCTAATTTCCTGGCCTCCCTCTGCAATTCTGGAATGAAGCTACTCTCAGATATATTGGGGCCGACCTCGGCACATACTTGGATCATGATAGATCCTCTTTGGAGACTAGGAATATTTCGGTGGCCAGAATTCTTGTTCACATAGACACTCGGGATGGCCTCATTGAAGGCTATGATATTGAGTTCGACGGGATGTGCCGGCAACAAATATTAGACTATGAGGGCATCCCCTATCGATGCAGACGATGTCACGAAGTTGGGCATCTGTATAAGGATTGCCCCCTCATCAACGCAGCATTGGCCCCTCCAAAATTGATGAATCATGCAACCACTCAGACTGATTTCGAGGAATCGCCTATTCCTCCTATGGATGCGAATGTGGAGCAAAGCTTGGGCCCTGTGATGGATATGCCTTCATGTCCTGTCACGAGATCCCAGTCTCTCAGCTGCTCCACCCGCACCTCCATGTCTATTACAGCGACTCCTCTGGGTACCTCTCTATTTCCTCCCATTTCACATACTTCTGATTCTTTTAATTCAACACTCTTTGCAACTAATGATCCACACATTATTAATTATAATAATTGCAATATTGCTCCACTCAAATGCCCTATGGCATTTGCACCTCCCACCATTACTCAACCGACCCCCCACACCTCGGCGATGGATATATCCGTCGATCATTGCCATATTGTTGATAACCTTTCCTCGAGGCATTGTTATTTCCTCAGATCAACCTCTCATGCCCTTGATCCTTCATCCTATGGTTTGTGTGTGGATTCGGGGGGGGTCACACTCTAAGGCTCCTCGCGGTAGACCATCATTGATCAAAAAATCCATCTGCAAAGCTAGCCTAGAAGTGGTCGTTAGTACCCAGTCCTCTATTGAACGGGTTCTTAGAGCAAAGAACACCCAAACCGGGGTTTTACCATGATCTGTCTCTCCCTCAATTGTCGAGGTCTGGCCAGCCTCGAGAAAAAAATGGCACTTAAGAGGCTCCTGGCATCCTCTCGCATTGATGTTCTTTTTCTTCGGGAAACTTTAGGTGATGGGGCTTTTGTTCATAAGGTTTTGTCTTCCCTCTTGCTGGACTAGTCCTTTCAAACATCCGATGCTCGGGGTAGAACGGGAGGATGTGCCATTGGCACCAATAACAAAACTATCCTAGCCATGGGATGGTGGGGGAGACTTGGTATCCTCGGCGCAAACATCATCTCCGCGACTCAAACCTGGCTATCACTTTGATCAATGTTTACGGCACATGTCACCATAGAGAGGATTTTTGGAATGATTGGATGCACTACTCTATCATGCAGCGGGAGAACACCATCTTGGGAGAGGATTTAAATTTTTCCATTGGGCTTGTAGAATCCTAGGGTCTCAGCACCTCCCTAGATCCATTATCTGATTATTTTGAAGGGCTCATCGACAAGGCGGATCTGCTAGATATTGCCATGCCCAGGAAGATGCCCACTTGGCGTAATAGACGAACAAGTGTCGCGGCCCTTGCTAGGAGGCTGGATCGCTTCTTGATTAAGGGTCCATTACTCGAGCAATTTGATAAGGCCAGACAGTGGGTGGGTACTGGAGACTCATCGGATCATTCACCAATTTTCTTTGAGATTCACACCGGCAATCAAAAGCCCAGGGCACCTTTCAAATTCAATTCTGGCTGGCTGGTGGAACCATAATTTCAATCGATTGTCAACAAGGAATGGAGACATTGTGAGCAATCTCCGGATTTGGCTCATGCTAGAGTTGTATTTGACAACTTGTCTCACATCAAAGTGCTCACCATGGGCTGGGCAATTGAAAAAAAAAAAAAAAAAAGAGGATGAGGAACTACACAACACTAAACTAGAATTGGGTCGGATGAACAGACCAGATACTCTAGGCTTCCAATCAGTGGAGACTAAAGACAGATTAATTTCTCTGGAACTCTCAAAGGCAAAAATTTTGAGAGATAGAGAAGAGGAATGGTGGCTCAAGGGCAGAGCAATTTGGTTACAAGCACAGGATGAAAATGCTGAATTTTTTAAACAATGTGCAAAGGGCATAAAAAGCATCGACACCACATGGGAGCTCACTGATCATCTTGGGCAAGTGGCTCACACACATGATCAGCTCTCGAATATTGTTAGGTCCCTATATTACTAGTATAGTCCCTTATTGTTGTTACTGTAACCCCCTTATTGTTATTGTTGTACCCTTGTAACCCCCATATTGTTATTATTGTGCCCTTACATTATTATTGTTAGGTTGGCTAGGATTACATTATGGCCCCATGGACTCCTATATATAGACGGGAGGTTTTGTCATTTGTATCATCCAATAATTGTTCATTTATGTAATGTATTGGAGGCTTCCCGCTTGAAGTGGCTTATTTCCAAGGTGTTGATCTCTCTTTTCTTCTATTTTTGGAGCTGGTTTCATAACATTTGGTATCAGAGCTTTGGATTCTAGGGTTTCGATGCTCCAAACAGGTCATCATGGAATTTTCTCTATAACTTTTGTTCTACGAAGGTTCAGAAGCTGTAATTTTTAAAGAGCGAAGCCGAAATCCTAAGGAACATTGTGTAAAAATTTCAGATCTTTGTTCACAATATTTTCAGAGATATGATCTGTGGAAGTTAGGCTTTTTTTAGGCCCCCGAATTTCACCTAAAACAGGTCATCGTGGAATTTTCGCTATAAAGTCTTTTTCTACGAAGGTTTAGAAGCTGAATTTTTTACAGAGCAAAGCCAAAATCCTGTGTAATATCCTGTATAAATTTCAGATCTTGGTTCGCAATATTTTCGAAGATATGATCTGTGGAAGTTAGGGTTGTTTCAGGCTTTCGAATTTCATCTCAAAGAGGTGACCGTGGGAAAATCGTCATAAATTTCTCTTTGAGTGTCGGATTGGAATTCTGTAAAAATTGGCCACAAGTACACAGAAGTAGTTTCCTATGTAACAATTTCAGAGTTGAAGGAGGAAACAATGACACGTGGCACGTTGTACAACTTTGCTCTGCTAAACTAGTCCATAATTAGGTCATTGTGGGAGATTGGGCATAACTTTGCCTTGAAGAATCCAAATTAGGTCAGACTTGTGGAATTTGAAAGAAGATTCAGAGTGCTACTAAAGGGTTGAATTTCAGATATTGAAGATCCAAAATCATAGAGATAATTCAATTTCAATATCGAGCTCCTCAAAAGAAAGAAAAAGGTGTATATTATTATTATTATTATTATTTATTTATTTATTTTTTTTCGGATTGCATAAGTATTGTTTGAAGAATCAATTTCAATTGATTCCAAGGGCATATTGTAGAATAGATATCAGTATTGGGTTCTAAAATACCTCCTAAAAATAATTCAACACCCATTAAGCCTTCATAAGGCTCTATTATGGCTCATGAAGATGAAGAAATGCAACATGACATATCAAAATTACAAGATCAAGTGCACCAAATTTCGCTCTCACAAAGAGCAACAAAAAATGAAATGGATGTTTTGAAGAAAAACGTGGAAGCTACGAAGGATGGTTTGAAGAATGGTATGGAAGAAAAAATGGAAGGTTTGAAGGAAGACATGGTTTGAAGGAAGGTTTGTCAAAGTTGATACAAGAAATGATTCCTAATGGCGAAAAGATAGTAGAGGAAACTCACGATGAGAAAAAAATAAATGTTAATCGTGATTTCATAAACTCTAATGTTGGATTTAAGAACCACAATATTCCAAAGTTGGATATGAGGAAGTTTGATGGTAAGGATCTCGTAACATGGATACTACAAATGGAGCAATATTTTGATCTCAATAATGTGCAAAACACACAAAAGGTACGCATTGAAAATTTACATTTAGAACAAAATACATTTGTATGGTATCGATGGCTTTGATCCCATAAAAAAATTGTTACTTGGACAATTTTTACGAAGGAAATGATAGCACATTATGAGGATACAAAGAGCAACACCTTCTTTAGCCAATTGATAAATCTCAAACAAAACGATTTAGTGGTGGAGCACATTGAGGACTTCCAAAAATTGAATATAAGGGTAACTGATATTCCAGAGGAACACAAGATTGATGTCTTCATAGGGACTTTAAAGGATAACATACAACATGAAGTTCACATTTGGGAACCTGATTCATTGGAGAAGGCATTCAGGTTGGCAAGAAAAATTGAATGTAAAATTATGGCGACAGGAAGCCTACCACTCACATCTATAAAGATGGAAGTGTTGCTACTCCTAGACTTCCACAACCTATAAGGTTGACACCATAACAATGGGAAGAAAAAAGAGAAAAAGGGCTTTGCTACAGTTGTGATAGTGTTGGTGAGGTAAATCCCCTCTGCGGACAGAGGCGATCCCACTAGCCCTAGAGTGGGTCTAGCCAAAAACAAGACAAGCTATAATATTGATTCCTAGTTTGCGAATGGATGGAGATTCGATAGATGAATTACCAAAGGTCCTATGCTATTGTTGTCATTGAAAAGAGTGGCTCGCTCCTCGCTCCTGGTTTGACAGATCACGATCCGCTCGCTTTCACGCTCAAACACCTGCACACACACAAGAAATAATGACAATATACAACATACTAATTCACATTCGTAATTATTAGTTAGTCGAAGAGGACTAAATCAATTGCATTAAATCAACAATGTAACACAATGATGGAACCAACACCATATTCGAGTATATTAATAAATGAAAGGAAGAGTACAACCAAGCTTCGACGTTGCAGTCTCCTCTAGCAGGGTTCAAGCGGAGCGCGTCTCACAAAGGCTCGTTAGGAATTCAGACGAGACTCTCTCTACGGAAATCTCCTTGGTTCTACCTTTTCAATAGCGATTACTCAGCTATAGTATTCTTCTCCAAGTTCAGCTCCTTGGCTATATGTTCAGCTAGCTTTCATAAAGGGAGAAGGCCTGTTTTTATAGAGGGAGAGGGAGAGGTTAGGATCCCTATAATTATAGAAGGGAGTCCTATCTTTAAGGAGTGTTCCATGGGAGATGGAAACTACTGCATAAAGAGAGAGATCCGTGGCTAACCAAGTTAACCACGTCTAGTGACTCAACCCTGAGGTGGTTAGAAGGAAACTTTCGCCTCTAATTTTTAAAAAACATTCCTAAAACAGCTCGATGCATGCACTGCACTGAGACAGAGCACCATATGGCGCGGGTTCTAGTGCAAATCCTCCACATTGGTGCGAGGGGTGAACTGGCTACCCGCGCCAAGGCCAAAACATAGGTTTTGTGTGCTTTTTTAAGGAAATGTTCAACAGGAGAAATGATGTCCTTATGTAGAAGGATACAAAGAAGGTGTTTTCAAAGTATGACACTGCTCACAAGTCACGGGAATGACCCTCCAATATGCGGGGCGAGGGATTGTAGGGATGGTGACAAAATGTTGTGTAATAGATGTCCCCTAAAGCATGAGGTCCGAGAGAGAGGGAGGGGTGAAATGCTTTATGAGAACGCGTTCGACCCAAACATTGCTGTCAGAAAACCTGCAAGTACAAATACAACTAATATCTCTGACACATGATACGTGGTATGGGCGCAACCATCCATAATAGAGTACGTAAAAGTGAGATCTGAGGTATGGACGCAACCATCCAGCAATAAGGATCAACAAAATAGACTAAGGTATGGCCGCAGCTATCCAATCAAAAAGAGTCATGTAATAAGTCATAGTAATCCACAAAGAACCCACAACCTGGATTCATTAGACAAAACCCAGGGTCTTGTGCTCCATCTCGACCCGAATAAAGTACAAATTCGAGCATGCGAATAGACAAGTTGAAGTCGAACATGCAGGAAGATCGTCTGATTACCAACCAATAATGAAAGTTGATAACGGACGCGAGCGAAACCACCAATAATGACAATGTCTCTCAAGGTACAAAAGGTGCAATCCACAGAATGTGAACATTGATCTGGCATCGAACACCCGCAGAATCATCCGATCGAAGGTCGATGATGTAAACCTTGTGGCGGATGCGAAGAACCTGCCATTAAGGCATGCAGGCTCCAAGGTACCTGAAGGGAGTCTCTAGATCAGGTTCCTGGAAAATGAACTGAAGTCGACAAGAAGCGACTCGGTTGGAGGAGGGCCATGATGTTTCCCACATCATTGACACGAGACAGAGGGACATTATGATTTGCGAATCAGGACCAATAGAGAATCAGAGGAAGGTTGAAGATTGTAGAGGAAAAACTTCTCTTGAACACATTGGCGGCACGACACTGGATTTGGCAGTATTTGACATCAAGGGATCTGAGGTCATGGTGACGCGACAAAGAGCAGATGAGCGGTCAAAAGAGATTACCCAAACCCATGGAGGCAAATAAATGACGAAGTGAGATGTCCCCAACCCGATACGAATGCATACAAGTGCCATGTTCAAGAGTGACATACTGCCGACTAGAGTATGGTTCCATTTTCCCCCACCATTTCTGGCAAGTACCCCAATTATTTTTGTAAACAAGCTTGAAGGGGATAGCATATGCTTGCGATGTAAGTTTGTCCTTCGGAAAAATCCAACCTAGTACATTTTACGAGCCCTAGGAAGGAGGAACTCGAGTAATGTCATAACGACGGAGTTCGATGTCATCAGTTTTTAATGAGTCCGACAAAGGGAGAACTCGGCATCTTTTCATGTTTAGAGAGTTTGAAAAGAAAGCGGAAAAGAAAACTCTAGCAAGGCCCTTTTCGTAAATAGTCCCTCAGATCCAAAAAGTTAGAAAACAACATCTGAGAGAACCTCTTAGTCACGATAGGCTAAGGTATTCCTTTTTTGTAAATAATCTATCTCAGCCTGAAAAAAGGGTAAACGTATACTGGGTAGATATCATTTCGCAGCCATTTAACGAGTTCAAAATGACAAGCGTCTCGACAATCTTTTCAGTTTTAGAGAGTTAGAAAAGAGCTAAAAGATGACTCCAAAAGTGACTTTTTCGTGTTTTACCGAGTCCGAAAAAAGTATAAAATACAACTCGTTTCTTCGTCATAACCATGTGAAAAACCTATCGCTGCACAAAAGATGTGTGTAAAACCCATTTCTCAAAAATAATATGATAAAATAATCGACAAATATGTTTTAAAACCTAATTTAAGATTCTGAAAAGTTATAAAATGCCATAAGTGGTAAAAATTATTTACTTTTCACTTTTACCTCTTTGTGGAGCAACAGTGACCCATTTGCTTTGCGATCTTGCAGCGACAATTATGGGTGATCTAGTGAACCAATCTTGATTCTGTCAGTTTCAGGTAAGAGCCGACACCATTTGCCATCTTTTAAGCTAAATTTCATTACCTGTATTTTCCATTTTGATATCATAGGAGAGGATTTGTCGAAACTAGGGCATCGCGGTTGGTGCGGGTTTCGGGCACGGACCCGCACCAATTGCCTCTTTTTTACACGGAGGGTGTGCCCATTGGCGCGACTATTTGCGAAACAGTCGCGCCAACTGCGCAACCTAAAAATCCGCATGATTTTGAGAAAAATGAAGTCAATTGCTTGCAAAGTTCGATACCTAAGTAGACTAACAACGCTCATATGAACAATGTGTGCAGGTACCAAGCAAAAAGAATGGTGATTGAGTGGAAAGAGAGGGAACACAGTGAGGAAGATGAACTTGCAATGGAGAACGATCGATGCATGGATGCCCTTAGAGATTGTGGGCTAAAGAAATTCTTCCTAACACTGTGCCTCCGAGCTCAGCCGGAATTTCTTCAGTATTTGGGATGAAGACCAAGAAAATTTCGTGCTTCGAGATCAAGAACTTGAACTCAAAGTTTCTGATGTTTATTTTATCACAGGATTGTCGTGTAGGGGTGCGGTCCCTATCATGACCGGTACCCGTCCTTCCGGGGAAAGCATGGGAATGGTGATTGACAGGGTGTGCCGAGGAGCACGAAAAGGAACAGGGAGTGGAAAGGTTGACATCCAAACCATCCATGATTTGGCACTAAAAGTAGAGCTGCACACTATCAAGCGGGCTGCAGGATCACAAGCACCGCATGAGGCCACAAAAACACAACTGCTTCTTGCTTCAGAGTGCATGAATTCGACTCTTTACAACTGGGCAGAGGCCGTGACTATTAATAATAAGCGGCAACTCACCAAGTGCAAGAGGGGAAAACTGAAATAGTTTGGGTATGGATTAATTTTGGTATCGTTCTTCTTGGAACGACTACCTATATTCCAACGCCAATAGGTCATTGTCCCGATGCCACCACCTAGAGAACCACGGATGGCCTGATGGGCTGTGCTGATGCCTAGAGCAGGGGGCGGCCAACAGATGTCCCGGAGGCCGAAATTCTTCGATTGGGTCCGCCGACAACTGATTGTCGTGGAGGACTGGCACAGACTTCACCGATGATCTAGACCTCCCGCTCCTGGAGGGAGAGGATTGGGATGAAGAGCTAGGTGAGACTCAATTTTTATTTTCATGAGTTTATTATTTTTGGCTACATATGCATGTTTTGACAGTTAATATTATATGTATGTAGATGTTGTCCTGGAGAGACCTGTGAGTATGTCGTCGATAGCAAGGCGAACTCCTCGCAATTTCGATCCTCATGGTGAGGGCGGCGAGGGGGAGCAGATAGTACAAAACCTGGAGGGAATCGCCCGTGGGATTCCGGACTATGCTCGCCTTCACGATGTTCCTCGGGCCTATCAGAGGCACACCGTAGAGGTGCCGAGTCATATCCATCGCTTGCTGAGGTGATTGGTATGGGCGGTGACGTGCTATCATGAGCACCACACCGATTAGGCACCTAGGCTTTTGTTTCCGCATATTTTGAGAGACATGTTGTCTTGGGATGTAACTGAAACATACATATATATTTTTTGGGTTTTTATGATGCACACGCTGCAAACAATCGATATATATATATATATATATATATATATATATATATACACATATATTTTCTACATGGGTCTATTTACATATGATGATGTTTTATAAATTGCGCAAATGTCTATCTAATACAATGTTGGCCACTGCATCTGTTAATGTATTCATTCGTCTTGGTATATGTTGATATGTGATGAAATTAAAATGTCTTTCAAGCAAATGAATACGTAAATACAGTCTCAAAATGCATAGGTTTTGAACTGAATAATGACCGTTAAGTTGAAGAACAACAAGTTGTGAGTCTAGATATACAAGAAATGCGCGTATGCCGATGTTAACTGCCTCGGTTAATAGTTCCAAAACAACACTATATTCAGTGACATTGTTTGTAGTTCGTCTTAGACAAATACCTTGTAGGTTAATTAACTCACCAGCAAGATCATAAATTACCCAGGCTGCCGAAGACAAGTTCCTGGTACTGCGGGAAGCCCCATCCACAAAATCGACATAGGGGGTAATAGACATCTGCACAACAAGCAAGACCCAATAAGAAAAAAAAGCTTACAAAGCACATCAAACCTAAACATGCACAAAAATGAAAAAATCACCTATGTACACATATCATGCATGAATGACTCAAGCATAATACTTTTTCAGATACAACCCATTTCTGGGTTGTGCTAAGGGATAACCTTCATAATCAATAAGCTCATAATCCCCATTCTGTAACACGCGTTTGACGATGTAGGGCCCATGCCACATGGGTTAGAATTTACCTGCCCCCAGCTTGTCATGAGCTTGTTCGTACAGGAGGACAAGGTCTCCTTCGATAAAAGAACGAGGGGAAACTGTTTGGTCAAAGTGAGATTTGACTTGCTTCTTTTGTGCCTTAATGACCAAAGCAACTAAGCGACGAGTTTCATCCAATCTCTCTAAATAGAGGAGACACTCTTCCTCAGGTGAAGTATTAGGCAGTAATTCCACAGCTAATTTGAGTGAAGGGATTTCACACTCAATCGGAAGAGTAGTTTCCAGACCGTATACCAACTAAAATGGGGTGAATTCGGTTGCATTCTTAATCGACGTTTGGTAAACCCATAGAGCTGAAAACAACATGAGATGCCAATTTGATTTATGGATCCAAATTGTTCGTTGAAGCATCGTAACAAGAACTGTGTTTATGGCTTCAACCTGGCAGTTAGCTTAAGGGTAATATGGCGTTGAGCTGTCATGACGCAGACCCAACTTAGACGTCAGCTCCGCCATCATATAGTCTCGAAAATGTGAACCATGATCGGTAACGATGGCTTGAGGGACACCAAACCGAGTAATAACATGATTGAATATGAATTGCGTTGTTTTCTTACCGTCCGCAGCCAATGTAGGCATTGCTTCGGCCTATTTTGTAAAATAATCGACGATGACGATAATATAGGCATGCCCCCCAGCCGAGCGAGGGCTACACGTCATAAAATTAATGCCCCATTTGGCAAAAGGACCAACGGTAATGACAGGGTGTAAAGGACCAAGTGGCGCAGGCATCTTGCGTTGATATATTTGGTACGCATGGCATTTGCGTGCTATGACAATGCAGTCTTTAAAAATGGAAGGCTAGAAATAGCCAGCACAAAGGATCTTCTGTGCAATGGAATAACCGGACATGTGACCATCACAGGCGCCACTGTGGTAGTCATTTAAAACTTTTTCAGCTTCCTCGAGGGTCAGACATCGACGGAGTACAGAATCGACTCCGACATGATAGAGGGTTTCTCCGACAATGCGATAAGGTTGTGACTGATGCCGAATGCGGCGTCGGGCATCTTTCATTAACTCAGACCTAAAAGTAGAGGTCTAGAGATACACGACGATATCACCGTACCATGGATCGTGCTAATCAAGAAAATAGTTTCATCCGGAATATGATCCTCGGAATAAGGAGCAGAGTCAGTGGGGAGAGAACAAATCAGATCAACGAACACGAGTGATTTCTTTGATTTGGCAGCAATAAATTTCAAATCAAACTCTTGGAGGATAATGATCCACTTCAAGTATTTGTCCCCAGCAACTATCGAGAGAGAATATAAGTCATGGGGTTACAATTAGAAATCACGGTTACTGTCCGTAAAAGGATGTAATGAAGAAAACTCTAGACGGCTTGGACTGTAGCCAGCGCCAACTTCTCAACATGTGTGTAACACGTTTCAGGGTCGAGAAGGTTTTGAGACAAGTAGTAAATAACATGCTCGTTACCGTCATCATCATCTTGAACCAAAACCATGGCAATCGTACTGAAGGCGGCAGCTAGTTATAGGGTGAAATCATGATGATAATTCGGAGGACGTAATAGAGGAGTGTTGACAAGAAACGTCTTAAGCATATCAAAATATTGCTGAGCAATATCATCCCAACAGAAAGGGATGTCCTGCTTTAAAATTCGTGTGAACCCTTTGGCTACTTCGGCATAGTTTGGGATAAAACGACGTAAGAAAATTTCTTTCCCTTGGAGACTCTAGAGCTGGTGTAACGAGGATGGAGAGGGGAGATTAACAATAGCCTCCACCTTAAGCGGATCAAGGCAAATTCCGTCTTTGGATACGATAAACCCTAACAGTCTACCGGAGTCGACACAGAAAACGCATTTATGCGGATTGAGCCGAATGTTGTAGCGTCTATAGCGAAGAAAGATATGGTGGAGATGGTCTGGATGATCTTTTCACATAGCTGAATGAGCCAGAAGGTCATCCAGGTATGGTTGAACAATGTGACGAATATCATTAAAGGCATAAGACATCGTGCGCTGGAACGTAGCCCCAACATTCTTCAAGCTGGAAGGGAGTTTCTTATATGCGAACGCTCCCCAAGGATAGATAAAAGCGGTCTTGTGTTGATCGAACGGGAGGATGTTGATATAATTATAGCCAAAGAATTCGTCCATGAGGGAAAAAATCCCACTCCCCGCACAATCGTCAATGATCTGATTGATGAAAGGGGTGGGATAGTTATCCTTACGGCAGGCCCGATTGATATCACGATAGCCAACGCAGATGCGAATTGTTCCCTGCTTCTTATCTATATGAACAATGTTAGAAACCCACTCTGTCAGAGGAATCAGATAAATAAACCCGCTTTAGGAAGTTTTTCAACTTCAGCTTTTATGGCGACATCTTTCCGAGGATGCACTGGATGTAGACACCGGCGAACAGGCTTCGCACCAGGGTAGGTAGGAATCTCGTGCACCACAATACCGGGATAAATTCTAGGCATCTCTTCGTAAGACCAGGCGAAATCATCACGGAATTCGCGAAAGAGGCTAGTGTACACTTGGAATTCATCGGAAGAACAAGTGACTCTGACATGGATGTTCTCAACAATTCTCGGTTTCACAGAAATGTCGATAGGCATCGTCTAGGTGATGTTACTCAAGTTACCTTCAGTGAAGACTTCGTGAGTCAAGACAAGCATTTGAAATGGCGGAGAAGGAACTTGAGATGCAAAACGCTCAAGATAGTTAGACATTGTCCCGAGGCCAGGCATAAACGAGGAACGATGATGCCCATCGCTCCACGGAAGGTCTTCGAGAGACATGGTTTCCACGATAGCCTTATCGGATGGAAACATTTCTTTCAAAGGATCAAGCGAATCTGTATTGCTGAGCCAGGGGGATTGAGAATAAACGTCGAGAGACATGCTCAAAGGAGCATCTTCAAAAGGGGAAGAATTTGATGCAGCTACAAGTTCACAATAATTGATTTCAATTGGACTGAGTGGCATCGAATCCCCAAATGAATCAACCTGTTAAGGTAAAGGGACAATCCACGAGTCATCTGACCGAGATATCATATTAACTTGAACGATATTTTGTGGTGAAAGGGGAAAGATACCCATGAGCGCGGGGTCTTTGAAAAGTATCGGCCCTGCGCTGTCGGGGGGAGAAGGAATCTGATCCACGTATGGAACATTGTTCTCAGAAGACGAGGTAAAGAACGACAGCTGGTCGACAGTAATGATTTTTCCATCATGTGGAAACTTTAGAAGACGAAAGAAGGTGGACGGAATGCACAACATAGCGTGAGTCCAACTGCGACCGACTAGAAGATTCTAATTGAGTTTAGCGTGAACTACTTCTACTTTGACATTGACCGTCTTTCCTTGCAACGTAATTGGCAAGTTGGCGAGAACACCCAAGGGTTTTAATTCCCTTCCATCAAATGCCTCAAGGGCATTGGGTGACGAATTTAGGGCTAGAGAGACAATAGCCTTCCAACAAGCAGATGACATGACATAGGTGGATGCACCTTCATCCACAATGAATCTATGGATGTTGAGACCGTTAATGCCGACTTGTACAACAAGTGAAATCTGGTGCAGAAGTCAGGGGACGAAATTCTCTAAGTCTAAAGTGAGGAGGCTAGAATCAGCGAGATCGATCCCGCCGATCGCAGATAATAATGCTTTCCGCTGAGATGGACAACTCTGAAGCACTTATAACGTGGACATCGTGGATGGCACCTGTGCTAAATCCTCAAAAATATTGTAATGCTGAGCAACACGAGTGTTAGGATTATAAGAATATTTCCGGAGAACACCTTTAGAAGGTGGTCGTACAATGGGTTCAGCACTGGGCCTTTCAATCTAAGGAGAACCAGAGGTAGGTGGGGGAGGGGGACCATCAGCGATATCTTTCCCTACTGCCTAGCGTGATCCAGTATAATCTTTCGACTGAGTAGCGATGGAAACGGGTGCAAAACCGTTCATCATGAACACTTGAGAGCCAAACGGTGCAGATGGCACAGGTTGCTTGACCATCTGCGTTTGCTGAGACGAAAAAGGTTCTTTGAGGACAGCTGAAGTTCCCTCAGTGCCTTTGAGAAATTTACTAACTTCGGCTCATCTAGGACAATCCTTAGTGTAGTGTTCCTCATCACAAATCAGACAGGGATACTTTGGCTTACGCTGTGAACCATCATCAGCATGAGGTTTAGACAACTCTGGTTTTGTGGCATCGACTTTGGCCTTGCCTTTGCCCTTCTTTTTCCCCTTAGATGCCTTGTCCGTAGGATTGGCCTGAACGGCATTGGCTTCCGAGGTTTTACCAGAATCCGGGGTAGGCTGAGAAGTGGAATCATTGGAAGAATTTGATTTTTTCTTCCTAGTGTTGGAAGACTTACGTGAAGTCTGAGACACAGAAGAAATACGTCATCGACGAACGGGGTGGCGGGCGCTTTAGAAGTCCTGGGTCACGGGGCATGAGTCAAAATATCATACAAAATGCCCGATTGAGAGTACACTAAATCAAGGTACTGGGCACGAGCAATGGCCTGTTCCTCGGTTACACATGTCCCCATAGCGATGTCTTTTGCAATCTGATTGAAAAAAGAGGTAGTGAACCAATGAGTAATAAGCTGATAAGGAATTTCGAATTTGATCAGGCAATGACGACACCTCCATTCATGAATGTGGTCCAAGATATGGGTAGCCTGATCCTATTTCAAGGATATTAGGAGATGCGTCCTGGCTTCATAACAAACTGGTAATTGGAAATGAGTAAGGAATTCCATAGCGAGTGAGTTGAAATCTTGAAAGATACCGCGAGACAACTCAATGTACCACTTAGCAGCAGCTCCAGTGAGAGTTCGTTGGAAAATACAGAGTCAAATAGAGTCATCTACCCAAGAATTGGAAGAACGCCATAAATGGTATGTCATAACGTGTGCTTGGGGGTCTTCTCCAAACTTGCCCTCAAACTTGGGGCAATCACCAGGAACCTTGGTTGGAACCAGAGGCTAATACGGATTATGAAGGATTGGATCATTCGTTAATTTGGACACATCTGGTAACTCCAACGTGGCGAGAAAGGGTAATTGAGGGTTGAAAGGCATAGTAGGTCCTCGATAAGGACCCATACCCACATTCCATCCTCGTTGAGTGTAACTCTGCCCCCATTGGTTATGTCCCGAAGGATTCGGACCATAAGGGGTATAAGCCGGATAGTTCGGTTGATATGGCGGCTGAGGACCAGGATATGGAGGTTGAAGATGACGATACTGATTTTGAGTATATGAGGGTCCCGATTGAGCAGCATAAAGACTTTGCTGCGGAATGTAAGTATGGCCTAGCGGTTGAGGGTAATAGGCATAACCTTGAGGCACATTGTATACCAGTCGATATTGACCTCAAGGGTAGTAAGCGCCTTGGGGTCGAACAGGCTGCCGATAAGTAGGGCCCTGCTGAGCTGAATAAATTGGGCACATTGGTTGACCCGACTGTGGTGTAGAGTAGAGAGGTTCCTGAGCAGGGTGAATTGTCTGAGCAGGTGGTCCCTGCTGAGCAGGTTGACTTGACTGATGAGGGCCACCAAGTTTCCCCTGCGGAGTAGGTTGGCCTGATGGCTGCGATGGGCCAGGTTGTAACTGATGACTAGGTTGACCTGGAGCAGGACCATAAGATGGTCCTGGCTTTGATGGGCCAGGTTGTACCTGGTGACTAAGTTGACATGGAGCAGGACCATAAGATGGCCCTAGCTGTGCAACATTTGGACTAGTTGGAAGGTATGGCTGTTGAGGTTGCACAAAAGGTTGCCCTTGAGATGGATAAATCTGCCCCCCAGGTCTGTATGAAGGTCTTGGTTGATATACCGGTTGCCCAACAAGTCCTTGGGGTTGCCCAGGTTAGATCACAGGCTAATCTTGTAAAGGTTGGCCTTGTGGATCGTAAAATAAACCTTGCTAGACCGAAGGTTGTCCCTGAAAGGGTTGTCCTTGTGGGTCGTAAGCATTCCCTTGCTGAACCGAAGGTTGTCCCTGAAAGGGTTGTCCTTGTGGGTTGTAAGGTTGTCCTTACTAAACCGAAGGTTGTCCCTAAAAGGGTTTTCCTTGTTGGTTAGAGGTTTCACAGACAAGGTAGGTCTAAAACCGAAAAGGAACTGATAAGCTTCCGGAGCAGGAAAATAGATAGCATTACCGTACTCATCATAATGAAACGGAAGTGCATAAATGGGGTTACCGACCGCGTCATAATGAGAAAGATAAGGCTCACCGGAATCCTGAGGGGACTGGTAATTCTGGGAGCTCTGCTGCTGAACGGCCAGCTGATACTCCTTGGAAGAAAGGCCGTCAGGGATTGCCATAGCAATTAAAGTCTCTACCGAAGGTGAAGCCCCTGACGACTGAGCAGTGACAACCGGTGCTGAAGCAGCTATGCAGACAGTAGGTCTAGTTGGAACAGACGTAATAAAAGGCATCGACAAGATAGGTGTTGTGGGCGATATCCCTAATGATGGAAGGATCAGCCCCCTTAACGAAGTTGATGCTGCCATGGAGGCAATACCAGCCATAATCTGACCTAAAGACCTATATCCGGCTGGAAGTGACACTGATGGTGAAGATTGAGCAGAATCTTGAGGGATTCTTTCTGGAAAAAGCTGGTATTCTTCATGAGAAACAGGAATCCCCTCACTGCCAATAAGACTAGATGAGTCCATGTCTGATTCTACCATGAGATCTTGTAAAAAACTACGGGGACTAGGAGGTACGATAGCAGCCAAAAATGGTGATCTCGATGTAAGAGGGGGAAAATGCTCCCTGACCCCAAACCCAAACCAAGCATTTGAAAGGCCAAGTAAACTCAATTGGTTCTCCAAAGGGGTACTCTGACGAGAGAATAGGCTGCTGAAGCTTGACAGACCTAGAGGTTTCAGAGGTTTCAGATGAATCATCTGAAAAAGGAATACCACAAGACAAAACTGATGGTTTTGCCACTGTGACTGTAGCACACTAGAAAAGGAAAAGAGATCGAAAACGAAGACTCTCGGAAAAAAACCAAGGCAAACAAAGACAGGCCAAGCAATCAAAATTTAATGGGCGTGTAATCGTAGATAGTTTATTTTACCACATTGAAACAAAAATTCGTTGTTTCATGTTTTAAGAGTCAAGAAACAAGCAAAAGATGACTCTAGTCACTTTCAGTTTTAAGCGAGCATGAAAGGACAAGTGCTCGATGATCTTTTCAAATTTATGGAGTCAGTAAAGATCTAAAATGACTGCTCAGGTAGTCTAGGTAAAAGGGTGTATCAGGTTCTCGTGAACTGCCATATACACCTTGGTGATCAAATTAAAGAAGAATTGACCAAGGACTTGACGTACGTGCAGGTAGTCTCCCCGAATGCTGTGTTCGGTGTATCATGGTTACAAGGCGGCAGACTCGGCTTCCTACTGACAAAAGGATTGCAACCTAGAGGGGTCTCCCTTTATATACTCGACGGTACGGGGAGCGCAAGTCCGTACTAGTGTTGTCTGAAGCCAGATGGCAAGCGACAGCTACTAGGTTTAAAGACGTCGGAACACATCTCTAACTTAGACCACTAGATGTTTCGTTCGGTTTCAATGTTGCCTTAGGTTAATTGAGTAAATTTTAAGTTGATCTTTTATTTACATTTCAATTCCAAGGTCCTACCGAATGTTGGATCTCAAAAATCTCTAAATGCAAGCTACATGCCAAAAAGTACCATTTCGTTCGATGAAAAGCTATTTACGAGAAAGTTAGGAGTTTTCAAGCGACAACAAATAATAAGAACACGTAGAAGCATCCACTACATTATCCGATGCAAGCTAATTAAAATGATAAATCTTTCCTAGAATTTTCCAATGCTAGATATGCAAAATACTTTCAATTTCACAATGCAAACAAGTTTTTTTTTTTTCAATGTAATAGAGAAAACAGTGCACTAAATGACATGAAAAATAAACCAAGACACTAGTTTGAGAACGTTAATGCGAGGGTTGAAGAAAAAAAATTTCAATCAATCCAGAACAAACATAACAAAACTCAAACCAATGTTGCAATCTCTCAAATTGAAGACAGATTCCCAAACATACCCATGCAAGCAGTGTGATCTATGCTTGGAGTGACAAGAAGCAAAATTGAACGAAAGAGGCAAGAATCATTCAACTAATGGAATCACTCAAACGAATCAAAGGAGCTGAATGCAACCAAATAAGGAATGCAGTTGATTGTGAAACAAAAAGACTCAAACTCCTACAGGGTCGACTCAGCATACCAAAGCACTTAAGAAACCCTAAGGCTACGATGCTGATAGGAAAAGGAAAAACAAATGAAGGAAGAAAGCCGATCACAATAAAAAACAATCCCAAAGCACTCAAGACATATCTAAAAATAACCCAGAAGCACAAGCACTGACCAAAAAGTTTCAAAACAGACCAAAGCCTAAAACCTACAGGGGTTGGCACGGCTGTTTAGTTGTAATCAATGCCAAACAGGAGATGGCTCGGGTGCAACACTAGCAACTAGCGCCAATCGACGCGTCCATCTAAAGATAAAACGCGCCAAGCCAGTTCACCCAGGAAAAAGGGAAAATTTTGAAAGACAGAGGTCAGATCTGATCCTATGGGGCTGAACAAGGGTCTTAAACTTAGCGGAATAACCAGAAAAGGCAAAATAAGCAAGCAAAGACCAACAAGAAGATCTAATGGATGAAAGACAAACTCACACGGGGTCCCCAGTGGAGTTGCCAATTTGTTGGTGAGGTAAATCCCCTCTGCAGACAAAGGCGATCCCACTAGCCCTAGAGTGGGTCTAGCCACAAATAAGACAAGCTATAATATTGATTCCTAGTTAGCGAATGGACGAAGATTCGATAGATGACTTACCAAAGGTCCTATGCTATTGTTGTCGTCAAAAAGAGTGGCTTTCTCCTCGCTCCTGGTTTGATAGATCACGATCTGCTCGCTTTCACGCTCAGACACCTGCACACACACAAGAAACAATGACAATATACAACATACTAATTCACATTCGTAACTATTAGTCAGTCGAAGAGGAACAAATCAATTGCATTAAATCGACAACGTAACACAATGATGGAACCAACACCATAGTCAAGTATATTAATAAATGAAAGGAAGAGTACAACCAAGCTTCGACGTTGCGGTCTCCTCCAGCAGGGTTCAAGCGGAGCGCATCTCACAAAGGCTCGTCGGGAATTCGGATGGGACTCTTTCTAAAGAAATCTCCTTGGTTCTACCTTCTCAATAATGATTACTCAGCTATAGTATTCTTCTCCAAGTTCAGCTCCTTGGTTATATGTTTAGCTAGCTTTCATAAAGGGAGAAGGCTTGTTTTTATAGAGGGAGAGGGAGAGGTTAGGATCCCTATAATTATGGAAGGGAGTCCTATATTTAAGGAGTGTTCCATGGGAGATGGAAACTACTACCTAAAGAGAGAGATCCGTGGCTAACCAAGTTAACCACGTCTAGTGACTCATCCCTGAGGTGGTTAGAAGGAAACTTCCGCCTTTAATTTCTAAAAACCATTCCTAAAATAGCTCAACGCGGGCACTGCACTGAGACAGAGCGCCAGGTGGCGCGGGTTCTAGTGCAAATCCTCCACATTGGCGCGAGGGGTGAACTGGCTACCCGCACCAAGGCCAAAACATAGGTTTTGTGTGTTTTTTTGAGGAAATTTTCAACAGGAGAAATGATGTCCTTATGTAGAAGGATGCAAAGAAGGTGTTTGCAAAGTATGACACTGCTCACAAGTCACGGGAGTGACCCTCCAATATGCGGGACGAGGGATTTTAGGGACGGTGACAAAATGTTGTGTAACCGATAGAAAATACACTAAAGGTCATAAGTGTGCTGAGAAGAAATTATTTTACATAGATTGTGAAGAGGAGGAAGAAAATGAACAAGAAACTTCAAAAGAAGAGGATATACTCCAGGAACCAACCCTAGAAGAAGAAGAAATGAGCCTGACCATATCATGTAATGCATTGGTAGGAATTACCACTCCTCAAACTCTCAAGATAGAAGGACATATCAAGAAGAAAAATGTAATGGTGTTGATTGATTTAGTTAGTACCCATAATTTTATTCATTGTAAGGTAGCCAAGGAATTAAATTGTTTCCTATACCCAACACGAGAATGTCAAGTGATGGTTGCAAATGGAGGAACTATAAATTGCTCTGGAAAATGCCATAATATCAAGCTAGCCATGGGGGAATATGTATTGAATAGTCCAATGCTTTCCATCCCAATGGGAGGCGCTGATGTTGTACTAGGAGTACAATGGTTACAATCTCTGGGGACAGTAGCTTTTAATTTTCAAGAACTTTTCTTGAAAAAAAATTTCGGAAGGAAAGGAAATCAAATTACGGGGTATCGCAGGGAAGCCAGGAAAGACAATATGCTCTAATGTCATGACAATTCTTTTGAATAAAGAATAAAAAGGCGTAATTTCACAATTATGCTCACTAGAAGTTCTAGCATAAAAATCATTTATTTCTCCAGATCTCCAAGAAGTCTTGGACAATCATTCCAAGGTGTTTGAAACTCCCAAAGGACTTCCACCTATTCGTGATCATGATCATGCTATCCATTTGATTCCAGGAAGTGTTCCTCCAAACATCAGGCCTTATAGATATCCTTATGTCCAAAAGATCGAAATTGAACATATGATTGCAAAAATGTTAGAGGCTGGTATAATTCACCCTAGTCAAAGTTCTTTCTCTGCTCCAGTAGTAATGGTGAAAAAAAAGGATTGATCATGGCGCATGTGTCCGGATTGTAGGGAGCTCAGTAAGCTCACTATTAAAGATAAATTTCTCATTCCTGTGATTGATGAATTATTGGATGAATTACATGGATAAAATTATTTTACCAAGTTGGATCTTCGTTCAGGATATCATCAAATTAGAATGAAGACTGAAGATATTCTGAAAACAACATTTCGAACTCATGAGGGTCATTATGAATTTTTAGTCATGCCTTTTGGCCTTACCAATGCACCTTCTACATTTTAAGGGTTGATGAATTCCATTTTCAAACCCTTCCTTAGAAAATTTGTGCTAGTATTTTTTGATGATATACTAATCTACAACAGGTCTTGGAAGGATCATGTTGAACATGTTGACAGGGTGCTCAAACTATTGTAGGAGAAACAATTATATGCAAAGACATCCAAATGTTTCTTTGGAGTACAAGAGGTGGAATATCTGGGTCATATTGTATCTCACAAGGGTGTTAAGGTAGACCCTAACAAAATTAAAGCCATTAAGGAATGGAAATTCCCCACAACCATAAAGCAGTTGCGAGGATTTCTCGAGTTAATAGGGTATTATCACAAGTTTGTTAAGAATTATGGGAGAATAGCAGCACCTCTAACAACATTATTGAAGAAAGATGAATTTTCATGGACTCCTGAAGAAACTAAGGCCTTTGAACATCTTAAAGAGGCAATGTGCCTAGCACCAGTCTTAGCTATGCCAGACTTCACAAAGACCTTTATTGTGGAATGTGATGCCTCAGGAAATGGAATTGGTGTTGTTTTAATGCAAGAAGGAATATCCATTTCTTCTGAAAGTCATCCAATCAAAGGAAAGTATTTACAAAAGGTTGTTTATAAGAAGGAAATATTGGCAATATTACATGCACTAAAGAAATGGAGACCTTACCTAATGGGAAGACACTTCAAGGTAAAAATTGATCATGATAGTCTTAAACACTTTTTGGAATAAATACTATCTTCAGAAGAGTAGCAAAAATGGGTCACAAAGATGTTGGGTTATGACTTTGAAATCATCTACAAAAAATGGAAGCTAAATGTTTTTGCAGATCCACTCTCAAGAAAGGATGAAGAGGTGGAAGCATTGTTTTGTGCCATTTCTATTATCCAACCAGATTGGATAACCGATGCAAGGGATGAATGGAATAAGGACGAAGAAGTGTGGACACTCATTCAAAGTTGCAACAAGATCCTAGTACATCTAATGGATTTAGTTGGAAAAATGATTCCTTATGGTACAAAGATCGCTTATATATTAGAATTCCAAACTAAAACAAAAGATTATTTTGGAATTGCACACTTCTCCTTTAGGAGGACACTCGGGATTTTTAAAAACTTACCGCAGGGTGAAGAAAGAATTTTTTTGGGATAGCCTTAAATCTGATATTCAAAATTTTGTGGCGGAATGTTTGGTTTTCCAACAAAATAAAGTTGAGACAATTAATACCTCGGGTCTTCTACAACCTTTATCTATTCCAAGTCAACGTTGGGAAGAGATTTCAATCAATTTTATCACAGGTTTACCTAAGTCCAAAGGAAGGAGTGTCATCATGGTGGTAGTTGATAAATTTACCAAGAATGCACACTTTTGTGCATTATATCATCCATTTAAAGCAAGTACAGTTGCTATTGCATTTATGGAAACAATTCAAAAGCTACATGGAAACCCGAAGATTATTGTAAGTGACAGAGATCCCATTTTTACAGGAAATTTTTGGACGAAATTATTTTCTTGTTTGGGTACTCAACTAGCTCATAACTCATCTTATCATCCTAAATCTGACGGTCAAATGGAGATAGTGAATAAACGCTTGGAAGTATATCTTCATTGTTTTGTATCTAATAAGAAAGCACAATGGGTCAAGTGGTTACCTCTCGCTGAATGGTGGTATAACACTTCCTTCCATACTGCAGCAAAAATGACCCCATTTATGGCACTTTATGGATATCATCCACCTTCCATCACATCTTCTTTAAGGGAAAATTCTAGGGTTCAAGCAGTGGAAGATCACATCGAGCATCAAAAAGAAGTTCTCCAACTCTTAAAGGACAACCTAAATTTGGCACAAAATCGAACGAAACAAGAGGCAGATCAATATCACAGCGAGAGAAGTTTTGATGTAGGAGACTGGGTATTTTTACGGCTACAACCATACAAAAAAATGTCCCTCAAGCAAGTTAAGAAGGATAATAAATTATCGCCAAAGTATTATGGTCCTTACAAGGTGTTGCAAAATATTGGTACTATGGCATACAAATTGGAGCTTCCTGCTTCTTCACGAGTGCATCCAATTTTCCGTGTTTCATGCTTAAAGAAGGTTATAGGGACAAACTTAGGCTCAAACAATATCACGGGGGGGGGATGAGAAAGGAAAACCAGGTCGGGAACCCGAAGTAGTCACGAAACAAGAACTCAACTCGACAACCGCGAAATCGATCAATTTCAGAGTATCTCATCAAGTGGAAGAACTTACCCACCGAAGATTCTACATGGGAGGATGAGACTTTTATACAAAAGCATCTAGAGCTACTCAAGCGTTGAGAAAAACACTTTTTTGAAGGGGAGAGGCATGTTAGGTCCCTATATTACTAGTATAGTCCCTTATTGTTGTTGGTGTAACCCCATTATTGTTATTGTTGTCCCCTTGTAACCCCAATATTGTTATTATTGTGCCCTTACATTATTATTGTTAGGTCGGTTAGGATTACATTATGGCCCCATGGACTCCTATATATAGAAGGGAGGTTTTTGCTTGCCCATCATCCAAGAATTGTTCATTTATGTAATGCATCGGGAGGTTGTCACCCCGAAGTGGCTTATTTCTAAGGCGTTGGATCTCTTTTCTTTTTTTGGAGCCAAGCGATAACATATATGGGTATACAACACTTCACAAATCAACACAAAGCAAGTAACCCCATCGATGTCAACTTGCTTCAAATCACGTATTGCCCACATGATGCATGATATGTGGAGTAGGATGTTCGGGATGACCTTATCGCCCCGTATCGGGGGAAATTGAGGGGTACTAAAATGTTTTAATAAAGATAAGAGTCCGGGACCCGACGGTTGGCCCATCGAATTCTACCTCTCATTTTTTGAGCTCATTGGCAAGGATCTTCTTCGGGTCATTGAGGATAACAGAGCCTCATGGAGGATTTTTAATGGTTTCAACTGTACCTTCATCACTCTCATTCTCAAATGTGACAAGCCTTGATATTTCCATGACTATCGACCCATCTCTCTCTGCAATTGCATTTACAAAATCATTGCAAATCACATTAAGCCCATCCTCTCCCATCACATTGCCAAAGAACAATTTGCTTTCTTCCATCATCATCAAATCCATGAAGTTATTGAAATTGCTCAAGAAGCATTACACTCCATTAAACTCAAGCATCTCAAGGACATTGTTGTGGATCATCTGCATATCCTTTTCTATTTTATTTTGAAAATTAAAAAAAAAAAAAAAAACAAAAAAAATCTTAAATTCACAAAAAGTATATGCTATAGTATAATGTTTTTTATACTGTAACATAAAAAGAAATGTTTGTAAAAGCTTGATGCAAATTAAGTTTATTGTTAAAATTTATTTGGATGTATATTATAGTTTCATGTTTAAACGTCGAGCAAGTCTCCGAGCGGAAGTAGCAAGTATTGAAGATTATAACCGAATGATAAAATGCGGAGGCGCAAAGAGCTCGTGAGTTATTCAATCAAGTGCCCCCGTAGTTGACCTGTTTGACCGCGGGGTAAACGACGATCAACGGTGTAGATTCATTGCTGGGGGACTAGCCAAAGTTTTCCACCGTACTCTAGGAGCCTCCACAATGATGTCATGAGGCAAAGAGGAAGACAACTATAATCCATGATAAACCTTGTCAACAGGTTTTCACACGTCATTTCAGGCATTTATTACGGGTTTGCGCAACTTTTAAATTGATCTTTATCACATTTTCAAATCATTTGTAATTGTTTTCCCCTTTAAGCCGTGTCGTCACCACCTTTTCATCCTCCACTACTTTACGGATTGCTTCTGTTGTCTGTACAGCCATGGCCAAGCGATTTTCACTACCTGGTTCGACTAGCCACATTTCCCTCATGGACAATGAAAGAGACATCCAAGATACCGTGTCTTCTGTAAACCATCCCCTCTTTTATCATCAAGTAACCCTAAATGCCGAGAATTCCCCAGTTTTTTTTGCCATGAAGAAATCCGGTGTCCTGTCTGCATGTATCCCAAAAGCTCATTTCTTTCCCGAATTTATCTGTTGGCTGGTTTCTTCAATGTATCCCGGTAAGTGCTTTATAATGAATTCACAGGGGGGAGAATGTTCTACAGGTGTCGACACAGTTGATTCGCCAAGCGTTTTGTTTCTCTGAAGACGAGTCATCACTTCAATTCTCAGAAGACTCATTGGCAAGTTATTTTGAAAACCTTTCAGGAGAAGAATTTAATCAGTGTATGTTTCATTTGAGACCAAATTCAAAAGAATTTCAACTAGAAGGTGAAGAATTCAATTCAGAGATTTCTGATGCTGAGAATAGACCAGTTCTGAGTTGTATTGCAAAAATTCTGGGCAAAGATAATGACCTTACAGTTGACAAATCAGTGTTAGGAATGTATGCAATGATGATGAAACCAGGGGCAGTTCTGGATATTCCATATTTCTGGAAAGAGACTGTCAACTCTCAGTTGATGAGATTTTCTCTCACAGGTTCCTTTAAATTCCCCTCATTGATTGTTTATTTATTCTTATATCAAAATGTTGAAGAATTTATGAGTTTGGGGTTAAATATAATGGATGTCAACAAACAGAAGCAGTCAGTTATATTTTGGACTGACATAATTAGAAGAGAGGGAAATGAAACAGGGTTGTTTGAGTTTTCCAGTTAGTATATGTCAATTGCTTATAGAATATTGAATGGGGTTTCTCCCCCTTGTTTTCTACCAAAATCCAGGGAGTTTTTACAGTTGGGACCTAGTTGCAGGTTTGGGGATTGGTTTGTGTTTGAGGAATATTCTGAGATAAGATTGTATGGAACTAATATTGAGCCTTACAAGCTCCCAACTTTTGTACCTATCAGGATTTTTTCCCTTGAATTCATCAGACAAAGTCTCAATGTAGATCAGGTGCATTTTCTTCCCATGAAGAAAGGTCTCATGTATAAGTTGCCCATGAGTGTGGGACCCTTTGTGGTAAATATGAGACAAGCATTTGGTGAAGTGTCTAAGTTGTTGGAAGAGACACATCTGTTACTGGGTGAAAAATGGTCATATGATCCTCATGGAGTGATTTCCCAAAGGAGAGCTAAAAATGGATATTCTGCTTTTACTCACGAAAGTAGACCTGAGCAGGAAAAGTTGGCAAACCCAGGAGAAGTAAATTCAGCAAAAACAAGCATTCAGACACCTGTTATAACTGAAAAGATAAATAAAAGAAGTAAGGATTCTGTTGTTGAGTTAGATGATGAAGAGCCAAGAGAGGAGAAAAGAACTAAGTTGGCTGAAGATCATTCTTCAAATTCACCAGGTTTTACCTTCCATTTAAATGAAGAGAAAAATGCTCCCTCTTCTCCTGGAGGTCATGAGCTTTACTAAGAAAAGGTGCCCTCAGTCAAACAGGTGTTTACACAAATTGAAGAGAAAAATCAAAGAATAAAAGCTAATATGAAGGCTCAAGCAGAGCATCACATAGCTACTAATCAGACTAGGTTGCTAACTGTGATGGATCTCGAGAAGGATCAGTTCAGAATGGCTTTAACACATCCAATAGGGATGTCTCTTGGATCCTCAAGCGGTTTCAATGCTGTAGATATAACTATGGATGTTAAGAATACCCCACTATTGGATAAGATGAATCTACATATGCAGACTGGAAAATTAATTGTCAATGATCTAACTAAGACCAATGCCACGGCTGTTAAAGCTGAAAATATGCTAGCAAAAGTTATCAAGTAGTTCAAGTCGGAGAAGGCCAATTCAAAGGCCTTATCAGTTCAAAATGAGGAGTTGAAAAAGATTATCATAAAGGTTGGTGTATATCCTAGTGACAAAGCTGCAGTACAGAAGTTCATGGAGAATGCTGAAATAGAGATATCCACCCTGAGGAAAAAGCTGAAGTTACCTGTTGCAGAGCATTCAATGGCTGCAAAAGTGGCAGAGGTGGAGAAAGAGAAAGAGGAACTTCGTCAGCAATTGTTGCATAAGGATGAAAAATTGTCCAAAATAAATCATACTGCCATCTCTTTACAAAATCACATTGAAAGTCATACTTGTACCTTTGTTTTTCCTACAGGTGATACAGATCCCAAAGCACAGATTGCTCAACTCAACACAGAAATGAAGATGGCAGAAAGAGATCGCAAGCAAGCTCAAGCAGAATTAGAAACGGCCACAAAGATCATACGGTCACTAGGAAATGAAGCTGATCAGAATAAACTGAATTTACAAAAGGCTGAAGTTGAGATTAAAGATATCAAAGAGAAATTAAAAGGAAATATCTCACTTATAAAGGCTAAATATATCATTTGGGGTGAAATTATCTCAGAAATGAAGTCCAATTGGAACTTCTTGAATATAGTTGCAAAGGAGAAAAGCCTTATCTCAGAATATGAAGAAGATATCCTATCTGATAAGCAAACAACAATTAAGAGAGCCAATTGGGCTAGCAAGTTCATAAAATTTATTAATTCCAAGTCAGATGAGGAATTAGAAGACATTGGAATAAAGGATAGATATTTTTATGTTGTGGAGGTTAATAAGATGATAATTAGGAATGATCTCCGAAAAGTTACAGAAAAGAGACTACTGGGAATCAAAGAGACAGTGAACAAGTTTGATATATCATTTGATAAATTGACAAGAATAGGTTTACCTTCATGTTGGACAGAGAAAGGAAACATTCTGTCATGGAAATTTTATGAAGATTCATTAATACTGGCAAAAAGCAAGATGGATAACAGGCATGAGAAGACGCAGATTTTAAAAGGAGAAACAATGTTTAATTTCTTGCAAAGGCATTTCAATTTGTTATGGATGGTGAAGACTCTCTTCACAGAAATACCTACACACAGTCAGATTGTTGCATTCATGTTGGAATATCATAGTTTCAAGAATTCATCAACAACCCAAAGTGAGATATGGAAAAAGTGCAAAACATTCTCAATGGATTCAGCAAAAGGAATTCCTGCATCTCAACAAAAAGTAGCCGTTGACTCAGCAACCGTGTCAGAAGCGGCTGTTCTTATAGATTAGGAATTTTCAATTTCACGTTATGCTATTTTCTCAAAATCATGTAAATTGTAATAGGACCTTTTTGAGGCATGTACCTCCGTAATTGTAAGTAGTTAAAGAAGTTAGAATTAGTTTCATCGCTGGAAACTGTTTTGTTATTTTGTATTTAAAGAAGATTCCAAGAAAGGAAAAGGTTCCGAGTTTTGAACCTTGAAGCCAAATTTCTGTACTCAAGAACGGAAAATTAATGGATGAGTATGCAAGTTTCTATCATTCTGTTTATGCTGAAAAGTTTTCTAGTTTACACAATGTTTCCTTATCTGTGAATAAAATAGAGTAATGAGCAGCAGGTCTCTTTATACATATGTATTTAAGAGTTAAACAAACCTTAATGTGCGCTCCTCTGTTTTAACTTTATCTTTACTTAATTCTTCAGGTTTTTAAAATGATAGATTCTGTTTGAAACAACATATCAGATTGAAATCCTCTTCTCTTTTTCTTCCGTTCATTCAATTCAGCATAAGTGAAATATAGCATTGCAGAACATGCATGGATTTGATATTTAAGGGTTACATAATCAATGTTTAAGGGTTTATAAGATAGAGACAGATATATATTCATTTGTGATATAATCAAATAATGTCTTAAGCACTGATTCCTTATCACAGCCAAGGGGTTGTCTCTTAAGGTACAACAGACACCATCCTCAAGATTGACTTGGAAAAATATTTTGACTGTGTTAATTGGAATTATATTCACCTCATCCTCATTCATATTGGCTTCCCACATGATTTCACCAATTGGATTATGGGATGCATTACCAATGCTTCTTTCAGCATCCTTATTAATGGTACTGCTATAGATATTTTTCATGCTGGGAGGGGACTTTGCCAAGGCTGTCCCCTTCCCCCCCTTCTTTTCTCCTTTCTACCCTCATGGCCCAAGCAAAGCACGAGGGCTCCATTCATGGCATTGAAATTAATTATTTCATTCGATTGAAGCATCTATTATTTGTAGATGATGTAATAATATTTCTGGATGGTTCTTGTCATGATAATTCAATTTTTTACAAGCTGATCAACACTTTTAGAAAAGCTACAGGTTTGGTATCGAATCAAAGAAAATCCACCATTGTGCTGGTTAGATGTTCCAACAATGAAATCTGACATGCTTTGGGTCTTTTTCAATATGATCGCAAGAATCTAGAAGATGGTTTAAAATATCTTGGATTTCATCTTAAACCAAATGATTATCGTATCACGGATTGGCACTGGATGATTGCAAAAGTTGAGTGTAGGTTCAACATATGGCAGCACAGATGGTTGTCTCAGGCCGAGAGATTGGTTCTCATCAAATCTATCCTGGAAGCCATCTCGGTTTACTGGATGGCACTCGCATGGATCGCTAAAGGTGTGACTTCTCGACTTCAACAGATCTCTCGACAATTTCTTTGGCAGGGCATGAAGGATGAACAAGCATATGATTGGATTTCTTGGGAGAAAATTGCAAAACCTAAGAGCTTGGGGGGATGGGGCCTAAAATATCTCAAAAAATTAGCTGTGGCTTTGGTGGCCAAGATGGGCTAGCATATATTGGTGGGGAACAGCCTGTGGCAACAGGTTACCTATTATAAGTATATCGCCCCATCTCCACTTTAGACTGGATCAGAAGTAGTCATCATTTTTCTCATGGCTCTTCCATCATCTGGAAGACCATCACCAGATCCATCCACCTGATCAAATAGGGTTTGACCTGGCGCATCAGGTCCGGGGAGAGAGTTAAAATTGGCGTGGATGTGTGGTCTGGTTGTGGTCAGGAATTTACACAACCCTTGGATATCCGACTACACCTAGCTCATGTTGGCTGACTGTACCAATCACAAATTGCTGCCCCGGGGCACACCACTTGGGCCTCCCAAGCATGGTTAACGGCACATGACCTAAACCTACCAGCGCAATGGTGGCCGATTTGGGGCAGATTCATTAGAGCCCTACACTCCACAAACATCAGAATTATAGAATAGGAGGATGAGATACTTTGGGCAATATCTTTGATGGGAAGATACACTCCAAAAATCGGCTACATCACCCTCTGCAATCAGATGGAGCCACAAGACAAGGTCTGGTGGTGGAAACAATTATGGAAATTGAAGGCTCCCCCTAAAGCCAGATTTCTTATGTGGTGCATCCTTTCGAACTTCACTCCCATAGAGGACAACATTTGTAAAAGGGAGTTTCATGGACCTTCCAGATGTTGTTTATGCCTCTCCCAGGCGGAAACTCTAAATCATTTGTTCCTGGAATGTCCTGCTATCTCTCAACTCTGGCACACTACAACTAACGCACTTGGTTGCACTCAAATATGGCAGGGCACCTCGGTCTGTTATTATTGGTTCAACTGGTGGCATGGCACCCGACTGCCAAAAGACATAATCATACATCTCCTCATTGCTTGGGGTATCTATCTCACTAGGAATCAATATATTTTATTGAATAGACCTGCTGATTGGGAACTCACCTGTAGGAACATTGTATCCATATTCCAACTTATCCCTGAGGATTTGCATGCTACTTGTTATCACTCATTAAGTTGTGAAACTTTTCTTGATAGGGTCATGCAGGTCATTCACCAAATGGATAAGGTGTCTTAAGTCATTTCAAAGTGATATAGGAAATTTTTTTCATTTTTAAGCCTATCCTAAGTTTTATGTTCACCTCCATTCATGCCATTTCAGTCAAATTAGTCCCATATCATGTCAGTTGTCATTCCCCATACATTTAAACTCAAAAGTGCACACCTGTTAGTTTTTCAGATTTTCGTAGCATTTTACACAGGAATACCACATATTTCGCTATGAAACTGCGTTTTTTGACCTGGCTTGTTAGAGTTGTATGAGGTGTCCATTTATGATTAGAGAAGTAAAGGTGGAGGTCATTCAAGGTTGTTATGGTAAAATCCAAATGTACATAGTCATGTTTGATGTCATCATTATCCTTTTTGCTTGCATGTGTTATGATTGAAGCCCAAGCAAGTTAGTTAAACTTTTAAACCTCACCTAAAATATCCTTTTGTCATATTGTGGTTCATCCTTTCATGTGAGTCGAACCCTGGAGAGCTACTTCATCAAGCCAAGGAGGTTGTTGGAAAATTCAAATTCTGCAAGTGTCATCAGCAAGCGAGGCAATGAAGACTATAAATTATCAATGGCTGCAAGAAAGAAAATGAACAAGGGTGGCCATTGTCACAGGTATGAGCCCATGGATTTGAAATTACTCAATGAATATCCTATTGCTATGGAGGTTTTCAGAAGGATTGGTTGCTTGCAATTCTGCCAGAGGTTGCAGGGTTTTCATTTACAGGTTTTAAAGGATTTTTCCACCAACTTCACAGGAACAACATCAAAGGTTGGAATTATGAATCTTACAGTGACACCAGAGAGCATATCATCAGCTACAAGGATCCCTAGAGGTGGTGAAGAGTGGTTTAAAGGTACCAAATTCACAATGCAGGACTGTAAAGAGTTTATCAAGCAAGAACACAGTGAATTTGATTTGACAAATTCCATCCCTAGGAGTTTTATGAAGGATAATTATGCAAAAATGTTGATGGTAATTCAAAATATTTTACCTGTGAAGGAAGATTTCAAATGGTCTACTCATACCATCTCAGACTTCTTCTGCATTTTGTAGGTAAGAGGTCACTTGACTTACCTTTCTATTTATACAAAAGTCTAGGGAAAATGTTAGATAAGGTTCAAATCAAGACAGAGGGAAATGAGACATATCTTTTTCATCATGGTCTAATTAAGATGTTAGTGTTGGAAGAATTGAGAAGGTTAGATAGAGATTGGATTTCTTTTATTTTTATGAGTAGTTATGAAATTGATGTGGTCACTCCAAATAAAACCTCAAAACCTAGAACTACTTCATCACCAGCTATGGTAGAATAAGTTGAAGAAGAAAAAATATCATCTCCTGCAGAACCAGTGGACATGGGAGCAGAACCTCTGCAAGAGATTGACACCCCTCAAGTAGCACCTGCAAAACAGAAGCATACAGTCATAAAACAAGGCAGTAAGAAGATCACTAGAAGCCAGATATTGGCTAAAGGCAATCTGAAGGATAACCTTCATGCAATTGACATTGAAGAGTCACCAATAGTACAAGCTGAAGACATTGAAGATGGTGGAAGAAAACTGAATAAATGTAAGACTGCTAAGAAATTAGATTTTGCAGGTGATGATGATGGTTTTATATTTCAGCCAAGGAAGCCAATGACCAGACATGCAAAGAAAAAATACTGAGAAAATCAATGAATATGCTCAGCCAACAAGCATCATAGATTTTTCTCCATCAGCAAAGGAAGAAGTGGTTATCAGGCAGAGAAAGGGCAAAGAGAAAATAATTGAAAAATCAGAAATAGAATCCCTTAAAGAGAAATTGAAGGAAGCACGTAAGGAGATATCAGTTTTGAAGCTAGAGGCAAAGAAGCATAGATATGAGAAGGTTCAATTTGAACATATGAGGAAAATATGGGATGAACAAGTCTCAAGTGTTTAAAAATATTTGAACGATGCAGAAATGTTACTGAAATGGACTCAACCATTAAGAGGGGAGGTCAAACATATTAGGAGGATGAACTTACACTTACAGTAAAAAAAAAGAGCATTAAAATATCAAGTGGAAGATCTTCAGGAGCAGCTGGACTTGATTCAAGTGGAGTTAGAAAAGAAAGGGCTGAAGATGAGAGTGGTAGAAGAACCCATCAGCCAATTAATTGTAAGAAGAAGAAACACCAAAAGAGTAAAAAATTGAGCTGAAACAAGTTTGATGAGGTTCATAACTTGCAAAGAACCTAAATTTTGCATCTGGGGATCAATTTTTCAAGGCAATTACAAAAATAACAAATCTTGGTTTTTTAGACAATTTCATAGCGTGCTTCAGGCTTGAAGCCAAAAAAACGCTACAAAAATTCCGAAGGTGCAATTTTGCTTTGGAATTCAATTTTGTCAAGTATTATGGAGGGAAATTGATTTTTTTCAAGATGTTTTTTCATAGTAAAGGTGTTTTACCAACAAAGGTGGCAAGGAGATAGGTGAAAAGGTAGGATTTCATACGCTACGAAAAATCGCTACGAAACTGCCTAAACTGCCCTATTTCATAGCGAGAGGCCTTTGTGAATATTTTTTAGCATTCCAACAACACACCAACCATATGGAGACCTCCAACCTATCAGTGGGCCATCTCAACAGATACTCATTACTCAAAATGAGTGCCACACATCCAGCTCAACAGGCAGAACAATGATTAAAGTGAAGGTTATCCATTCTTGAAAAGTAGGATTGTGTTCCCTAGATCTAGGGGTATTTTAAATATGAAAAGTGATGGTGAATTGTCTCTTGAACATGTGATATATATTATGTAACTGTTTCACTGTTAGAAAAACCAAATGTAATAAATAGAAGATAAAGTCCTATTAGGAGTACGACTTCGTAAAGGATAACTATCCTTTTTCTGTTTCAAGTAAGTAGTTTCAGTTATGATAGGTGTCAGAGTTAGATTTCGAATATCTAGCCAGCTGGGCAGATCATTTACATTGTAAAGAATGTCTATTTATAGACTGAACATCGAAGAGAAAAGGGTTGGTGAATATTGCACCAAATTGCTGCTTGTATGTTTTTGTTCATTATCGGTAATATACAGTGACATTCTACTTCAAGACCTGAGATTCTTATGAGGTGTTTAATGTGTTTGTTGCTCTGTATCTTTATGTCTATCACTTGTAGTAAATTTTATCTCTAGTTACTCATAATTCATGCTGTCATGCTTTGACTTCCTTTAGGGGTGAAATTATTGTGTTTTCCTTATATTGTGTGTATGAATCATGTTTATTAAAAACCTCTATTTGCCTTAGCTTCCATGTGAAGAATTACTGTCACTAAGAGTATTGATGTTGACTCCATAGCCCAATGGTAGCAGCCTTAATTTTCAACCTGCAATCATACAAAACCAAGTCACAATTCATAGAGTTATCCATCTAGTATTATTTTTATTGAAAATCATAAACCCCCTTTGAGAGAGCCCTCTTAAACTGAAGAGGCTAATCTTCAGTTAATAGTGGTTTGAAAGAGTTACGTTGACTTGATTGATGAGCATCCAATCAAGATCAATTTGGTGATAAAATTTTGGTGCGTCTGCCGGGAGTCTGAAGACATATTTCCCAAAGTTTTTGTGCAAACACTGAAGCTGAACTCTTGGAGGTAGCTGGAGCTCAAAATTTGTTCAAGGCTGCAGAAACTACCATGGTGACTCCATTACAAATTTTCATGTTTAAAGGTGGCTTCGAGAAGGAGATATGCAAGGAGAAATCCAGATCCTAACCCACCTTCCATTGTGGATAATCTAAACACAATTTCCAGAGGTATTCAAAGAAACTCTTCAAAATCAAGTATTCCATCACACTCAAGAGCTTTGTCCTCTAAAATTGTAAGAAGTCCCGAAGATAAGAAATTTGATGATAAAATTCAGGAAGTTTTGTTTAGGTCTAAGAGTGAAAATGAATTGAATGAGATTATTATAGACCTGCGAAGATGAGGTATTAATACCTCAACCCTAGTAACCAAAAAAGAAAGAGAAGAATTATGGGAGGCAGTTACATCAGAGTTACTGTTAGAGAGGGAATATTTTGAAAAGTTAAAGGAATTAGACCCATTTGAATTCTTTCTAAGAAGAAAATCTGATATACCTTTACCTGATTGGAGCTCATTTGTATCTGGACTACAAATACCAACTACACCACCTCCTAATAGCTCATATTCTTCTAGTGTTTTTCCCAAGAATACCACAGTCCCTGTTATTATGGCTGGAAATGTTCCACCCCCACCTTCTATTGCACCTGCTATAGATGCTCCACTTTCTCTCCAACTGTTCTTAATGCTCTCCCAAGTAAATACTCAACTATAATTAAAACCCGGGGAAGTGATGAAGAGATAACAACTGAGGAACATGTAGACCAATTCAATGATTTCATAAACAGAGAGGAAGTAGACCATGAAGATGTTAAAATGAGACTATTTTCTCAAATTTTTACTGGTGAGGTCAGGAAATGGTTTAAAGCCCTAGCTCCAAGAAGCTTGCAAAATTGGAACCAGTTTGAGGATAATTTTTTGAGAAAATGGGGGAATAGAACAAACCCTGTGCAGGCCCTTACTGAATACAATAGTTTAAAAAGAGTTGTAGATGAAACTGTCCAAAATTTCTCTAAGAGATTCAACAAATTTTATGATTCTATACCTGATCACCTTAAACCTCCCCCATGAGCTGCTCAATTGTGCTATGCAGAGGCTTTTGATTATGATTTCTCAATTCTGCTTAGAGAAAGAGAATCTTTCTCTCTAGCAGAAATGCAAAATGATGTTGTGAAAGTAGAAGTGAACATGATAACAGCTAAGAAGTCTAATATGGGTAAAAAAAAACTAAAAGAAGAAGAAAAGCCTTCCACCTCAGATGATAAGTTTGATTCTATGATGAAGAATATGGAAAAACATATGGATAGACTTGCTCTTGGAGCTGCCTCGTCACCTCCTGCACAACATGATCCATGAATTAGAAACCCTCAGTTTAGAAGGCCTATGAATCAAAAAAGACAAAGAGACAATAGAAATAAGCCTGACCCTCAAGTGAGGCCTCATTTTCAACAAAATTTGATTGATGAAGAAGAAAATCAGCTTGAGATTCAAGAAGACTCCATCCATTGCTTAGATGAAAACATGTCTGGGATGTTTTTAACCAAAGAGGAGCATGATGAGTATGATCATGAGTTGAATAAGGGCGAGGGACAATTTGACTACCTTAAGGGTTATCAACATGCAATTTTTGAGATGCAGAAGCAATACAATCTCATAAACAGAAATGTTCTTATCAGCCAAAGAAGGATGCTCCTAAAACAACTGAGCCTAAAAAGGACTCACCGCTTTCTCCCCCTGTCAAAGAGAGTGAAAATATTAATTATGTTTTTAGTTTTGAGAATGAGATCTCTAAAATCAAGATTCATGTTCCTTTTGGAGAAATTCTCAAGGTAAATGAGTACAAAATCAAAATTGTGAAAATGTTGAATTCTCAACCAAGAGCTTCAGATATCCTTAATATACAAGAAGACCATCCTACCATATACTTAGGACGAATATTAGAAGATGAGCAAAACAAAGAAGCACCTCCTTTCTATGTCAGCCTTAGTATCCATGATATGACCTTACACAATGCAATGTTGGATTCAAGGGTTTCTCATAACCTTGTGCCCAAGGTGATTATGGAGAGGATGGGTTTGGAGATTACTAGGCCATAAAAAGATTTGTTTTCTTTTGATTCTAAAAGATTCCAATGCATAGGATTGATAAAATATGTTGTTGTTGGCCTAACACAAGTGCCCGCCAAGACAATGGTAATGGACATTGTGGTGGCAGATATTCCACCCAAGTTTGGTATGCTCTTATCCAGATCTTGGACAACAAAATTCAGAGGCACCATGCAGATGGACTTGACATATGCCACCATTCCTTTAGTGAGCAAAGAAGATTGTACATGGAGATCAGGATGGACTACATGGTAAGAAATAAGGAAAAACCTCAGAATTTTCTCATTTATGCTGTTGAAACTGAATTAGGAAAAAAAATTCTTTTTAATGAGCTAACTGATGAAGCAGAAAGTGAAGGGAAAGCAAAAATTTAGGAGATTGAAAATCAACAAGTTGAAACTCAGGAAATTATAGAAGAAAAAGCAAAGGGATGGTGGTTTTTGCACTTTGATAGATCTGCTGGAAGAGAGGGGGCTGGAGCAGGCATATGGATCACTACTTCTGATGATGAAAGTAAGTTTTATTCTTTCAAACTGAATTTTGACTGTACAAATAATATGGCTAAATATGAATCTCTGTTTTTGGGTTTGGAAATTTTGAAAAAATTGGGTGCTCAAAAGATTTCAGTTTGTGGAGATGCTGAGTTGGTAATCAAACAAGTTGAAGGACCATATCAAACTAAGGATGTGAGGATGAGAGTCTACAGAAATATGATTATGGAAATGTTGGAAAATTTTCAAGAATATGCATTTATTGTGAAAACTAGGGATCAAAACTCAGTGGTTGATTCTCCAGCTGTTTCTGCAAGTTGTTTGTCATCCCTACACATTCTACTGAGAAGTATGAGATTGAAGTTCAGCATAGGCCTGCTATCCCAGATAATATCATCCATTGACAAGTGTTTGACGATGATCAACAAGTTAGAAATTTCATAGAATTGAAGGAGGAATTTGAAAGCACACAAGTGGATCAGCAAAACATGCTTGCTGAAACTAAGGGTAATTCCAAAGTTTTGTAGCTGAAAATTAATTCTATACCCAAAGGTCTTATTCCACTTGAATTTTTTTTTGACCAAAATGATGTTGTTTTCAAATCTCCTAGAATGCAGGTTGATGATGAAGAGGTAGAGACTTTTAATCTTGGTACAGTAGCAGTGCCTAAAATGATAAAGCTTTCCAAGTTTCTTCATGTAGAGATGAAACATAAATATATTGAGATGATGAAGAAGTTCATTGGTGTTTTTGCATGGAGTTATGCTTATCTGAAAAAGTATGATCCGACTATTATTCAAAATACTATTCCTATCAAAGAAAATGAGAAACCTTTCAAACAGAAATTGAGAAGGATTAATCCATTACTCTTGCCTCTGATTGAGAAGGAGATTAAGAAATTTTTTGATGCAAAAATGATTGTTCCTATAAGATTCTCAAAATGGCTTGCTAACTTGGTACCAGTAAGAAAAAAGAATGGAGAGATCAGAATCTGTATTGGTTTCAGAAACTTGAACAAGGGTTCTTTGAAAGACAATTACCCTCTTCCTAAGATGGATCAAATTCTACAGAATATTGTTGGCTCTTAAAGGATGTCTATGATGGATGGTTTTTCAAGATACAATAAGATATTAGTACACCCAGACGATCAGGAGAAAACTGCTTTTACCACACCATGGGGGACATTCATGTATGCCAAGATGCCCTTTGGTTTGATGAATGCATGAGCGACTTTTCAAAGAGCAATGGACATTGCATTTGCCAAGGAGAAAGACAAGTTAATGGTGGTCTATCTGGATGACATAAATGTATTTTAAAGAAGGGAGGAAGACAATTTGAAGCATCTGGAGAAAGTTCTGCTAAAGTGTAGAAGATTTGGTATTTCTCTTAATCCCACTAAAAGTATTTTTGCTCTATACTGGAAAGATACTAGAGGAATTATTTTGAACTGTTTGCTGGAAGAGGAAGCTGAAAAGGTGATTGAAGAGTTTCATAAGGGAGATTGTGGAGGACACCACTACTGGAAGGCCACAACAAACAAAATTCTCAGAGCAGGATACTACTGGCCCACCATGTTCAAGGATGTTTACAATAAGATAGCTGCTTTCCATGAATGTCAGATTTTTGATGGTAAGAAAAAGCTGGTTCCTTTACCTTTGATGCCAATTTATGTTGAGGTGCCTTTCCAATAGTAGGGGCTAGATTTTATTGGTGAAATACACCCATCATCTTCAGGGCAGCATCATTGGATCCTGACGGCAATAGATTATTTCACTAAGTGGATTGAAGCAATCCCAACAAGGCAGGAAAATGATTTAGTCATCATTCAATTCTTAGAGAATAAAATTTTGTCCAGGTTTGGCTGTCCTATGAATATTATTACTGACAATGCACAAGATTTTAAATCCAAAAGGTTGATTAGCTTTTTTCATCAATATCATATAACACTTCGACACTCTACTACTTATTACCCACATAATAATGGTCTTGCCGAATCTTCTAATAAGAGCATTATGAGAATCATCAAGAAGGTACTGAAAGAAAATAAGAGGTCATGGGATCTGAAGTTGATGTATGCTATGTGGGCTGATAAAGTATGTACAAAAAGATCCATTGGTACTTCACCTTAGGAATTAGTGTATGGAGCTGAAGCTATTTTTCCCACATCCTTGGGAGTGCTTGTAATGAAATTGCTGCAAGGACTAGAAGAGGAGCCTAATGCTATTCAGAGGAGGATAAAACAGCTTATAGCTCTGTAAGAAAAAAGGGAGGAGGTATACAACAACCATCAGCAGTCACAAAACAAAGTAAAGAAGACATTTGACAGAAATGTCAAAGAAGACAATTTCCAAATTCAAGATGTAATTTTGAAGTGGGAAGCCAGAATTGAAGAAAAGGGGAAACATGGAAAGTTTGAAAACATTTGGAAAGGACCATTCATAGTAGTTGCATACCATGGCACCAACACTTATCTACTTCAAGAGGTGGATGGACAACTTTGTGCTGGAGGACTTGTCAATGGTAGGTTTCTAAAGCACTGTTTTTCTTAAATTTTACTGAATTTTCACTCCATTGTATATATTCCGTTTTGTTATGATTTTCTGCTAATAAATACATGCTGATCATCAAACTTGAGCCAGAGGAGAAGGCCATAAGAGTTTGAATAAGTCTTGGAAAATTTCAGAATTTTATTTCCAAAAAGATGGATGGCACTGGAACTACAGGTTCTTTAGTGTACCACAGGGGCACACCATCCCAAGTGGAGACACTTTTATCACTCATTAAGTTTTGAAACTTTTCTTGATAGGGTCATGCAGGTCTTTCACCAAATGGATAAGGTCTCTTAAGTCATTTCAAAGTGATATAGGAAAATTTTTGCATTTTTAAGCCTATCCTAAGTTTTATGTTCACCTCCATTCATGCCATTTTAGTCAAATCAGTCCCATATCATATCAGTTTTCATTCCCCATACATTTAAAATCAAAAGTGCACACTTGTCATTTTTTCATATTTTCGTAGCGTTTTACACAGGAAAATCGTAGATTTCACTACGAAACAACCTAATAGTTTTGTAGCAAATCTGTTAAAAGCCTAACGATTTTCACTACGAAACTGAGTTTTTTAACCTGGCTTGTTAGAGTTGTATGAGGTGTCAGTTTCTGATTAGAGCAGTAAAGGTGGAGGTCATTCAAGTTTGTTATGGTAAAATTCAAATGTACATAGCCGTGTTTGATGTCATCATTATCCTTTTTGCTTGCATGTGTTATGATTGAAGCCCGAGTTTTCAGTTAAACTTTTAAACCTCACCTCAAATAGCCTTTTGTCATATTGTGGTTCATCCTTGCATGTGACTCGATGCCTAGTGTGCTGCTTCATCGAGCCAAGCAGGTTGCTGGCAAATTCAAATTCTGCAGGTGTGATAAGCAAGCGAGGCAGTGAAAAATTATCAATGGCTGCAAGAAATAAAATGAACAAGGGTGGCCATTGTCACAGGTATGAGCCCATGAATTTGAAATTACTCAATAAAGAACCTACTGCTATGGAGGTTTTCAAAAGGACTGGCTGCTTGAAATTTTGCCAGAGGTTGTAGGGTTTTCATTTACAGGTTTCAAAGGATTTTTCCACCAACTTCACAGGACCAACATCAAAGGTTGGAATTTTGAATCTGACAGTGACAGCATAGAGCATATCATTAGCTACAGGAATCCCTAGAGGTGGTAAAGAGTGGTTTAAGGGTACCAAATTCAAAATGCAGGATTTTAAAGAGTTTATCAAGCAAGAACACAGTGAAGTGGATTTGACAAATGCTATCCCTAGGAGTTTTATGAAGGAGAATTATGCAAAACTGTTGATGGTCATTCAAAATATTTTACCTGTGAAGGAATATTTCAAATGGTCTACTCATACAATCTCAGACTTCTTCTGCATTTTGTAGGTAAGAGGTCACTTGAATTACCTTTCTATTTATACAGAAGTCTAGGGAAAATGTCAGATAAGGTTCAAATCAAGATAGAGGGCAATGAGACATCTCGTTTTCATCATGGTTTAATTAAGTTGTTAGTGTTGGAAGAATTGAGAAGGTTAGATAGAGATTGGATTTCTTTCTTGTTTATGAGTAGTTATGAAATTGATGTGGTCACTCCAAACAAAGCCTCAAAACCTAGAACTACTTCATCACTAGTTGTGGCAAAAGAAGTTAAAGAAGAAAAACTATCATCTCTTGCAGAACTAGTGGACATGGGAGCAGAACCTCTGCAAGAGACTGACACCCCTCAAGCAGCACCTGCAAAACAGAAGCATACAGTCAGCAAACAAGGCAGCAGGAGGATCACTAGAAGCTAGAAATTGAATAAAGGCAATATGCAGGATATCCTTCATGCAATTTACATTGAAGAGTTACCAATAGTACAAGTTGAAGACATTGAAGATGGCGGAAGAAAATTGAAGAAAGCTAAAATTTCTAAGAAACTAGATTTTGCAGGTGATGATGCTAGTATTATATTTCAGCTAAGGAAGCCAATGACGAGACATGCAAAGAAGGCCATGGAAAGAAAAAAGACTGAGAAAATCAATGAATATTCTCAGGCAACAAGCGTCATAGATTTGTCTCCATCAACGAAGGAAGAAGTGGTTATTAGGCAGACAAAGGGCAAAGAGAAAATAATTGAAAAATCAGAAATAAAATCCCTCAAAGAGCAGTTGAAGGAAGAAGTTAAAGAGATATCAGTTTTCAAGCTAGAGGCAAAGAGAAAAAATCTGAGAAGGTTCAATATGAACAGATGAGGGAAATATGGGATGAACAAGTCTCAAGTGCTTCAAAATATTTGGACAAGGCAGAAATATTGTTGAAATGGACTCATCCATTAAGAGGGGAGGTCAAACATATTAGGAGGATGAACTTACACTTACAATCCAAAAACAGAGCATTAAAATATCAAGTGGAATATCTTCAGGAGCAGTTGGATTTGATTCAAGTGGAGTTAGAAAAGAAATGGCTGAAGATGAGAGTGGTAGAAGAACCCATCATCCAATAATTGTAAATGAAGAAGAAACACAAAAAGGGTAAAAAATTGAGCCGAAACAAGTTTGATGAGGTTCATAACTTGCAGAGAACCTAAATTTTTCATCTGGAGGTCAAATTTTCAAGACAGTTACAAAAACAACAAATTTTTGTTTTTTAGAAAGTTTCGTAGCGTGCTTCAGGTTTGAAGCTAGAAAAAACACTACGAAAATTGTGAAGGTGCAATTTTTCTTTGGAATTCAATTTTGTCAAGTATTATGGAGGGAAATTGATTGTTTGCAAGATGTTTTGGCATAGTAAAGGCGTTTGACCAGCAAAGGTGGCAAGGAGATAGGTGAAAAGGTAGGATTTCATACGCTACAAAAACTCGCTACGAAACTGCCTAAACTGCCGTGTTTTGTAGTGAGAGGCCTTTGTGAAGATTTTTGAGCATTCCAACAACACACCAGCCATCTGGAGACCTCCAAACTATCAGTGAGCCATCTCAGCAAATACTCATTACTCAAAATGAGTGTCACACATCCAGCTCAATAGGTAGAACAGTGATTAAAGTGAAGGTTATCCATTCCTGAAAAGTAAGATTGTGTTCCATAGATCTAGGGGTATTTTAAATATGTAAAGTGACGGTGAATTGTCTCTTGAAAATGTGATATATATTATGTAACTGTCTCACTGTTAGAAAAACCGAATGTAATAAATAGGAGATAGAGTCCTATTAGGAGTATGACTTCTTAAAGGATAGCTGTCCTTTTTCTGTTTCAATTAAGTAGTTTCAGTTATGATAGGTGTCAGAGTTAGAATTCAAAGATCTAGCCAACTGGGTAGATCATTTACATTGTAAAGAATGTCTATTTATAGACTGAACATCGAAGAGCAAAGGGTTGGAGAATATTGCACCAAATTGTTGCTTGTATGTTTTTGTCCATTATCAGTAATATACAGTGACATTCTACTTCTAGACCTGAGATTCTTATGAGGTGTTTAATGTGTTTGTTGCTCTGCAATCATACAAAACCAAGTCACAATTCATAGAGTTAGCCATCTAGTATTAATTTTATTGAAAATCATAAACCCCATTTGAGAGAGCCCTCTCAAACTGAAGAGGCTAATCTTCAGTTAGAAGTGGTTTGAAAGAGTTACATTGAGTTGATTGATGAGCAGCCAATCAAGATCAATTTGGTGATAACATTACTCACGACAGGGTCATCATTCTTGAGACTATTGACCACACTTTCCCATGGGATTATTTTGAGGGTGCATCCAATCCTAATGGTTGCGAAGGGGGTGGGAGGGGGGGGGGGTTGTTCTGCACTTGCATGACACTCATTACTTCCATGTTAAAATGGGATTAGGTCCAGGTACTAATAACTATGTTGAATTCAATTGTCTCAGACTTCTCCTCACCTTTTCCCGAGAACAATATTGCAACAAAATTCAGATTTTTGGGGATTCTCAGATTATTATCAACTGGTTTAACTCTAAGGCACAATGTCACACTCACTTGCTTAGAGCACTATTGGGTGAGGCCTTATTAATAAAATCATTATTTGATTTTATCTCTATTACACACATTTACAGGCAGCAGAATCAGGTGGTCGACAAGCTTTCCAAGGAGGTCTCACAACTAGAGTGGGGTCGATGGCATATATCGACTCCTAATGGGGATATGGCCTATCAGTACTACCATCGCCTATTCATTGAGGATTTTGCGTCATAGGATGCATTCAATCATTGAATGCTTTTTTGTTCTTTCTGATTACAGCATATATAAATAGTCTACTAGACTGTTCTTACTATTTATTTATTTTTTGATACTTGTCACATAATTTATTAATCTTTTTTGTAAATATTTTTATTAGAATAGCTGAAAAACCGTCACTGTTATTTGACATAAATGACTCTATGAAGAATATGTAAAACTTTTTTGATCATAACATAGATGATTATGCTTCTAAATGTAACATGTTATTTTTCTTATTATTAATGAAAAATTGCGAATTTTTATTTGGAAAAAGTATTGAATGAAAAAATAACAATTCATTAAAAACAAATATTGGAGGGGAGCTTGGAAATTATGTTGTAGAAAATATTACATAAAACATTATAACTTGAATAGGTCAATGGTGAATTAACAATGATTAATAACAAAAACCAACCCTATCGCGTTGCTTTGGTAAGAATTAATAAATTGAGATGTCTACACATTTACAATTTTACTCCTACAAAAATAATAGTGGAAGTAACTCCTAGCAAGTATATTTATTTACATATCATTCCAATCTTTTTTATTGCAAAGACTTGCTTAAATTAGGGTGGGAAGTAACTAATGGTAAATCACACTGAACTTTAATTTTCTTTTATTTTGTATTTTACTTTAACGAGAAAAATCTTCATAAGTATCATATGTTAAATTTTTAAATAAAATTGATTAAAATAAAATTAATTATACACATTTATTCCATAAATCATAAAATTAAGTCCATTATTAACTAGATAGGCATGTCTATTTTGGAATAGGTTTCCAGAATTTAAATTTAATTATCAATAAGTAATAGATGGATTGTAAGTATTTAACCTATTTAGAATTTATAAAATATCCACAAAGTATTATTTAGTTTTAGGTATTTAAAGTATTTAGCATTTATAAAACGGGTAGTCTAACTTATAGAGAAAATATGCCTTTTCACCAAAATACGGAAAAAAAATTTCAATATAGAATGTAAATTTTTATTGTTTAAAATGCATTTTTGAATGCATAAATTGATCCAACACCGCGAAAAACCCCATAAGACACTCAAATCCTCGAAATTAAACAACTTAGCTCATATGAAAAGCCCAAAACAACAAGCTTTAGATTCCCATTATTTGATTCAAGCAACATCTTTTTTTTACTTTGCCACAATTTACTTTTCCTCTCGCAATCACTCTTTTAGGATAATGATTACAAATATCTCTAGTAATGTGTCTGTGAGGAAACTTTTTCACTTTTTGATATTCAACTTTATTTGAATTTAAGACTCTATATGTATGGAGTGTTTTTCTATGTTCTCCTAAGATGTCAGGTTCAATTTGTTGAGAAATCCTAGAATGGGGACGATGGGAATTGTAAGTTAAGTAAATTACAACTGCAAGAATTATATAGGTCATATGACGATAAGGTTTTGGTAATATAAGTGAGGACGTCTAGCATGTTTCAATATGCGATATTGTTTGTCTTGTGAGAAATTGTGTAAATGTTCTAGATAAGACTAATGCAAGCTCCATTAATATGTTATTCCTTCTATACCTAATAAGTTATTTTCCCAAACCCATATTGGAGTTACAAAGCAACAAGAAGTAGAATGGAACCTCCTCACGTGAGACTGGTTTTGTGTGTTCGGTGTGTAACCTCCTCACATGAGACTGGTTTTGTGTGTTCTGTGTGTAACGTCCTCACGTGAGATTGGTTTTGTGTGTTCTACATGTTCTACTTGTGGCTCGAGAGACATGAAATTTTTAGTGGGCCACTTATTTGAAACTAATTTAAGAAAGGCCAAGAAATGATTTTCCATTATCTCTTTGAGCATTCATAAATGACAAAGAATGGGAGAAACCGTGGAGAAGAGATTTCTCTTCTCAATATTCAAAATAGCTAAATAGATTACATTGAAAACATCAACAATAAATGATTCGAGTAGAACTCGACTAAAATGAAGCAAAATTGAATTGTCTATAACACCTATCAGACAAGAGAACTAAATGTCATGAGACCTAGCAGACGATGAGATTAATATATCAACATCCCCTCGTAATCTCAAATGTTACATGTAGATGCACTTACAATGCCTAATTGCTCTCTTTGAAATTCAAATACATTCTAGCCTAATCGCTTTGTGAAAATATGTACAAGTTGGTCTTTGGAACCACAAAAAGCAAGTACTATGTCCCCATCATTTACAAGCTCAGATGAAATGAAAATGTTTGTCAATGTGCTTGCTCTTTTTGTTAAAAACATGATTTTTTGATAAAGAAATTGTTGAAATGTTATCACAGTAAATTGGAATTGGCTCCTTTTGAACATTTGATAGATATTTCAATAATCTTCTCAACCACATTACTTAACAAGTTGTTGAATTTGCTGCTACATATTCTGCCTCTGCAGAAGATATTGAAACGATTGATTGTTTCTTGGATGCCTATGAAATCAGATTGGTTCCAAGATGAAAAACATACTCTGAGGTATTTTTGCAATCATCTAAACTCCCTGCATAATCATTGTCTATATAACCTAAAAGTAAACAATTTTCAGAATGTGTATAGAAAAAACCGTAAGCCGTGGTCCCTGCAATATACCTTAAGATCCTTTTTGCAACCTTCCAATGAGAAATCTTAGGTGACTGCATAAACCTAGAGACAAAACTTGTTGCAAACATAATATCAGATCTAGTTGCAATGAGATACAACAAAATACCAACTAGAATTTTGTACAACGTGGGATCAAATGGTGGTGCTACATCTTCTTTGCTCGGCTTGGTGCCTTGAGCAATTGGTGTATCGACTAGTTTACAATTGGTCATTCTAAAATTTTGGATGATATCAGTGGCATATTTTTGTTGACCAACAAAAATTCCATTAGCAGATTGGTGAATTTCAATGCCTAAGAAGTATTTCATGATCCCTAGATCTTTCATATCAAACTTTGTTTGCATTGCTGCTTTGAATTTTTCTAACATCATATTGCCAGTATAAAGAAGTTCATCTATATAAAGGCATACAATAAGAATTTTACCTTCATGAGATTTGGTGTACAAAGTTGCCTCATGGTTGCTTCTGCAAAAACCACTTTTGATGAGATAGATTTTGATGTGACTGTACCAAGCTCTTGGAGCTTGTTTCAAACAATACAAGGCTTTATTCAATTTTTATACCCTATGTTTTTGTCCCAGAACTTCAAAACCAGGAGGCTGATCTACATAAAATTCTTCCTATAATATACCATTTAGGAAGGCAAATTTTACATCAAGTTGATAGACTTTCCATTTGTGTTGAGTTGTTGTGGAAAAAATGGTTTTGACAGTGTATAACCTTACTTCTGGAGCAAAGGTTCACCATCATCGAAACTTAACTGTTGTGATAATCCTTTGGCAGCCATCCTTGCCTTATGTTTCTCATTTTTTCCTTTTTCATTCAGCTTGGTCTTATATACCCATTTTACACCAATTCTAGGTTTGTCTCTTGGGAGATAAGTTATTTCCCAAGTTTGATTTTTCTCTATGGCAACAATTTCTTTGTTCATTGCATCAACCCAATGCTTTTCTTTAACCACTTCATCAAAATGGGTTGGTTGAGATGAAACTCGTGTTGAAAATGGGTTCTGTTGGTCAAACTTGTGCTCATGCTCATATATTTCTCTTATGTTTCTTGTTTTGTGAATGTCTTTTGAAGATGTTGAATCACTGGTGGATTCACTGCTTGAAGATGTACCATTTTCATAATGGTATGGCTCTTCATGAAACTGAAATCTTGGTGGCTATGGTGGATAAAAATACTATTTTGAAGCTTCATCAACTTGATCAAACCAAGATTTATTTTCCAAAGATTTAACATATTTTCTTAAAACAAACTCCTTGGTAACTAGATTATAGAGTTTGTAGGTCTTTAAACGCTCACTATAGCTACGAAAATACATCTTTCTCCTATCATCAAGCTTCTGTATTAGCTACTCAGGAACATGTGAAAATGCTACTAATCCAAATTTTTTAAAGTGAGATACATATACCTTTTTACCATCCCATTCTTCTTGAGGAATTATATCTTTGAGACTAGTTATTGGATATCTGTTGAGAACATACACTGTTTTTTAAACTCTTTTAGACCAATACTTATTTGACAACTTCTTCTCACAACTCACGAAGCATACATCTGGCCATGTTCATGATCGACTGATTTTTCCTTTCTGCTACTCCATTATATTGTGGAGTATATTTTGTTGTTTTATGTATGATGATTCTTTATTGTTGAAAAAATGCTTTGAAATCTTTTGAGTTGTATTCTTCTCCTTTTTCAGATCTGATTACTTGCAAAGGATCCACTATACTTTTATGCTTCTAATTTGGACTCTTTAAATCTTGAGAAAGTGTTTGCTTTATTTTTGAGAAAATACACCCATATATTCCTGTTACAATCATAAATGAATGTTGGAAAATAAATACTACCACCAATGGACTGTATCTCCATTGGGTCACATATATATGTATGGAAAATCTCTAAAGGCTCTTTTTCTCTAGAGGAAGATGTGGGAAATTTCTCTCTTTTATGCTTGGATAGAGCACAAATTTCGTAATTACAATATTTTTCATTCATAGTAGGGAGACCAATGATGATTGAATGTTTTTGAAGCAAAATTAGACTCTTGAATGGGATGTGGCCATACCTAGAATGCCATGGCTGAGACTCATATATTCTTGACACATTGTGGACAAAATATTGTGAGAGATTTCGACTTCTGAGAGTCAATGGAAACATCATATTCTTGGTTTTTTAAACCTTTTCTATCAGTCTTCTATTGGGAGATTTGTCATAGATATAGCATGTGTTCCCTTGGAATACTACATCATAACCACGTTCCATCAATTGTCCTACACTAATTAGGTTATGCTTCAGATGTGGAACATAATAAACAACAAGTATGTATTTATGTTTATTTTGTTTAGTTAGAATAGGGACAATGCTTTTTCCTTCAACTTTAATACAAAAACGATCTCCAAGAGTAATTTCTGATGTTATGGAAGCATCAAGATAAGAAAGCAGGTTTTTTTTACCTAACATATGATTGTTGCAGTCACTGTCCAACAACCAAAGGTCCTTGTTGTGAGTGTCTTCATAAAGATGGCAGGAAAGAAACATTTTTTGAGAGGATTCTCCTTCATTGTTGGAGATATGGACACTACTCTTTGCTGATTTCACTATTTCTTTCTGAATTCATGTTCATAATGCCCAAATTTCTTGCAGTAGCATTGGACATTAGATTTTCTCCATGGTCTACTTCTATGATTTTGGTTTTGTGGAAGTATCCACTGCTCTATTGCATGATGATGTTCTGATTTGCCTCTACTTCGGCCTCTGCCTCACTTGTTGTTGCCTCTATATCATCTGCCTCTGCTAAAATAGATTTGTGCTTTGAAAGCTTGTTCCATGGAATATTTTGTCAACTTGAGTCTTGTTTCGTGTGCCATAAGTGATCCAGTCAACTGCTCTACTGAGAAAGTTGTAAAATATTTGGATTATAGAATTGATATTACAATCATGTAATATTTCTTGGGCAGGTTTCGAAGAAAATTTTCAACACTTTTCTGATCTGTAATGGTTTCGCCAATGAGTTTAATATGATTGAGTATTCCCACGACTCTAGTAATGAACTGATCCATAATTTTTGTGCCTATCATATTTAGGGTTTCAAAGTGAGCTCTTAATGTCTGCAATTTAATTGTCTTCACTGTATCATTACCTTAATACGCAGCTTTCAAAATATCTCAAGCTTCTTTTGTTATGGATGTGCCAGTTATCTTGTCAAAGATAGAGTCATCGATTGATTTTTGTATCCAACATTTGGCTCTATGCTCTTTATTTCTGAGTTCAATAATTGCATTCCTCTGATTATTGGCCATGATCATCCATGCTTCTTGGGTCGGCTCTACATAGGCGATGTAAAGTGTATCCCAACACTCTCTGAGCTTGCATAAATATCTTCATTATTAAAGACCAAAACTCATAATTTTTGCCAAACAGAGTTGGGGTCTGTGGCAAAGAGCTAAAAGAAACCATTTTTTTTAATGCAGATGTGCACGCTCTTTTACGACCTTCTTTCCAAAACAAAAAATCTTCCAAAAAAAATGCAGCACCCTCTTCTTTCTTTATAACAAATTCAAGTTATTTTATTTTTATTTTTATTTTTAAATTTTGAAAAAAACAAAAAACAAATACTTTTAATTTCAATAACAATTTTCTCTCCTTTTAACAAGAGAAACCTCTCTCCTTTCCATAACAAGCCTTCGAATAATTCTTTTTTTAACATCTTGAAAACATTTCTTTAAAGATGTTTTTTTGTTAACATAAAACAAATTGTATGCGACTTTTGAAAAGGAATTTGGTTTTTTTTTAAACTTTCCTTTCGAATATCAATAGAAACTTCGACTTTTCAAAAAATATCGTCTTTTGACCGTTAATGACAAAAGTTTTTCTTTGGTTTCTTGCCTTGAGTCATTCCCGCAATTTCGAAGGGATTTTGTGCACTGTCCTTTAACGCACAGGGTGCATAAATTTTAAAATTTCTGCAATTTGGTAAGTTTGAAACAATTTGTGCAGTTTATTCTTGGCTGAGCTACGAAAATGACGCACTTTGGCCTTTTTTTACATGTGTGCAATTACTCTTATCTCCTCATCCTCTCACGACTCTTGCTTCTTCTTTGTGAGTCCAGAAAAATTGAAGCGTTGCTCTTTGGAGTTTTATGCGACCTAGTCCCTTATACCATGACAAAAAATGGGAGAAATCATGGAGAAATATTTCTCTTCTCAATATTAAAAATAGTTAAATAAATTACATTGAAAACATCAATAATAAATAACTGGAGTACAACTCGAATAAACTGAAACAAAATTTAACTATCTATAACAACTATCAAACAAAAGAACTAAATGTGATGACACCTAGCAGAAAATGAGATTTATATCTCAACAGTGAAGTGTATATATTTCATGGCTTCGGCGGTACTTTGGTGCAACCAAACTTCCTCATTTTTATTTAAGTTGAACTAGAATTCTAGCTCCAACACTTATAGGATTAAATTTTAGATACTGAAGAGATTAATGACTTGGAATGTACTCGATTGCATGATAGTTTTAAAAAATATTGTTCTCCAAGTTCACACTCACAAAGAATCACAACTGGCTTCAAAGTTTGGCTAGTTTCCTTTGTTTATCTCATTTGAAAACTTCATTGGAGGATGAGAGGCCTAGGTGGTTATTATGATCTCATTAGAAAAATTGAACGCGACATGATTCATAGACTACTTATATGGTTCATGATTCCACAAATAATACCCAATAATAAAGTAAATAATCTCTTAGATATCAAAAATGTCGTGAGTAGTACCAAAATTCAGTGTAAATATGATTTAAAAACTATTATTGCCACTCTATTGGACCCATTAAGTGGCTTCCAAGTTTATGCAATTCCCCCTTCAAAAAAAATTATTTGAAATTTTGTAGACTACAACTAACCATGATTTCTTATTTTATTGGGATAAACCAAGCTTATGTGATGGCGACTTTAAATAGTAGATGCTCCTTCCTTCCAACCAGACTGTATTTCTTTCAAAGGGTGTGCAGGATGTCAATATTATTAATGTGCAAGCCTCTATACGTCTTAAAGTGGTTGGTGGATGTGTTGTCACAATCACTGTTGTTGGTTTAGTTTAACACGTGGTTAAAAAATACATTATAAAAATGGGTTGGGTTAGATTGTTCGACGTTGCAGAGTTGGGTAGGTGAGGTGTTCCCGGTTGGAGGTGATTGACCTGGAATTGGTGGTTGAACACTTATATCAAATTCTTAATGTTTCTAGGTTGCGCCTTCATCAAAACAGAGTAGCATAATCCTCAGCATAATAAGGACTTTTTCTTCATGCTTCTGCTTTCTAATGTCGATCAACCCATTATTGAGGAAATCACACATTATAACAGTGCCATTTTTGCCACAGCTTCAAGTGCTTGAGCTAGCGTATAATCGCTCCAACTTAATCGAGACCCACCAGTGCTACTACTGAAGATCGAACCCGCGACCTCAAAATTCAAAAACAATGTAAACACATTTCATATCCTTATACGCTTTGGACAGGCGATGAAATCCATAAGAGCAAATCCCCTTTAAGAAAAACCTTCAATGTAATTACATTGAAGGCGAAAGTGTTTATGTAGGGGAGGGCCTTTCGATTATTGATAAATATTTCCAGATTTCCATTAAGGTATTGACTAGAATTTGCATCGAGAGGTGCAAAGTAATGTAGGGGAGTGGGAAATGTGTTGAGGTTAATTTACTAGTATTTTTCTCTATGTTTCTTTTAGTAGAAAAATATGCACACAAACAAACTAACAAGGGTGCCATGATTGTAGGGTACATGCAGAGGATGAGGCATCTTGTAGTTTCACTCCCTCCTTTCAACAATTACAATTCAAATCTTATTTATGGATACGAGTATCAAAACTTGGAAAAACTAATCCAAAAACAGATCACCTTGAAGAACATAATTTCACATCATGGAAAGCTGGTCATATTAGTTTTTGCAACAAATATGGATACTTGTACTTCAGATGATCAGATAATGAAATTCAGAATAATATCAGAAAGCCTTCAGTAGACATTCAATTCTTATTTGAAATGATATTTACAACCTATGTTATATATTTCACACACACTCTACCTTGCAGAAATCACCATCAAATTCATCAGATTTCAAAGAAAGGGATAAGAACCAGATCCACAATTATAAAACTAACTCCCTTTTACAAAGGTGTTATAAGGGGATTGCATGGGTTTGACATTGAATAGAAAAGGGATTGCAAGGGGCATTCAAACATGTCACATAATACTGTTAGAACCTATATGTTGTCTTAGATGTGCACCATAAAAGGAATTTACTGTGAAACAGAATAGGAGAGGAGGAAATGGAGCAAGTAGGAGCAATCAATTTATTAGCAGCTCAACATGGTGATTTTCTGAAATTCATAAAGGAACTCTAAAAAAATAGAGAAACAACCTTGATCTATGATAATGGTCCTAACTCGGAAGAATTGAATCCTATCATGAGCTCTATGGGAATTGAAGTATTTAGCACAGGGATGTGAACCCCACTGTAACATAGAAATTAGACCAAAAAACTACTATTGTTTTATAGGAAATACTGTTTGAAGTCCTATATTGTGAACATTAATTTGCCATAGAAATGTACTCATGTGGGTAATAGTGTGGTTTCCCAGGAATCTATATATCTTAAATAAATCCTAGACATATTGTAGGGATTTGTGTAATCAAGTGTCATAGATAGGAGATTTTAAAATTGTAGAAGCTATTCCAAGACGCCAATTAGTGGATGCCTTCATCTTCAACAATGAAATATAAGGTGCATCATAGGCTAGCACTTGTCTGGAAAAAATGAAACAACATTAAAGCCTACAGATGACCAAAACGCATCAAGGGAACCAATAGTTATAAACATTTAAATTCCACCCAAAGGAATGCATTCTCAGCTAAACGATTTTATATATACATGTGTGTGTATACATCCATATATAATGCACATACATATATTTGAATCTCCATCCATACATCCGATCACACTAATAAAAATAGTGGATCTACAGTGTACAAAACATAAGCCTTGTAGGTTTGTATAGTATGAGTATTGTGCATCCACAGGTGCTAAAGAGCCAACACAAGAAGATCCCTGAGGGCTTGCATGACATGAAAATCAGTGATGACTGATGCTCAAGCCTTATACAACCTAATATAAGTAAGGAACAAAACAAATGGCATGATACTTGAGATGTAATACAACTACAAGTTGGAAATGTGCCGCAACATCTCTTCCTAACGTGGGAGATGAAAGTGTTAGGAAGAGATATTCAACATTTTGTTTCAGTGTGGGGTCAGGTAATGTCCTAGTTTAGCAGGCAACAAGCGAAAATTGCATTTAGTTCATCAGAGGCACTATATGACAACGAGATTTGCTAGTTGTGTATTCATATGGCTTCATAAGTTAATAACAGAGTTCACTGATCAGAGTTGAAGTCCATTGTGGTATATCGTGACAATCAAAGTTGTATGGGCTCCGAGTAAAAACCACTGAAGTTGCCAACTTATACAAATATGAAAAACAATCAAAAATAAAATTATGAATTCATCAAAGGATCAATACCTGCGAATGAAAAAAAACCTACAACCTTGAATCCATTACTTGACAAGCTCGTTCACCCAACCGACATATGGCGACTCTGCTGATGAAGAAGAGTCTTGAGATTTTCTCTGGTAAGCCTTGTGTATATCTTTGCCCTCAAGTCTTTCCCAGATTTGACCCTTTGAACAGGCTCTTCAAACCAATCACCCACGTCATCGACGTTTTCTAAGTGAGAACAAGCGGAGTTGCTGCGGAGTATGAGCAAAGAAACAGACTCTACGTAGAAGCTTCGTCCATCTTTATAGGGCTGGGTCCGATATTGAGCAGGATGAAGCCAACATTCGAAAATGTCGTGAGCAAACTCGCAGGCATCCCTCGGTGGCAAGTCCCCTTTCTGAAGTCCTCGCAAGTAGTTCTAGAATAATGAAAGCATCGAGGATCGCATCTTCTTGCTTTCTCACCGGGCTGAGCGAAAGGGCACTCAGTCCAGTCATGGCTCCATCCTCTCATACAACGTCGGACCTTAAATTCGTACATTCTGAATTTTTCACAGGAATAAGCATCCACAGCAGGAAAAGATTCTTCATCTTCATTATTAGAAGGCAAATAATTCTGCAGGGCACAAAACACATCCTCCAGTCAAGGCGAGCCCAAAAATTCATTGTTAAGACGAATGCCTGTCATCTTGCCCAGTGCATATTTCTGCACAAAAGCCGCTGCATCTCCATTTCTCTCATAGCCACAGCTCATGTCTGGAAACTCTGGAATACTCAGAGCACTTATGTCACCTTTGAACCCGCGACCTACTGCGAATATTGAAGGCGAAGAACTCATGTAATGAGACCAGGGGATCTAAAACAAACTGAATCATCCCCATGGCTACCAGAAGAATGATCACTGAAAAACGAATAGGGCAATGGCCCCATGGAATATGCTAGTTGCTCTACATAAAAGCTTGACATTTTTGCTAAATCAATCAACCGGATAGGCAACAGAGACCCAACAAGACACATAGACAAAGATCTCTGAATTCTAAATATAATCAATCCAAATCTATTAAACCCCCAATTTATTCAACAATAATCTTTCCCTATTATCATCCATGAACCCGTCTCTATTCTACCTCTACCTCTGCGTCCTCATCCGACTCCAAGCAGGAGGAGGTAAGTACCAGCCCAACACCAGAGAAGCCCGTAGCTACGCCTTCGCTGAAAAACTATCACATTCGTCCGAATTCGAGCAGGAGGAGGTTAATACTAGCCCAACATCAGAGAAGCTCGCAGCTAGGCCTTCGCTGAAAAACTGTCACATTCTCCGAAAAAATGGCTCGTGGCTCATGCGATACAGGGAAAAACCCATAAGGAGACGAAAATGTAGTTTACAGCTATGAAATAACGGCCAAGGAAAATAATCTGCTTACACATGTTAAGATATAAGTGGTTAGAAGGGCGATGAGGAAGCTCTTCGATTGGGTGGGGTGAACAGTGTTTGCCCACCCAATCTCATAAAGAGTGTTAGTATGAATCTTTATTCGAAGCGTACGAAAAAATGCCACTTTAGCTACGCATAACTTATAGCCCTAACAACAAAAGATGGTTGCTAATATCTTCAGATTTGTAGTTGGTTGATCAAGAAAAATGCTGCAAAAATCTAGATCTATGCATAAAAAGACATTAAGCAGTAAAAATAAGGTTTTGCTCCATGCATCCAATAGAAAAGACAAGAATAATATTTTTTAAAGAATTTTATATTAATGGCACCTGGGAGGAAAACAAGAAAGGTCTTTCTAATTCTCCTCAATGGGATGGGTTCTTGGAAGTCCTCAGCACTTCAGATCTAGAATTTCTCTCTCTTGTTGGTGTAGAAAACCCAGACAAACATAGAACTCAAAGGAAGCTCACAAAGCAAATAATGGAAAATATGACAATGATAATGGCTCAAAGTCAGACCAAGAGTGTAGATCCAGAGTGATCTAGGAGGCAACAAAAGGTGATGAATGGTAGGAAAAACCCTTCTATTTATAACAAAATATTAGGTCATTCTAGATCTTGATGCATGATTAAAATAATATTAACCAAATCTAGATCCACCTTTTATGGAATATTTTATTATATTTTTTGGAGGGGAAAGGAATTTGACTTGGGTCAAATCCATTTATTTGTAAATAATAAATAAATAAATAATTTATTTATCATTTTAAGGAAGTGGTTGAATGATAGTTGAATAAATAATGATTTATTCAATTATTTATAAATGATTTAGTCAAATTTAACAAGGAATATTATTTAAATAAGGTTTAAATAATTATTCCTAGAAAATAATAAGACAAATAAGGATTTATCTAATTAATTTCTTTGTTTTGGGTTAAATATGACTCAGAATAATAATTAAATTATTGTTTAATTAATCATTCCATGAGAAAAACCAAACAAATATAGATTTGTTTAATATTTCCCCTTGGGGTTTCCTGTTTAGACCATAAACAACCTAATAAATGTGTTTTATTAAGTTATTTTACATAGTGAAAACAATTTTACTTAGGGTAAAATTGGTCTTACATGGCGTACTTGGGTCCATCTAATGATAATAGGTTAGATGACCAAAAATTGGTGTAACAGATTGCCCCCTAGCGTGCGAGTGTTAGGAGCAAATCGTATGACCGAAGTACATTGTAAGAACTCAATCACCAGACATCAAAAGGGAAGTCAGTGAGAGGAATGTAAGGTAGACTAATGTGCTGAAGAACTAGACCCTGAGGAGACGAGACTTACAGGTGAAACTTGAGTCTCTTTTTATGAGGGGGTACCTGTGCTAAAGGCGACGGGGGAGGCATACCTATGCCCACCGAGACAAAGTACAAAAGAATAGTGCGTCCAGTAAACAAGGAACCAAACTGTAAATTACATGCTGGCATAAACATGAGCCAGATAAAAGATATAATGATGAATCACACATACATGATGTGCCTGGGATAATAGCTAGGACTTATATAATAATATCTGAGTACATGAGATACAAATAAAACCCAGATGCCCCTATAAACAGGAAAGGGCTTTGAAAATCTGACTGAGATATGCAATCAATAAGGTGTTGCAAGCGGCTGAGGCCGACATCATCAAATTTGTGGATCTGCATTGAAGGCTGAAGTGAAGAAGTCATCCGGGTATGTGGGGGGCTACCTGTAGGGCCACCCCCTCATGAGGGTTGGGACATCTCACACACACTCGGGAATCACCGATATCAGCTGCTGCATCACTGAACCATCAAGTATACGGATCTCGATCATGCTGAAAGGAGCTGGAGCTGAGAAACAATCAAGTCAAAGGGAAAGAAGGAGTCCCTTAGCTTGATCTGGGGCACCGAACAAGAGTGGAAACTGAAACCAAGGTACACCGCCTTCTAGACCTGTCTTCTGTAATGAATGAGCTGATGTTGACAGAAGGAGGTCCACCATAGGTGAGGCAATAAGGGATCCTCAACTAAGGCACGAGAGAAAATAGTAGAGCGACTGACAGACTGATGTTGAGTCCCGAATTTGCATCTTTTCCATACACTTTTCCATACCTTTTTCACTCACCTAAACCTCCCAAATTGTCAATATCATGTGAAAAAGGGTATCTAACATGGTTTTTAATTATATTTTTGTGTTTTCTATTTGATATAGATTTTGTTCATTCAGCTGCGGAATCTTGCCACTTTCCGCAGCTGCTGCAACTTTCCGCAGCTATTTTGTGGAATTCTATGCTACAGGTGTCTACAAGGGAAACGAGCCACATGGGCAGGCTAGGAATGACGTGGACATGGTTCGTGTCCTATTGGTTCAAGCAAACTCGTCCAAAGAAGCCACGGTCAAAGGCGTCCACGTGGAAGTCAACTATGGAGTTTCATGTCGGCCAGACTCTGTTTCGTGGCACATAAACATCCATACGGCCGTTTCTAAGCTTGCGGAGGTTAAATCGACATCTGTGCAGAGCTCTGGAGTTGAATTCAAGCATCCACCTTCCGTAGATTCACTTTCCAACACTGCCATACTCCTATATCCGTGGACGTAGTGGTCTACGTGCTCTCTGCCATCATGAACTTTAGGAGACAGTTACAGTTTATTGTTATATATAGAGCGTTTGCATACGCACATAAAGTTAGTTGATAGTTGATGGTTGATGTTAGTGAATGTACTCTGTTATCTTTTAGTCTGCTCTGTAGTGATTACGCTGCACTTGTGCCGTAACACTACCATTCTGTAATGAACTGCTTTTTTTAATATGAGAAGACTCTATTTTTCAACTTAATTCGTGTTTGAGGATCGTTACCAAGGCTGTGTAGAGGGCCCCTGCTCAGCTAAGGTTTTGTGTATTAGTGTATATTTCTCATTTCATTTCTTTAAAAGTCATTGTATCATAATCCACCCATATGTTCATACTTTGCAGTTGTTTCATTTCTGTTTATACATTTCCATAATTTCCATTTCATTTCTGTCTTTCATGTTTTATGATTGTTAATCACTGATCAGTGTTCTTGTGCAGGTTATAGATAGGCAGCCCGGGCATTTTTATAGCTTTTTGACTAATGACATGGATCTAACATTGTTCTGCTGCTAGTTTGCTTTTCATAGCTTTTGTTTATTTTCAGTCTTGCTTTGTTCATTTCAGTTTTGTTTTTCTGCTTCAGTAGTTAAAATTTAAATATACTAATCTGCTCATAGCATCTTCAGTTGCCTCCGAAAGCCACAGCTGGACTGATGGTGAGGGACTGCATTATGAAATGTGTAGTTTAGTATTAGTTTCTTTTCTGCAATTTCAGATATATTAAGCTGCTCATAGCATCTTCAGTTGCCTCCGAAAGCCACAGCTGGACTGATGGTGAGGGACTGCATTATGAAATGTGTAGTTTAGTATTAGTTTCTTTTCTGCAAATTTAGATATATTAAATCATGTATGACATCTTCGGTTACCTCCGAAAGCCACAGCTGGACTGATGGTGAGGGATTGAATCATGAGTGTATGGTTTAGTATTAGTTTACTTTTTGCAAATTAAATATCAGTTACACAAGTTGTTTATGATTACTTTCGAAAATCATAGCTGGTCTAATGATGAAGGGTCAGAAAATGAATTGATGTAATCTGATTTAGATTTATTTTGTTGCAATTTTGAATTTCCTTAAGCATAGTTTCTTTTTTTTGTTTAGTCGGCAGCAAGAATAGTTTGGTTTTCATGTTCACTAGTTTACTGTTTTGATTCATTAGATTAGCAGCACCTTTTCATTTCAGCAATACACTTTTACTTTCTTTCAAGTCTTGTCATTGTAAATTTCAAATTGCTTTTTAAAGTTACAAGTTGGTAAATCATTATAGGGGATATCACTTCCTTGAACAAATATAACCAAACTTGTTTTCATTTTAAAATTTCCATTTCACCTTAGAAAAACCAAAAACGACAAAAAGTTAAGAAATAGGTTATCTTGCACATATAGTGCGCCGCACTTCATCAGCTTACGATTCCCGGATTGACAAATTAAATGCAGCAATTTAGGACACACTAAATTCTGCTATTGAGATTTTTCCAGAAAAGACATTGAATATCAACAAACATTTGGAGAAATCACAACAAGAAGAACTAACCAGAATCTTGCAAAAACATTCTACTGCATTTGCATGGGAGTATGCTGACATGAAGGGTATTGATCCTAAGACTTGCATCCATCATATCTATATTGAGGAAAACAGTAGACCAATCAGACAACCTCAAAGAAGGATGAATCCAAATCTTAGGGAGATAGTGAAAGAAGAGCTCCAAAAAACTTCTCAATGTAAACTTCATTTATCCAATTTCAGATAGCCGATGGGTTTCTCCTTTGGTTATAGTACCTAAAAAGAATGGTAAATGGAGAGTATGCATTGATTACAGGGAATTGAACAAAGTAACTTTGAAGGATCACTTTCCTTTGCCTTTTATTGATCAGGTATTAGATACATTAGCAGGTAAAAAGTACTTTTCATTTTTGGATGGTTTTAGTGGCTATAATCAAATGCAGGTAGCACCTGAAGATCAAGATAAGACCACATTTACTTGTCCATGGGGAACTTTTGCCTACCGAGTGCTTCCTTTTGGGTTATGTAATGCACCCGCAACATTCCAAAGAGCAGTACTAGGAATTTTTTCTGATCTAATCCATGAATGTGTAGAGGTTTATATGGATGATTTTACAGTTTATGGTAATTCATTTGAAGAGGCATTAGAAAATTTGGAAAAAGTTCTTATAAGATGTAAATAAACAAACCTTTCATTAAGCCATGAAAAATGCTTTATGATGTTTACTGAAGGGATTGTTTTAGGACATCATATTTCAGGAGATGGGATTAAGGTTGATAGATCGAAAGTTGAAGTCATCTCCAAGTTGCCTATTCCAAATTGTCAAAGAGATGTTAGAAGTTTTCTAGGATTTACTGGTTACTATAGAAGATTTATAGAAAACTTCACTAAAATTGCATCTCCACTCTTCAAATTGCTTACAAAAGACTGTGAATTTAAATGGGATCCTGATTGTCAATCGGCTTTTGAAACTTTGAAAACAAGAATATCTGAAGCACCTATCTTGAGAGGACCAAATTGGAAACTCCCTTTCCATATTTCTACGGATGCTTCAGATACAGCTCTAGGAGGTGTGTTGGGTCAAAAAGATTTAGTTCCTTATGCCATTTATTATACCAGTAAAAATTTGACTCCCACAGAGTTGAACTATACTGTGACTGAAAAAGAGTTTTTAGCTATTGTTCATGCAATTAATAAGTTTAGACATTATATAACAGGCTATGAAACTTTTATTCATACTGACCATTCTGCAATTAGATATTTAATGAACAAACCTGTTACTAATGGCAGAGTGACAAGATGGCTTTTAATTTTGCAAGAATTCAATATTACTGTGTTGGATAGACCAGGAAAACAGAATACAGTAGCCGATTTCTTGTCTAGGATTCAGAATACTAAAGAAGATTCTCCTGTAGAAGATAAATTTCCTGATGAATACTTGTTTGCAGTAACTATTAAGACCCCTTGGTATGCAGATATTGCTAACTATTTGGTTACTGGGAAACTACCTTCACATTTATTTCCAAGAGAAAAACGAAAGATTATTCAGGAGAGTTCAAAATATTCATGGATTTCTAACGAATTGTTTAAAACAGGGCCAGATCTTGTGATCAGAAGATGTGTCAGGGAAGATGAAATGCCTGATATTCTTAAGGAATGTTATGATGAACCATGCGCGGACACTTTGCAGACAAAAGGACGGCCTATAAAATCCTTTCCTTGGGATATTATTGGCCTTCCCTCTTCAAAGATGCAAAACAATATGTCAAAAGGTGTGATAGCTGCCAAAGAGTAGGGAAACCTACCCTTTCAAATGAAATGCCATTGCAAACACGGGTACTCATTGAACCCTTTGAAAAATGGGCTTTAGATTTCATTGGACCTATTAATCCACCATCTAAGCAAAAGAAGTATATATTGGTTTGTACTGATTATATTACTAAATGGGTAGAAGCCAAAGCATTAGTATCTGCTACTGAAAATTCAGTTGTTCATTTTCTTTATGAGGATATTTTTACTCGCTTTGGTGTTCAAAGAGAAATTGTGACAGATCAGGGGAGCCAATTCACATCCAATTTGGTGGAGAAGTTGATGGAAGAATACAAAATCAAGCACAGAAGATCTACTCCTTACCATCCACAAGCAAATGGTCAAGTGGAGTCCACAAACAAAGTTCTTGAAAGTATCATCACCAAAAATGTTCATCTACATAGAAGAGATTGGGCAGAAAGGCTTCCAGAAGCCTTGTGGGCCTACAGAACTACATGGAGGAATACAACGGGACATTCTCCCTATGAACTTGTTTATGGGAAAGAAGTCTTGCTCCCCATTGAGTTCCAAGTCAAGACCTTCAAGATAGCAGTTCAGTTGGGGATGGACTTATCAGAAGCCCAAAAGCATAGAATGGAGCAGTTGAATGAGCTAGATGCGATCAGACAAGAAGCAATTCTAAGAACTGATCTAGTTCAATATCAAAGAACTAAATGGCATGACAAATATATCAAAGAGAAGAAGTTTCAAGAAGGAGATTGGGCATTGTTATTTGACTCCAAGTTTAAAGATTTTCAAGGGAAATTTCAGACTCATTGGCTTGGGCCATATGAGATTGACAAAATCTTTAGCAATGGAGTTGTAAGAATCAAGACCATTGATGAGTTTCAAACTCCTCTTATTGTGAATGGCCATCGATTGAAAGTTTATCATAAGCCACTCTCAAAAGAGGATTTTGTCAAGATGTTTCAAGAAAGTTCTGCAATCAGGCTGGTACAGAAGAATTCTTCTTCTCCACCAGCCTAGCTTTTGTTTTTCACTTAAAAAAAATAAAAAATAAAATAAAAAATGGTATAAGCCTGAAAACCAATCATTGATTGGCAGTCTTATGCAGAAAATATAGGGTGAAAATCAGGGACACCTGACACTCTCTATTTTCCAAAAAAAAAATCTCTCTTTCATTTCATTTCATTTCACCACCCACTCCATTTCATTCCACTTCATTTCATTTCATTTCACTTCATTCCACTTCATTTCATCCATTCCATCAATAATCTTTTTTATGACCATTTCCATTTGGTCATTTGTCATTTGTTCATTTCTATTCAACCAAGTAATAGCTGTGTCAGTTTCCGCAGCTGACATCTGTTTCCGCAGCTGACTCCAGTTTCCGCAGCCAGAAGCAGATTCCGCAGCTACTACTCTGTTTTCAAAGAGAATGTACAGTCAGTTGTTATTTTCATAATTATGAAATAAAATGCAGGTGAGAGGATCAATGGAGCATTCAAGACACCAATGGAGATTAATCAGTTGAAGACCAAGGGCAAAAGCAAAGATTCCAAAGGTATGAATAAGATTTATTTCAAATAGTATTGAAAAACACATTTTTATATAGTTTTAAACCATGAGCTCTACCCATTACGCGCAATGATTATATTGACAGTTCCGTAACCTATCACGATCTCCATGTTATCCTCTTGCATTCATTCATAAACGGTTTCATCATTGAAATTCCGATTCTCACTCATGTTCCAATATCCCACCGGAGATAATGAGACGTAGTTGAGTTGACAAAGGACTCTTACAAGCCGCATAACTTCATAACCGTTGATTGAAACGTGTTCATATTTATTACACAGCCACCAAAATTCAAAACGCGGTCGAATGTATTATACTTTGTTAACCTCTTTGTCGTGTCTCTGTCGTGTTTATGAAACCCCACTCTACTCATTCTCACTCCCTGTTTCACTCCATTTCGTTCCTTTTACTCATTCTCACTCCCGTATATCTACCCACAGTCTTACTCCATTCCGTTTATGGTGCTCATTTCCATTCTATGATACATTCCCACAGTCATTGTGCTCGATCTTGTGTATTCAGTCGTTCCATTTCCACTTAAACCCTCACAGAGGCAAATTAGTGAAGCACAGAAAAGTGAAATGGGTAAGTTGCTAAGGGCAGAGTCGGAAGGACCAAAGTTTATAGAGGGATATCCGCAAGCAAAAGAGATATTGAAGAAAGCTAAATGGCTGCGTTTTATTCAGAAATTCAGAGGTTACCACAAAGAAGTTAAGAAAGCGTTTGCAAGGTCATTTGATGGCTCGGAAGCAGAAATTGGAGACCTCAAGTTTTCGGTCAATGAAGCATCAATAGCAACAGCCACAGAAATTCTTCAGGAAGGAGAACGTTGGTTCAAAAATAAAAGTATCAGTGATGAGGCATGGAGAACAATTCTACGAAATCAAGGTATGGATATCACTGTTTTCAAAAGAGGAATCCCTGTGCATGCAATAAAAGAAGAATGGGCCACTTTGCTACTAATTGTTCAGAAATTTATTACATGTGAAGGCCGTTTTGGGTCTATGTACATGTACCATACTAGGCTATTGATGAATTTTCTAGAAAACCAAACTCTCAATCTCCCTTATTTTCTATTCAATAGCTTGAAGAAAATGGCTGTGACTGTTCAAAAACACTTAGGAGATGTAGAGCCTCATCTTTATCACCACGGCCTTATAAAAATTCTGATTGAAAATGAGCTAAAGGAAAGAAAAGATACATGGGAACAATTCCTAGTTAGAAACTTCTTTGAAGAACCTCAGGAAATTCCTGAAGGTAGTTCAATTAGGAGGAGTAGAAGAAAAAGAATGAATGTTGAAACCCAAATTGCTCCTACTCAGGAAATTCCCGCAGCTAGCACAGCAAAAAGAAGTAGAAGGAAAAGAACAATAGATGAAATCCAAAATACTTCTACTATTACTATGAAAAAAACTGATAGGGAAGAGAGATTGGTAAAAAGGAAGAAGAAGGAAATCAAAGCTAAGAAGCCAATAATACCAAAAGGGAAAGAAACCATTGAGGCTGTACATAAAACTCCTTCTTCTTCTGAAGAAGATCATCAAATACTATCTGAAAGATTAGTTTATCTTCAAAAACAGTCATCTATATCCAAGAAGGCAGAGAAAGGAAAACAGGAACAAAAGGACAGTATACCACAGCATGTGAGGAGAAGCAGCAGGCTTAAGGGAAAATTGAGAAAAACACAAATTAAGGGTCCTCATTTCATTGATTTGGGTGAAGAGACATCTGAACAGTCTCCAACTGACCATAGTCCATTTCAGTCAGTTAGTGAACCTGATTCCTTTCATTCCCAATCAGACAATGAGCATACTCCATCTTATTCTCAGAAAAACATTGATGTAAGCCCTCCTCGGCCAGATTTTGAACATAATTCTCCTTTACAACATTTTGGGGACAGCTCAATGAAAATGACACCGGAAGTAGACCCCAAGGAGCAGGAGGTATATGACTATATAGAATCCTTAGAAAAGGCAGCCACAGGTCCAAGTACCTCTTCCATTCAGCCTCATACATTGCAGGATGATTTAGTTCAGTCATTAAAACAGGAAATTTTTGAGCTGGAGCTTTTAAATCGGCACATCAAAAATGAAAATGAAACATTGAAAGAACAGGGCAAACTGGACAAGATCATCCATGATAATACTATGTTACATTTGGGAATTTGGCAAAAGAAGAATAAGAAATTAAAAAGGAAATGCCAGAAATTGAGCAGAGCACTTGTGAATATCAAATTTAGGTGCTTAATGAAGAAACCCGAATGATGGCAGTACCAAAGAAGAAGAGAAGGGGGTTGGATGTGCTGGCTGAAGTATCAAGGCACATGAACTGAACAAAGAGTATCAAAATTTTGGTTGCATGAGGACATGCAACACCTTCACAGTGGGGGTATGTTGAGTCCCGAATTTGCATCTTTTCCATACACTTTTCCATACCTTTTTTCACTCACCTAAACCTCCCAAATTGTCAATATCATGTGCAAAAGGGTATCTAACATGGTTTTTAATTATGTTTTTGTGTTTTCTATTTGATCTAGATTTTGTTCATTCAGCTGCGGAATCTTGCCACTTTCCGCAGCTGCTGCAACTTTCCGCAGCTATTTTGTGAAACTCTATGCTACAGGTGTCTACAAGGAAAACGAGCCACATGGGCAGGTCAGGAATGACGTGGACATGGTTCGTGTCCTATTGGTTCAAGAAAACGCATCCAAAGAAGCCGCGGTCAAAGGCGTCCACATGAAAGTCAACCATGGAGTTTCATGTCGGTCGGACTCTGTTTCGTGTCACATGAAGATCCATACGGCCGTTTCTAAGCCTGCGGAGGTTAAATCGACATCTGTGCAGAGCTCTAGAGTCGAATTCAAGCATCCACCTTCCGTAGATTCACTTTCCAACACGGCCATACTCCTATGTCCGTGGACGTAGTGGTCTACGTGCTCTCTGCCAGCATGAACTTTAGGAGACAGTTACAGTTTGTTGTTATATATAGTGCGTTTGCATACGCATATGAAGTTAGTTGATAGTTGATGTTAGTGAATGTATTCACTGTTATCTTTTAGTCTGCTCTGTAGTGATTACGCTGCACTTGTCTTGTGCTGCTTACCATTAATAATAATTTACTTTTTTAATATGAGAAGACTCTGTTTTTCAACTTAATTCGTGTTTGAGGATCGTTACCAAGGCTGTGTAGAGGGCCCCTGCTCAGCTAAGGTTTTGTGTATTAGTGTATATTTCTAATTTCATTTCTTTAAAAGTCATTGTATCATAATCCATCCATATGTTCATACTTTGCAGTTGTTTCATTTCTGTTTATACATTTCCATAATTTCCATTTCATTTCTGTCTTTCATGTTTTATGATTGTTAATCACTTATCAGTTTTCTTGATTGCAGGTTTTAGATAGACAGCCCGGGCATTTTTGTGAGCTTTTTTGACTAATGGCATGGATCTAACATTGTTGTGCTACTAGTTTTCTTGTCATAGTTTTGTTTAATTTCGAGGCTTGCTTTGTTGATTTCAGTTTTGTTTTTCTGCTTCAGTAGTTAAAATTTAAATATACTAATCTGCTCATAGCATCTTCAGTTGCCTCCGAAAGCCACAGCTGGACTGATGGTGAGGGATTGCATTATGAAATGTGTAGTTTAGTATTAGTTTCTTTTCTGCAAATTTAGATATATTAAGCTGCTCATAGCATCTTCAGTTGCCTCCGAAAGCCACAGCTGGACTGATGGTGAGGGATTGCATTATGAAATGTGTAGTTTAATATTAGTTTCTTTTCTGCAAATTTAGATATATTAAATCATGTATGACATCTTCGGTTGCCTCCGAAAGCCACAGCTGGACTGATGGTGAGGGATTGAATCATGAGTGTATGGTTTAGTATTAGTTTACTTTCTGCAAATTAAATATCAGTTACACAAGTTGTTTATGATTACTTCCGAAAATCATAGTTGGTCTAATGATGAAGGGTCAGAAAATGAATTGATGTAATCTGATTTAGATTTATTTTGTTGCAATTTTGAATTTCCTTAAGCATAGTTTCTTTTTTGTTTAGTTGGCAGCAAGAATAGTTTGGTTTTCATGTTCACTAGTTTACTGTTTTGATTCATTAGATTAGCAACACCTTTTCATTTCAGCAGTACACTTTTACTTTCTTTCAAGTCTTGTCATTGTAAATTTCAAATTGCTTTTTAAAGTTACAAGTTGGTAAATCATTATAGGGGATATCACTTCCTTGAACAAATATAACCAAACTTGCTTTTCATTTTAGAATTTCTATTTCACCTTAGAAAAACCAAAAACGACAAAAGTTAAGAAATAGGTTATCTTGCACATATAGTGCGCCGCACTTCATCAGCTTACGATTCCCGGATTGACAAATTAAATGCAGCAATTTAGGACACACTAAATTGACCAAACAACTGACACCAATGATGATGATGAAATGGGGGGTACTGAGTATCGAATGTACGACTTCCCTTGTTAAAGCATAAAGGGCATGGATGACTTGGCAGCGACTAACACAATATCATGAGGGAAGGCCATAATGTGCGACACGAGAGAGGGACTAAGCAATGAAGGATGGAGGACTATAGCGGGATACAAAAGGACTCGGGATAGACTCCATGAATGTGGTGATGACTCAAATCGGATGCTCTAAACAAGGGTGACTCAATGGTGCTGCCACATAGTAAAGGTCCAATGGGGGACCATAAAAGCATGACTACAAGAGGGTATCTCATGACGAAAATCAACACGAACAAGGACAAGTATGGAGGCAAAGTGGTGCCCCAAGTACAAGTGTTGTAAGTGAGGAAATTCGATTTGGAGGAGAGGTGAAGAGACCCTTCTTGGACAAAATGTGTCCTGGTGAAGTATCAAATCACGAAAAAACTAACATATACCCATTTGAGGGCTCGATGAGAGCTTTCCAACAGTCCAGATGATTTGTCAAACGAAGCTACGGTTTGGCTGCAACAGGCGAAAGAAAAAACGAGGGTTTCTCTTCTAATAAGGCATTTTCCCTCTAAATTCACTCATTTGTTTGTGTAGCTATGGTGAATATAGAGAGGAGAGGAGGCCCTAAATCTTGCGGCGATCATAGCGGACAAACCAACCGTTGGAATCAAGATCCGTCAGTTGCAGGTAAGAGGCCTAATCCTACTCTTTCTTTTTGATGGATTGAAAGTTCAGATTAGGGTCCTAAATCTCAGGAACATCCCCTCCTTCATCTTCACGGCTAGGTCACACTATTTGGGCCAAAAACTGTGACCTGGGAAGTAGGTTTTGACCTAAAAAGTGCGACCCATCCCAGGATGTGGCTAAAAAGTGCGTCCTATCAGATGGAGGTAATTTCAGTGTTGTTTGGGGCTGAGATTTGGGTTTTGGTGGGTGTATAAAATTTTGTCTATTGGTATACTGATAAAGATGATGTTTTTGTGCAGATATGGCAGATATATGGATCAACTAGAGAGAGAGAGACCTGGGTACATTACGAGCAGAGATCCAAGGGGATTAGGGTGTCCGTCATGCATTGACCAGGTTTGGGGTTCTGAAGTTTGTGGAGAACACTCTTATGAGAGTTGGGGAGCCCTTGTTGGCCCGTATTGTCAGTTATTGGGATCCAGATCATGAGGTCTTTATAGTGCAGGGGCACAGGATCGAGTTGACAGTCCAGGATATATATTTCCTGACTGGTCTTCCACCACTCGGGATGGTGGGGAATACACAACCAGTGTTACCGCGGGGGCGTAACATCATGGAGTTTGTAGAGTGACATTGTCAACTAGGCCTCCAAGTCAAAGTGACTCGGATACCGATCAATGACCTAGAGAGACTAGAGACCCGTGCTGTGGCCGTAGCGGTGCTGCGGATCCTGGGAAACCAGGCGCTCCACCACATCACTGGAGGGAATATGATGATTGTGGAGAAAGTGTTTAGTGGGACCTACTATGGGTGGGCCCAGATGATGTTGGTGTCATTGAAACAACAACTGTCACTTTGCAAGCGACAAGTGAACCATGATTGTGTGTATGGGACCTTATTGTGCTCGTTCTTTTTTGAGAAGATCCCGACCTTGCGACCTTGTATACAGCTTCCAAATGGGGGCCCGAGAGAGCCCAGGATGCGTCGGTGGGGGCGACTACTGTGTAGAGGAGGAGGAGGGGCGGTCGGACGGGTGTTCCGACCCGAGTTCTTTGCCCATTGGGATCAGATTCCGTTGTACATAGATGACTATCCTTATAGTGGGATGAGTTATTATGGGGATCCGGACTTTCCACTTCCACCTGGTCGAGTATGGGGGCCCGATGGTAAGCGACAAGTGACTAATATTTTATTTGCATGTTAAAGTTTCCGAATAGTATATATGGTACTGATTCGTGTACTTTTGGTATGCAGATATAGCTCCGGTAAAACCAATCAGATATATGGGACGACCTGCAGTATCAAGAGCTACAGGCCCTAGTGAATCGAGAGCGGCACATAATGAGGATGTGGCCGCCCTCCTGGAGGACATCTGTCGTAGATGTGAGAGGCTGCTAACTGGTGTTTCTGAGCGTGGTTGGTAGGACTTAGACGACCAATACATAGAGCCATGTATTAGTCTACCCTCGGAATGGCGAGGTGTCATGCGGTGCATGGCGATGGCCGGTCAGGGGATGCGCGATCTACAAGCTGCGGGAGCAGAGCCATTGGCTCGAGATCCCCCAGATAGTGATTAGGTGTGGGGTAGGTGGTGCCCCCTAGTGTGTATGTAGGGGAAAGTGGTGCCCCTAGTGTGTTTGTAGGGGCAAGTGGTGCCCCCAGTGTGTATGTAGGGGCGAGTGGTGTCCCCCAGTTTTGAGTTTATTGTAACATGCTATGGGCATGTCATATGTATCAGAGTATATGGACTCTAAAAACATGTTATATGACACATATTATGGATATGCATCGTTTTGATGATTTTGAATATTATTGTCTTATATGAAATGCGTGTGATGAATGCCAATCTAGAACATGGTTTGCAATGCTATCTATGTAGTGATTTTGTTCGTGAGGTACATGACTGAAAGTAATGATTTAAAATTCACGTATCAAAAGTTTCACTCATAAATATCATCTAAAAAGGTTAGGATTATGCACACGATAGACACCATTTAGTTGCATGAAAAGTAGCAGGGAATCGAAACGAACATGCAGATGGAGGATGCGATGAGAAAGGGCATCGACTAAGAGATCGCACACTGCATCATATTTGGCCTGATTATTGGTGACAGTACCAATGCAGACCCCTTTCGAGAGAACAAGTGTATGCAAGGGGTTAAAGATGGCCCAACCTGCCCAGGCTAGATTTCATGAATAGCGACTTGCCCCATCAACGTAATCGATATAGGGTGTGGACGGGAGGTCCTGCGAAATAGTGTCACAAGACAATAAATGAGAGGGGGGAGAACAATGATAGCAGCGTGAGTGCAAAGTAGACATCAAACGATAACTGCGGGAGGGAGTGTTCTGGCTAGGATGGCTATGACACAAATACCGACGAAAGGGTGGTGTCTGAAGGCTATGAGAGGTATAACTGGTGCTCATGCTACGGAGGTCAACATAGACGCGGATGGTGTCATCCCATTTATGGGCAGGAAAGATAAGGTCAGAGGTGGAGAAGGCTTATAAGAGGTCATAATTATGGGAAAAGAGGGGATGATGAGCGGAAGGGAAACCACATGACGCGACGAAGCTACCTAAATCATCAACATGGGAAGAAAGGCTCACATACGAATCGTCACAGGGGAGGACAGAAGAACAAGTAAATAGATGGTCAAATGATGTTGAGCCCAGGGTGGTCGCTGAAGGGGGGTTGAGCGAAATAAGAGGGGAGGATTCAAAGGGAATGTTCCTCGAGGGTCTCACAAATGATGATAGGTAGAGGATGGTGGTAGCAGGATCCGTCATCTCGACATCAGGAGGGGGAATGTCAATGGGAGTGGGTAGATCCTCAAGCTGACCTGACGCATATTGCACAAGTATGGGAGAGGCAGATTGATTTTGTTCAACCTCATACTCTCGAACTACCTCTAAAGAGGTGCGGTAATGCGTCAGGTGGGGATAATGGTGGGAATAATGGCCATGGAAACCACACAGAGCACAGGGTTTGTTGGTGCGAATAGTCTTTGGGTTCTTGGCTGCAGACGAGGAAGAAACATAGGGTTCAGGGACCGTAGACTCAGGGAATGCAACTTTAACCATGGGTTTAATACGGGGCAACTCGGGACAGGTATGGGTGGAATGACCGATGACATCACACAAGGTGCAAGGCTTGGCGGGTGGAGGAGGGGCAGGGTCGGTCGGGGTGGCCTCGTCTTTGGATGCCCCCTTACGAGCTTTGCCTTTCTTTCCCGAAGCTCGCACAACAGGGGAAGGTTATTGTTGAGGTGCTGGTGGCATTGTAGCAACAGAAGAGGCTAGGGGAATCGGTTGAACTGGTGTCAAAGAAAGGTAGGGTTTGGGGTGACCAGGTGGGGTAGCAGCTGGCAGGTCAAGGTACCAGACGAGTATACCCAGGGTCAGGTTGGGGAGAGAAAGGGTGGCCATGATAGGAACCGAATGGACTCCGGGAGGGGGATCAAGGAAAGGTATCTGACCAACGGGGTAATGACCAGGAGGGACGACTCCAAGATGGTTGAGGCCAGGTGGAATCGACCCAGGAGGATAAAGGGGCTCATGGGTACTAGCTGTAGGAGAAGGGCTAGAAGGGCTAGGTTCAGATGGCTGAGACGAAGGGCTAGGAGCAAGTTGCGGCGGGTGAGGTTGAGGTTATTGACTAGCCGAAGCGAGCCGCTTAAGGGTAGCCCGAGACGATTGCATTATGCAAACATTTGATAAGTTGGGATTAGAGATAGGGGGAGGAGGGAGACCAGGGAAGGTTCCAAGAAAAGAGGAGTCTTTGTAGATGCTGGGAGAGACATTGGTCAAAGAATCGACAGTTTGCTTATTGGTGATAGAAGAGATGGTCGACTCAGGGGAGGTATGAGATTTGGGCTCATGATATGTCAACTGGTCAATGGTGACTATATTTCCATTATAAGGGAAATACATCTTGTGGTATACTGCGGATGGAACAACAAACATGGCATAGGTGTAGCTCCGCCCCAAGAGAATGTTTTATTATATAGGGGCATCGATGACTTCAACGTCAACGCAAACAGTCTTGCCCGCAAGAGTGATAGGAAAATTACGGGATAGGCCAACGGGTTGGGAGGTGTGGCCATCCCACGCTCGAAGGGTGATCATGGAAGGGGCCAATTCAGGAGATTTGAGTTGTTTCCAAACCGAAGCGGAAATCACACAGGTGGATGCCCCCTCATCAATGATACACCGAGAAACGTGAGCGTTTCAGATTTTGACTAGGATTTGGAAGGCTACGGAAGCGGGAAGAGGGGGATGTTTTGATTGATGGGCGTCGAAAACAATCAATTTGTCATCAGTAGGATCTACAACGCCCATGGTGGATAGTAGAGCCTTCTTTTGAGAAGGGCACGACTGGAGGAGTTCCAGTGTTGAAATGGCAGCAAGAGACTGTGCCAAATCATCTACTATGCTATACGAATGAGAAGCTCGACCCGAAGCAGCATTTCGGCGTAATGGTCCCTTAGGAATCTTGGTATGAACCTCAAATTTGGGCTGAGGGATATGCAAGGGACCATTGGATGTTGAAAGAGGCTCTATAGAACCTAAAGAAGGTGACTCGGGGACAGACAAAGCGGGAGGCTTGGGGTACTGACGAGATCGAGTTTGAAGGTTAAGGTCGACGGTGAGAGGTTGATCAAAGTTCATCATGAGGATCTGGTAATCGGAGGAACCAGAAGGGGAAGGTTGAGTGGCCACCTATCCATCAGGTGGTTGGGTAGCCACGAATCCTTGCTGGGGGAAAGGATTGGTAAACACAGCCAGTTGAGTAGTGGCCACATTGGGGGGAGCAGTAGGGGAGGCATGCTGTCCTCACAATGTGGCTTGAGACTCCCACATCTGCCGCATCTGTGGTAAAAGGGGAAAATCGTGAGTGTAATGACCGTAAACACTGCAACACGAACAAGGCTTATTTGTACGAATGGGCCTGTCCAGCTTGGGCTGAGTGCCCTGTTGCTGGTTAGCAGCGTTAGATTCAATACCTTGAGGATTAGGTCCATGAGTACCAGGGGAAGATTGGTTTTGATTGCCTTTCCTCTTCCTTTGAGAGGAAGGAGGATTAGTCACGTCCTAGTGTGCAAATACTTGCCCTGGAGAGGGTGGTAGTTGTTGTTGCTGGGGTTGAGAAGGCAAGGGAGGTGAAGGTGCAAATGCCGAAGGAGCTGGAGCACCAGGCTGTGGATAAAGATAATGGTTTGGTTGGGCAACATTGAGGTAAGCAGGAGGTTGGGAAAAAGGATGAGGCATACAGTATCCTGGATGCATGCTACCTGGAGGGGGAAAAGTGCTGGAGTTGCTGGCCCCTACTAGAGGGAGGCCATAGCCCATAGGAGGTTGAGCGTATGGATGAGAAAGAGCTCCAACGATACCGTTGGCAGAATGAGATGCCCTCGGGGCGTTAGCACCATCGGGTCTGGGGAGGTCAGGAAGGACGGTATAAACATAACCATACTGAGCATAGATGAGGTCATATTTCAAGGCTATTTGGAGGGCGGCTTCTTCGGTTTGAGGGAACTGTGAGGCGACATCTTTGCCGATGGCGGGTAAGAGATATCTAAGGAACCAACCCATATAGACACAGTCTTCAAAGGTAGGAGCTCGACATAAGCTCTTTCTTCTTTGTCATTCCTGAACATGATCAGATAGGTAGGTTGTAGATGATTGACGGAAAGAAGTCAAGAGTTCGGTACCAGTATCGTATCGGAGAGGGAGCTGGAAATAAGATAAGAAGGCTCGAGAAATGGTCGAAAAGGTGGTATGGGAAGAGGCGGTCTGATCAACATACCACTTAGAAGCTTCACCTGTAAGTGTGCGTTGGAACAACCGAAGACGGATGGAATCATCGGTAATGGAATTGGATGAACACCACATGTGGAAAGATCGGATATGGTTGGTTGGATCTTCTCCAGCAAGGCCTTCAAACTTGGGAATGTCGGAGGGGAGCTTGGTTGGCATAGCAGGCCAACCAACATCGTGGCAGATAGGGTCATTGATCATTTGATTGAAATCAGGGAGACTGAGGCCTGCCATGTAAGGGAGCAAGGGGACAACCGAGGTAGTTCCTGTGGCGGTTCCGCTAGTAGCATTCCCAGCAGTAGGGACGGGATTACCGCTAGCGTTAGGCCCTGGACCAGACATAGTGAAGGTGACAGGGGGGGAACCATAAGTAAAAGGAGAACCCAATGAATCAGAAGAGGAGTTGGAGTGCAGACTCGGAAGAGGACTAACTCGACAATGATGGGAAGGAGTACGTCGACCAACCGGAAACTGAGGATGAAGGCCAAGAAGTCTCTGGGATATACGCCTTGGGGGCGTAATGATGACAACACAAAAATGGCACAGAGGGAAGAAGAACGACCAAAAAGGGCAGGGAGGTGCAGAATCAAGTGATTACAATGTCGAAACAAGGGCAGAGAGGTGCAGTGTCAGTTGATTTTACAATGTTTTAAAGTCTTTGCCTGGCGGTCTTAACCAGGCTCTTCTTCGCTTAGGGTGAGTGTGTGGCGTGCGTTAATTTTAATTTTTAAAACCTAGACGTTTTGAGAGCAAAAGAAAAAGTGTGCAGTGTAACTGAAAAGAAACTTGCAGAGAACAATATATAATACTGAAATAACAGAAAATGAACAGCTAACAATGCATCAATCTAACCCAAGAAGGCGGGTCTCTCAAAAACTAGTCTACAGAGGGAAAAAATCTAGTCAAAACACACTGAAAAGAAGCCAATAGATCTAAGGTCAGGAGGGACAGGGATCTAAAGGATAAATGTGCTGAAAAGAGGTGCAGAAAACAACAAAGAAACAAAGGTAAGGTTACTGTGAAAGAGGAGGCAAAAATATAAAGGCAGTAGGGAAAAGGAGGTGACCCTAAAGGCAAACCCAAACAAAACTATATGAGGTGATTTGGATGGAAAAATAGCTGATCTAAAAGGGATCTGATGATGAGGTATCGATCTGTAAAAGAAATGGCTGAAACTCTGAAAAAATAGACACTTGCAACAACTAAAAATCTTCCACAAAAAGTGGAGGGTACTAAAGCCCTAGGGGGTGAGATTCCCACTTGGTTGAGTAAAACAGAACAAGAACAGGTCTAAACGGGCGGAGACGAAGGCTGGACAACCCTGACAGAGGCTTCAGAAAAACCCAGAAAAATTTCAGAAAATCTGCAGAAAAAAGTTCAAGTCGCAGGTTCTGACCTGTTTTCTGTCCAGGTCGCAGTTTTGAGGCTGAAAGGTGCGTCTTGCAGTCCAGGTCACAGGTTTGGGGCCGAAAAGTGCGACCTGCACTTTCGGGTCTCTCGGCGGGAGTTTTCAGAAAAATTTGTCGTTTCAGTTGCGGCTGATGTCTGTTACCTGCGCAATAGGGCCAGAAACACACATAAGTTAGAAATGTTAATGTTTGAGGGTTTTATAGGTGAAAAACAACATAAAAATAGGAAAAAAAAAAATTTGAAGAGAAACCCTAGGGTTTGAAGCAACTGGATATGCAGGAATATGAAAAACGACAACGGTCGTAATTGAAAACCCGTGTGGAGTCGCCAGTTGTTAGAATGAATCTTTATTCGAAGCGTACGAAAAAAGACCACTTTAGCTACGCATAACTTATAGCCCTAACAACAAAAAATGGCTGCTAATATCTTCAGATCTGCAGTTGGTTGATCAAGACAAATGCTGCAAAAATTCAGATCTATGCATAAAAATGACATTAAGCAGTAAAAGTAAGGTTTTGCTCCATGCATCCAATAGACTAGACAAGAATAATATTTTTTAAAGAATTTTATATTAATGGCACCTGGGAGGAAAACAAGAAAGGTGTTTCCAATTCTCCTCAATGGGATGGGTTCTTGGAAGTCCTCAGCACTTCAGATCTAGAATTTCTCTCTCTTGTTGGTGTAGAAAACCCAGACAAACATAGAACTCAAAGGGAGCTCACAAAGCAAATAATGGAAAATATGACAATGATAATGACTCAAAGTCAGACCAATAGTGTAGATCTAGAGTGATCTAAGATGCAACGAAAGGTGATGAATGGTAGGAAAAACCCTTCTATTTATAACAAAATATTAGGTCATTCTAGATCTTGGTGCATGATTAAAATAATATTAACCAAATCTAGGTCCACCTTTTATGGAATATTTTATTATATTTGTTGGAGGGGAAAGGAATTTGACTCGCGTCAAATCCCTTTATTTGTAAATAATAAATAAATAAATGATTTATTTATCATTTTAAGGAAGTGGTTGAATGATAATTGAATAAATAATGATTTATTCAATTATTTATAAATGATTTAGTCAAATTTAACAAGGAATATTATTTAAATAAGGTTTAAATAATTATTCCTAGAAAATAATAAGATAAATAAGGATATATCTAATTAATTTCTTTGTTTTAGGTTAAATATGACCCAAAACAATAATTGAATTATTGTTTAATTAATTATTCCATGAGGAAAACCAAACAAATATAGATTTGTTTAATATTTCTCCTTGGGGTTTCCTGTTTAGATCATAAACAACCTAATAAATGTGTTTTATTAAGTTATTTTACATAGTGAAAGTAATTTTACTTAGGATAAAATTGGTCTTACATGGTGTACTTGGGTCCATCTAATGATAATAGGTTAGATGACCAAAAATTAGTGTAACAAGAGAATGCCTCTGGCGTAATTAAGTGAATTTGCTTTTATATTTATTTTAATAAGTGTGTTAAGGAGTGTCTTTTAATTTTTGATAAAGATTTCTCTTAATTGAGCCGAGAGGTACATCCTACAACTTAGTGTGAAGACGATGTGTAAGTATGCTCGTCTTTCTTAAAATAAAAATAAACTAGTAGTTTCCCCTAAAGGTGCAAAGATACACCAAAGGAATTGAACATGCCTATGATGTTACTGCAAAAATGTTGCAGCAAAGGAAAGATAAAAAGTTCATAAAGGGTGGAGGATGGAGGGGAGGAAATGTGTTCATGATTGCAATAGTCTCACACTTGTGTGAATGCCTGTCTGACAGATGCTACTCGAACCACTTGGCTAAATCATTTTTTTCCAATCATACCACTATGTCAAATTATTATATACATATTATATCCAAGCTATAACATGCAAGGTAATGAGGAGAATAGGTCCTTGTTGGCACTAGCACACAAAAAATGTAATTGCATAGATGAAATTACTAAAGTCAATGTGTGTTGATAATGAGATTAAATAAAGAGCATATTTCACTGGAGTGACCTTTAGATTCCAAGAAATTATGCAATCAACATATAGAAGGGGGTTTATTTTAAAATTTTAGCTATCTTGTTTTAAAAATTTTAAATTAACTTGGAGTTATTAATTCCAGTTTTAAATTTAAATTTAAATTTTGTCTAGCAAAGATTTGTTGGAATTGCAAATTTATGTGGCGTAGTTTTCACAATCCAAGTGTCCAAGTAAACTTTCAAGGCATTGTATCCATTTATGCATTAAAAAATATAGTTTTAAAAATTAAAAGTTACACATGCTATATGCATATATAGAGCCAATATAGATCCATTTTGAAGAGGATTAAATCTCTTGAATTGCATATTTTTTTCAAGTTATGCACTCTAAAAGAGGCCTCTTAGGCTATATTTAAGCCTTGTGGACATTAAAATTTTCTATCTTTCTTTCTCATCTTTCCAGAAGTAATTAGGGTTGCTTTTGTACATCTCGTGCGGGTCCCACAATAATGAGAGACCATGTAAGTTAACCGTACTTAAGAAGTCCTTATGTCAAGGATGGTCATTCCTAAACAAAAAAAAAAATACCCAATCTCAGGTTGAACACGATTTAAGGTGGGACTTTATCATAATTAGTTAAAGCAATTTTGTGTGGGAGTTATCTTTAGAATCCCCAAAGTTGAAATTTCTATACGAACTTGACCAAAAATTTAGATATTTTCTCTTATCTAAAAAAAATTGTTAGGTTATGATCTAGTCGTAAATTGGTTGGAAAAAAATCAAAATTAAGCCCATCTAATTTTTTAATTAAACATTTTATATCAATCATTACTACTTTGGAGATAAATCTTAATAATTGATTTGTGTATACTACTATGAAAATTATAGAATATTTCATGGATGTTAAATCCTTACCATCCACCTAATAATTATTAATAAGAATTCATAACTAGCTAATGTGGACCTCCAAGCGGCCCACTGTGAGAACATGTGCCTTGATCTTAGTCAGCACAATATAAAAACCAAACAATGTCCGATTCTAATAAGTTCCTCCATGATAAGTTCATCATTATTATTTATAACATTTATTTACACAAAAAACAAAATTTATTTAGCAAAATGGTCCATTACTTTTAATAAATTTAAAAAATTAGATTCGTGTCAAGTGGCTCCCCACCCACCAATTTCCTAGAAATTTGAGATTATTCCAATTCTAATAAGTTCCTCATTATTACACATTCGATAATGCGTTGAATGCGAAATAGTTCTTCTTTGACCCAAAAATCAAATACAATTGTGTAATTGTGTAATGTTAACTTTATAAAAACAATATTTTTTTTTGAATTATGTTAGTTTATTTTTTTTTGAATTGTGATTCGTCAAAGGAGCTTGGATCTTATTTCACAATGATTTCGTTGTCACCATGGGATGGTTTACATTACTTCATGATTTCGCTGCTACCACCATATCGTTTGCAGTACTGACATCACCTCGAGTAACTGGCTCGATTCATTCATAATTGTCCCTTCCGCCTTGGGCCTATGGATGTTGTGATCATTATTTTATATCATATTTTAATAAAATAATTTTTGAGGGTCACAAATTCATTCCAAGATCATTGCCAATATGGAAAGGTGGTCAGAAATATCTGAAATGAACCATATACATATGTGAGTTATCGTCAATGTGTGCTATAATCTCAAATCAATCCATTGGGTGACTAAGTCATTTTTAATTAAAAAAATTCCTATTTAGAAAGCGTTATCTAACTATTAAGCGTTATTATTTTATTTTTGAAAAGTTCTTTAATAGTTTTGCAAAATATCTGGGAGCACACAAAAAATTTATTGATGTGCGATAAGTTGGGTAAATGAAATGAAATTTTAATGTCCTCGAGACTAAAAATAGTCTATGGGACTACCAGTTCCCTGTTTTTCTCCTTTTTCATTTTAGTGCTCATCTTATTCAAATTGATGATGAGCTAGTCCAACCTTCCAACAATCTCATCGCTGAAAAGACAATGCCAAGAAAAATATGCTAACGTATTCCCATAACTTTCTCTGATGTCTTTGAACACATCACATTCCAAAATGAAATGTTTTTTGATTCCACCGCCCTAGACGTGCAAACTGTACACATTCGTTCTTCCCAAGATTCTTTAGGCCTTTTCCACCGTCCTGTTTCATACCGAAGATGATGCGAGTTGGTTCTTAATTGAGCAATAAGAACCTTTTACCTCCACGGAATGTTAGCTCCAATGTACTCTTTTTGTTGGAGATCATACTTAGGGTTGAATTCTTCAATGTAGTACTTCTTCTTTCTACCTAACTCTTTTCCCCATAATTGTTTATGAAACTTCTCCATAACAAAATTATTTAGCTCCTTACTATTTGTGGGACAAGCATTGAGGTAGATATTCCATTTTTGCATCTGTGTGTAGTTTTGTCTCATCCATGTTTTCTTTCTTTCACTTATGCCTTCCTTGAATATAACATTAGGCCATCTACCTACTCCTATTTTCTCAATTATTTTTAGATATCTTATGAGCCGCACCATAGCAATTACTTCGATGGGAGTTGCTCCTATTTCACTCAACATTATCTCATAAGGTACTGAAATTTTTATTTTGAACTTGCTCATGAACGAGCATTTTTGGATTTTCTCAATTTGCTTCCATTTTGAGATAGGGGTGCTACTAACCCACAATTCACACCCATATAGCATCACTGGAAAAACTAGGAGACAAAAAAGCACTTTAATCATTTTCCAATCCTACAACTCCGCCTCTCTACATCTGTTTTGAAGAGAATATAATGCTTTCCACCCTCCTAATATTCTCTTCTTTCTGCAGTCCTCCCAATTAAGTTTGTTATTGAAATCAATCCCTAGGAATTTGTACTCATTTACTTCTTCAAGAATGTTGACTTAAAAGAAGAACGTATACTGAATATGCTTCCTTTTATTAGATAAAATCATTATCTTGGTCTTGCTAATATTGACTTGCATCCCCACTGCTCTACAAAAATGCTCAAGGGAATATAGGTGCATTTCAATCCATGGGAAGATTTAGAAATCAATACAAGATCATCAGCATATAAAAGAAGCTTTATCACAAACTCCCCCAACCGAACACCATCCCCACCTTGCAAATTTAACCACTCTTCCAGTTTATCAATATATAAACCAAAAATAGTAGGTTATAGAGGGTGACCTTGCTTGAATCCAATGTCACTTCTAAATCTTTTTGAAATACCCATTGAGGTTCTAATTTTGAATTTCTCCTCTTCACAAAATCTATGGGCAACAACTCTAAAATGCAAAGGAATTTCAAGTTTTTCCATTCTATGCCACAACTTATCTCTAGGGACTATGTCAAATGCCTTTTTGAAGTCAACAAAACAACATAATACTTCTTCTTTATCCCTCCAAACCTTTTCAATAATGTGTCTCGACGTGATTTTGTGGTCCACTGTAGAATTATTTGACCTAAAATCCGCTTGTCCTTTGGCCCTCTTTTCTTTTACTTCTGCCCACTTACTGATTCTATTTTCTACCATGTTGCCGAAAATCTTTGCAAACAAAGGATTTATCATAATGGTTCTATAATTGGACAGATTATTAATGTATACACTTTTAAAAAGGGGTATTGCTAGGCTAGTTGTCTAGTCCCTTGGGAATCCTTGTTGAATGATGTTGTTGAATATTTCCATGATGTGAGGTGTAAGAGTGTTCGTTCCCCATTTTAGATACTTTGCTTGAAGTTAAACCAAGTATTTTGCCTTTCCTGTTTTCAACTTTTTAATTCCAATCTCCACCTCCTGTAATGTGAAGTGATTTGTATTTGTGTTGAGCCTAGGGGGAGGCTCAACCTCTGATTCTTTCTCATAGAGTTGTCTTGCATATTCAAACCATTGATTATCTGTAATATTATTTTCGATTTGGTTCTTCTCGTCTTGTTTGCATGAACTCATATTTTTTCCTTTTTAGTATCTACTTATATAACTTTACATTCGTCTTCTCCTTGCTTGTCTTTTTCAAGGTTCTCCTTGCCATTTTACATTCCTCATCAAACCAAGCATTTATAGGAAAACAATTTGATTCTGATTTGTTATTTTTTTCTCTTTTGCACTTCTCAAGTGCTCTTTGCATTATATTTGTTAACTCATGACTGTTGAAGCTTTGGAAACCTGTTTTCTCATTCTGAATTAATCTCTCCAACATTGTCTTGAAGATAGTACAATTTTCTTGTGTTAGAAGAATTTTTCCCCTTGGTAGTGATTGTCGAGAGGATTGGGTTTTTCTCTTATATTTCCTTTATTCTACCCATGATAACTTCATATAAATTGGGTTATGGTCTGATTTTAAGTCCCAATTATTCTCTCCAATCATAACGTCACCTATCTTTTCTATCAAGCTCTGTGAACAAATCACATAATCAACGACACTTGCCCCATTGTATGTGTTGCAAGTGAAGTTCCCAGACCTTTTCCATCTGTTTAGATCATTGAAAATAATTAAGTTGAAAGCCCCACACACTGTAATGGAAATGTTTCCATTAAGCATAGTTATTATTGATGTTTGTATGATTGATACACAATGAATATATTGACAAGCTCGCCAAATTGAAACTACTTCCCGTCCATAGAAACTAATAAGAACAATAGCTTCCATTACGATAGAGATTAATTTTTCATTTTCAAAATTATCTCCTCTTACATATATTGGATTCTATAACTCTTCGTTTGCTTAGTTTTCTTTTGAAAAAGATAAAGTCCAGACCTTTGTAGTTGACCTCTTACAAATAATGATAATGAAATAAAATTTCAGAGACCCACAAAAGAGCTGAAAAGCTCTATATACTCACAGGATCATTCAAGGATTACCACCTCACCTGAATATATATTCAAAGTAAAAGGTAAAAGAGTGATTAAAAACAAAAGTGAAAGTGACAAGTTTTTAATGTTATTTTTATAGTGTAGCTTTTTCTCATATATATTTTTCATAATAAGAATTGAGGTGTTGGTGCTATGGTGTACTCCATTGTGCTAGTTGGCTAATATAAATTTATATTAACTTTAAATTTATTTCATATTTACAAATTAAATTATATATATATATATATATATATATATATATATATATATATATATATTTCAAAATTTGCATAGATCTTTGAATTGTAAAATGTTTATATAGACCTAAACCCAAATTCAATGCTTTAAGTACATAAAATTTAATTTAAAACTAAGATTTGTACTTTGCTCATTATTATGATTACATCTCTCTCAATCACCCTGAATGAAAGTATCTACAATGTAACTCTTATTCAAATGTCGAAATTGGTTTATATCTTTGACAATTCAATAATTATACTAAGCCACAAGGAACACTAGCCACGTGGTCTTGTTATTTATAACATTCCTTTATATATAAGAAAATTTTATTTAACAAAATGATCCATTTTACAATAAGATGTGTAATTCATAACATTCATTTATATATAAGAAAATTTTATTTAACAAAATGGTCCATTTTACACTAAGATGTGTAATTCCTTTTTTTCTTCTTAAGTTAAAGTTGACCAATGTCAAAACAACAGATGGAAAAATGTCAAATGGAGATGAAAAAGGTAGACAACGCTGAGCCTGACCAATTTCAAAAAGGGCACCTTCAGTGTAAAAATATTCTCTACATAAAAAAACAATATCGACTATAGAAAAAAGAAAAAAAATATGTTATGCATATTTAATTAGTTGTCCATATAATTTCATATAAAGTAATTAGAAGTAAAAAGAAAAAAGGTGTAATATTTTTAACATGTGATATCAACTATATATAGAAAAAAATGTTAAAGAAAATATTTTAATGTTCAATTTGGGTTATGAATCAAATATTTTAATATGAATTATAAAAAAAACAATTTTAATGTGCACTGATAAAATGGCTCAATGCATATCCCTGATGGGGGTGGGAAATGGAGAGGATAACTTTCCCGAGGGAATGCGTGGGCATCCATCTTAGTCATGTGGCCTCAGGCGGGCGGGCTGGCCTCCTGTCCCTCCCATAACACCTTGAGTACGAGCGCAAGTTATTTCCAACGTGGAAAGTCAACGTTTGAACGTTAAGGAGGGTGGCAGGGGTGTTTGATGAAAATTCTGTTTTTGTGAGAGTTTTGGTATATGTGGTTTAGGTGCTATGGGAAGAGGAGGTAATTACAGAGGGTCTCCAAGCTGGGTGAGGGGTCAGAATCGCCGTAGGAGTTTCTGCCCTAGCTTTTGGGTGTGGGTTGTTGTTAATTGCTGAATTGGGCTTTGTCAGTGTGAGTTTGCAAGGAAAGCAGGGTATGGTCGTTTGTTTGGGGTGGTTTGTTGTTGTTTTTGTTTTACTTTGTGTGGTTTCAATCCTAGCTGGGTGGGATTTAGTCTTTTCTAGAGTGGGAAAGTTGAAGTGTTTCTCTTTGGTCTACTTACAGGTTCTTGGGTTGCTGGGTGGAGCCATTGGAGTGCCATTCTCAAGCTTTGGTTAGTTGGATTTGCGAGTGGATGCTTCAGGGGGGTGATTGTTGCTGGTTCATGGTGGGTGTTATTTTAGTGAGATGTGGGTTCTCGGCGTCGGGGGAAGTGGAGGTTCAGTCGGGGTTGCTGGTCTCTCCTTTTGCGTGGGTCGCTCAAGAGGTATCGGGCGGGTGGTCTTTGGTTCGCTCCGGTGGTGTCAGGAAGCCAATTATGTGACATGTTCCTCGCTCGAGGTGTTCCTCCGCCCAGGTGCCACCCAATTTGGGTAGTTCAGGTGTGACCAAGTCCCGGTCTCGGCTTGAACTAGCAAGTGGTAGTGGTGGCATGAGTCAGGGTAATCTGAGTATAGGTGGGTCAAGCCATGTGGCTTCGGGGGGGGGGGCAGATGTGGTGGTCGTTCAAAGTGTTCTAGGCGTGTGAGGGTAACAGCTCTGGGTGGTAGATTCAGGGGCTCAACGGTGAGTTGTGGTGGCCTCACTTCGCCTATTCAACAATGTGGGGGTTCGACTCACCGTGGTGGTTCTGGGCGTCGAGTGTTGGTGCATCGGGGAGGTCACAGTCAGTGACAAGTTTGTTGTGTTGAGCACTGTCGAGACTAGATTTAGTCAATTCTGGAGCATCTCAAGAATTTGGAGCAAGTTCGACAGGAGGAGCATATTTAATTGATAGGAACTTTGAACAAAATGCATTACTTCCAGTGCCATGTTTGAGAGCGTGTTGTGGTGGTCTAGCGAGGCCATAATTTGTTATCAGAGAAGGTTGAGAAGTGCGAGGCCTAGATGGCCCATTTTGAGGAGCATGTCCAATGCTCCTTTCGTCCTCCGCTGCCTCTTGGAACATCCTCGAACAACCCAACCTCCATCACATCTTAGGGCTAGCATGGATATAGGTCTTTTATATGTTCTTTCTGTTTACTGGTGCTTATGGCCTCTGAAGTTGTGGACTATGTCTCTTTTTTTTTTTTCAACGTCATATGCTTTCGACGATAGTCAACAAACTTGGTCGAGGTGAGACTACTTGCGTTTTTCCTCTGATGTATCTATTTTTGGAACTATGAATAAAATTTTGACTTACAAAAAAAAGGATCAATTCATATGTTATATAATCTCTATAACATTCAAGAATACAATTTAAGCAATAAAAAATTGCACATTTTTTTTTGCACTCTAAAATAAGTTTTTGCCTAAGGAAATTTGATCCCTCTAGATTCATGTTAGATCTGTGGGTCAGGTGGATCTATGTTGGTTATTAATTAATTGATTTCACTATTATATTTATTTTGATAAGTATGTTTACTTTGGTATAGGGTTTTTAGAATTTTAATTTAATAATTAATTATAGTCTAACTTATAAACGATATAGCCTTTTTCATCGGAATTCACCAAAATCCGACAATACAATTTCAAGATTTTTTCTTGTTTAAAATACATTTTGAATGCATAAATGGATTCAACACCATGAAAATTGGATAGTAGAGATTTAACATGTACATAATATTTTTAATAGTAGTTAGGAGAGAGTTAAGATTTGTCTCAAATATATTTAAGCCTTTTTTGCTTTTCAATTTAATTAAAAAAATGTTACGCCCATAGGTGTTATTGAAATTTTATTACTTATTATTGTTTTTGTGTGTTTTTCTTGTTACATGTTTTTTCAAATGTATATATGTTTAACGAGTTGTCTTTAATGTGACCTTTTGGAAGCTTTTTCGGTGTATTTTTTCGGTCTAATTTCTCTAAAATATGGCAGGAATTTATTGAAATCACAAGTTTGATGGATAACCTTTGCACAATCGAAGTGCCCTAGGGGTTTTTGAGGGTGCTGAATCCATATATATAGTAAAAAAACTAGTTTAAATAACACAAATCAAAATTTCACCTCAATTTTTCCATTGGATTCCAGCACTGGCAACTCCAAAAAGTCGCATTAAAGACAACTCCTATGTTTATATCATTTATCAATTATTTTTATAATTAATAATAATAACAAAATTATAATTCAATTGATTTTTATGATTTTTTTTAATCTTGGAAATGTGACATGTATCATGAGATAAGTGTTTTGATGCCTACTATAGGTGTTGGTTATGTTAGTGATATAACATGAAAGTAGTTTTTTTTTTTGCACTTGTTTAAATAATTACATCAAAGGTGTTCTTTTAAGGGGAGGGTTTTTTTGGGCCATTTTCATCATCTATCTAAAAATGATCAAAATCAATCATCTATCATTCCCTTTGTCAGTATATTATAGTGAATCTACTAGTCCATGTGTTTGTCTCTCCTCTGCATTGTCCCCTCCCATTTGCACAACCTCTCCTCTACTTCCAAACTTTCTCCATCCCTCATATCTTCTTCCATAATTTAATATAGATGAAATGGTAGGCATCAACTTGAAACAATATATATCTATCTTAACCACAGATCTAATATGAGTTGAGAAGATCAAATTTCTTCAAGTGAAAACTTTAGAGTGTAAAAAATAATGTGTTATTTTTTATTGTTTAAATTGTATTTTTGAATGTTATAGAGATTACATAACATGTGCTTTGAGCCATTTTATTAGTGCACATTAAACTTGTATTTTTGCTATTGATATATTTTTAAGAATACACCAATATTAATTCATATTAAAATATTTTATTTATAACCCACATTGAACATTAAAATATTTTATTTCAACATTTTTTTCTATATATAGATATATATGAAGTTGATATGACGTGTTAAAAATCTTACTTACACATTTTTTTTACTTCTAATTACTTAACATTAAATTATATTAAGTGATATGGACAACTAATTAAATATGCATAGCATATTTTTTTTCTTTTTTTTATTATAGCCGACATTGTTTTTCTATTTAGAGAATATTTTTATTTTTATTTTTATTTTTTATTTTTTATTTTTTATTTTTTATTTTAAGAGAGACGAACATACTTACACATAGCCTTCACACTGGGTTGTTGGTTATTAATAATTAATAATAATAATAATAATTAAGTGATTTCCCTATTATACTTATTTTAATAAGTGTGTTCATTTTGGTATAGGGATTTTAGAATTTTAATTTAATCATTAATTATTATTAAATGGATAGTAGAGATTTGACATGTACATAATATTTTTAATAGTAGTTAGGAAAGAGTTAAGATTTGTCTCAAATATTTTTAACCTTTTTTTTTTTAATTTTCATTTTAATTAAAAAAATGTCATGCCCACAAGTAAGTGTCACTGAACTCGTTTTAGTATATTTTTCTTGTTACATGTTTTTCTTAAATGTATATATGTTTAACTCATATATCAATTCTTTTTGTAATTAACAATAATAATAAAATTATAATTCAATTGATTTTTATGAATTTTTTTTAATGAAACAAGTGCCTTAATGCCTACTATAGGTGTTAGCTATGTAGTAATATAACATGAAATTAGTTTTTTTTAGTAATATTAAAGTACTTGTTTAAATCATTACATCAAAGATGTTCTTTTAAGGGGAGGGTTTTTTTTTTTTTTTTTTTTTTCCATTTTCATCATCTATCTAAAAATTATCAAAATCCACCATCTAGCATTCCCTTCGTGAGTATATTACATTGAATCTACTCATCCATGTGTTTATCTCTCTTTTGCATTGTCCCCTCCCATTTGCACCACATGTGCTCTACTGTCAACCTTTCTCCATCCTTGATATCTTCTTCCATAATTTAATATAGATGAAATGGTAAACATTAACTTGAACATTTTAGGGCGAGAAACTGCCAAGTTCACTTCTTTTCGGTCAGTATTTGTTTGAGGAAATCCTTAAGGACTCTTTTTAGCTTCTTATTTACGTGATACGAGAATTCTATTTATTCCAAGTTGAAGTAGCATTGGATTTTGAGAAAGAAAAATGGCAACAGAAGCACAATGGTTTCTCCCCATGTGATTTTTGATACCTTCAATGAGCTAACCCATTTAGATCTAGTCACAATTCGGGTAAGTATGTTTTTATTTGTTTTGGAGAACATGGATTTTTCCAATGGGGTTTTTTTTTTTTTTTTTCCTGGTGGTTCACTTTCCTATGTGCCCGCACACACGTATCGGCTACATCCACGGTCTTAAGAAATCGTAGTACATCCTCCCGAGGGGATCTACTATCGGCCTAACACTGAGGCCTAACCCCGCAGGCGTCAACGAGATTTGATCCTGTGACCTCTCAATCAGGGAGTACTTCAAGCGGGGACTCCACCAATTGAGCTAACCGTTGGGGCTTTCCAATGGGGTTTTTATGTTTCATACTTATTTGAATTAATTTGAGGAATGCTCTCTTGCATTCTCTTATGTTTGTAAGATTTAGTTAGTATGTTGGAATTTCTTATAAAGTTATGCTCGACTTTAGTTCTTAAAAATCATTGCCCTATATTCAATGTTATGTTTCTAGGTATTGGAGATGCAAGGTACTGTGGGTTGGTAAATTGACTTTATCAATGATGTTTGGGGCAAAAAAAAATTATTTTTGTTTTTATATCGTGTTGGCAAGTATCAATGGTAACTTTGTTCTTATTAGACATCCATATATTCATGATAAAGTTTCTCTTTTTCATTAATAATTTAGCTTGCATTATTCATATCCAATTATGGCCCTAGTTTATATAGGGTAGGGCATTTCTTTTATCCATAGTTATGCCATGCCCTGCCCCATTGGATTGAACGAATATGTGCCTTATTACCCAAACATTGAACCATTTCCCATGTTATCCATAACTATGCCATGCCCTTCCTCATTGGATTGAATGAATACACACCTTCTTACCCAAACAATGAACCAATCCACCCTGCACACATTATTGTGATGATTTAAGCGCATTAATGACAACAATGAAAATATTAGGGCAGTAAATAGATGGGAAGAGATCCCATTCCTGGTCATATCAATATGTATGTACATGTAATATAATCATCAGATAGGAACGAAGAAGTATCAATTTGATCAACATATATTTGTTTCAGTCTAATAATCCGATTCAAAAATTCAAGATACATTGATTTGGATACATATGGATCCAAAAAACTTAAACAAAAACAATAATAGACATTTTCAATTCACAACTATGATTAGATATGCATAAACACATGCTTGTTTACTCCCTAATCTAACCACACCTAACCAATCAATATTGTATCTCACCTATTGTCTTGTTAGAGAAGGAGGTATATCTTACTAATGTAAGGATAGTTGTAAATTTTGATGTTATTTAAATTATAGATGAGATGGATCCTTATCCCTCTCTGTGGGGTATAGTCTGGGATTATAAAACAATGCCATAATTATTTGAAGAAATCATTCATGATATTTGAGATAGATGGTTCCCAAGTTATGAAACCTTTAGACTTGTACTTGAAATAATGTTACACTGAGCCTACTAAGCATACTTCTCAAGATACCATGTTAGATGAAATCTACAACATGATAGTGGGATAGTGACAATACTATGTCAACTTCACCACAAATAGGATAGTTATATGACAAAGTATCCATTCTTTTTACATTGATTTTGAAGAGGTAGTGTACAATTGGAAAGACCAAAATAATAAGATATCCACTTGATGGTGTGATTAATTAAAATACATTTGTTGGATTGGATTCAACCTCAAAGACCCTCTTGTATTTTCAAGCTCATGTGGTTATCGTTTATTGAAGAGCTCTCTGAATTATCCACAATGTTATAGAACATCCGTCGACGTTTCGAGCTTGTCTATTATGGAACTAGTGATGTAGAAAATTTATAGGATTGCATGGCCATATGCATATGAAACACATTGTGTTTTCACTTAAGAGGTTGCCATTTGGGAAAATTTATTATGGATTTTACGCCTTTTCTCAAAATATTTCTAGTGTTTGATCAAAGGTTATATTGATAGAGTTGATCTAGTGATAGAGAATTGTTTACTTCATTGTTGTCCTCACAAGTCACTCTACAACTACCTTGGTGGGGATTTTGTGGGTATTGGTAAAGTTCTCATATATTTTATATTTTGGTTGATTGTAAAGAGGTTGATATGTGAATTTTAGACACAAACTCTACGATAGAGTGTGTTATCACTTATTGGTATCAAGCGTTGAAAATAATATTGAATTGTTCAAAGTATACAATAGTCATCGATATATGGTCGATGGGTTGCATTTTTATGGAAATACTAAAGTAGGAGCCCTTATTTCACGATAATAATTGTGTTGAGAAATTAAAGCCCGTCACTAAGTGATTTTATATTGATAACAAATTGAGATACAAATTGAAAGAGGTCACTATGCTTGTCTTGGATCTTCACCTACTAATTTGTTCTTTGTTTACTTTTTGTATACTTTATTGGTTCGCCATATGACATCAAAATTGGATTTTTGAAGAGTGATAATACTAGAATATACACCAAACAACTTCTACATGTCCCTAAGCAACATTTTGCTCATAAATTTCCTAATACGGATGAGGTTGTTGTAGAATTAATTGAAAATATGCTTGTATTTGATCTAAGCAAGTGTATCATAGGTATCTTACTTATCAACATTAATAATTGATTAGTTTTTATTATTTACATATATTTTAAGATGGGTTTAAGCCATGGAGAAGGAAAATACTTAGACATTGAATTGTGATATATGATTTTAGTTTTTTTTTTCTTGTCAACTAACTCATTTTGTACTATGTTGTATCACTGTTAGTTGAAGAGGCCTTGAGTCACCACTTTTTATCAAGTTTTCATGGCATCAATAAAGAACCCAAATATCCTACTCCTTCCAATTCTGATTTTGAATAGGGCTTGTTCACTAAAAGAGTTGAGTTGGAGGATCTCTTAACTTCAACCCAAACATGATGCAATAACTTGAGCATATGGAATTGGTATTTATCTATTTGTAACTCTTATTTATTGGTTACATCACTATGTTTTTATGATGCAATCCATCCCTAGTTTGTTATTGCCTTATACATGTTTCTAGATCATAATGTGGACATGGATGAGTTTATTTTATTAGCATTCAAATTGTTTTTATTCTTTGAAGGCATGTTAAGATAAATATATAAATGGATATGTTTAATTGCATATCCAAACATAGTTTAGTGGAGTTGGGTATTTTAATCTTGGTCAACTATTGACCTCTATGCAATTATTATTACTAGACAATAAAATAAAATTAAAAATTCTACTAATATAAGTAAATTTGAAAACAATTTGTTAGAAGTTTTCTATTTGACAACATTCCTTCATGTATTTGGATTTAAAAGTGACACATGTTAGTTGGACATGGTGTTGTTTTTGGAATTCATTGTCTTTCTTTTTTATACCTTATCCTTGAATAAATAATAATAATTGGAAATTTGGATTTGTGAGTTAGTTGTATGGTTAAAATTTTAAGAATATTTAATGTAGGAATTGGTTGCAGGGGATTAGAGGCCACTAAAATTTTCTTGTCCTTATCACAATGGTTTATATGATTTCATTTTAGGCAAATTGTCACATGAACATTTTTTTTTTTTTTTGGGTATTAAATCATAAATTCATCAGTGTTAGAATCGTAATTTGAGTTTTTTTCCAAAGAAAATATACCCATAATTTATTTAATTTAAAAATAATGAAGTTACATTTTTGTATATACACTACTGAGAGTGTATTCTTACATTTCCAACTTTTTCTTTACGTATATGGTTCACGATAAAGAAAAAGTCCAAAATGACAAAGCATATAATGATTAACATCATTGTATCCAACACATATGAGAAAAATGAAAAGAAAGTTGTACTATCCATGAGAGATACTTCAATATTACAAAAATTTGATAATTTAGCAAAAAATAGGCAGGCCCAAACACTAATGTGATCCAAGCAGAACCAACTTGGAAAGGGTTGGTCTGTATACCTGAACTTCCCAAAAAAAAACTATTTATTGTAGTTTGAGAGATAATGTTGCTATCGGAAAGCACTGAAGATAAAAAAAAAACCAAAAGAGAAAGATGGACACAATATCGAAGAAACCCAGTGAATCACACAAATTCATTGTTGAAAATGGCACCAAGAAAGATTCTAATTTAATTTTCCCTTGAATTAAATTAGGAAAAAATTGTAATTCCACATCACATGATAAATTGTATGAGTTAACTAAGTTAGTTTGACTTAGTTGGTTCAATTATTTCGAGTTGAGGGTCTAATTTGAGTCATGTAGAGTGGCTCCTACTTTATAGGAACCTTGGTTGAGTTTATTTTGAGTTGTAATTAATTAATTTAGTTAAACTAGTTCCAATTATTGGAGGAACTAGTAAGGGGTCTAACAGTGGAGAGAAGCTTCAGTATTCAACCAGTTAACTGATAAATCCACCATAAATAACTCATGCATGCGTGATCTACGAGTTACCCAGTCGAGATTGGAGTTTAAGTGAAGTGTACTATCAATTGTATAATTATCCAAATTGTACAAGTGGTGCATGCAGTCGAAGAAAGGCCTATGATGTATTGTGTATTTATGGATGAGGAATTTCCCTAATTAATAGGGGCTTTCCCAAGGAAACAACGCAAGGAAATAAGGACTTGGGAAAGCAGAAAATTGGTTAAGTATTAGCCTAGGGCTGTTTAGCAAGCAGTGAGACAGATAGAGATAGTGCAGAGGTTGCTCGTGCTTTAGAAAAGCATTGTAATCTTATCATATTTTTATAACTAATGAGATATACAGATAGCATAATTTTTAAGCTATGGACTTCCCCAGGAAATCACCGTGTAGTGTGTTGATTGAATTTTTTCTCTTGTATGCTTCGTGATTTCACGATCATTTAATTGTTTCCACAGTTGGTAAAGTAGATTCAAGTCTATTGTTTTATTAAATTACAATTAGAAGTTTAAATCTACAAGGAATTTCTACATGGTATCAGAGTTGAAATCACAATAGAAGAGAAGAATAAAAGTTTGCCTTTGTAGGAGGAACGAGTTTTGCATATCTATTCTCCAGAGCTAGCAGCAGGATTAGGATGGCGTTCTATAGTCTGAGGCTCGAGTCAACCCTTGAGGATGGCTCAAATTACATTGCTTGTAAGGATCAGATGGAAGCAGTCATGGAAGATAATGGATTGAAGGAATACATTGATAGAAATGTTCCAAAACCAATAGTTTTTGATGCACAAAATCTGGCAGAGTGGAAGAAGAATGTAGCCAAGGAAAGAAGGATCTTACTGGAAGGAGTTCGAGATCATATTGTATCGAACCTCCATGGGAAGGAGACTCCATATGCAATGTGGAAAGCCTTGAATAATTTTTTCAGGACAATAGTGACCACATGAAGCTGGCACTGAAGGACAAGCTTCATAAAATCAAGATGGAGAAGGGTGACACAATACCACAGTACTTGAGCAAGTTCACCTAATGTTGGGATGAGTTTGGAGTGTCGATGTTATAGTTTTTGAATATGATCTAGTTATCTTAGCACTTCTATGCCTTTCCAAGAGTTGGCACAACTACCAGGAATCAATAAATGGGAGGGAGAAGCTACTAAAGTGGGAGTGTTTGTGGTACGACTTGGTGCAAGAAGAGATAAGGTGGAACACCATAGATGGAACCTCATCCAATCATGATGAAGAGGAGAACTATGCCTTGGCTGGAAAGGTGAAAGAAAGGGAAAGGGAATAAATCATAAGCCAAAGAAGATTCCAGTCAAGCGAGAAAGAAGGAGGACTTGTTGAAGATTAAATTTTTCACTGTCATGAGCTAGGACACTATACCACGAAGTTTTTGCACAATAAGGCCGACAATAATACCTCAAGAGGAGCTGCAGGTGAAACTCTTGCTTCAAAATTTGAGTTTGATTTCACCCTCATTGCATGAATGGTGACATCGGTGATGAGTAGTGCATGGAATATGGATAGTGGATCCTCATTCCATATGGAGGGAAATAAAGAATTTTTTAGTGACTTGGAGGAGAAGGACCTTCAAATGCACATCAAGATGGGAGATGATGGAAGGTATAACACGAACGACATCAATACTGTTACTTTTCAGAGGGAGTTTGGTTCTCCTCTCACATCAAAAGTTTTCATGTATGTTGCGGGTATGAAGAAGAATTTAGTTTCAGTTTCTATGTTGGAAGACCATGGCTATGATGTGATATTTAGAAAAGGAAAGGATTTACTTCATCACATATCCACGAGACAGGTGAAGTGGATCGAGGTTCGAGTGAAGAACCTCTAAAAATTGGATGTAGAAGACTATGCTGCTTTGAGAATGAAAGCAGAGAAGGTGTAGAGTCGATACATCAGTGAATTATGGCATAGGAAACTTGGCGATTTACACCATAGAGATTTGAAGATAATGCAACAAATTTCTACATTACTTCCCAAGGGTGCACTATAGTAGTGATATACATGAAAAGGGTGTACATTAGGAAAGTACACCAAAGAAAACTTTCATGATAAGGAAAGTTGAGCACAAGTGATCCTTGAAAGAGTTCACTCCAATGTGTGTGGACCATTATCAACAACCTCCACGACCAAGCACAAGTATTATGTGATATTTGTAGAGGATTTCTCATGTAAGCGGTGGATATTATTCATGCAGAAGAAAAACGAGACATTCTCAAAACTTTGTGAAATTAAAGAATTTTTTGAGAAAGACACTGGCAGGAAAGAGAAGGCTCTCAGGAGAAATAACGGTGGAGAATATGTGAGTTCATGAAATTTTGTGCATTAGAAGGCATTCAACAAGAGTTAGTAGAAACCCACAACCCACAATAGAATGAGGTTGTAGAAAGGAAGAACAAAATTATTATGGGAGTTGCACGGGCGATGTTGGATGATCAGGGCCTACTATTTCACTTATGGGTTGAAGCATGAAACAAAACGATATATGTGTAGAACATGAGTCATTATTGTATTCTTAGGATGAGTACACTAGAATAAGATTTTTCAGGTAAGAAACCAGATGTAGCACACTTCATAATATTTGGTTCATCATTTCATTTTCATGTATCCAAGGATGCAAGGAAAAATCTAGAACCGACAACATAGTTGGGCATATTTTTGGGGTACACTGATACACCTCACAACTATTAGGTGTACATGTCATCTCACAAGATGAAAATTGTTCGTAGAGATGTGAAGTTCGATGAAGAGAAGGCCATGAGATGTTCCCTTGAGAGGGAGATTTAGTTGCATGTAGTTGAGGAGCTTTTAGCTCCAAAGGAAGAACCTCGGGATGTTGTGGAGCAACTACAAGCAGAGGAATAGAGTGTGGAAGCACCCACTCATGCAGAGACGTCCAACGATGGAAGGAAGCACACTAGAGAAGTTGGCAGATTGATGCATGATGCTATAGAGAATGTGGGAGCACCCACATCACAACGCAGGCAGAGGAGGTCACCAGATCGATACATTGACTACATGGCTCTGATGAGCGAGAGTGTAGAGATTGAGCCATCCTCATTCGAGGAAGCAGTGCATCGAACAATATGGGTTGATGCCATGGTAGAGGAATATTATTCCATTATCAGGAGCAGTGCTTGGGAAGTTTTCCCAAGGCTATAGGAAAATTCAGTGGTAGGTTTCGATGAATCTATAAGGTGAAGCAAGCAGCAGATGGGATTGTGGGAGTGTCGAGAAATACAAGGCCAGATTTGTGGCCAAGGGGTTCTCTTAGGTGGAGGGAATTGGTTACAAGGAGACCTTTTCTCCAATAGCAAGGTACTCTTCAATCAAATATATTCTAGCACTTTCAACACATCTGGAATGGAATATACATTAGATGGATGTGAAGACAACCTTCCTCAATGGAGTGATTGAGGAAGAGGTGTATATAGAGCAGCCAGAAGGATTTGATACCTTCAACAGAGAGTTGCATGTGTGTAGACTCAAGAGAGCGATGTATGAATTGAAACAAGCACCCTGTGCTTGGTACACCAGGATTGACAACTATTTCACCAGGTTGGGCTTCACCAAAATTGAAGCAGATGTAAACCTTTACCATATTGTGGTTGAAGGTAAATTATTGAGTATAGTATTATATGTCGATGATTTAATTCTAATAGGTGATGAGACGTTGATAAAATATTGAAAAAAGGATTTGGAAAGAGAATTCAAGATGAAATACATGGGGCTCATGCATTATTTCCTTGGTTTGGAAAGTTGGCAAGAATATGGGGAACCTTTTGTCTCTCAGGGAAAGTATTCCAATGAGATATTGAATAAGTTTCACATGGAGAGAAACAAACCCATGGAGACTCCTCTAGCAAGGAATTGGAGGAAGGAAGATGCTACTTCAGGCGAAGTGGTAGAAGCTACCATTTACAGGAAACTTGTGGGTTCATTTATGTACCTGGTGAACACATGATCAGACATGTGTCTTGCAGTTAACCAGTTAAGTCAAGCAATGGTTAAGCCAACCAAACTCTATTGGAAGGTAGTTAAACATGTGTTGAGATACCTTAGAGGCACCACTCAGTTTGGTATTTGGTACATACAGACATAGGGAGTGAATCTTCAAGGATTCATAGATGTAGATTGGGTGGGGATTCCATCAAATAGGAAGAGCACATCAGGGGGAATCTTCAACATCGGGTCAGCAGCAGTTTCCTGGTACAACAGGAAGCACATATTAGTTGCACTCAGTTCAACAGAAGCAGAGTACAAGGTTGTTAGTCAAGCAACTTGTGAGACTATCTGGATGAGGAAGATCCTTGTTGGATTATTTGGTCAACAAATGGATCCTATAGTGATTTATTGTGACAATGAGGGTTGTATCAAACTCTTTGAGAATATGGTTTTTCATGATTGGTCCAAGCATATCGACATTCGATACCACCATTTACGAGATTGTGTGCAGAGGGAGATCATGTTGCTAGAGTGCATTCCTATAGAGGAATAAGATGAAGATATCTTGACTAAGGCATTTTCAAGATGAAAATTAGAGTTCCATAGAGATAGGATTGGGGTATCCGATAATCCCTTCTTACCGAGAGGGAGTGTTGAAAATGACACCAACAAATATTTTAATTTAATTTTCCCTTGAATTAAATTAGAAGAAAATTGTAATTCCACATCAGATGACAACTTGTACGAGTTAAATAAGTTAGTTTGAATTAGCTGGTTCAGTTAATTCGAGTTTAGGGTCTAACTTGAGTCATGTAGAGTGGATCCTACTTTATAGGAGCCCTGGTTGAGTTTATTTTGAGTTGTAATTAATTAATTCAGTTAAATTCAGTTAAACTAGTTCCAACTGTTGGACGAACTAGTATGATCCAGACTTATGGGGAACACAAAAAAATACATATATAAACATAAACATAGATATGCAACGGAAATAAAACTTCATTTCATTAATATCAAAGAACTGAAGTATGCATACATACAGAATGGAAATAAACTAGCTCGGGGGATGGTAGCTTATCTCTAAGAATAGATGTGGCAGCTACATGCCTCTGAATTGTGTTACAATGGGGCTAAAAGGCCTATTTATTATTTAGAAATAATGGAAAACGCTAAACATCCAAAAACCTAACCCTAAGAGATGAATCGAAAAAATGGTGGGCCTTGTTGGGGTAAATTGGTACATCAACTTCTCGAGGTTGTAACTTTGGCATACGATATCCATTTGACAAGCACAATACCTCGTTAGAAATATATATATGAGGACTAAAATTTTTGACTAAAAACATTAGATGAGGACTCACATTTTCCCATTTTCCAAAAGAAACATCATTTAGGGCTTGAAAACAGCTGAGGAAGTTCATGACACGAAAAACTGCCAAAAATAGTAAATTGTGCTACAATTAAGGAAATTGAATAACTAGAAGAAACAATGGTGGGAGGCCAAGTGGAATAGGCGGGTGGATACAAATATTCACCTAGATCAGTCCTCCCCCTTAGGAAGAAATGGTCCCCATTGCATTGAGTGCCTCCATGAGATGAGGAAACTTCTGCTGAACTTGGTCCCTGGTGAGCCACTTGCCTTGGTGCAGGAGTCGGCCAGCTTTGACAACCCAATACAGTTGGATAGTCCACTGGTGAGTGTTATTGATATGTGTGTCGATGATCCGATCAGTTGTGGCCTATTCCATGCAGTCTAGGTTTAGCAGTCTGTTGGTGTGAGTTGTTCATCAATGTCGAATGTGTCCAACAACGGTGGAAACTATGGTCGAAGGTAGTCCACATTGAACACTGGGTGCACGCTAAGGAATGGGGGAATGTTGAGTTCAAAATAATTGTCTCCCATAACCTTGGGGATGGTGTAAGGCCCATATTAGAGTGGTTTTAGCTTCTGATGGGCTCCCGTAAAGCATTATTTCTGCAAAGGCAACCAAAATTTGTCACCCACCTAAAAATTGTGTGGCACTCGATGTTGATCATGTTATTGATTGTACTTGGCATTGTAATGATCCAAGATGTCGTGAACATGCTGGCGGACGTGTTGGATGTGTTCAATAAATATGGTTGCTTTATCATCCTCATACAATACATGTGTGGTTTCCATCTGTGTAGTTGCATGAGGTATGGAAACATCAATCAGACACATTGGTTGAAATCCTAGACCCACTTGAAATGGACTGCAACAAGTAAGGCTATGGAGAGATCTATTATAATTGTGTTGCACACAGGGAGGGATCTCAACCCAGGTTTGTGGATGCTTAGAGTTGTACATGCAGAGTATGTGCACTATCATCCTGTTGACGACCTTTGTCTAGCCATCAGTCTGGGGATGGAATGCAGTCGACTTGGTGAGTTTGGTGTCCAATAGTGTCTAGATTCTTGACTAGAATGTGCTCAAGAACCTGCCATCCCGATCCGATATATTAATCTGCAATATCCCAAAATGTACCTAGACTCGTTCAAAGAAGATTTTGGTAGTGTCCTTTGCTGTGATACTCTTCTTGTAGGTTACCAATATAGCCATATTATAGAAAATATATCCACGACCACAACTACATAGTCATTACCATGCTTGGTAGAAGGGAGGCCAGATATATATAGCCCATGGAGATGGATTCCCAAGGTTGGCTAGGAGTAGGCAGAGGAGTGTACAAGCATTGCTTCTTAATGGTTCGCTTGGTGATGGGACATGCAATGCATGATCTGATATATTTCCCAACATCTCGTCGAATTTTTGGCCAATAAAAGCACTTTTGTGGTATGACCACAATTTTGTTCACACCAAAGTGTCATGTAACCCGACTGTAGTGGGCCTCCCAAATATTCTTGGCACGCTCGCTTGAAGGATCACAGAGGTGGAACATGTAGCATAATAATGCATCCTGGAGGTGGAAAATAGGAACTTTCTTTCCATCTACTAGCATCTAGTATCTGGATTAACTATAGATCATTTTTGTATAGTTGCAATCATCCAGAGGTCTTGTGGCCACAACAACTGAGAAAAATAGTTAGTGCTGCAACTGGGGGTTGGCTAAGGTATTCTGCAACATGATTAGTGCTACCCTTTTTGTATTTAATGTTCAAGTGGAATTGTTGCAGATATGTAGAACACTTCTGATGGCGATCGTTCTGCAACTTCCCTTGTGTTTGTATAAACTGGAGAGGTCGGTGATCGGTGTGGATGACCGTCTCCTTCCCCAGAATGTAATGTTTCCATTGTCGGAAAGCGTGCACGATGGAATACATCTCTTTATCGTAGGTGGGGTACTTTCGAATTGTATTGGAAAGTGTCTCACTATGATAGGCCACTGGATGCCCGTGTTGGATGAGGACTACACCAATAGAATAGTCGGAGGCGTTTGTCTCAATTTCAAATGACTACTGCAGATATGGCAATGTGAGTACTAGTGTAGAGCAGGGGCGACGCTTCAACTCAACAAATGCCTTCTGATGGGACACGACCAAGTGACATGGGAGAATCCCAACACGAACCTCCGATAAAAATTTGCAAGGCCCAAAAAGCTACAAAGATATGTTAGAGTGGTTGGGGCTGGCTACTCCTGAATGAATTTGATCTTAGTTAGATCCACATGCATGCCTCACTCATCTATGATTTAACCTAGATACTAGACTTGGCTCATGCCAAAGGTGCATTTCTTCAATTTGGCACACAGTTTGTGTTGCCACAGGGTTTGAAGGACTTGCTGAATGTGTTGCAAGTGTTCTTCCCAACTCTTGTTGAAGATGAGGATATCATCTAGATAAAAAACCACAAATGAGTTGGTGAAGGGACGCAATATATCATCCATTAACCTCATAAAAGTAGCAGGGCCTTTTTTCAACCCGAAGGGAATAAACAACCATTCAAAAATGCCTTCCTTGGATTTGAAGGTGGTCTTCCATACATCTGTGGGCTTTATTGTAACCTAGTGATAGCTCGACTTTAGATCGACCTTGATAAAGTACTTGGACCCCTTGAGTTGGTACAAAAGGTCATAAATACGTGGGATTGGATACCTGTTCCTGACAATGACTTTTTTTAGTGCCCGATAATCAATGCAGAGCCTCTGGGTCCCATCCTTCTTCTATACAAGTACAATTGGGCTCTCACAAGGTGAGGAATTTAGTCGGATGTTCCATTTTTTTAAAAACTCTTGGATTTTCCATTTTATCTCTTCATTTTCCATAATGGAGCAATGATATCTTGACACGTTGGGTAGAGTTTCTCTAGGAGTCAAATCGATCGAATTCTTGACCTGACATTACAAGGGTACCCCTATGGGTGAGGATAAGATATTTTTGTATTCTTCCACGACCTTATCCACCTGCTTCTGTTGCATGGAGGAAACCTTCTCGGGGGCCATGGATGTGGCGACAATATTCCCCTTACTTTGAGAGCGAATAATAAAGAAAACAAATTTCTTGGTCTGGGAGATGATCTTACTGCATTGCATAGCAGATATCAAAGAGATTGGGGTTGGCGAGGCTACCTCTAGTATCTTGTATAACTTATTACCCAAATAAATAATAACAGTGCAAGGCCTTGAATTATACATGATATGACACTTCCACGAGTATGGCTGGTCTAATAATATATCAAAAACTTCAAGAGGAGAAACATCACACAATACCTCATCCATGAAGGCCTTGATGCTATAGGGAAGGCGACATTGTTGGCTAACGTGAAGATCTCATCCTTGGTGAAGCCACCCAATGGTGTACGGTTGTAGGTGTGGTGTGGTTGTTAGGCCCAACTAGTTCACGGAATCTACTAAAATGAGGTTCTTTTGGCTCCCGTTATCGATAATGAATTGCAAGGACGAACCCTTCACCCACATCTGTGAGTGGAGGCGCTCCCCCTCTTCGGGATCTTCGAGTTCCACCTTTTGGAGCTTGGTGGTGGCTACTGTCGCAGTGGGTTTTGTGTTAATGACCTGCTTACCCCAACCTACTTACCATTTTCAGTTCCCTTATTAAGTTTCGACTAAGAATTAGAGCATGCATCTGTCTTTGAGTCTCTTAGATCGACCAATATCGCCTTCTTTACACAACATTCATTCATGTTGTAAGTGGGGCTTTTATGGAACTCATGCCACTTTTCAGTGTGATTATTTTCCTTCACATCACCCTTGGCTTTTGGATTCTAGAATTTTCCCTGGGGATCCTGACCGGGCTCTATCCTTTGCTCTATGTCTTGGGGCCCCCTTTGCTTTACTTTGGGTTCACAGATCCAAAGTCTCTCTTCTTCTGCTTGAATTTCTGCTCAATCTTAGCAACATAATGGTATGCTGCACCAAGTGAGGAGATGGAGTTCATGAGGAGATGTCCATGAACTCCATATCCTCTTGAATGTATTTGTTCAAAATAACGCGGTACTGAAGCACTAGATGTTTCTCAGAATATTTTATACCCAACTTTGTACATAGGGTATGGAAAACATTTGTCAGCTCATGCACATATTGATCCCTCTATTTCCGCATCGTAGTCCATTGGATGTACTTGTTGTCATAACTCCCGACAAGGTAGTACTATTCCTTGACGGCACCTAGAAAAGAATTCCATGTGGGCGCAACTGAGAATAGTGAGGGTTACCCCTCATCCTTCCGCTCATAGTAGGTTTCCCACCAGTTCTTGATGGTGGGGGGGGGGGGGGGGGCTTTCAGGAGTGAAAAAGTAATATTTTCCCGATTGGAAAAATCATGAAACAAAAAATATCCTTCCAACATATTTAACTATTTATCTACGACATGTGACATCTATCTGGAATTCAAATATGGGGATGTCAAAGTTGACTTGTACATTAAAGGGAGTGGCACCTTCAAAGTGGCTTCCAGATGAAGATAAGTCATCTGTGGGTATCCCCCAAATGATATGGGAAAAATTGTTAATCATTGCATTTCTTTGTTACTTGAGGTATTCTTCGAGCAATATTTTGAAAGGATCTCTTGTTCTCTCATCTTTATCTTCTTACACCATGGGAGTCCGCGAAGGTTTGCGAGGCCAACCTTGCAAAGGTTCAACCTTTTCGAGCCCTAACACCTTATACCTTGACCTCATTGGGGACATGCAAATAAAAATAGAGAAAGAGTAGACTGCTCTGATACCATTGATCCATACTTATGCAGGAATGCAACAAAATACATATATAAACATAAATACATAGATGCAGTGGAAATAAAACTTAATTTCATTAATATAAAACAACTAAAATATGCATACATACAGAATGGAAATAAACTAGCTCGAGCGATGGTATCTTATCTCTCAGAAGTGATGTGGTGGTTACATGCCTCTGAACTGTGTTACAATGAGTCTCAAAGGCCTATTTATGATTGAGAAACAATGGAAAACCCTAAACATCCAAAAACCAAACCCTAGGAGATGAATAACCAAAATTATGGGCCTCGTTAGGGGAAATTGGTACATCAACTTCCCAGGGTCGTAACTTTGGCATACGATCTCCATTTGATGTGCACAATACCTTGTTAGAAGGATATATCTGATGCCTACAACTTTTGACTACAAGCATTAGTCAAAGACTCGCATTTACCCATTAAAAAAAAATTAAATAAATTAATTAATTAATTAAAAAAAAGAAAAAAAAAAGGTCCTTTAGGGCCTCAAAATGACTCTGGAAGTTCACGATCTGTAAAACTTCCAAAATAGAAAATTGTGCTACAATTAAGGAAACTGAAAAACTAGGAAACAATGGTGGGGGTCCAAGTGAAATATGCGTGTGGCCACCAATATCCACCTGGATCATAGTAGGAGGTCTAACAATGGAGAGAAACTTCAGTGTTCAACCAGGTAACTGATAAATCAACCATAAATAACTCATGCATGTGTGATCTACGAGTTACTTAGTTGAGATTGGAGTTCAAGGGAAATGTACTATCAATTGTATAATCATCCAAATTGTACAGGTGGTGCATGGAATCAAAGGAAGGCCTATGATGTTTTGCCTATTTATGGATGAGGAATTTGCCCAATTAATTGGGGCTAATTCCCAAGAAAACAACGCGAGCAAATAGGGACTTGGGAAAGAAAAAAATTGGTTAACTATTGGCCTAAGCTTGTTTAGGAGTCAGTGAGACAAATAGAGATAGTGCAAAGGTTGCTCAGGCTTGAGAAAAGCATTGTAATATTCTCATATTTTTTTTGACTAATGCAATATATAGATCATAAGGGGTTTTAGCTGTGGATTTCCCCAGGAAATCATTGTGTAATGTGTTGATTGAATTCTTTCTCTTGTATGCTTTTTGATTTTAGGATCGTTTAATTGTTTCCGCAGTTGGTAGAGTAGATTCAAGTCTATTGTTTTAGTAAATTACATTTAGCAGTTTGAATCTACAAATAATTTCTACATTCATCAACCAGAGTTGCAACCTATACCATGTATGGGCAATGAGAGTATGTGAAAATTTGATCATTAACATGTTCCTTTATTTCCCAAAAATAATCTTCTAAAACGAGACCATCCTTTGATAGGCAGTCAATGTCATGGTTCCTCTCCCTATAAATATGAGAACATGAAAAATATAAGTAAGTTTCAGTAATGTGAAAGGTTTCCTCAAGTATAGGTAGAAGAGTGGTATTCCTGCATGAAATAATACCATTTACATAATTTATGAATAACATGGAATCCCCAAAGATGTAAATATGTGAGCAACATTTTTCCTTTGCAAATAGAAGCAAGTTCTTGCATGCAAGGATTTCAATTATGTTGTTTGTCCCAGGTCCCAAACCCATCTTAACTTTGAAACTGTGAGATGGAGAAAGAAATAAAATGGACCCTCTGTAAATTTTGTCATTTTTGATAGAGGTGTCATCAAATAAATCCCATGACATTGAAGTGTCAACAACTCCTTTTACCTGCAGAAACTGGCATAGGATAGCCAACACCTTATCAAAAATATTTATAGCGATCGATTTCTTGTCTAAACATACCACCCTATTTCTGGTGAGCCAGACCCCTTGGAAAATAACGAGAGGAAGAGATTTAAAAGGGCGACCGATGGGGTTAGAATGGTGATTTGAGTTGTGTGGGACATCTATTAATATTTAGATTTGTGATCCCAATATCATACACATGGTATTCATTGTATATTATAAATAAATATTATTCTGTTTACATAAATAATTAAAGTTCAAAAAATACTCAAATAGTTATCACAATTGCATCATTTGAATGCTTAATAACAACTTAATTATTTCCATACTTTTTTTTTTTAATATTTAAATAATTTACTTTTTATATTTTCAATTAAATGTTATTTGGTTCTATCACAATTAAAAAGAAAAACCAACATAAAAAATCATATTCCTATTAGTATTGAAATAGGTTTATTAGTCATTGTTTCGCAAGGGACTTTAACATCCGCATCGTGGTCAAAGTGCATTGACTTTGCATTATTTTGCTGTGTTTTTGCAATTTTAACCAAAATTTTGGGAAAATTCTTAATATTTCTATTTTCTTGTAAATTCAAAATAAATTTCTGATTCTTTGGAAATATTATTTCTAATTTTCGATGGGTTGAGCGAGCTTTAATGGGACATAATTCCCCTAGTGGAGGGTGTTTTATTTTCGGTATTTGTTAGTGCTTGACAAATAATTTTAAAATAGAAAAAATGCTAATTTTTTGAGTCGCCATTTCTTCGATGAGTGCTTTGACACAAACACTATTATGCCTAACACTGCTACTGCTCTACCCAATGATTCCAAAACTAATAGAGTTCCAATTCACTTACGTAGGTAGGGGGCATAACATTGATACATTGTGCGTATTGGGGAAGAGACCCCACTCTTGGAGCTCCTCCACACCTTCACACTCCGCACAATGTATTAGCATTTCCAAATTCCATTATAAATAAAATTCACATGTAGGCACTCTACAGTCACTACAGGTTTATCCATTGGAGCTTTGCCTACAAATATTTGATTGAATTCTCGCAGTGAAATCTTTAATTGACTTGGATTTCTTGTGTACATCACATAACTAAAAAAAAGTAATGTGCTTGTGATAACTCTGAGCATAATAGTTGCTATTCTTGGTTTTATATAAACAACAAATATGACTTGTATAGTTTATATAAGTATAAAATCTCAAGAAGTTATTGCAGTAAGTGGTTTAACTGATAAATATAAACATAATGCTTTGTTGATCCTTTCACTCCTTTTCTACAAGTTGAGAAAAATATAAACAACATGACGAGTTGTACAGTAGAAAGTCCCTACCATACTTGAAAGCAATTTTCAGAGATATAGAAAGCAAGCATTGTCAGAGGGGGAATTACTGCGGGAATTATTGTGCCTTCAACATACAAATTTGATAGGTAAGAGAACATTCCATAATGAGAACTAGTTAGGCCATTAATCTACTGTTAAATGAAACATGAAAATATGCTTGAGATATATGTATGCTCTCAAGAATCATGCACAAACATAATCATTCACAGACAAACCTATTCATGAACAGACATGGCTCGTAAAAATCCTTGACAGGATATCAATTTTAGTCCAGGTGAATATAATGGCTATCAATACTGAATTTGGAACCATAATAACAATCTAAGCTTACCGAAATTGTCAATGTCATATGAAATTTCTGTTATATAGTCCCACTTTAACATATAAATACCAAAATCTATCTTGAGGCCGACAAATGTGTAAAGTTTTGCTCGTGTACCACAAGCCTTGATCAGGTGCTCAGTATTTAGCTCAAAAATCAATTTTTTCATAATTGCTAGAAACCAGGATGAAAGCATAAAGCTTGTCACCATGATTCCAATGCAACTCGTTTCATCAAAATCTGAGTTCGTATGAGTAATTTATGGTCTGCTGTCCGTTATCTCAAACAACTAAAAAAAATTGCAGAACAATGATAGGTTGTTGACATGGCAGCCCAGTCAGCAAAAAGGAATATTTTGGAATATTCTTCAGGTTTCTGCCAATAAGGCTGTGACAAGTGGCACTTTTGAATTTTCCAGTTTGGACTAAGTGGGGGTGATTCCTAATGATATCTAAGATGGAAATTGTGTTTTATTTTTATTATTTTTTTACTATTTATGATTTAATATTATAATATATATATTATATGTTTAGACATATTATATATATATTATATTAATTATAATTAAATATTAATTAAATCAAAGTCCGTTTCAAAGAAATGTTATGGCAATCCGCATGGTTCAAGGTTTAACGTGGTGGCACAAAATATATGTAACGGGGCGGGGTCGGGTTTGAACCTCAAACCTTCGCCCCACAAGCCATCCCTATAACCAATGGGCCGCAATCTGTGGTTGTTTAAACTTCCATAAAAATAAACATTTATTGCTATGTGGAGGGACCAGCAGAGCACAGAGGGGCCAACCCCTCCACCATGTAACCGAACCATAAAACCAAGTGCCAGTGCTTATCCAAATTGTGCTTAGTGCGCTATTAACATGCCTTAATCCAGTTTTATATTTAATTAAACATCAGTTAACTCTAAGATTATTTTGGCAGAAATTTTGGAGCTGCCCCCAAATCCGGCGGAGGTTCCAATTTTAGTGGGGTTATTTGGCAGATATCCAGTTTTAGAGATAGTTTCATAGGGGAAAATTAAATGAGGCTTATCTGGATCAGATTTCGACCGATTTGGGAAAATGAATAGTCAATATTAGATGATTTTGGCATTCTAGAGACAATGGTATAGGTTTTAGAGGTTGAAAATGGCTTCTACATGTGATTTTTCTACAAGGAAGTTCAAGGGAGCCTAGAGCCACCAGGAAAGGAGGTCAAGTCTAGATGAGCCAAAGTAAGTTTTAAGTAAATGAACAGTCATTTTTAGATGATTTGTATGTTATGAAGATAATAGAATAGGTTTCAAGAACAATTGAATAATGTACACATCACTTTTTCCAAATTTGAGCTAATGAAGTTGGACCGAGGAGATGTAGAATGTTGTGAAACCAGCCCCAAAAATAGAAGAAAAGATACATCAACACCTTAGAAATAAGCCACTTCGAGGGGGAAACCTCCAATACATTACATGAATGAACAATTCTTGAATGATACAAATTACAAAACCTCCTTTCTATATATAGGAGTCCACGGGGCCATAATGTAATCTTAGTGGGGCCACAATGTAATCCTATCCGACCTAACAATAATAATTTAAGGGCACAATAACAACAATATGGGGGTTACAAGGGTAAAATAATAACAATAAGGGGGTTACACTAACAACAATAAGGGACTATACTAGTAATATAGGGACCTAACATGCCCCTCTCCTTCAAAAAAGTGTTGTTCTCAATGCTTGAGTAGCTCTGGGTGCTTCTGTATAAAATTCTCATCCTCCCATGTAGAATATTCAGTGGATAAGTTCTTCCACTTGATGAGATACTCTGAAATTGATCGATTCCGTAGCTGTCGAGTTCTTGTTTCCATGACCGCTTCAGGTTCCAATATGATTTTTCCTTCCTCATCAAGTTCTCGCAATATTATTTGAACTGGAAGATTTTCACCTATAACCTTCTTTAAGCATGAAACATGGAAAACTGGATGCACTCGCGAAGAAGCAGGAAGCTCCAATTTGTATGCCATACTACCAATCTTTTGCAACACCTTGTAAGGACCATAGTACTTTGGTGATAATTTATTATCCTTCTTAGCTTGCTTGAGGGACATTTGTTTGTATGGTTGTAGCCGTAAAAATACCCAGTCTCCTACATCAAAAATTCTCTCGCTGCGATGTTGATCTGCTTGTTGTTTCATTCGATTTTGTGCCAAATTCAGGTTATCCTTCAAGAGTTGGAGAACTTCTTGTTGATGCTTGATGTGATCTTCCACTCCTTGAACCTTCGAATTTTCTCTTAAAGATGATGTGATGGACAATGGATGATATCCATAAAGTGCCATAAATGGGGTCATTTTTGCTGCGGTATGGAAGGAAGTGTTATACCACCATTCAACGAGAGGTAACCACTTGACCCATTGTGTTTGTTTATCAGATACAAAACAACGAAGATATCCTTCCAAACATTTATTTACTATCTCAGTTTGACCATCAGATTGAGGATGATAAGATGAGCTATGAACTAATTGAGTACCCAAACAAGAAAATAACTCTGTCCAAAAATTTCTAGTAAAAATGGGATCTCTGTCGCTCACAATAACCCTTGGGCTTCCATGTAGCTTTTGAATTCTGTCCATAAATGTAGTAGCAACTGTACTTGCTTTAAATGGATGAGATAATGCACAAAAGTGTGCATACTTGGCAAGTCTATCAACTACCACCATGATGACACTCTTTCCTTCGGACTTAGGTAAACCTGTGATAAAATCCATTGAAATCTCCTCCCAACGTTGACTTGGAATGGATAAAGGTTGTAGAAGTCCTGGGGTCTTAATTGTCTCCACTTTATTCTGCTGGCAAACCAAACATTTTGCCACAAACTTTTGAATATCAAATTTAAGGCCATCCCAAAAAAATTCTTTCTTCACCCTGTGGTAAGTTTTTAAAAATCCTGAGTGTCCTCCTAAAAGAGAAGTGTGCAATTCCAAAAGAATCTTTTGTTTTAGTTGGGAATTCTTACAAAGATATAAGCGATCTTTGTACCATAAGGAATCATTTTTCCAACTAAATGTATCAGATGTACTAGGATCTTGCTGCAACTTTTGAATGAGTGTCCATACATCTTTGTCCTTCTTCCATTCATCTCTTGCTTCGGTTATCCAATCCTGTTGGATAATAGAAATGGCACAAAGCAATGCTTCCACCTCTTCATTCTTTCTTGAGAGTGCATCTGCAACAACATTAAGCTTTCCTTTTTTGTAGATTATTTCAAAGTCATAACCCAACACCTTTGTGACCCATTTTTGCTGCTCTTCTGAAGATAGTCTTTGTTCCAAAAAGTGTTTAAGACTATCATGATCAGTTTTTACCTTGAAGTGTCTTCCCATTAGGTAATTTTGCCATTTCTTTAGTGCATGCAGTATTGCTAACATTTCCTTCTCATAAATAGGTTTCTGTAAATACTTTCCTTTGATTGGACGACTTTCAAAAGCAATGGGTCTTCCTTCCTGCATTAGAACAACACCAATTCCATTTCCTGAGGCATCACATTCCACAATAAAGGTTTTTGTGAAGTCTAGCATAGCTAAGACCGGTGCTAGGCACATTGCCTCTTTAAGATGTTCAAAGGCCTTAGTTGCTTCAGGAGTCCATGAAAATGCATCTTTCTTCAATAATGTTGTTAGAGGTGCTGCTATTCTCCCATAATTCTCAACAAACTTGCGATAATACCCTGTTAACCCGAGAAATCCTCGCAACTGCTTTATGGTTGTGGGGACTTTCCATTATTTAATGGCTTTAATTTTGTTAGGGTCTACTTTAACACCTTTGTGAGATACAATATGACCCAGATATTCCACCTCTTGTACTCCAAAGAAACATTTGGATGTTTTTGCATATAATTGTTTCTCCTGCAATAGTTTGAGCACCCTGTCAACATGTTCCACATGATCCTTCCAAGACCTGCTGTAGATTAGTATATCATCAAAAAATATTAGCACAAATTTTCTAAGGAAGGGTTTGAAAATGGAATTCATCAACCCTTGAAATGTAGAAGGTGCATTGGTAAGGCCAAAAGGCATGACCAAAAATTCATAATGACCCTCATGAGTTTGAAATGCTGTTTTTGGAATATCTTCACTCTTCATTCTAATTTGATGATATCCTGAATGAAGATCCAACTTGGTAAAATAAATTTCTCCATGTAATTCATCCAATAATTCATCAATCACAGGAATGGGAAATTTATCTTTAATGGTGAGCTTATTGAGCTCCCAATAATCCGGACACATGCGCCATGATCCATCCTTCTTGTGTACCAATACTACAGGAGCAAAGAAAGAACTTTGACTAGGTTGAATTATACCAGCCTCTAACATTTCTGCGATCATACGTTCAATTTCGCCCTTTTGGACATAAGGATATCTATAAGGCCTAATGTTTGGAGGAACACTTCCTAGAATCAATTGAATAGCATGATCATGATCATGAATAGGTGGGAGTCCTTTAGGAGTTTCAAAAACCTTGGAATGATTGTCCAAGACTTTTTGGAGATCTGCAGAAATAGATGATTTTGATGTTGGAACTTCTAGTGAGCATAATTGTGAAATTATGCCTCGTTTTTCTTTATTTAGAAGCTTTGTCATGACATTAGAGCTTATTATCTTTCCCGGCTTCCCTGCAATACCCCGTAATTCGACTTCCTTTCCTTCTGAAAAAAATTTCAAGAAACGTTCTTGAAAATTAAAAGCTACCATCCCCAAAGATTGTAACCATTGTACTCCTAGTACAACATCAGCACCTCGCATAGGAATGGAAAGCATTGGACTAGTCAATACATATGCCACCATGGTTTGCTTGATATTATGGCATTTTCCAAAGCAATTTATAGTTCCTCCATTTGCAACCATCACTTGACATTCTGGTGCTGGGTATAGTAAACAATTTAATTCCTTGGCTACCTTACAATGAATAAAATTATGGGTGCTACCTGAACCAATCAACACTATTACCTTTTTCTTCTTGATTTGTCCTTGTATCTTGAGAGTTTGAGGAGTGGTAATTCCTGCCAGTGCATTACACGATATGGTCGGATTCATTTCTTCCTCTTCTAGGGTTGGTTCCTGGTGTATATCCTCTTTTTGTTCATTTTCTTCTTCCTCTTCACAATCTATGTAAAATAATTTCTTCTCAGCACACTTATGACCTTTAGTGTATTTTCTATCACAACTGTAGCAAAGCCCTTTTGCTCTTTTTTCTTCCAATTGTTGTGGTGTCAACCTTGTAGGTTGTGGAAATCTAGGCGTAGCAACACTTCCTTCTTTATAGAATTGAGTGGTAGGCTTCCCTGTCGCCATAATTTTACATTCAACTTTTCTTGCCAACCTGAATGCCTTCTCCAATGAATCAGGTTCCAAAACATGAACTTCATGTTGGATGTTATCCTTTAGAGTACTTATGAAGAGATCAATCCTGTGTTCCTCTGGAATATCAGTTACCCTTATATTCAATTTTTGGAAGTCCTCAATGTGCTGCCCCACTAAACCCTTTTGTTTGAGATTTATCAATTGGCTAAAGAAGGTGTTGCTCTTTGTATCCTCATAATGTGCTATCATTTCCTCTGTAAAAATTGACCAAGTGACAATTTTTTTACGGGAGCAAACCCATCGATACCATACAAATGTATTTTGTTCTAAATGTAAAGTTGCAATGCGTACCTTTTGTGTGTTTTGCACATTATGGAGATCAAAATATTGCTCCATCTGTAGTATCCATGTTACAGGATCCTTTCCATCAAACTTCCTCATATCCATTTTTGGAATATGGTGGTTCTTCCCGCCAACATTAGAGTTTATGAAATCACGAATAACATTTATTTTGTTCTCATCATAAGTTTCCTCTACTATCTCTTCACCATTAGGAAACATTTGTTGTATCAAATTTATCAAACCTTCCATGTCCTCTTTGAGATCATTCTTCATATTTTCCATTTTTTCATCGATCTTAGCTTCCATGTCATCCATCTTAGATTCTATGCCATCTTTCATGCCATCTATCTTAGCTTCCATGCCATTCTTCAAACCATCCATGTTATATTCCATGCATTTCTTCAAAACTTTCATGTCATTTTTTGTTGCTCTTTGCGAGAGCGAAATTTGTTGCACTTGCTCTTGTAAATTTGATATGTCATGTTGCCATTCTTCGTCTTCATGAGTCATAGTAGAGCCTTATAAAGGCTTAATGGGTGTTGAATTATTTTTAGGGGCAATTTTAGAATCCAATACTGATATCTATTCTACAATATGCCATTGGAATCAATTCAACTTGATTATTCAAACAAGACTTATGCAATTTGGGAAAACAAATACACACCTTTTACTTGCTTTTGAGGAGCTCTATATTGAAATTGAATTATCTCTATAATTTTAGATCCTAAATATCTGAAATTCGGCCTTGTATTAGCCCTCTGAATCTTCTGTCAATTTCATAGGTCTGACCTGATTTGGATTCTTCAAGGAAAAGTTATGCCAATATCCCACAATGACCCAATTATGGACTGGTTCAGTAGAGCGAACTTGTATGACTTACCACGTGTCACTGTTTCCTCCTTTGGCTCTGAAATTGATAGATAAAAAACTAAAGTCCGTTTAATTGTGGCCACTTTTTATAGCATTCCAATCCGATGCTTAGAGAGAGAGTTATGAAGATTTTCCCACAATAACCTCTTTGAGATGAAATTCGGGAGCCTGAAAAAGACCTAAATTCCACAGATCATATCTCCAAAAATATTGCAAACCAAGCTCTGAAAATTTGTGACGATGTTCCTCAGGATTTCAGCTATGCTCTCTAAATTTTTTATCTTTTGAATCTTCTTACAAAAAAAGTTGTAGTGCAAATGCTGCGATGACCTGTTTAGGTTAAATTCAGGAGCCTGCAAAAAGCTCCAACTTCCACAGATCATATCTCCGAAAATGTTTTGAACCAAGCTCTGAAATTTTGCGAAAATTTTCCTCAGGATTTTGGCTTCGCAATCTAAAAATTTCAACTTCTAAAACTTCGTAGAAAAAAAGTTATAGCGAAAATTTCACGATGACCGGTTTGGAGCAGCGAAAACCCTAGAATCCAAAGCTCTGATACCAAATGTTGTGAAACCAGCTCCAAAGATAGAAGAAAAGAGATATCAACGCCTTAGAAATAAGCCACTTTGAGGGGGAAACCTCCAATACATTACATGAATGAACAATTCTTGGATGATACAAATTACAAAACCTCCTTTCTATATATAGGAGTCCATGGGGCCACAATGTAATCTTAGTGGGGCCATAATGTAATTCTAGCCGACCTAACAATAATAATTTAAGGGTACAATAATAAAAATATGGGGGTTACAGGGGTACAATAATAACAATAAGGGGGTTACACTAACACCAATAAGAGACTATACTAGTAATATAGGGACCTAACATATCTGGATCAGATTTCGACCAATTTGGGAAAATGAATAGTCAATATTAGATGATTTTGGCATTCTAGAGAAAATGGTATAGGTTTTAGCAGTTGAAAATGGCTTCTACATGTGATTTTTCTACAAGTAAGTTCAACGGAGCCTAGAGCCACTAGGGAAGGAGGTCAAGTCTAGACGAGCTAGAGGAAGTTTTCAGTAAATGAATAGTCATTTTTATATGATTTTTATGTTCTGAAGATAATAGAATAGGTTTCAGGAGAAATTGAATAATGTACACATCACTTTTTCCAAATTTGAGCTAATACAAGAGGCCCAAGCTATGGAAGTTGGACCGAGGAGATGTAGCCCAATAGGGGTGAAATCCTTCATCAAAAACTTGTGTTGATGGCTCTGTTTATGGTTTTTTGTATATGTTTATGCTAGTTTTCAGTTCTTACTTATGTTGTTTATTTTTCATTAATTTCAACATAAAGCACAAGACAATTTCCTGTTTTGACACTCACCTGCACCAAGGAAACTAAAGCACCACAAGCAAACAAGAAGAAAATAAATTAGTATTCTGAACCTGTAATTAGCAAAAAAAAACTAACATACAAGTTTAGATCACGTGGTATTATATCATCAGGTTGCTTAAGGTTATTTTATTTCTTTTCTAGAGTTTGTGCAAAAGTGTTTTAACGATTGCAATTTTGTGATGCTTACAAGGTTAAGATTGCAGAAAAGAGAAGGGAAACTATTGGTTTCTAGTCCTGATGTTAGGACCAGAAGAGGGAGAGGCACAAGACCACCATATCCACCTAAAGTTTCAATCCAAGTTGCACCTGAAGCACCTCAAGTGTTGTCTCTGTTTGAGATTGAGGAGGTCCAAATTGCACCAGAAACTGAAGTTGAATCTGAAGCCATCATGTCATGTGTTGCATATAATGAAGGACACTCAAAAGAGGAGGATGTCAAGAAATACTTCAATGAAATGAAGAGGATGGTAAAGATTATGTTTGATGCATTCACCACTGGAATGGTAGGAGGAGGTTCAGAGTTCCCACATGGAGAAGGAACTTCAAATGATAAGAAGGATGAATAGAAGAGTTCTAAGGGCAGTGGAGGAAAGCCAACTCCATCTCCACCATCTTCATAATCCTCATCATAACCATCAACTTCATCTTCCACTTCCACCAGAAAATCCACCCATACCCATACTCATTCCAAGACCCCAAGAGGAAAAAATCCATTACTCAAATTGGACATAAAGTTTGAATTACCCATGTACAATGGCGAGGTAAATGCAGAGAAGTTGGACAATTGGATTCATCAATTGGAGGTGTATTGCATAATTCAAAACCTACAAGACGATGAAAAAAGATCTATTTGGCTTCATTGAGGCCAGAAGGATCAACTCTAGTTTGGTGGGAAGCAAAGACTCAAGAGGAAATGCGAATCCATGGTAAGATATCCATCACTTTGGTTGAGTTTATTTCTGCCATTAAAAGACAATTTTATCCTTTAGATTACATGCCAAAAGATATTATGAGTTTGAAAAGCTTTAGGTAGTTCAAGGGTCAAACAACTCAAGATTATACCTAGGAGTTTAGAAAGAGCACTTTGTTGTTAGGTGTAAACTTGCAATCCCAAGACATGCTCTTAAAATATATTGGAGGTTTACATTCTTATTTGAAATATATTATCCTTATGTTTAACCCAAGCAACTTAGATGAGTTTTGTGTGCAAGCCACCCACCTCGAAGCTAGGGGAAAGAACATTTAGGAAGAGGGTAGTAAGAAAAATCCATTCAAGGGAAAGGAGAAAGGGAAGGGGGGAAAATGGAAGGGAAATAAGAATGCAAGCATTAAGAAAGAATGGGAGAAAACCACATGCACACATTGTTCCAGACCGGGGCATGATGAAGCCCATTGTTGGAAACTACATCCTGAATTAAGGCCTAAGAAACCAAACAATAAGGGAAAATAAAAGACGACTGCTACCACACAACATGATCTTGGATTTGATTTCGGTAACGAGACCAAGATTACAGCCATGGTCACAAAAGGGAAAGAATCCATAGCAATCACTAGCTCATATACCAGTCGCAATAACACTCCAAATGAAGCAACAAGGATAGAGTTTTTCACTGTCAGAGTAATCTCAAATCACACCAAGATTGATGCACTATTTGATAGTGGGTCACAAGAGAAGTTAATCTCAGAAGACTTAGTAAAAAATCTTAACCTTGAGACTGTACCTCATCATAAGCTGTACCCTTTGCGTTGGATAGTCAAGAATGCAAATTTACAGGTTACAAGGAAATGCATATTTAGATTTTCTGTTACTGCAAACTTTGTTGATGAAGTCGAGTTAGATGTGGTTCCACTTGAAATATCAAGAATTATCTTGGGAACCCCATATTTGTATGACAGGAAAGCAGTATTTTATCGCCATGAGAACAAATATCATTTTTTCAGGGATGGGGTGGAGTATATTGTGAGAGCTCATTGCAAAAAGATGAATATTTCTTTGGTTAATGCAGGTTAGATGAAGAGACTAGTTAATGCAAGTAAAACTTGTGTGCTTCTAATGATCAAGAAAAATAATGACATGGATTATGAATATTTTGAAGGTTGTGATGATAAGTTAAAATCTGATTTGTTTGATGTGGTAAGTTAGCATGGCGAGATGTTTCAAGAACCGGATCGGTTACCTCCTACGAGGGGATTTCAGCATGAGATTCAGTTGCAGTAGGATGTTCCACTTCCAAACATTGGTATGTATCGCATGTCAATTATGGAGAGTTTGGAAATCAAGAAGAAAATTCAAGAATTGTTGAATAAAGGTATCATACGCCCATCTACTTCGCCATGTGGTTCACCAATTGTTTTGGTACCAAAGAAGGATGAGACTTGACGCATGTGCATCGATTTTCATGCACTGAATAAAATCACGGTAAAGAATCGCCATCCACTCCCAAGAATTGATGATTTGCTTGATCAATTGAGGTATGCAAAGTATTTCACTAAGTTAGACTTATGAAGTGGTCATCATCAAGTTAGAATAGTTGAAGAGGATACATGGAAGACTTCTTTTAAAACTAAAAAAGGATTTTTTGAGTGGCTTGTTATGCCTTTCGGTCTTACAAATGCTCCAACTACTTTCATGAGAGTTATGAATGATGTATTGAGGCCATTTCTGGATGATTTTTTCAATGTCTACTTAGATGATATTTTGATTTTCAGAAATTCAAGAGATAAACATGTCATGCATGTGAACAAAGTACTTGATGTCTTGAGAAAGAACAATTGTTTTTGAAGATGTCTAAGTGTGAATTTGGAAAGACTTCTTTAGTGTATTTGGAGCACATTGTTGGAGGAGGTGAGTTGAAGATATATCCCTCTAAAGTTGAGGTCATTATGAATTGGCTAGAGCCCAATATAGTTACATAGGTAAGAAGATTTTTAGGGGCATCACAGTATTGGAGGAAATTCATTGTTAATTTTTCTTCCATTGCAGCTCTGTTACATGCATTGACTAGTGTTAAAAGAGTCTTCCAATGGGGAGACAAGCAGCAAAAAGCATTTGATTCTTTGAAACAAAAGATCAGTTTAGCACCGATTTTAGCACTTCCGGATCTTAGAAAGCCATTTTAGATTCAAACAGATGCTAGTGAATACACCATGGGAGCAGTTCTCATGTAGTATGGTAACCCCATTTCATTTCATTCTAAATTTTTTAATGGAGCTGTAACTAACTATCCCACATATGAAAAAGAGTTATATGCATTGGTACAAAGTTTAAAGCAATGGAAACACTACTTGATGGGGAAGGAGACCATTATCCATACCGATTGTAGTGGTGGATTTTTCGCACATGTGTACACAATCGCACCAGTTTAAAGAGTATGGTATACTTTTTAACTATTAGTAACAGGAAGAAAGTGGTGGAGCTCAAAAGCATAAAATTCAGTGGAAACAGTATGCTAAAGTATGCTCTGGTTAAACTAAAACTAAAACACAAATATACAAAAGCTATCAAAGAGAGTCAAAACGATAATAATACCAACAACGGCTCAAAGGCCTCTTCTTATTAAACGTTTGAAATGGAGAAGAAATTTTACCCACTTTCCAACAGACACCTAGGCAATGGCTCTAGGTCGCGATGCAAGGATGTTTCCTTCCAAGCTCTACCTTTGATGCAGTTTCCCTCTCTCTCTCTGGTGTGGTGGACTAGGATTGTTGGGTGGCTAGCGATCGAGTCCTCTTCAGCTACAGCTTCGTGTCACACATTTCTGGTGTTGCTTGGGCAACTTTGACCAGCATAACAATGTGATCACCATTTCTTCATCTCTTGGTGGATTTATATAGGGGAGTTTCAAATCCTCCTTCCCTCCCTTGGTACATGATGGATGGTGACCCAAGGGAGAGGTATGATTCCATTCTGTGCTTCACATATTCCTTTGTGTGTTCACATGATGTCTAGGGAGGCGCTGGCGGCTGTCCTTAGGCAGATTCATATAAGGAGTTACTGTCCTTTACTTGGTGTGGTATCGAAAATAGAATTTTTTCCATTTCCAGGAATGCGCGCTTATCAGGAAAAAAGGTGCGCAGAAGGCGCTCTTCTCGAAGGATTAAGCATGCAATCCATCATTTATGACTATTTCAAATATGATATTCTCAAAACCTTAGAGATTTTAAATACTTTCTTGATTCCATAATGTGTTCCTGCTCTGTAAATCCTTAGGCTTGACATTAATTAATGCCATATTATGTTGTAGGATTTTTCAGTGTTAACACCGATCATCAACCATTGCAGTACTTAAAGTCTCAGTGAAAGTTGCAACAGTCAAGACACTTCAGATGGATGAGATTTCTACAACAATTCCATTTGGTTATCAGGTATAAAAAGGGAATTTACAATACGGTAGTTGATATGCTCTCTAGGCCTATTGTAAATTCATCTATCATACTCAAGCATAATTTAGTTTTGCATGAAAGTTACAATGAGAAATATGCACATGATAGTGATTTTCACGATGTGTATGCAAGCTTGAGTCAAGGAAACCAAAGTGAGGAGTTAGATTACCATGTACATAACAGTTTGTTGTATCACTTGGGCAAGTTATGTATACCACAGGGATAAAAAAATAGTATCATAAGGGAGGCACACACATCATTGATTGTTGGGCATTTCAGTGTAGGCAAGACAGTAGTGAATCTCCAAAGGTATTGTTATTGGCCACGCGTGATTGATAATGTTTCTCGTTTCATTAGAGGATGTTATTTATGTGCAACAAGTAAGCCTAGCAATAGGAAACTTGGATTGTACACTTCACTTCCAGTTCCTTCACATCCTTGGGAGAGTATCTCGATGGATTTTGTAGGTGGTCTTCCTATGTCAAGGAAAGGTCATGATTATTTGTATGTTATGGTAGATAGGTTCAGCAAAATATGTCTTTTGATGCCATGTAAGAAAATGATTACAGCTGAACAAACAACTCATATTTTCTTTCAAAATGTTTGGGTTCATTTTGGTCTTCCTACTTCTATTGTAAGTGATCGATATTTTCAATTTGTTGGGAATTTTTGGTCTAATTTGTGGGACATGATGGACACTAAGTTGAAGAAAAGTACAACCTTTCATCTTCAAATAGATGGTCAAACCGAAGTGGTAAACAAGACCGTTATTCATCTTCTTCGATGATATTGTAGCAAGCATCCCAAGTTTTGGGATGAACAGTTGCATTACATTCAACATGCATACAACTGGGCAAAATATTCTTCCATAGACACATCGCCATTTGAGGCATGTTTTAGTTACTTGCCAAGATTGCCTTTGGACTTCATATTTGAGAAAGATGTCGCTATAGATGGTCATAGTGACATAAATAAGGAAGTTCATTGAGAAAATTCAGTTGATGCAACACAGAGTGCAAGAGCAATTTGAAAAGAGTCAAAGAAATTACAAGGCAAGGCATGACAAACACCGTGTTGATAAAAAATTCTAGGTTGGATATGAAGTTTGGTTGTATATCAACAAAGAAATATTGCAATGGGAAGGTAAAAATCTTAATCCAGTCCGTTATGGTCCATTTAAAATTCTGGAAAAGATTGGTACTAATGCATTTAAGCTAGATTTGCCTCCTTATATGCAAATATATTCTATTGTTAATGTTGAGAATTTGAGATTGTTTGAGCCTCCATTGATTGATGATCAAGGAGAGCATGTTCAGCTGCCATCAATAGATGATTTCTTGCCAGAATATCTTGATGAACTTCAACAAGATCTCATACTTGACAGAAGAATCAAAACTTCAAGAAGAGGGAATGTCAAATACCTTAGAGTGGGACTCAAGGGACAAAATCCTTCAAAATAAAAATGGATGGAGAGTGAAAGGGCGAGGAAGATGTACCCTCAACTGCTGAACAATTGATAATATCTTTTAGGGTCCAAAAGGCTTCTAGTGGGGAGGAATGAGCAAGTGCTTAGTATTTAGCTCAAAAATAAAATTTTTCATAATTTCTCGAAACTAGGACGACAACGTAGAGCTCATCACCAGGATTCCAGTGCAACTTGTTTCATCAAAATCCGAGTTTGTATGAGTAAGTTATGGTCTGCTGTCTGTTTTCTCAAACAATTAAAAAAAATTGCAGAACAATGACAAGTTGCTGACATGACAGCCCAGTCAGCAAAAATGAATATTCTAGAATATTCTTCAGGTTTCTGCCAATAAGGCTGTGACAAGTGGCACTTTCGAATTCGCCAGTTTGGTCTATGTGGGTGTAATTTCCTAATAATATCTAAGGTGGAAATTGTGTTTTTTATTTTATTATATATATATATATATATATATATATATATATATATATATATATATATATATATATTATATAATATAATATAATATATTACATGTTTAGACATATTATATATATTATATTAATTATAATTAAATATTATATATATTTATATATGTTATATAATATAATATATTATATGTTTAGAGATATTATATTATATAATACATATTATACATATTATATTAATTATAATTAAATATTAAATAAACCAAAATCCGTTTCAAAGAAATGTTATAGCAATCTGCATGGTTCAAGGTTTAACGTGGTGGCACAAAATATATGTAATGGGGTGGGGTCAAGTTTGAACCCCGGACCTCCACCCCACAAGATAACCCTTTAACTAATGGGCTGTGGGAAGTGGTTGTTTAAACTGCCACACAAATAAACATTTATTGCTATGCAGTGGGACTCGCGGAGTGCGGAAGGGCCAACCCCTCCACCATGTAACTGAACCATAAAACCAAGTGCCAACGCTTATCCAAATTGCGCTTAGTGCGCTATTAACATGCCTTAATCCATATTTATATTTAATTAAACATCATTTAAATTTGAGTTTATTTTGGTGGAAATTCTGGAGGCGCTCCCAAATCTGGTGGAGGTTCCAAGCTTAGCGGGGTTATTTGGCAAATATCGAGTTTTAGAGGCAGTTTCATAGGGGAAAATTAAATGAGGCTTATCTGGATCAAATTTTGACCAATTTGGGAAAATTAATAGTCAATATTTGATGATTTTGGCATTCCAGAGACAATGGCATAGGTTTCAGAGGCTGAAAATGACTTCTACATGTGATTTTTCTAGAGGGAAGTTCAAGGGAGCCTAGAGCCACCAGGGAAGGAGGTCAAGTCTAGACCCAATTTTAAGTAAATGAACAATCATTTTTAGATGATTTTTATGTTCTGAAGACAATAGAACAAGTTTTAGGAGCAATTGAATAATGTACACAACACATTTGCCAAATTTGAGCTAATACAAGAGGCCCAAGCTATGGAAGCTGGACCAAGGAGATGTAGCTCAGCAATGGTGAAATCCTTCATCAAAAACTTGTGTTGATGGCTCTGTTTATGGTTTGATGTATATGTTTATGTTTTTTTTCAGTTGTTACCTATGTTATTTATATGTCATTGATTTCAACATAAAATACAAGACAATTTTCTGTTTTGACACTCACCTGCACTAAGGAAACTAAAGCACCACAAACAAAAAAGAAGCAAATAAATTATAATTCTGAACTTCTAATTAGCACAACAAAACTAACATACAAGTTCATATCAAGACTAAATGAAGACAATGTAGTAGGTAGTGGATTAGTCAATGAACTGAATAACGATCTGTTTCAGGGAAACATAACATGTAATCTGTTTTGAGACATTGTTGTCATTTACTGCAAATGTCAAACAATGACTTTTGACAATGTAGCAAACATAACATTGAAAGCTGCTTGGAGGAATAACACGTACACTCCACGCAAGATTTCAAGAGAGAGGCGTACATAGAAGGATCTACCACAGTTCCATCGTTATGGAAATTTTCAAACTGATTCATTAATGGATTCTCTGTATTAATGCCTTGTTTAGCTATGGGGATAGGACATTGTCTTCGTTTGGGTTGCATTTTGAGAGCAATGGAAACTGAATTGGGTGCGGAGAATGGAGACTGGGAAAGATGTTTGTTGGTTGTTGGAGATGCAATTGGTTTTGGGTTTGCAGTACAAGCAATGGTGGCACACAAGACGTCATTGTCCTTTCCATTTCCATGGTAATAAAAAAATCAAGTAGTTGTTATAATGAAATCATAAGTAGTGGTGAAGGAAAGGATCAATCAAGTATCAGGTTGCTGAGAAACCAAAACAATAGTGAATAAATTCCTCCCAATGATTAAAGTTGTGTTGTAGAGGAGATTTAATCAATCCAGAACTCTGATCGAAATTTTGAAGCTGTTGGCCAGAACTAGATAACACTCAACAATCACGAGGGAATTGTTTCACCACATGGTCGAGCAATTAGAAAGCAAGTCCATTTACTACAAGATTACTTAGAAGAGTACGAGTGTAATAGCTACAACGTGCAAAATAATTTTTGAAGTCCATTTACTACAAGATTACTTAGAAGAGTACAAGTGTAAGTATTGGTCTAAGCTTGTTTAGGAAGTAGTGAGACGAATAGAGATAGTGCAGAGGTTGCTCGGGCTTGAGAAAAACATTGTAATCTTCTCATATTTTTCTAACTAATGCAATATCCAAATAGTAAGGGTTTTTAGTTGTGGCTTTCCCCAGGAAATCATTGTGTCATGTGTTGATTGAATTCTTTCTCTTGTATGCTTCGTGATTTCACTATCGTCTAATTGTTTCCACAGTTGGTAAAGTAGATTCAAGTCTATTGTTTTAGTAAATTACAATTAGCAGTTTGAATCTGCAAATAATTTCTACATTCATTAACCATAGCTGCAACCTGTACCATGTCTAGACAATGAGAGTATGTGAAAATTTGATCATTAACATGTTCCTTTATTTCCCAAAAATCATTTTCTAAAATGAGACCATCCTTTGATAGGCAATCAATGTCATAGTTGCTCTCCCTGTAAATATGAGAACATGAAAAATATAAGTAAGTTTCAGTAATGTGAAAGGTTTCCTAAAGTATAGGTAGAAGAGTGGTATTCCTGCATGAAATAATACCATTTAGATAATTTATGAATATCATGAAATCCCCAAATATGTAAATATGTGAGAAACCTTTTTCCTTTGCAAATAGAAGCAAGTTCTTGCATGCGAGGAGTTCAATTACGTTGTTTGTCCCAGGTCCCAAACCCATCTTAACTTTGAAACTGTGAGATGGAGAAAGAAATAAAATGGACCCTCCTCTGCAAATTTTGTCATTGTTGATAGAGGCATCATCAAAGAAATCCCATGAATTTGAAGTGTCAATATTTTTCGGAATGATCACCCTGGGTCAACAACTCTTTTCACCTGCGGAAAGTGGCATAGGATAGCCAACACCTTATCAACAATATATAGAGGGACTGAGTTCTTGTCTAAAAGTACCACCCTATTTCTGGCGAGCAAGACCCCTTGGAAAATAATGAGAAGAAGAGCTTTAAAAGGGCGACCAATGGGGTTAGAATGGTAATTTGAGTTGTGTAAGACATCTATTAATATTTAGATTTGTGATCCTAATATCATACACATGGTATTCATTATATCTTATAAACAATTATTATTATGTTTACATAAATAATTAAATTTCCAAAAATACTCAAATAGTTATCACAATTGCATCATTTGAATGCTTAATAACAACTTAATTATTTCCATGTTTTTTTTTTAATATTTCAATAATTTACTTTTTATATTTTCAATTAAAGTGTTATTTGGTTCTATCACAATTAAAAAGAAAAACCAATATAAAAAATCATATTCCTAAAACCAACATAAAACATCATATTCCTATTAGTATTCAAATATGTTTATTAGTCATTGTCTGCAAGGGACTATAACATTTACCTAACGGTCAAAGTGGGCTGACTTTGCATTTTTTTGCTGTGTTTTTGCAATTTTAATCAAAGTTTTGGGAAGATTCTTAATATTTCTATTTTCTTGTAAATTTAAAAATAAATTTTTAATTTTCTTGGAAATATTATTTTTAATTTTCGATTGGTTGAGGGAGCTCTAATGGACATAATTCACCAATAGAAGGTGTTTTATTTTCGGCATTTGTCATGCCTGATAACTAATTTTAAAATAAAAAAATGGTTAACTTTTAGAGTGGCTAATTTTAAAATAAAAAAAAGCTAATCTACACAATGATGCCAAAACTAACAAAATTCCAAGTCTCTTAGATAGACAAAGCATAACATTGATACATTATGCAGAGTAAAAAAGAAACCCCACTCTTAGAACTCCTCCACACCTTCACACTCTGCACCATGTATTAGTGTTTCAGAATTCCATTATAAATAGAATTCACACGTAGGCACTCTACAGTCACAACAGGTTTATCCATTGGAGCTTTGCATGCAAATATTTGATTGAATTCTCGCAGTGAAATCTTTAATATGACTTGAATTTCTTGTGTAAATCACATAACGAAAAAAAAGTGATGTGCTTGTGATAACTCTGAGCACAATAATTGCTATGCTTGGTTTTATAGAAACAACAGATATGACTTGTATAGTTTATAAAGTATAAAATGCTCGAGAAGTTATTGTAGTTAGTGGTTTAATTGATAAATATAAACATAACACTTTGTTGATCCTTTTAATCATTTTCTACGAGTTGCGAAAAATATAAATAACAAGACGAGCTGTAGAGCAGCAAGTCCCTGTTATACTTGAAAGCAAATTTCAGAGATATAGAAAGAAATCATTGTCAGGGGAATACTACGGGAAATTACTGTGCCTTCAACATACAAATTTGATAAGAAAGAGAACATTCCACAATGAGAACTAGTTAGGCCATTAATGTACTGTTAAATGCAACATGAAAAGATGCTTCAGAACTCTGTATGCCCTCAAGAACCATGCACAGATAGAATCCTTCACGGACAAACCTATTCATGAACAGACATGTCTCGTAAAAGTCCTTGACAGGACATCAATTTCAGTCCAGATGAATATAATAGTTGTCAATAGTGAATTTGGAACCATAACAACAATCTAAGCTGTCAATACTGAATATTGAGTAAGCATTCTATCTTCTTATATGCCACAGGTCGTATTTCAGAATTTTGTGTTATATCCAAATTTTTTGGTTTTGCTGATATCTACCTATTACAAGATTCCCGACGACTTCTAGATGGGGTTTTGGATTTACATTTCTTTGTGCTGAATCTAGGTTTGAGACAGGTGCAAATATTTTTTTGGTCGTAGTTTTCTGGAGTAACTGCATGCAAGATATCAAGAAGAATTCAGGTTCAAAGATATCGAGTAGAATTCTGGCTTCAATATTATTTAAGCTTGTTGCTAGTAAGTTATAAAAATTTTAGCAATCTACTTTTAATCCTGCTCAATTATCGATCTGTATTCATATTTTTCGGAATGGTAGACCAAATTTTGATCTCCCTCTAAACAATTTTAGGTGTTTTCTGTCTACACTGTATAATTTAGTTGTTGTAGTTCCAATTAGTTACCGTAGTCTGATTCAAAAGCATAAAATTTGAGCCTTTACTCCAGCAATAGGTCCAATTTGAATCATGATTGTTATAACTTTTCTCCAGCAATAGCTCCTATTATTAGTAGTCACCGATGACCATCCTTCATTCTGCAAATTCATTAATAGTCACCGATGACGAAATTTGCAGGGAAGACGAAATTTGTCAAACGTCATCTTACAGGAGAATAAATATGAACGTATGAGATTTCACACTTGCACACTCCGTTTATGTTATTTAGTGTAGATTTTACCAGGGTTTTTCTAGGGTTTATGTTTGATGGCATGCCTTCAAGCTTAGCTAATTGCCTGATTTCTTAAAATTTCATTTATTATTATTATTATTCTATCAGATTTATTTACATGGCATAAATGTAAATGCAGTTGTTATTTTTTTCCAAAAGGATATGTTTGGATAAATAAAGAGGTCGGCGTTGGATATCTCTGTGTGTCCAATGTTCAGCTCAAGGTTCTTGATTATTATTTCTGGCCAATGTTCGAAGGTAGTGATCCGTCTTGATCATTATTTCTGAACATTGGCTATCTGAGTGAATGATACAGAAATATCCAATCCAATGTCTGATTTCTTTACTTTCCTTTTCTCAAAAATTGGTACAGAGATATCCAACTCTGACTTCTACTTTCCTTTTCGAGGTGGGCGTTGGATATCTCTATACAATTATGAGTAGGAAAGTAGAGAGTTCAACGTTGGATATCTCTGTACCATTCACTCACCTGGCCAATGTTCAGAGGTAGTGATGATTAAATCATCACTACCTCTGAACATTGGCCAGGTGAGTGAATGGTACAGAGATATCCAACGTGGACCTCTCTATTTTCCTTTTCTCAGCAACCTACAAAAGAAGTCCATTTGCCAGAAGGCAGATATCAACAAATGCTTTGTTCTCTTGGTCTGTGGTTTTATGGTAGGTAAAATCCTTTGTTTGTGACTTTAGGTTAGGTATACGTATATATCATTTAAGTAGAATTTTACAAGAATATTTTTGAAGAGATAGTAATTAGTGAACAATAATGAGTAAAAATAATATTACAAAATAGTAATAATTAGGGAAAGAAAGATGTGTAAAGAAAAATAACAATCCGCCTAGTAGCACAAGAGCAATGAAGCCCCATGTACCAGGACTTAGAAGATTGTGGCCTCACTCAGCATGTCTGAGGACTCAGAGATAATGGGAGGTGGACAAGAGTGCATTGGGATAGCCATGTGAATCTGGAAACATTTAATGTAAAATGTTTTAAAGCTAGCATTAGTAGAACATGAAAAAATGATTTGACAAGAAGTTTATATGAAAAAATGACTTGGTAACAAGTTTTTTAAAATAAAGTTTTTGATACACAATGCTTATATCAGTCTCTAAAAGAGATCAAATAAGATTTCTAAAATCTCTATTGGCTAAAAAAAAACAATGTCAATATTTAATAGGATGAATAAAAAGCTTAGTAAAAACATTTTGTTAAAACTTTTGGTTTCATATTTGAAGATTTCTTAATTTTCATGCATAGACTAATAAAAATTACCAAACCAATTAAAAACTAATAAAACTTTTGGTTTCATGTTTCAAGATTTCTTAATTTCCATGCATGGACTAATAAAAATTGCCAAACCAATAAAAAATATCCTATAAGCTAGCATTAGCCTAATGAACATTAAAATAACTTATTCTATGAAAACAAATGCAGAAGCATGAAGTGCTGAGGTGTGGAGATATTGCTAATCTCCACGCTCTAACTATGGACCCAAATGCGGAATTAAATATATGTAAACACATACGGAAGTGTGGAGGTGCAGAGGTTATGTACTTCAGTTATGGGCCCAATTGTGGCAGCAAATATAATAAACAAATGCGTACACGCGGATTGCAGAGGTGCGAAGGTATTACTAATCTCCGAAATCCGGTTGTGGGCCTTGAATTTGGTGTGTTTATTTCCCTCAATTGCATAGGCAGTTGTATTATTCGTGCGGCACGATTGACTCAGATGTCGAGTCTATGGAACCTGCATTGAGGAGTACCTCTAGTATTTCATCCAGCTTTTTTACGAATCTCGAAGGCAGAAATTTAGCTAATTTCCCTATAGCGGATACGAAAGTCATAAAGAATTCAACCACAGTCGTTATATTCATCGATTAGGTAATTGTTCTATTTCCGCCGCCCTTCCCACACCAAAAAAACACTGAAACGTTTTGAGAGTGAGAGGCCTTGTAAGAAGCTGAAATCGCTTCAGGGAAATCCAACGCGGCCATTGCCATAACCGAACTCACCCCTATATGATTCTCGTGGAAAGTATAAACTATATCTGCGGTTAAGGGTGGTTTCATCACCGTATCTCTTCAACACTGAATGCACTGCACTCCTCCTCTCTGCCTCTAATGATCCATGCAGAACGTTTTCGTACATTAACAAGCAACTCTGTTGTATTCATTTCTATTACTGAAAAAATTAATTGTTTAATTATTTGACTCCGTCAATTCATCCGAATCCGAATGGCGGAAGCTTACCTGGAAAATCTCTTCATTTCACCAAATGATTTATTGGGCTAATTGAAACAATATATTTATTTTTCAATTGCAATACATGGAGAAGATTTGTTGTTCTAATTTTTTTCTTTTTTAAATTTTAAAACGCTTCATTCTTTTTATTGCTCCGTTGTTATCATTTTTTTTGAAAAATAAAATAAAAAACGCTTCATTTTTTTCATAAATAAAAAGATGAAGTACATATTAAACATCTTCAAGATGCTATAGGCGATTCTAGTTGAAAATATTAAAGTCACCTGCTTGCTTTGAGCAGGAAGTACTAGAAATAGAGTACTGGGGCAGCAAAGGAGTTTGCGTGCACAACACCGCGCATTCAAGTTGAATGGAAAAATTCGTAAGGAGGAATTAATGTTTGATAGGCAGCAACCACCATTGCAGAGGAGAAGTTATGTTTGTATGTGCGTAGCCGTTTTAACAGAGTATGAAGACTTTCGTGGTTAAAAGCACGGAAGAGCAGAGTTTTATTTAAGACAATCTTTTTGGGCTTTTAAGCACTCAACAACCAAAATTGAAGAAAATTTGTTTAAAGCGGTGAAAGACATTAATTTTTTGAAAATGCACGACAAAGTGGTCCCCACCACTTAAGCGCTAATCGCAATTGCAAATTTTACTTGCAGTGTCTTGTTGATAAAGGAGGTCCGATGCGATCATCGCAATTGGTAGTTTCATATTATACAACCGCAATGTGTGTTGAAACATTGCGATGCGATGAGTTAAAATCGCAATCACAAATCGCCCTCCACCAAAGCCAAGGTCCGCGGGTGGTCCCACAGACCATGCGGCATGTTTTGTTACAATCGCAAGTTCACAATCGGGAGCGCGTTTTTGTTTGGCCCAACTGACATATAAGAATTGGCGGACCTGACCATGTTATATGGCGGAGTTTATTGCCGCCATCGCATCCAGTTTGTAATCGACGATCAGAGTTTTTTGATGGACCGTTTGTTATGTGTTGAAGTACGGACCCGAAGTTCTATTATAGCGCAGTTAAATGTTGATTGCGGGTACGCCCGTCAATCAGAGATCGGAGGTTTCGTTTGTTGTTTGCTTTTAAACATTGCGCATTATGTAATGAAGCCCGGTGGGGCCAGACAACCTTTTTAAAACAGATTTGATTTAGTTTTTAGATAGTTTGTAATGTTTTAATTTTATATGCACGACATATATATATTGTAAAAGCCTGTGAGGCAGTTTGTAATGTTGTTGTTGTTATTACACAGAATAGTGAATGAAAACACACAACAGTGCGAAATACACAGAGACAGAGTATTGTTTCTGTTGAGACAGTGAAGTCTTTTGTTGGGACTGCATTTTGAAGCAGTCCAGATTTTGTATCAGTTTGTTTTAAAGATTAATGAAAGAGTTTTAGAGTGAAAACTCTGTCTCCTGTGAGTGAAATTTTCAATTTCTCTGTGTTAGTAGAGGAGAGTATTACTCTCTCCATTGTTGTTCTAGAATTATCATACACTCCAACATGGTATCAGAGCTAGTCCAGGGTCTTTGAAGGTCAAAGAAGCTGAAGGAAGGAGTTCTTTGTTGCAGTAGCTTCTCCAGCAGTGTGAAGACTCAGCCAAAAAGAATTCAAGGTATTCCTCTATATAGTTTATTGTGTTAATGTTGCAGAATAGTCAGTTAGTTTATATACACAGTCAAGTGTTTTTGAATCATAGCTAAGAGTGCAGAATGGCTGGTGCCAGCACTAGCATGGCTATTGGAAATATCCACCTCCCACAATTTAATGGGAAAAATCATGACTACTAATTAATAACTATGAGAGCTTTATTTACTTTTCAAGACCTATGGGAATTTGTTGAGGATGGCTTTGAAGAGCCAGCAGATGAAGAAGAGTTTGATGATTTAACTCAGGCAGAGAAAGAGTTGCCGAAGAGAAATAAGAAGAAAGACTCCAAAGCTCTCTTCTTATTGTATCAAGCAGTGCACGAGAGTGTGTTTCCGAGGATAGCAGCAGCCAAGAGATCCAAAGAAGCATGGGAAACTCTCAAGACAGTCTATCAAGGCATGGAAAAAGTGAAGACAACAAAACTTCAGTTGCTGAGGAAAGACTTTGAGACTCTCTGTATGAAAGAGTCAGATACTATTGACTCATTCTTCACTCATGTGATTGGAATGGTCACACAAATAAGATCTCATGGAAAGACTGTTGAAGACAAGAGGATTGTGGAAAAATTCTTGAGAAGTCTACCCTCAAGATTCTATGTGATTGTCACCACCATAGAGGAGACTAAGGATCTCACAAATTTCTCAATGGATGAGCTACATGCATCACTGATGACCCATGAGCAGAGATTGGGTAGGAGTGAAAACTCATCTCTTGAGCATGCCTTTAAGACCCAGATGTCTTTCGGAAAAGGAAGAGGAAGAGGTAGAAGCCAAAACAGAGGTGGAAGGAACAGTTCAACAAATGCTCAAGGAAGGGGCAACAATCCAAATTAGCATCAAGGCCAAGGCAGCAACTAGCAGAGTGGTCAGCAGAATGCTCAAGGACAAAGGTATAATAAGTCCAATGTCCAATGTCACTATTGTAAAAAATATGGTCATTATGCTAATGAATGTAGAAAGAAGCATCATGATATGGGAAGTAGAACTAGTGCAAATTTCACTAGAGAAAATATCAGCCAAAATAATTTGTTTTTAGCTTGTAATACGATTGAAGAAAAGAATGAGGATTTATGGTTTCTAGACTCCAGTTGCAGTAACCATATGACATGAAATATTCCAATGTTTTCTATGTTAGATGAGAGTGTGAAGTCACAAGTCACACTAGGAACTGATAGCAAATTTTCTGTTATGGGAAAAGGAAATGTAAATGTTTTAACAGGGAAAGGTGCAAAGAAAACCATAGCAGATGTCTATTATGTTCCAGGAATGAAGTGTAACCTCTTAAGTATTGGACAGCTTGTCCACAAGGGGTATAATGTTTTCTTTGAGGATGATGTTTGTACCATCATGGACAAACCACCACATTGTTGTTCCTAAGAGACAACGGTTGCAGGTGAGAAAGACCGATTACCTACAGCATATATAGCAAGGAGCATGTAATATAACATGGGAAGTTATCAACAAAAGGCTCTCATGCTATTTCCTGTAAACAGGGAGGTTAACTTGAATGGGACCAAAACCTTCAGAAAATGAACGCAAGGAAAGCAATGCTGCAGAGGCAAGGTGTGGAACTCTCATACAAATGCATCAGACAATTCAGAGGCAGCTTACTGTAAAGAGGGCTGGTTCGAAAATACCTCACAAAAATAAGTGATCAGAAAGTGATTACTGCGTGTGAAGGATTGAGATAATACTAGATGTCATTGAGATGATATCCAGATACACAATATCCCCATGAAATGGGCTTACCAATTTAAGAATCCATACATGAAAATAGCGTTTTAAAAATAACCTCCCAAAGAAGCTAATATAGTAGAAATATGGTTGAAATGAAAAGTGGAACAGTATATCATGCCTGAGCCATATTTAAAGCGCTTGACTGGTTCAAGCATGAGTATCAACTAGGATAAATTCATACCGAAAACCAGTGAGCCACTCGCATTCCAGAACATGATACAAGAAAAGCAAATGAAACGAACTGAACAATTGAAATAACACATAAGAAGGAAGAGTTACAAACTGTGAGACACAAAAGACCAGAATCCTCTTTAAAGATGGAACTCCTCTTCACTGAAACCCAACGGGCTCCGAGCATTCATATAAAAGTTTAACAAAAATGCATACAAAATTCTCTTACTGTATAATTTTCTGAAAATCTGGAACCCTGTATCATCCGTTCTTTGGTGTTTTTATAGGAGAAAAACCCAGTCACAGTAGTGAGTAATAGCGGGAGTAGATGTTTCATTTAAGTTGATTCATTAAGACAAAATGGCCGAAGCGTTCACCCCCACACTGCTCAATAACCTTGCGCTGTACTCTGTAATATGGTCCAGAGATCTCTATCAGGTCGAAATTGACCTCGGATGTCTTCTTGAAGTTCTTCTGGCCGCCTGGAACTCTGTGCTAGCCTACTGGAATAAATGACAAGGATGGAAAATCTGCAAGGCCTCCATGCTTCCATTACTACTGCTCTGACAGTTCTTAAGAAGCTTCTGTCAATGCATTCATCTATTTAAGGGCTCGAGGAGGCATGGAGGCTTTAATGGGGAGATGTACCGCCTGGAGAAAAACGTCCCGCAGATATTCAAACGCAGACTTGGCTGTTGCGTGTGCTCTTTGGGTCTTCAAAATGCGTCTTTATCCTTTGAATACAGGATAAGGCACTAAATATTCAATTATCAGGCCCAGATCCCTCAAATCTGTCTCTACTGATTCATCTTACGGCTGTTGAAATTATTATCTCTGCATACTGAATCACCGTGGCTCTGACTGTAGAGGAAAAGTGATTTTGCCACTCTGGACACCCTGCACAAATACAATAAACTCGTTATAAAAATCCAAGGGAGGTGGCGGAGAAATGTTGTGGAGGCCTGGGGATGGTAGCGCAGCAGTGGAAAACAACGGAAATGGTGAAATAATGGTGGAAAATGGAGCTGATGAAGGTTTGGTGTCATAAGGGTCGCAGACCGTCCAATCAGCTAAAGAAATGGGAATGAACGGTCAGTATTTACGAACGAAGGTGTTAATGGTAAGTAAATGGAAGAAATAACACTTTTAGTGTTAAAACACCAAATTCTAGTGCTTGGTTAAATACACAAAAACATATGAAAGTGAATGAAATTCTGGCGTATCTTGCAGTGGGACCCGACGGGTGGAGGGCGATTAACTGTGAGCCGTTGGATTTCAGGAGGAGATCAACGGTGGTGATTGTCTGATGAGGTAAATAGGGAAGCCCGATGGGAGAATTACGGTAGAGATGCGATGCAATGTGGGCCCTCGATCTTGGATCAATGGACGGACATGATGAAATCGGAGGATCGCAATCAGGGGAAGCAGCGGAGGACACGGGAGAAAATTTCGATTGCGATTGGGGCGACGGTGCGATCAAGCGCTAATCGTTGGATCGCGCAAAGGACCAACGGTGGAGATTGAATCGGCGGGGGAAACAACTGGTGCAATGAGAGGGTAATGATTAAATCTGGGCCGTTGGATCACTCGGGACGGATGGCTCCGATTCAATCAGGGGATCGCAATCGGGGGACACATTTGAGAACATGCGATTGCGATTTGGAGTGGCGCACGATTGAGCGCTGGCCGTAAGATCTAGGACCAGATCAACGGCCCACATTCAATCAGAGGGAGATAGAGAGGGGGAACGGAGCGGCGAGCGATGAGATCCGGACCGTTGGATCACAAGACGTCAACGGTTCAGATCAAATCGGGGAATCCCAATCAGAGGGAACGGAAGGGCGGCACAATTAGAAGTTCCGATTGCGATCGGAGCAGTGGTGCGACGGAACAAGTGCAATTAGCACTGAGCCGTCGGATCTGTACAGATTCACGGCTGCTATTGCAGCGGGAACACAAAGGAGGGAGTCAATCGCATCGGAGACTTCAGAGTGACAAAGGGAAAGCGCTCACCCGCTCTTCCGATTGCGATAAGCGCCCGGAGCTTAGATGTTTGGTTCCGGTGCTCGGTTACATGGTGGGGAAGTGTTTAGGGCTGGGCCGAAAAGGGGCTTAGCCTGTCATAAGGTGGGAAGTGGGTTTTTGGCCCGTTTTAATGCATTTTAAGGCCAACAAGGGGTAACGGTAGGGGAAATGAAGGGATTTTCAGCCAAACAAAGGGTATTTGTGAGGTTTAAAAAGGGGATTTGGGTGATTTTAAGGGGTTAATGAGGAATTAGGGAAGGGGGAAAATAAGGTGAAGAAGCAGAGGTTAAGTGGGAGTGAAACGAGAGGGAAAAGGCCTTTTTGGGGCATTCTTCTTCACAAACAGAGAGGTTCTTTGACTGGAAACAACAGTGGGGAATTATCAAAGGGCAAAGGGCATAAAGAACCTTCAAGGATGCTGTGTTTTCAGTTGGAATGCCTTCCTTGAAAGCTCAGAGACGGTTTGAACCCTTGCTTTGCTTATCAGAAAATTAGTTGAGGACTAACATGATCAACACACCCAACAAACAATGTATTGCTGAAGTGAAGATGACAAGGAACATGATGTTCCCTTTCAGAATGAGAGCAGATCTGAAAAATGAAGAAAATATAGCAGCAGTGGCACAAGAGGCTTTCCAAAGCGAACCAAAAGATGATAATTGGTTGTGGCACTTGAGATTTGGACATCTCAACTTTGGAGGTCTTAACTTGTTAAATGGAAAAGGAATGGTAAGAGGTTTACCATTGATAGAGAAGCCGGACAACCTTTGTGAAGGTTGTATCTTGGGGAAACAACACAGAGAAAGTTTTCCTTCCGGGAAAAGCATAAGGGCAAAGGCACCCTTAGAGATTGTCCACTCAGACTTATGTGGATTGATGCAAACTCCATCGCTTGCAGGCAGCCACTACATGTTAACATTCATAGATGATTTTACAAGAAAAACTTGGGTTTACTTTTTGAAAAACAAAAGTGAAGTGTTTGAAAGATTTTGCAATTTCAAAGCACTTGTGGAAAACCAAAGTGGGCTGCACATCAAATTCCTAAGGACTGATAGAGGAGGTGAGTATATCTCTAAATATTTTCTACATTTTTGTAGAGAAAATGGTATTCATAAGCAGTTTACAACTAGATATACTCCGCAGCAAAATGGAGTAGCCAAAAGGAAGAATATAACCATAATGGACATGGTAAGGAGTATGTTAAAGGCAAAACATTTGTCTAATGATTATTGGGCTGAAGCTGTATATTGTGCAGCGTACATTTTTAATAGGTGCCCTACAAAAGCAATTATGAACAAAGTGCCGAAAGAGGCATGGAGTGGCACAATGCAAGGTGTCACACACATGAAGGTTTTCGAATGTGTGGCTTATGCACACATACCGGATCAGCTTAGGAATAAGTTGGACAACAAGGGGGAGAAATGTATTTTCATTGGATACAATGAGGAATCCAAGGCTTACAAGTTATACAACCCATCCACCAAGAAGTTTATTGTGAGCAGAGATGTTTAGTTCATTGAGGAGGAAGCTTGGGATGGAAGCATAGAGAAAACAAGGAATGTTAAACACTGTTTATCTCAAGATGGGAATGATGATGAGTTGGCTGAAATACATCCCCAGACAGCACCACCAACACAAGGGCAACAAAGCACACCCTTGAGGAGAAATGAAAGTGCTTCTTCAAGCACACCACAAGGAGGAAATTTAGGTGCTTCTTCAAGCATTTGTACACCTAATGAAAGAGGTAAGAAGTTCAGAAATTTGAATGAAATTTATGAACAAGAGGTAGCAAATGAAGGTATAAATTCTTTGTTTGCTTTATATTGTCATGTTGATGATCCTGTTCATTTCGAAGAAGCTATTAAGGATAAGAAATGGATAGAAGCTATGGATGAGGAGCTTAATTCCATAGAAAGAAACAAGACTTGGGATTTGGTTGAACTCCCAAAAATTAAGATGTATTGGAATTAAATGGGTCTACACCACTCTGAACAGAGTAATCTTTGAAAGGCAAAATAGAGAGACACAAGGCAATACTTGTTTTCAAAGGTTATAAGCAGAAGCATGGGATAGATTATGAGGAACCTTTCGCACCGATTGCTAGAATGGAAACCGTGAGAGCAGTGCTGTCCATAGCAGCACAAAACAAGTGGAAAGTTTATCAAATGGACGTGAAGTCAACATTCCTAAATGGAGTGTTAATGGAAGAGGTTTACATTGAACAACCTTTCGGCAATGAAAAGAAAGGCCAAGAGCACAAAGTGTGCAAGTTGAAGAAAGCTCTTTATGGGCTGAAGCAAGCGCCAAGAGCATGGTACAGTAGGATAGATTCCTATCTGCTGGAAAATGGATTTGAAAAGTGTGAGGGAGAACCCACCCTCTACATCAAAGAAAAAGATGGTAAAATGTTGATTGTAGTTTTATATGTTGATGATGTTATTTTCACATGTAATTATGATTACCTTATTGAAAATTTTAAAACAATCATGAAAGAAGAATTTGAAATGACTGACATGGGTTTATTGAAATACTTCTTAGGAATAGAAGTAGAACAAGATGAAAATGGGATTTTTATCTCGTAGGAAAAATATGTTAATGAAGTTCTTGAAAGATTTAATATGCAAGAGAGCAAAGCAGCAATCACTCCCACAGTGATGGGATTAAAACTCAGCAGATAGGACAACAACAATGATTTTGATCCTAGCTTGTACAAGAGCATAGTTGGCAGCCTCATGTATTTGACTGCAACTAGGCCTGACATAATGCATGCTTTTAGTTTGATTTCCAGATTCATGGAGAAGCCAAAGGATGCACATTGGCAGGCAGAGAAGATAATTCTGAGGTATGTTAAAGGTACTAAAAGGTTTGGTATTTTATATACTGCTTCAGAATGTTCAGATTTAGTTGGATACACTGATAGTGATTGGGCTGGAAGTGTAGATGATCGGAATAGCACTTCCGGTTATGTTTTTCACATGGGTTTAGGAGCCATTTCACGGGCTTCTAAAAAACAACCCATTGTAGCGTTGTCGATAGCAGAGGCAGAATATGTGGCAGCTACAACAACAGCGTGTCAAGCAGTTTGGATGAGAAGAATGTTGAGAAGTTTGTGCCAAGAACAGGTAAAAGGGACAGTGATTTATTGTGACAATAGCTCAGCTATTGCATTGTAAAAAAAATTCAGTGTTTTATAAGAGAACGAAACACATTGATGCCAAGTATCACTACATCAGAGAATTAGTGAGCAATGGAGAAATTGTTTTACAACATTGTAGAACAGAGGAGCAATTTGCAGATATTTTGACAAATCCATTGGGGCAGAAGACCTTTTGTTTTTTAAGAAAATTCTTGGGTATGACTGATAACCCAACATCTGACTTTAAGGGGGAGTGTTGAAAATATTAAAGTCACCTGCTTTCCTTGAGCAGGAAGAAATAGAGTACTGGGGCAGCAGAGGAGCTTGCGTGCACAACACTGCGCATTCAAGTTGAATGGATAAAATCGTAAGGAGGAATTAATGTTTGATGGGTAGCAGCCACCATTGCAGAGGAGAAGTTATGTTTGTATGTGCGTAGCCGTTTTAGCAGAGAATGAAGACTTTCGTGGTTAAAAGCACGGAAGAACAGAGTTTTATTTAAGACAGTATTTTCAGGCTTTTAAGCCCTCAACAACAAAAATTGAAGAAAATTTGTTTAAAGCGGTGAAAGACATTAATTTTTTGAAAAGGCACGACAAAGTGGTCCCCACCACTTAAGTGCTAATCGCAATCGCAAGTTTTACTTGCAGTGCCTTGTTGATGAAGGAGGTCCGATGCGATCATCGCAATCGGCAGTTTCATATTATACAACTGCAATGTGTGTTGAATCATTGTGATGCGATGAGTTAAAATCGCAATCGCAAATCACCCTCCACCGAAGCCAAGGTCCGCGGGTGGTCCCATAGACCACGCGGCATGTTTTGTTATAATCGCAAGTTCACAATCAGGAGCGCGTTTTTGTCTAGCCCGATTGACATATAAGAATTGGCAGACCCGACCATGTTATATGGCAGAGTTTATTGCATCCATCACATCCAGTTTGTAATTGGCGATCAGAGTTTTTTGATGGACCATTTGTTATGTTTTGAAGTCCGGACCCAATGTTCTATTATAGTGCAGTTAAATGTTGATTGTGGGTACGAACGTCAATTGGAGATCGAAGGTTTCGTTTGTTGTTTGTTTTTAAACATTGCGCATTATGTAATGAAGCTCGGTGGGGCCCGACAACCTTTTTAAAACAAATTTGATTTAGTTTTTAGATAGTTTGTAATGTTGTAATTTTATATGCACGACATATATATATTGTAAAAGCCTGTGAGGTAGTTTGTAATGTTGTTGTTGTTATTACACAGAACAGTGAATGAAAACGCACAGCAGTGCGAAATACACAGAGACAGAGTGTTGTTTCTGTTGAGACAGTGAAGTATTTTGCTGGCACTGTATTTTGAAGTAGTCCAGATTTTGTATCAGTTTGTTTTAAAGATTAATGAAAGAGTTTTAGAGTGAAAACTCTGTATCCTGTGAGTGAAATTTTCAATTTCTCTGCATTAGTAGAGGAGAGTATTACTCTCTCCATTGTTGTTCTATAATTATCATATACTCCAACAATTTTGAGTTCCCTGTTACTTTGACTCTATTACATGCATTTCATCTTTTTATGAAACACCATTGGAAAGTAAGCTACCTTTCGACATTAGTGGCGTTTCTGGTATCCATAGATTGCTTTCTGAGTTACATAAAAATTATAATGACAAAAAAAATTGTATAATAACTACTTTTTCTGGCCGGAGTGTGACTACAAATTTATCTCTCTGTTGCTTTCTTCATCTGAAGTCAAAGGAGAACCTAACACCTATGTATTACCAAAAGGAGGAGAGGCTAGTATACCATAAAGGATCACAGAAGACCTATGTCTATCATTTCGGTCCATGTTCTCCCATCAACCCTGTTAAGAGTAATTGATTTGGCCAGTGTAGTTAAGCCGCCCTTGCACAAATTCATTGAAAAAGAAATTACTAGGTTCTTTTCCAATCCCTCTTTTTGACAGAAGCTTCGCCATCCTATTATGCTCTCTGTAGATGTGCTGAAATTGGACGTGTTGGAAGCTAGGGACCAATGTTCATATATTATTCATCCAATTGCATAGAATGGGAGGCCTAAAGGAGTAGTGCTCATTCACCCAATATATGATGGTTTTGGCGTCCCCCATGATCCTAATACTCTCCAATCCAAGCTACATTGCCCTGGCAACACCCCCCATAGTGCAACTATCTCAGCCTTGTTATCAAATCCTATGCCCCCCCCTGACACCAAAAATGAAAGAAGTTGTGAGGGTTGATGAAAACAACAACCCCATAGCTGCAACTTCTCCTGTTGCACGCTCCATCGAAAAAACCAATGGGGAATGGTTGCCAAAGCTCCTTAAGATTGCATCTCCTATTCATATTGGCCCTCATGTCCAAACCTTGCTCCATATATAAAGTGATGGCTTTAATGATGGAATATCATGAGCTTATAGGCTTCCCATCAAATATGTGGGTGTTTCTGCCTCTCCAGATGGTCCAAATGGTAAAGAAGGGAAGGTTCCTATGCCTTTTATTATCCCTATGCTACCTCTGCAAATGAGTTAATAGACAGGACTATTGTCCCAATGGATGTAAATCCATCTCTTCCCTGCATCCTTCCCACACCTCTTTCGCATGTTTACAAGAGAGTAGAAGGTGTTCTAGGGTCTCTGTATCTCCCTTGCACATGGGACAACAACTCGGACTGGTGAGGCCTTCCTTCTGCAAGTTGTTCCATTTCCAATTATTGCCTTTCACCGCTAGCCACACAAAACTTATGATTTTGTTTGGGGTCTTACCTCTCAAAATTATCCTCATCCAGGAGTCGCTGCAAAATTATTTTTCAGTCTTGGGCAGGTTGAGGTATATTTATTTTACTTTCGACCTCCCTTTCCACAGGCTCCCTCCCCATACCATATCATCCTGAGGACCCTGCTCCTCTATTCTAATTCTGGCTTGTCTAATTTGAGTGAGGTATCTCTGCCACTCTTCAGCTTGTGTTACAACGATGCCCAATTCTGCTGCCCCTTTCCAAGCTTGATTGTTGATGCTCTACCCTCCCGTCTTATGAATCTAACTCAGCTTGTGGATTCCTTTATCATGCAGCTGACTAAGGAGCTGAAGGGATTGAGAGTGTGCCCCGACCATCCTTGATAAAGCGTCCAGACCAATGTTGATCTTAGAACCATCTCTAACCTCCCATCTAACGAAACTTTTCGTCCACTGTATTATTTGCAGCATGTTCCTCCAAATCGTTGATTTAGAGGTTTTCCTCCTAGCCCCCATGCCTATCCAAGAGGCAAAATCCAGACCATACATGTATTTGGATTTCATGATATGTGCCCATAAGAAATTCCCTAAGGTGATGTCCACATACTCTTGATTAACAAAGCCGAATTGAAAGTCAAAGTGTCTAGAAAACCCCAACCATCCTCCTCGATTAGTCGAGCCAAATCGACCCATTTCATCAAGTGGAATTTCTGGTCCTCCTGAGTTCTTGCCCATAGAAAATGAGCCATAATTGAGTTAATTTTTTGTATTATCTGATGAGGAAGGAAAAATAAGTGCAGCCAGTAAATGGATAGATTCTGGAAAACTACTTTCAACATGATACTTCTGCCTCCCATTGTGAGCCATCGATGTTTCCAGCATGATAGTTGTTTCTGGAAGCGAAGGGGTAGCCATTCCCAGTCAATGACCTGGTATCTCGAGGGATTCAACTGAAAGCATAAATATGTGAAACCAACCTCCATATGAATAATATTGACTCTGAATAGCGCGAAAATGTCCCTGTGCCTTTTCGACTCCCCATCCTTAACAATCAATAGGGATTTAATACTGTTTAAAAAGTTCCCTGTTTCCAACCCGAAAATAGAGATGGTGTTGTGTAGAAACTCCCATTCCAAAATAGAGGAACGCCCTCCGAAAAGGAGAACGTTTGCGAATACCAGGTGTGTAATTCTAATCTATTTGATGATGCTGACACTGTGAAACCAGCCAGTCTCCTTAGCATCCCGCAGGTGCGCATCCCTAGCAGACTCCTCTAAAAACTTGAAATAACTTCAATGGGAAAGCATTGATGATCACAACATAGTTTGTCGATTTAAGGCACCCCATGATCCAGCTGACGTTGGAGGCAGAGAGGATGATTTTGATTATCACTAGATGGAGCAACTCCCAGTCAACATAGTTGAATGCTTCGATGAGGTCAACTTTTAGCATGCATGTGTTAAAAATGTGACAATAAATGTAAATTTACTTATTACCTATGTAGTTAGAATAACAAAATGTAGGTTGAATAACGAGATATAGTTGAATAACGAGATAACGAAATATGTCTAAGTTAAAAGAGGTGGCCCGAGAGGCTTGTATGCACGGAGAATTTGATCAATAAAGTTTCAAAGTGTTTTATCCTTCAATTGTCCAATTCAGTTACATTTCTCCTATTATCTTTCTTGTTTTCTTATTTTCCCCACAACAAGTGGTATCAGAGCCATATATTGTGCAGTTATCACCATGATAGAGAGAGGCCGAGAGCTGTTTTGGAGTCTGCGTAATCCGCTGAAAAGAAAGGCCGAAGCCAAGAGCTATTTAGGCTGTGTGGAAGGGTTTGCGGCTGCTAGAGATTGCAGACAAAGGTGCTCTACCGGAGAAGCCATCGAGTAGTGGTGGAGAGCCATCGACGGAGAACCGAGAAAGAAAGCCACTCAAAAATCGAGAAGTAAGACCGTTTGGGGTTGCCGAGGGTTTTTCGCTGTTAGCCCGCGTGAAAGAGAAGAGCCAGGATAGTTGCCGAGGGTTTCACTGTTAGCCTGTGTGGAAGAGAAGAGCCAAGATAAAACTCCATTGACCCCAGAGAGACTGGTTCGAACTTCATTTGCAACCCGGAGAGATTGGTTCAAAGTGCATTGTGGCAGAAGTGTGTGGGTTGAATGAGTTCCGACACGACCTGGTAGCGTGGCAGCAACGTTGGTGGAGGAGTTTGTAGAGGGCGTGGAGGAGTTTGCAGAACGAATCTGGTGTTTCATTGCCTGTTGAATCTGCCGTGAAGGAGTTTGCAGAGGGCATGGAGGAGTTTGCATAGGGTGAATAGAATCTACTGCAGGACTGAAATCAAAAGTTGGGTAACTATTTTATTTGATTAAAAAAATTGTCAAGTCAGGTTGAAAAGGGTTTGAACAATTTTTTTTTTTAAATAAAAAAAATAGCCTGTGTTTTTTGATAAGGAGGCTTAGTTTTCAGAGAAAAGGTTTGAAAAAAAATTTGTGGCTCAGTTTTCAGAGAAAGGGTTTGAAAAAAAATTGTTTATTTAAAAAAAAGAAGAAGGGTTCAGGCTTCAAAGAATTGATTTTGTGAGAAAGAAAAAATAGAAATTGTAATTTTTATTTCTATTAGTAGAAGAAATAAGAGATTTGAAACCTCTTGAAACCCTAACATAATAGGGGAAAATATCTGAAACTCTTGAAATCCTAGAAGAAGAGTGGAATTTTTTTGATTTGTAGAAGAAGGGAAATCTGAAACCCTAGGAGGGAGAAATGGAAAAAATTACAAACACAAGATTTGAGGTTGAGAAATTCACCGGGAAAAACAATTTTGCTCTATGGAAACCGAAGGTTAGGGATTTGCTGGTGCAACAAGGGTTGCACAAGGCATTAGATGGGGTATCTAAAAAACCAGCAAGCATGTCGAATTTGGACTGGGAGGACTTGGATGCCCGAGCTCTTAGTATCGTTCGGTTATGTTTGGCATACGAAGTACTCTTCAATATTGTTGGAGAGAGTACAACCGCAGGGTTGTGGAAGAAATTGGAAACTCTCTATATGAAAAAATCTTTGACAAAAAAAGTCTATTTAAAAAGACAACTGTATAGCCTTCGGATGAAGGAGGGTACGAAAATTGCAGATCACTTAAATGTTTTTAATACGCTTATTTTTCAGTTGTCTGATATGGAAGTAAAGATGGAGGAAGAAGACAAGGCAATAACCTTGTTGTGTTCCCTGCCTGAGTCATGGGATCACTTCATGACCTTATTCAGTTTGAGCACTGCCGATTCATTAAAACTTGAATTTGTCTGGGTGCTCTCTTATCTGAAGAGGTACGAAGACAATCTAGCATTGAGACTTCTGCACTTGAAGCCATGGTAGCTAGAGGTCGGTCAAAGGAAAGGGGGGAAAATACAAGAGGTTCTTCCAGATCGAAGTCAAAGGGCGGCAAGAAGAGTAAAGCAAAATGCTGGTACTGCAACAAACCGGGACATCTAAAAAAGGATTGCTGGAAACAGAAGGAGGCGGAAAACAACAAGGAAGCAAATCAGGTCAATTCAGGTATGGATGATGAGGTTTTAATTGCCGAAGCACTCCCTTTTTGTAATATCTCACAAGATGCTGACTATTGGCTATTAGACTCTGGTGCTTCTCATCATATGAGTCCGCACCGAAATTGGTTTTCATCATATGAAACTGTAGATGGTAATTCTGTATTCATGGGAAATAATGCATCTTGTCAGACTATTGGGATTGGAAATTTGAAAATTAAAATGTATGATGGTACAATTAAAACCTTATCTGATGTTAGGCATGTACCTGATCTAAAGAAAAACTTGATTTCATTGGGAGTTTTGGATTCGCATGGTTATAAGTTTACAGGTCAGAATGGAGTGCTGAAAGTCTCGAAAGGAGCCTTGGTTGTTATGAAGGCTGAAAAGGTTGGAAACTTGTATAGACTAAAGGGAAGTACTCAAGTTAGTGAAGCAACGATCGTGTCAGATAAAGCAGAAGAAGGATCTCGTCTATGGCATCAGCGGTTGGGTCACATGAGCGAGAAAGGTCTTCAGGTACTGATGAACCGCAAGCTACTTCTTGATTTGAAATCCTTGAAGTTGGATTTCTGTAAATATTGTGTGTTTGGAAAACAATGTAAACAAATATTCAAGTCTGGCAATCCTAATAGTAAGCAGATTTTGGACTACATTCATTCTAATCTGTGGGGACCATCTCCTACTATGTCCTATGGAGGTGCCTTATATTTTTTAACTTTAATTAATGATTTCTCCATAAAAGTTTGGGTCTATATGTTGAAAAAGAAAGCTGATGTGTTTAATGTGTTTAAACAATTTAAAACAATGGTGGAAAAGAAAACAGGCAAATCAATCAAATGTTTAAGAACTGACAAGGGCGGTGAATTTACCTCTTTATAATTTGAACAATTTTGTAAGGATGAAGGGATAGTTAGACATAAAACTGCTGTTTATACTCCTCAGCAGAATGGTGTTGCTGAACGGATGAATCAGACTCTTATGGAAAGAGCCAGAAGCATGATTAGTAATGCTAATCTGCAAAAGGAGTTGTGGGCAAAAGCAATATCTACTGCTGGTTATTTAGTTAACAGATCACCTTCGGTTGCAATAAACTGTCAAATTCCTGAAGAAGTTTGGTCGGGTCAGTCTTGTGATTATTTGCATTTGAAGATTTTTGGTTGTGATGCCTATGTTCTTATTCCTAGAAATCAACGTTCAAAATTAGATCCAAAATCAAAATGTTGTATCTTTGTTGGATATGATTATTCAGTGAAGGGATACAGGTTGTGGGATCCTACTTCACGGTAGATAGTCATTAGTAGAGATGTAACATTTGATGAATCATCTCTTTTAAAATCAGATGTTGAAAAAGTTGAACAAAAGCAGGTATCGCCAGGTTAGCAGATTCAATTGGAGACTGTACCTTTTCCAGAAAGTCGAAAAGAAGGAGAGACTTCTGAAAAAGGTCGAGAAGCAAAGGAAACTGGAGAAATTCCAGAATCCAGTCAGCAACCAGTCACTCTAAGAAGGTCTACAAGGGAAATAATAACACCAAAAAGGTATGAAGACTCTGATTCATCATTTGCATTGATTATTGAAGATGGGGAACCATCTTGTTATCAGGAAGAAGTTGATGATGCAGATAGAAAGATATGGAAAAAGGCTATGGGAGAAGAAATGGACTCCTTAGCCAAGAACAATACCTGGGATCTTGTAGAACTTCCTGAAGGGAGAAGCGTTGTTGGGTGCAAATGGGTCTTCAAGTTGAAGAGAAAATTTGATGGAAGTATCGAAAGGTAAAAGGCGAGACTGGTTGCAAAAGGGTATTCTCAGGTTGAAGGTATTGAATTTCATGAGATATTTTCACCAGTAGTTAAAATTGTTTCTATTCGTACTGTGTTAGCACTAACTGCTTTACTTGACCTTGAGTTAGAACAGTTAGATGTTAAAACAACCTTTCTTCATGGTGATTTGGATGAAGAGATATATATGGATCAACCAGAAGGTTTTGTACAAGGTCGCAGCAGAAGATTAGTTTGCAAGCTCAGGAAATCATTGTATGGCCTGAGGTAGTCGCCCAGGTAATGGTACAAGAAGTTTGATTCCTTCATGGTGAGCCAGAATTTTATCAGAAGTGAGTATGATCATTGTGTATACTTCAAAAGTTTCAATGGCATATTCATTATCTTGGTGTTGTATGTTGATGATATGCTTATTGCAAGCAAAAGCATGGAAGAAATCAGCAGGTTAAAGGCTCAACTGTCTAGGACGTTTGAAATGAAGGATCTTGGAGCGGCAAAACATATCTTGGGCATGGAGATACACAGAGACAGGAAGAATGGTAAGCTTTGGTTATCACAATAGAAGTATGTGGAGAAAATACTTGAAAAGTTCGGTATGAACAATGTGAAACCTGTTAATGTTCCATTAGCTTCCCATTTTAAGCTTTCTTTGGATTTGAGTCCTAGAACTAATGAAGAAAAGCAGAATATGTCTCGTGTACCATATGCAAATGCAGTAGGCAACTTAATGTATGTGATGGTATCTACAAGACCTGACATTTCACATGCAGTTGGAGTTGTCAGCAGGTTCATGAAAAATCCAGGGGAAGAACATTGGCGAGCAGTGAAATGGGTGCTTCGGTATTTGAGAGGCACAAGTGACCATTACATCAGCTTTGATGGTCGTGAAGGTACAGTCTGCGGATATGTGGATGCTGATTATGCAGGTGATTTGGACAAAAGGAGGTCTACTACAGGTTATGTTTTTACTCTTGCAGGTGGAGTAATCAGTTGGATGTCAAAGCTTCAAGAGACAGTTGCTTTGTCCACTACTGAAGCAGAGTATATAGCTGCTTCAGATTCCTGTAAAGAGGAAATCTGGTTAAAAGGTCTGCTTGATGAGATTGGAAGGACGCAGGAGAAAGTGAATGTGTTTTGTGACAGTCAGAGTGCTATTCATTTGGCTACAAATCCAGCCTATCATAGCAAGACCAAGCACATCGATGTAAGGTATCACTTTGTGAGACATATAATCGAAGGCGACAAAGTAGTCCTCAAGAAGGTCCACACACAGGAAAACCATGCAGATATATTCACGAAGCCAGTTTCAGTAGAGAAGTTGAGATGGTGTCTCAATTCTCTCGGCTTGCAGAAAAGATGATGAATGGCCATTAGGAAATTTGTTGTCAAGGTGGAGTTTGTTAAAAATGTGACAACAAATGTAAATTTACTTATTACCTATGTAGTTAGAATAACGAAATGTAGGTTGAATAACGAGATATAGTTGAATAACGAGATAACAAAATATGTCTAAGTTAGAAGAGGTGGCCCGAGAGGCTTGTATGCACGGAGAATTTGATGAATAAAGTTTCAAAGTGTTTTATCCTTCAGTTGTCCAATTCAGTTACATTTCTCCTATTATCTTTCTTGTTTTCTTATTTTCCCCACAATAGCATGCATTCAAATTCTTGGATTTAATGGAGTGCAGGACCTCTTGCGCGATACCGATAAATTCTTGTATTTGTCTTCCCTCCAGGAAGCCAATTTATCCTCTGAGATGTGTTTGTTCAGAAAGGGTTTGATCCTACCTTCTATCAGCTTCAAAATTACCTTATCAACCGCATTGCACAAGAAAATTGGTCGAAATTCCGAGAAATATTTGGCATCCTCTATCTTGGGAATTAATGTAATGAATGTTGCATTGAAAGAGCACGAGATGCACCCAGTGACCCTAGATTCCTCCGCAACTCTTAGTAAATCTGGAACCATTAGATCTTTAAAATGCAGGAACAGAACGACCCCCCATCCATCTGGCCCCGGGATCCTCTCACAGGTGCTATCCTTCATGACCTTGATCAACTCCTTGCGAGTGACCAGGAGACTCATGAGATCGTCTTCCTCCAAAGTAACCATGACAGGGAGGGAGGATAAAAACTGCAATTGCGAATTGAGATTATGATTTTGAGCGGCATAAAGGTCCTTGAAGTGAACATAGGAAGCATATTCGATACCCTCCCTTGTCTCACAGGGATTCCTGGCACTTTCAAAGATCGAGCGAATGGAGTTGTAATTTTTTATGCCATTGAATTGTGCATGGAAAAATCAGAGTTTTGATCTCTAGCTTTAATCCACAGAGCTCGATTTTTGATCTGAATCTCCTCTTCCTAGGACTTAAGAATGTCACTCCTTTTTCCTTCTAACTTGATGATGCGAGCTTTGTATGACCAGCAAGTAAAGAGGATTTGAGGGATTGTTGAATTATTGAAGCATGAATTCAATCCGCTTGATGTCCCAAATCTCAGACTCCTTATGGTCCTTGATCTAGTGTTTGGTATCAGATTTCATCACGTGTAATTTCTGATGCAGGGCGTCCATCTAACTGATGAGGGAGTGCCCATAATCCCTGCCCCATACATTCTTGACCAAGGCCTCGAAACCATCTGATTTTAGCCAGATGGGGTTAAAATTGAAGGGTTAAGCCGGCCTACCAGCACCCCTTTCCCAAGTGATTTTGATGGGTAGGTGATCTGAGACAAAAACTGAGATGATGTTGATTCCAGACTAGGAAGAAAAGTGCATAGAGACTGATTAATGAGGAACCTGTCAAGTCTCTTGGAAATTCCCTCATCTTCTGCCTATCCATTCCTCCAAGTAGGTCCAACTGGAGAAGGAAAGATTTTAATGAGTGCCAGATCCACTAAAATATCCTTGAAGAATTTAGTTAGAGGGTCAAATCTGGTGAGTTTCCCCCAAATTTCTTTCTGACCCAGAGAGAAGTTTAGGTCTCCAGCAACCATCAGGGGGTTGATCCCCAGAAGATCAAAACCCGCTAGAATTTCCTAGAAGGCTCTACGCCCTCTGTATGGAGCATATATGTTAAGAATGTGAACCCTTTATTGAATACCGACAATGTGGCCCGTGAGAATAATCCCTGCAAAAGAAACAAAAGGCCGCATCATGAAAATTTTCAGATTCCATAAAATCCCTAGCTCCTTTGAAAGTCCAATAGCACTAGTAGCGCATGTTATTGCCTAAATCTACCTCGGGCTGAAAAAAGGCAGAGTTCAGGGTAACATCATACCACGCTCAGTCTGGTAGCTAACCCTACCAGAACAGGAGAGGGCTCTCTCCGGGTCAATCTCAGCGATAAGTAATCAATAGGGCTTGAGATGACTGAAATGAAAGCTAATTTTAGGCTAGGTATATGAATAAAGGAGTTTGATCGAGTTTTTGGGGGTTTTTTGTTGGATCAAGGGAAAGGCAGTTTTGGGTGCGGGGATTAGGCCTAGTTTTTGCAGGGTTCTGATTGGGGCAAGGTAGGCAATAGTTTTGATGCTTTAGCTTGAGTGGATGGATGGATCAAACTGGTGAGGAGCTGAAGAGGGCAAGGGGGTCTTAAGAGTCCTCCTCAAACAGATGAAAACATGAAAAAATAAACAAAAATGAAGGCAGAGCAAAGAGAACCAATGAATTCTACCTTTATAACTTGTTTGTTCAGTTTAAGAAGAAAGAAGAATGAAAATGGTACACATAACATCAATGAACTTACAGATACATAGAGGAAAACACCATCAAAACACAGAGCCACAAGGATCCCAAAAAGGGCTGCAAACCCTGGTCAATTCCTTTGCCAAAATTGCAGAATGAATGTACAATGAAGTGCTATGCAATCCCAAATGTCCAACCCTGAGAATGAATGAGAAAATACATCATATAGACAAGCCTAACCCATTCCCATGCCTCTAGGGGTCGAGCTCATCATTCTAGGAGCTGTTTCAACCATATCTAAACTAGGAACTGAAAAATAGGCAATGAAAACAACTTGCCTCTATATGCTAGGAAACTGATCCATTCACTCACATTTCACCTTTTGGTGAATGAATCTTCTAGAACAAGTAAAAATGTGCCAAAATTAAATCATGGATATGAAATTACATCAAATTACATCAAGAGTTACATGAAAAAGTGAAACTGGCCAAAACTAGGCGAAATTCTGAGCTGCTGAGTGAAAAATAGGCCAAAATTCTCTATGCGCCGCGCCCAAAATCTCTATGCGTAGCACAAGTTTGGAGCTGATTTTGAGGCCCCTCCCGAAGTCAAAATTGAGCTCATGATAGCTCGTTGGAAAGCCCTGTCTGTCTAATTTCCAACCCAAGTGAAATTTCTGGATTTGGTGTCCATTTTCACCTTAAAAAGTTCAATCTCCCAACACTGCTTCCTGTGGGTGCAAAAAGTGGCAGAAAGGCCATTTTCAAGGTGTTTTTGACCCTTTAGGCAACCCAGAACTTGATGAAATTATTAGGCCATTCTTGAGCATGCATAAATTTTCATAAAAAATCCAGAAATACCAAGTTTTCCTCCAGAGGATCTCCCAATCGTAAGCGCGCGCAAGGTGGCGCTACACGTCGAGCAGAAAAACCTGTTTTGTGACCAAAAAATTCAAAATTGACAAATTTTTTTCCAGATTCCTTGAAATTTGAACTGAAGGTCCCTGATCAAATGATATGCTCAACCAAAGAAGCTTCGGCCAAGATTTGGAGTTTGTCATGCCTTTTACGCCGCCTCAATGCCTTCTTGGTGCATGCAGTTCAGTGGCGGAATCACTGTCTTGTTATATGATGAATCTGTGTCCGTCTCCATGATGTTGCAAAGTATATGTCAAGTGTATGATGATCTGTGTGAGGTGGAAATAAAAATTTGGTGTATTTGGCCTCCAATTTCCAAATGTGTCAAAGTCAATATGGGACTGTGGGAAATAGGGTAGCGAGGATAATTGGGTTTAATCAAGTGAGATTTGATAATGTAGGGATAAGGGACAATCACTTGATTATGTTTGGGGAATGTGGGGTTTGGGATTTAGAAATTTTGCAAATGATATGGGAGATGGTAGGGTTTAGGGATAAATGGGTCTTGGTAATAACTGATTTGGGAATTTAGGGAATAAGGGATTGACTGTGATAATATGACAGTAATGGGAGAGGGAGACACAAATGAGAAATAGAGTGGAAGTGTTTTGGCACCAAAGTCGTTTTTTTTAAAACACTCTCATTCAAACCCTAGGAGCAGCTTTTGACAAGAAGATAGGGTTTATATTTTCAACCTCCAATCTTTCATGTTATTTTCTTCAAACCAATCTTCAAACAACTCCAAACACCAGCTATGAGCTATTGTACAAACTTACTTGAGCATGGAGCACCAAGAAAAATGCGATTTTGGAGAAGACCGACAAAAAATTTTGGTCTCAGGCCTATGCGCTACGCGCAAAGCCCAGTGCGCCGCGCAAGAACAAAATTACACTTTGGTGAGCGGCCTTGTGGGCCGCACACTTTATATGCACCGCGACCTTCACCCAATGCGTCGCACACCAACCCAATGCGTCGCACCATAAACCCAACGCGTAGTGCCTTTTTGCAGGAGGCTTTTGGAGGCCTTCCCGGTGTCCAAATTTGGCGCGGGATAGATCGTTGGAAATATTATTGAGTCTACTTTCCAACCCAATTGGAATTTTTCAATTTGGAGTTCATTTTCCTTGTCAAAAATTAAATCTCCCAAGACTGGTCAAAATGAGCAGAATGAGGTTGCCTCAAGGAAGAGTGCTGTTGCAGTCAACTTTTGAAGGTCTTCCTCAACTCTAAATTGAGCTCATGATAGCTCATTGGAAATATATTTGTATCTAGTTATCATTTGACTCATCAATAAAGTCATTTGGCCAAGCAAGCTAGGAGAAATCTTGATTTTCCCAAGGTCACTTCAGAGGTGTATCAATTCTCCTGAGGCAACGGTATTTTTGGTATTTATCTAAAACCATGACACCTGTGTAAAAAGTGAAGGAGGTTTTTCTTCCTTGGCCTTTGTTGGACAAAAACCTCTCTTAGTTGTCCAAAATTCATCTTTTATTTCTCATAAACACCATTTGAGTGAAACCTATCCCGATGTGTGGACAGAGGTTGTCCATCGGCGAAATGAAAGGATAAGGCTGAATATGCTAGAAAATTTGAGAGAGTAGGGAAGGATATTAGATGGAAAGTGGAATTTCAGAGATTGAGTGAGGGAAAGGGGTCCAAAAGGGAAAAACACAGGCCTAGCCTAGAAAATTGCCAAGTTGTAGCAAGAAACTAGGGTTTGTGCGAAAATGAGGAATTTGGGGGATCTCAGTGATGGGAAGTGTTTAATAAGGTGAATTAAGGATAGGGGAAGGTGTATGAACATCAGGATACAAGTTTTGTTGATGAGGGTTTAGTGTCCAAGGAAATTGCCTCTAAAAACTGGAAATAGACACTTACAGGCTGTGAAGCATGAACAGGGTGTAAAATGACCCTTTGGAACTTGACATGATGATGAAAACCATTGAATGATGGTACACTCAGCTGAATGGTGACATGGACTGACATTTGGAAAACTTTGACAGGAGTAAAAGCAAACCCTAGACCTAATACCTAGTGACCAAATTTTGTTTGAAGACTCACTGAAATGACAAAATTTGACCTTGAAACCTTAAAATCACCTTGTAAGAGCATGTTTGATCACTGGAGGAAGGCTGAAAAGACTGACACTAACAGCACATACATGCCAACCTGAAAAAATACTTAATAAAATATCCCAGGTTTTCTCTTTTTTGAACATAGTCTCTTGAACCAAAATCATATCTGGACGATGAGTCCAAACCAGACCCCGAAGAGAGCAAATTTTAAGGGCGGCCGCCAGACCCCGTATGTTCATAGAAACATAGATCATGATGGAAACTCACACTTGGGCCAAACTTCTCTAAGAGTCCTGGACTCATAAAATTCTGAAAAGGTGACCGACCCAGTGATGTATTTCGGGTCGATGTCAAGAACAAAAATCTCTTGCGTCTCACCATCAGAGACCAGGTCAAGGGGATGGCATGCTGCCACCACCTTCTTATACTTCGGCGGATTTTTTTCCTGTGGGTGACATTTTTGAACCTGGTCACTGAGACCCCTTCATTCTCGAAAAAGGATCTCTTGACAGTGAGAGGTTCAAAGGAGGCAAAGATATTTAGGATCTCCTCCAACTCCATGTTGGGAGAGAAGGCAAGAAGATGGTCGGATTCCACTGAGGGGAGCGCAGATATGGAAGAATTCAAACGAAAACTGGGGAGAGCGAAGCTAGATGCATGCAAATACGAGCTTGAGGATTAAGGGATGGTGAACTCGGGAGCGAGACCCATGACAAAGGGGGGGACTCCCAATGATACAATAGGCAGTAAGATAATTCTATCCCCCCGGCCTAATGCCCTTCGACAAAAAACTGTGAATAGAGCTACCCAAAGGGGACTGCGGAAGAGACATGGGGATCCTACTGGGCGACGTAGCATTCTAAGAGCCATTCGAAACAATGGGAATGTTCCCAAAATTGATTTAAACAACTAAAGAGGGAAGAGAGGTATCTGATTTACCTGTGTCCCTCGTATCCGTCGAAGTGAAGACCTTCCTAGTGAAGCCCGACTGGACTATAACCCTCAAGCCAGTGGACCTGTCCCCTCCAACCTTCATCTTGTCCAAGGTCTCATGGGACAAGAAGCCAACAGATGGCCCATATCATGGCATGCGAGGCATCTAAAGGGGATGTTCCAGTAGTCAATAGTGAGCATGAAAGAAAAAACTACTCCACTGAAGCTCCAATTCAGCCACTAATCCTTTCCCGATATGTTCTTCAATGAGGACCCATGCCATCCTCTTGTCTAACTGTCCCAGGCTCCCTTCATCCCAATAATAAAATTCCCCAATTATGTTGGTGATCTCTGTGACATCTGCCCTGTTCCATAACTCCGGTGGCACGCCTAGGAATTTTGTCCACACCAAGTTTTTCCAAGGCACTTCTGGGAACGGATCGAAACCCGCCTTCCACTTCAGAAGAAGAAGGAAGCCTCTGCTCTTGATCCATGGCTAATTAAGTATGTTCTCTGCATCCTCTGGGTTTAAAAAATGGAAGCACATCCAGCCATTAAACAACATACTCACCTTTGGCCTATATATCAACTTGACCATCCATCTGTCCTCCACCCACTTTTTCACCTGATCACCCGTCATCTGAGTACACTGCGACCTTCGCCCTAGGGATTTATCCCTAAGCCTCTCCACATTATCCCAAAAACAACCTGTCTCAAACCATAGAGGAGGCTCTCCTCTGAGTGCATTGACTGGTGTTAACACTGGAAAATCGTACAGCAGAAAATGACATTAACTAATGTCAAGCCAAAGGATTTATAGGGCAGGAAGACATTATGGAATCAGGAAAGTATTTAAAATCTCTAAGGTTTTGAGAAAATCAAATTTGAACTAGTCATAAAATGCTATTTGCGTGCATTATCCTTTGAGAAGAGCACCTCCTGCGTGCCTTTTCGCCCGATGAGCGCGCATTCCTGAAAGTGGAAAAATGCCGTTTTCCGGGACCACACAAAGCAAAGGACAGTTACTCCTTACATGAAGCTACCTAAGGACAATCACCAGCGCCTCCTTAAACACTATGTGAGCACACAAAGGAATATTTGGAGCACACAATGGAATCATACCTCTCCCTTGGGTCACCATCCACCATGTACCAAGGGAGGGAAGGAGGATTTTAAATCCCCTATATAAAGCCACCATGAGATGAAGAATAGGTGATCACATTGTTATGCTGGCTAGAATTGCCCAAGCAATACCAACAGTGTGTGACCCAGAGCTGGAGATAGAGGGGACTTGATTGTTGGCCATCCAACAATCTTAGTCCATCACAATAGAGAGAGAGGGATCTTGCACCAAGGCGGGCTTGGAAAAAAACATCCTTGCATCGGGACCTAGAACCATTGTCCAGGGGCCCTTTGACAAGTGGGTAAAATTTCTTCTTCATATCAAATGTTTAATAAGAAGGGGCCTAGAGCCACTATTTTCACTATATTTATGTTTTATTTTTAGTTTAATTTGAGTATACATTTGCATGATTTTCCTCTTGATTTTATGCCTTTTAACTCCACCACTTTCTGCCTGTTACCTAGAGTTTAAAGGGCCGAACCACACCCTTTAAACTGGTGCGATTTCGTACACTCGTGCACCAAATCCACCACAACAGGATTGGCGACTCCACTAACGTTTTACAAGTTTATGTGGTTGTGCCTTCTTTTGCAGGAGACCTTTGTCTATGCTGGAGAGTGGAGATGATAGTCCTCTGATCTATCTTGCAGTCCCTAGATTCACTTTGAGTGACAGACTGAAGAAGAGCAACTCCTAATATTTTTTACTTGCAGGAATTTGCACACGTTTTTTCCTCACAGATGCGCAGGGCACGCATTCAGTGCTGACCTACGTGCAGGAAAGCGCACCTGTCAAGGATTTTTGCACGCAATTTAGAGAATGAGATTTCTCTCCCAAGATTCTGTTTATTTCTGCTTGTAAGGTGCTTGGAAGCCCCTAACGTATCTGCCAGCACTTGCTGTGATGCCTCACAACTTGTTAGAACTCACTTCTAGCTGCTTTCTGTAGGCTTAGAGTTAGTTTTTGATTCAAGTTGATTTTTGCAAAATTTTCACATAGTTTAAGTAGGGGGAAAATTAACTTGCGTTCCGAACAATTTATGTTTTGCAAATTTTTGGTATTCACACCTAGATAACTAGTCCAAGTAAGTGGCCCAAGACCACGCATGCATAGCTAGTTTTCTTTAGTGTAGAAATTGTTTAGTTTAATTAAATTTTTACTTTAGGAATTGTGGGACTAGGATCGAATTGTCTATACAATAGCAAGTAATATTTGCTACCTTTTCACCCTCCAATGATCCTATGTAAGCATATGAACGCTCTATATTTACAATTCTCCATCTCCCTATAGTTAGTCACATAGATTAACTAGGAAAATTTGAAAGCGGCCCATTATCCGCACATGTTTTCCATTTGATCCAGGAACAATATAACACAGTTTAAATATGGTTTTTTTGTAAAGGATTAACAATATCCACACGTTCAAACTATGTGCTTGTTCACCTTACACTCACACACACTCACCCACTAAGCAAAGAAAGACACCTAAAACTAACTTAACCAAACTCACTAAATTCTCCCCACAGGGGCCACAAAAGAATTTATAGTTTAAGTTAGGATCAAGGGGGTAGGCATCCAATAAGCCGTCTTGATCATACTTCATATTGAAAAATATAATTTGTGTATTTAGGGAGTTTCAAATCCACCTATCAACCCACAGGAAAGAAAACCCGTGCGCGACAGAGACCCGATTCAGAGGGGGTTAGGCTTAGGCACAGTGTGTGCAGTATCAGTTGGGGCTACCTGACCCGGCTAATACTCGGTACTGTTAGCTCACTACCAAGAAGCCCAAGACTCGAACACTCACGTGGGACGGTGGTTCTTAGCGGCCAAAAACTAGGGCATCCTTTATCCTATAGGTGACGGTGCAGGCAAGTGCCAGACCCTCTACCCTTACCTTGGTGGATTCTCTTCGGCTGACTGGGAGCGTGGCCAGCTCTTACGGGACGTTGTGCCAACACTCGTAAGAAATCTTCTCAAGGCCCAGTTACTTTTGAGTGTGTGAGGATGCAATAGGTCTTCTAGGATTTTGAGTATCACACACAAACAAACAAAAACCACTTTTTTTCTTGATTGATCACACAGATTAATTTAAAGAGAATTTTGTATTTTTTTTTTTTAAATTAATTAATTAATTTTATTTATTTATTTATTTTTTCTCGCTTTGTTTTATGTATGTGGCCATAATTTTTCTTTGATCATAGACTATATCCTCTCAAAGTTTTCCAAAACCTAACCTAGTCGACACCCGAACGGTCCCAATGGAACCTCGTCGATCCATACGTCTTTTGGACCTCTCCCCATTACCGGGAGGGGTTCCAGGTCTTTCGCCATTTAGGCGTCAAAGACGGAACACTGCCACCGTCATTGGTTCATCCTTCATTGGAGCAACCATAATTGGGAACCCTAGTCGGTCTCCCAACACCATACCACACATCACTTCCCCCTTGACCCCTAGGGGGCAAAGGAGTGCATCCCATTCGGGAAGGTAGCTGAATACGCAACAGGGTACGTCATAGACTAACCCTCGTTCTAACTAGAACTTTGTGTCTTCACACATTACAATGGCGTCAACCTTCCAGTCACCTTTCTTAGCTTCGTTTAATCTACCTGATTTAACCAAGCTAACGAATGACCCCATCGCACACGATCCTTCATGGCCTCCCATGCCCACAAATCTCCCTTCGGATATACCAAAATTCGAAGTCAAGCAAGCGGAAGACCCAGGTAATCATGTAATGACCTTTCACCTATGGTGCTCATCGAATAGTATCATCAACGGAACTATTCAATTGAGGCTATTTCAACGCACTCTCACAAGAGTAGCCGCGAAGTGGTACATGGAGCAACCTCCTACTTCACATGGAACCTTTAGCGCCCTTTCTACTTCGTTCCTCACATATGTTCAGTTACCCATTCACCATGATTCGGGAATGGAATTACTGACTCATTTTAGACAAACCCCTGCCGTCCATATCTCGAACCATGTTCATGAATGGAGGCGGCGCCGCAGTTTATGTAAAGCTAAACTCGACGATCAGGTCCTCTTAGATTTATTCTTGAAAACTATGACGATGGAGATTTGAAAGGATATGGCGCAACAAAACCACACATCCGAAGAGGATGCAATCAGTAAGGCCCAGAAGATTGAACTGATTTATATGCAGTCAGGATACATTTACAAAATCTTGCCTAACGCCCCGTGCTTGCAAACTTATCAAGAATTTCCAGACGTGTCAAACTCTGCAGACGGGCTAATTGGGTCAATGACCCAAGGTTACCTAGGCAGCAGTAGTCAAAACCCCGGTTACACATATGGTTCTACCCAGAACATGTCTCAACCCAGATTTCAAAGTCATCATATGCCTCAGCAAAATTTGACTAATAAGGCGCAAACATATCACCAAGGAGGACCCTATCGTCCGGCTGAGGGGATCCAGTACGCAGAAAGAAAAACTGATGGAAGAGCTCCCCTCCAACGACCAGGTGCAAATTCAAGACAACGTTATGCTCTGTCCCCAACACACGACCCACCTACACAAACCAATGCACAAGTGAGCTTTGTGCAGCCGTCCCAAAACCAACCACACCAGTATAAACAGGAGAACTACCTTCCTAATGTGGTAAAGAAAAAATATAAAAACAAGCCAAAAGGGAACCTTGGATTAGGGGGCAGCAACCAGCAGCGCCCATCGCGATCCCAGGCTGGAGGTAACTCCAACCGGAATCATAACCAGGAGCCTAGCAATGCCTAGTGGCAAGGAAAAAGGCCACCTCTTAGAACAAACCATTCCTGTTCGATATGTGCAGAGTACAGGCACTATACTCACCACTATCCCGACCTCCCAGAGCGAAAAAATCTATAGAGTAACCGAGGACAAGGAGGATCTTCCCAGCAACCTGCTGTGATGCAAGAGTCTTTACCCCACCAAGGGACGGTCAACACTCAACAGAAAAAACCCAGACGACCCCGGGAAAAGAATCCATGTGATCTACATGACTCGGGAAGAGATGTTTTTCCAAACACAGAATCGCAACTACGACACCCCACCAGACACCACTATGTTAGGGGCTAGTACTAGTGAACCGACTGCACCTTTGACCATTTTAAAGATGCCTATAGAACCATTTCCAAAGATGGAAAAGGGAACTAATAGGCGAGCAGGTAACTACTCCAAAGCGGCCCATAATTATAGCATCGTGGATGATTTAGCTCAATCTCCTGCTGTTATGTCAGCTCTTGAAGTACTGCAGTCATGCTTGAAACAACAAAAGGCCCTACTTTCCGCGTTAGGCGCTATCGACCCTGCCGACACGCGCCTGATGGCTTTTGACTTAGAAAAAGCCACCCTGGGACTTCCTTCCATGGTCGCATTCCAGATACCAGTATCGGTATAGAATATCACTATTCACCGATGTGTCATAGACGAGGGTGCATCGACATGCATCATGTCAAAAAATGTTTGGCAGAAGTTGGGTTCTCCCGAAATAAAACCCTTGGTCATAATGCTTCGCATGTATGACGGTCGTCCCTTGACCCTCGTCGACCTCTACCAAAATTTCTTGGTCTGTTTAGCTGGAAAGACAGTCCACATAGACATTTAAGTCTTGGACGCTCACTTGGATTAAAATATACTCCTCAGGCGAAGTTATATGTATGCCATGTATGCCATAGCCTCCTCCGTCTTCCGCATTATGATGTTCCCCCACGAGGACTACATTATTACTGTAGACTAGCTGACACACAGCAAAAATCATCCCCTAACCAACACAAATGTAATTCTACCCTATGTGGATGCAACCTCGGATGGTCTTTCACGGTACCAAGAATATGGACCTAGCCAATTCAAACTGTCGTCCGTTCTAGGGTCATTCTTAGGAGATCCTCCCATTATCCTTGAGGCATCACCCAATGTCACAGGGGCTCCGGTGTGCATGATGTCCACATTAAGTGCCGAGGCTAGTCAAGACATATACTCAAGCAGTAACGACACCGAGGCATCGACCACAACAGCCTCTCTAGCCTATGCTGCCTCCTAAACCCCTTTCCTCTACCCCCTAGCTGGCTTCGTCTCCCAATAGGTTTTGGAAACAATGGTATTACCCAACATATCATTGGCATTCCCAGTTTGGTACCTCGTTCCTCCTTTTGGAACAGGATCCACCCACGTTATTGCCACAGGGTTAAAGCCCCTTAGTCCCGAGGAGCCCCAACCCACCCAAGAAATGGTTGAGACCACCCCCGCGAAGGAAGATCCCATTGCGAAACCAGTAATCACGACCAAGAAAACTGAGAAGAGAGGAAAGAAGATGGTGACCCTCACCATGCAACGAGAATCACCAATCTGCGCCATATGCGACGTAATAGGCCATCCTACCCATATATGTCTAGAACTGGATGAATTAAAACCACTCCTTGGATCCGAAACAGACATCTCGACACCTCATTCCTGTAAAAAGGAACCTACCACCAAAGATAAAGGCAAAGTACTACGTACCAATCACGCATGCACTTTCTGTAGCAACTATGGTCACTACACCCACCATTGTCTAGAGATCTCGCGATATAGGGATGCCTTACATACGATCGAACGATCTTATCAAGAGGATCCCCTCACCCAGTCTCTGAGAAATGAACCTTGTGTCATCCCGTACCTGTAGGAGGAGCAACAATCACCATAAAGACAACCATTTGTCCCTCCTCCCCCCAAACCACCGTACATTGGCCAGGGAGGTGAACCTGGTTGCCTCATCCTCTTGAGTTATCAAGCACATCGATTGCTGCAGACGGCTTGGTCGAGTATTTGAACTAAGGCCACCTAGGCAGAAATAATCTGTATTTGGGGAGATCCTGGACAGGGGAAGTAATTGGCAATGCTGCCCATGATCTCAGTCTGGGGGAAACCCCAACTGAAATCAAAACTAGGATCCAAGTAACAACTCCCAAGAAAACAGAGGCGATGCCACACATTCGCACTCCCGAAAAAACATTTTTTTAGCGCCTACAGGTATTCCCTATCTCATCTTCCTTTTTAAAGCTCATGCCTTTCAATAATATTTGATGAAAAGAAAATGATTTCACTTGAGGTAGTTGTTTTTGCAGGAAAAACCCGCAAACCATTCACAACACCATCTACTGAAAGTTCCAGAGCAGGTATCATTCTACCCCCAGCATGATAGAGTCCCAAAAAACTTTGCATATCTTGACATCATTTCTGCATCAGAAATAAACCATAGGGTCCTCATATTCGACCATGTTTATCATCACCTCACCATGCACATGATAAACATCCGCGTTGGTCGGTAGAGCCTCCCCTCCATGGCACTCGTCACCCAAAGTAGACCATATATCACAACAACAGTGACACCATGTCCATACCCTTCAGTCCAAGAAGCACCTCATGCCCATCCATTCATCATGCATAATGTTAAGTTTACCATGCTAACTAAAACCCCCTTCCCGGACGACCAGGTTTGACAAGTAGATAAAACGCGCACCACCGCGCATCACATTTGGCCCACCATACCTCCACTAGCATAATCCCATCTGCGATATTTTTCATCCGCTTCATCAACCCCACACATGAGACCAACCAATGGGACCCCAACCCTCAGCAAAACACCTTCCTCACACCATTAGTGAGCGAACACTTTCATGTTTTGGGGTACCCGTCTCTGCGTTTTGTACAAACAAAACCCCATTATTTTATTCTTTTGGTAAGTGTACAAAGACCGCAAACGGTGCACTTCGCCCCTTCACCCTCATATTTCATATTTTCCCCCATGGCAGCAGTCCCTGACCCCCCTTGGTTGAAGTATTTCACCCCCCCCCCCCCATGCATGCACCATCAGGACATTCATAGCCGGTTTACACCAGCCATGGAAGACCTACCCACTCCAGGGATGTTTCCTTCAGAAATAATTATGAATGCCGCCAAGCTACTTAAGTATACTCTGAACTCGGGCCATTGAATCCCCATCATCAGTTTTCAGTCACCTCCCACCAACATGACTATGTTAAACCCATCACATCCAAGTCCCCGACCCCTCAGGTCGGCAACCCATGGTTCGGTTAAGGCTTCCTTTTTTCGACCTCGACACCTCTTTTCCAAAAAGGAAGCGGTACCTTGGATCACCCCTCCCCATGCAAAGGGGTAGCCTCAGGTGGCACTGTGGGAGACATCATTGTCCACAGATGTCATTGATCCTCCTGATATTCGACTACAACAAAATCTTTCATGTTAAGATGTTATCGTACCTTACAACCATTGAACTTTGATTAGATTCGTCGAAGACCTGTGCCTTCACAAGCGTCTTTGTCAAAAAATGCTTACACGGGAAGGTCCCAGCCAGTACATATGCGTACATTGCACAGTTACATGCCATACCAAGTTTACACATATGGGTACCACATTCCACCTATCATCAAAGAAAGAACGCCCCTGAGGGCGTCAACAATCGTCGTCAACAACCGCCAACATCATTACCATAGTAGTGACACAAAAAACACATGTATCTGTCAATTTTGTTTAACTAGCCATAGCATCACGAGCATGGGACATGCCCGCCTCGTTGAAATTTTGTATATATGTTGTAAATTGTATTTGCTTGAAGGGATCCCTTAGACGTGGTCATTCTTGGAATCGGTGAAGGGTGTTGTCAACTCCCAAGCTTTGCGCAGGTCTCCCTCTCTCTCTATGCACGATACAAAAAAAAAAACTATAATGTATTTCGGCTATACAGTCCTTCCTAGACCTCACACATTAGGGGGAAACTGTTAACACTGGAAAATCGTAGAGTAGAAAATGACATTAATTAATGTCAAGCCAAAGGATTTACAGGGCAGGAAGACATTATGGAATCAAGAAAGTATTTAAAATCTCTAAGGTTTTGAGAAAATCAAATTTGAACTAGTCATAAAATGCTATTTGCGCGCATTATCCTTCGAGAAGAGCGCCTCCTGCGCACCTTTTTTCCCGATAAGCATGCATTCCTGAAAGTGGCAAAATGTCGCTTTCTGGGACCACACAAAGCAAAGGACAGTTACTCCTTATATGAAGCCGCCTAGGACAGCCACTAGCGCCTCCTTAGACACTATGTGAGCACACAAAGGAATATTTGGAGCACACAATGGAATCATACCTCTCCCTTGGGTCACCATCCACCATGTACCAAGGGAGGGAAGGAGGATTTTAAATCCCCTATATAAAGCCACCATGAGATGAAGAATTGGTGATCACATTGTTATGCTGGCTAGAATTGCCCAAGCAATACCAACAGTGTGTGACCTGGAGTTGGAGATAGAGGGGACTCGATTGTTGGCCATCCAACAATATTAGTCCATCACAGCAGAGAGAGAGGGAGCTTGCACCAAGGTGAGCTTGGAAAAAAACATCCTTGCATTAGGACCTAGAACCATTGTCTAGGGGCCCTTTGGCAAGTGGGTAGAATTTCTTCTTTGTATCAAATGTTTAATAAGAAGGGGCCTAGAGCCACTATTTGCACTATTATCATTTCACTCTCTTCAATAGCTTCTGTATATTTGTGTTTTATTTTTAGTTTAATTTGAGTATACATTTGCATGATTTTGCCGCTATATTGTATACTTTTAAACTCCACCACTTTCTGCCTGTTACTTATAGTTTAAAGGGCTGAACCACACCCTTTAAACTGGTGCGATTTTGTACACTCGTGCACCAAATCCACCACAACAACCAGGAAATTCTTCGGTTTGTTGCGTCAAAAATCAGGTCTAAGTCTCTAAGAGAATTATGATTCAGAATCCCCACCTACTACCGCATCTCCTCCTCAATCTTCTCCCACCGCTTCTGACCCCTGTTTCAGTTTTGGGAAAATCCCTTGCTTTGCCTGGATAATGGCGGATATGAGCTCCTTCGGGGATAATGAGGAGTCTGACAGTATGCTCTCCATCTATCGTCCTGTGAGCATCTACCATTTGACCGTCCAATTCTCCTGGTCCTCCTGCCAGCCTGCACCCAACAGTCCTTTCTCACCTCTCAGTTAGTGCCCAACAAGCCTATCACTCCCTCCGTCCAGTACTAAGACTTCTAGCAAATGATCAATGAATTAAACGAAGAATGGAATTATATGGTGACAGGAAAATACCGTGTGTCCACCTCCTAGGACAACCTCCCCGAGAGAGGTTAAAATTCCAATGTGTGTGGGAAAATCAATTCAAAATTGAGCACTGGCAACTCTTCCTCGAGGCCAACCTACCAACATTGAACCGACCACAAATGAAATCACGTTGTGTCCAACAGACCTATCGGAGAGTAGTGACCAACCCTATGAGCTGCCTCAACATATACACCCAACACCTGTGCCTGGTCAAACAACCAAACAAGTCGAGACCTCAAAACTATCTAGATAACCCTAGACACCCGAGCTCGATCAGGAGGGGGAGAAAAAACTAATATATGGGTAGAAAAATTGCAATGAAACGAGCAAAGAAACATGCGTCCGTTGTTAAAATGATCTAATTACTCCCGCATGAAGAGTTTGTTATATTTAGAGAGTTAGTTAATTGAGTATTGAGTCAAGTTGAGTTTAAGTGATATATGAATTTAGTGAATAGTTGCATGTCAAGTTATATTAAGTGAGTCGATAGTCGAAAAGGTTTAAATACCCTTCACCTGGTTCATTGTAATAAAGTCATGTGAATAAAGTTTGTGTGATCAAAATAGAAGAGAAGAAACTCCTATGGTTTGTGTTTGTTAATTATTGTGTTTATCCTCTTTTCCTTTCTAACAGATTGGTATCGGAGCAAAGGTCATAAAGATCTGTTGTGTAACCAGCTCCAAAAATAGAAGAAAAGAGATATGAACGCCTTAGAAATAAGCCACTTCGAGGGGACAACCTCCAATACATTACATAAATGAACAATTCTTGGATGATACAATTTACAAAACCTCCTTTCTATATATAGGAGTCCATGGGGCCATAATGTAATCCTAGTGGCCCACAATGTAATCCTAGCTGACCTAACAATAATAATTTAAGGGCACAATAATAACAAAATGGGGGTTACAAGGGTACAATAATAACAATAAGGGGTTTACACTAACAATAATAAGGGGCTATACTAGTGATATAGGACCTAACATGCCCCTCTCCTTCAAAAAAGTGTTGTCCTCAACACTTGAGTAGCTCCGGGTGCTTCTGTATAAAATTCTCATCCTCCCATGTAGAATCTTCAGTGGGTAAGTTCTTCCACTTGATGAGATACTCTGAAATTGACCGATTCCGTAGCTGTCAAGTTCTTGTTTCCATGACCACTTCAGGTTCCAATATTATTTTTCCTTCCTCATCAAGTTCTGGCAATATTGTTTGAACTGGAATATTTTCACCTATAACCTTCTTTAAGCATGAAACATGGAAAACTGGATGTACTTGCAAAGAAGCAGGAAGCTCCAATTTGTATGCCATAGTACCAATCTTTTGCAACACCTTGTAAGGACCATAGTACTTTGGCGATAATTTATTATCCTTCTTAGCTTGCTTGAGGGACATTTGTTTGTATGGTTGTAGCCGTAAAATACCCAATCTCCTACATCAAAACTTCTCTCGCTGCGATGTTGATCTGCCTGTTGTTTCATTCGATTTTGTGCCAAATTCAGGTTATCCTTTAAGAGTTGGAGAACTTCTTGCCGATGCTCGATGTGATCTTCGACTGCTTGAACCTTCGAATTTTCCCTTAAAGATGATGTAATCGATGGTGGATGATATCCATAAAGTGCCATAAATGGGGTCATTTTTGCTGCAGTATGGAAGAAAGTGTTATACCACCATTCAGCGAGAGGTAACCACTTGACCCATTGTGTTTGTTTATCAGATACAAAACAACGAAGATATCCTTCCAAACATTTATTTACTATCTCAGTTTGACCATCGATTGAGGATGATAAGATGAGCTATGAGCTAATTGAGTACCCAAACAAGAAAATAACTCCGTCCAAAAATTTCCAGTAAAAATGGGATCTCTATCGCTCACAATAACCCTTGGGCTTCCATGTAGTTTTTGAATTCTATCCATAAATGTAGTAGCAACTATACTTGCTTTAAATGGATGAGATAATGCACAAAAGTGTGCATACTTGGTAAGTCTATCAACTACCACCATGATGACACTCTTTCCTTCAGACTTAGGTAAACCTGTGATAAAATCCATTGAAATCTCCTCCCAACGTTGACTTGGAATGGATAAAGGTTGTAGAAGTCCCGGGGTCTTAATTGTTTCCACTTTATTCTGCTGGAAAACCAAAAATTTCACCACAAACTTTTGAATATCAGATTTAAGGCCATCCCAAAAAAATTCTTTCTTCACCCTGTGGTAAGTTTTTAAAAATCCCGAGTGTCCTCCTAAGGGAGAAGTGTGCAATTCCAGAAGAATCTTTTGTTTTAGTTGGGAATTCTTGCAAAGATATAAGCGATCTTTGTACCATAAGGAATCATTTTTCCAACTAAATGTATCAGATGTACTAGGATATTGTTGCAACTTTTGAATGAGTGTCCATACATCTTTGTCCTTCTTCCATTCATCTCTTGCTTCAGTTATCCAATCTGGTTGGATAATAGAAATGGCACAAAGCAATGCTTCCACCCCTTCATTCTTTCTTGAGAGTGCATCTGCAACAACATTAAGCTTTCATTTTTTGTAGATTATTTCAAAGTCATAACCCAACATCTTTGTGACCCATTTTTGCTGCTCTTCTGATGATAGTCTTTGTTCCAAAAAGTGTTTAAGACTATCATGATCAGCTTTTACCTTGAAGTGTCTTCCCATTAGGTAAGTTCGCCATTTCTTTAGTGCATGCAGTATTGCTAACATTTCCTTCTCATAAATAGGTTTCTGTAAATACTTTCCTTTGATTGGACGACTTTCAAAAGCAATGGGTCTTCCTTCCCGCATTAAAACTGCACCAATTCCATTTCCTGAGGCATCACATTCCACAATAAAGGTTTTTGTGAAGTCTGGCGTAGCTAAGACCGGTGCTAGGCACATTGCCTCTTTAAGATGTTCAAAGGCCTTAGTTGCTTCAGGAGTCCATGAAAATGCATCTTTCTTCAATAATGTTGTTAGAGGTGCCGCTATTCTCCCATAATTCTTAACAAACTTGCGATAATACCCTGTTAACCCGAGAAATCCTCGCAACTTCTTTATGGTTGTGGGGACTTTCCATTCCTTAATGGCTTTAATTTTGTTAGGGTCTACCTTAACACCCTCGTGAGATACAATGTGACCCAAATATTCCACCTCTTGTACTCCAAAGAAACATTTGGATGTTTTTGCATATAATTGTTTCTCCTGCAATAGTTTGAGCACCCTGTCAACATGTTGAACATGATCCTTCCAAGACCTATTGTAGATCAATATATCATCAAAAAATACTAAGGAAGGGTTTGAAAATGGAATTCATCAACCCTTGAAATGTAGAAGGTGCACTGGTAAGGCCAAAAGGCATGACCAAAAATTCATAATGATCCTCATGAGTTCGAAATGTCGTTTTTGGAATATCTTCAGTCTTCATTCTAATTTGATGATATCCTGAACGAAGATCCAACTTGGTAAAATAAATTGCTCCATGTAATTCATCCAATAATTCATCAATCACAGGAATGGGAAATTTGTCTTTAATGGTGAGCTTATTGAGCTCCCTATAATCCGGACACATTCGCCATGATCCATCCTTCGTGTGTACCAAAACTATAGGAGCAGAGAAAGAACTTTGACTAGGTTGAATTATACCTGCCTCTAACATTTCTGCAATCATACGTTCAATTTCGCTCTTTTGGAAGTAAGGATATCTATAAGGCCTGATGTTTGGAGGAATACTTCCTGGAATCAAATGAATAGCATGATCATGATCACAAATAGGTGGGAGTCCTTTTGGAGTTTCAAACACCTTGGAATGATTGTCCAAGACTTGTTGGAGATCTGCAGAAATAGATGATTTTGATGTTGGAACTTCTAGTGAGCATAATTGTGCAATTACACCTCGTTGTTGTTTCTTTAGAAGCTTTGTCATGACATTAGAGCTTATTATCCTTCCCGGCTTCCCTTCAATACCTCGCAATTCGACTTCTTTTCCTTCTGAAAAAAATTTCAAGAAAATTTCTTGAAAATTAAAAGCTATCGTCCCCAAAGATTGTAACCATTGTACTCCTAGTACAACATCAACACCTCCCATGGGAATGGAAAGCATTGGACTATTCAATACATATTCCCCCATGGTTAGCTTGATATTATGGCATTTTCCAGAGCAATTTATAGTTCCTCCATTTGCAACCATCACTTGACATTCTGGTGCTGGGTATAGGAAACAATTCAATTGTTTGGCTACCTTACAATGAATAAAATTATGGGTACTACCTAAATCAATCAACACTATTACCTTTTTTCTTCTTGATATGTCCTTCTATCTTGAGAGTTTGAGGAGTGGTAATTGTTGCTAATGCATTACACGATATGGTCGGACTCATTTCTTCCTCTTCTAGGGCTAGTTCCTGTTGTATATCCTCTTCTTTTGAAGATTCTTGTTCATTTTCTTCTTCCTCTTCACAATCTATGTAAAATAATTTCTTCTCAGCACACTTATGACCTTTAGTGTATTTGCTATCACAACTGTAGCAAAGCCCTTTTGCTCTTTTTTCTTCTAATTTTTGTGGTGTCAACCTTGTAGGTTGTGGAAATCTAGATGTAGCAACACTTCCTTCTTTATAGAATTGAGTGGTAGGCTTCCTTGTCGCCATAACTTTACATTCAACTTTTCTTGCCAACCTGAATGCCTTCTCCAATGAATCAGGCTCCAAAACACGAACTTCATGTTGGATGTTATCCTTTAGAATGCCTATGAAGAGATCAATCATATGTTCCTCTGGAATACCAGTTACCCTTATATTCAATTTTTGGAAGTCCTCAATGTGCTGCCCCACTAAACCCTTTTGTTTGAGATTTATCAATTGGCTAAAGAAGGTGTTGCTCTTTGTATCCTCATAATGTGCTATCATTTCCTCCGTAAAAATTGACCAAGTGACAATTTTTTTACGGAGCAAAGCCATCGATACCATACAAATGTATTTTGTTCTAAATGTAAAGTTGCAATGCGTACCTTTTGTGTGTTTTGCACATTATGGAGATCAAAATATTGCTCCATCCGTAGTATCCATGTTACAGGATCCTTTCCATCAAACTTCCTCATATCCATTTTTGGAATATGGTGGTTCTTCCCGCCAACATTAGAGGTTATGAAATCACGATTAACATTTATTTTGTTTTCATCATGAGGTTCTTCTACTATATTTCTGCCATTAGGAATCGTTTCTTGTTTTAAGCTTGTCATCAAGCCTTCCATGTATGCTTTTAGGTCATTCTTCATGTTTTCCATGTTGTCTTTCATGTTTTCATCGATCTTAGCTTACATGTCATCAATCTTAGCTTCCATGCCCACTTCCATGCCATCCATCTTAGATTCCAAACCATTCATCTTAGCTTACATGCCTTTCTTCAAACCATCCATCTTAGTTTCCATGCCTTTCTTCAAAACTTCCATTTCATTTTTTGTTGTTCTTTGCGAGAGCGAAATTTGTTGCACTTGCTCTTGTAATTTTGATATGTCATGTTGCTATTCTTCGTCTTCATGAGTCATAGTAGAGCCTTCTAAAGGCTTAATGGGAGTTGAATTCTTTTTAGGGGCCATTTTAGAATCCAATACTGATATCTATTCTACAGTATTCCCTTGGAATCAATTCAACTTGATTCTTCAAACAAGACTTATGCAATTGGAAAAAAATACACACCTTTTACTTGCTTTTTAGGAGCTCTGTATTGAAATTGAATTATATCTGTAATTGAGAATCTTCAATATCTGAAATTCACTGCTGTAGTAACCTTCTGAACTTTCTTTCAAATGCCACAGATATGATCTGATTTGGATTCTTCAAGACAAAGTTATTTCCAATCTCCCACAATGACCCAACTTTGGACTGGTTCAGTAGAGCGAACTTGTACGGCTTGCCACGTGTCACTGTTTTGTCCTTCGTCTCTGAAATTGATAGCCAAGAAACTGCGGTCCGTGTACTTGCAACCAATTTTTACGGCACTCCAATCCGATGCCCAGAGAGAGAGTTATTGAACTTTTCCCACGATCACCTCTTTGAGATGAAATTCAGGAGCCTGAAAAAACACTACCTTCCACAGATCATATCTCCAAAAATATTGCGAACCAAGCTCTGAAATTTTTTGACGAATTTCCTCAGGATTTCAGCTTCGTACCATATGAATTTCAGATTCTGAACCTTCGTAGAAATTTTTTTATAGCGCAAATTCCACGATGACCTGTTTAGGAGCCTGAAAAAAGACCTAACTTCCACAGATCATATCTCCGAAAATATTGCGAACCAAGCTCTGAAATTTTTAGACAAACTTCCTCAAGATTTCAGCTTCGCACCCTAAAAATTTCAGCTTCTGAAGCTTCGTAGAAAAAAAGTTATAGCGAAAATTACACGATGACCTGTTTGGAGCAGCGAAACCCTAGAATCCAAAGCTCTGATACCAAATGTTGTGTAACCAGCTCCAAAAATAGAAGAAAAGAGATATCAACGCCTTAGAAATAAGCCACTTCGAGGGGGAAACCTCCAATACATTACACAAATGAACAATTCTTGGATGATCCAATTTACAAAACCTCCTTTCTATATATAGGAGTCCATGGGGCCATAATGTAATCCTAGTGGGCCACAATGTAATCCTAGCCGACCTAACAATAATAATTTAAGGGCACAATAATAACCAAATGGGGGTTACAAGGGTTAAATAATAACAATAAGGGGGTGAAAATAACCATAATAAAGGACTATACTAGTGATATAGGGACCTAACAAGATCAGAGAGAGGTTTTCGCAGAGTCGAAAGAAATATCATATTAACAGCAATCTGCAAGAGAGAAGAGAGAAATTTGCTTTTCTGTTGTTTGAATTTATAGCACACCTCATAGGTTATATAGAGGGCGTTATAACGTTGGTAGACGACAACAACAACCACATTAAGAGCCATGAACTTACATGCTTTTTGCAGCACACAAATTCTTTGAATTTTTGCAGCGTTACAAAACTAACGCGAGATTGGCCTCTCGAGAATAACATTAGCATGCTACACACAACCTGAAGAGCGTATTATTCATTAGCATGTGAAGAACGAAGCCGAGAGTTAAAAAAAATGTTACATGAAGGATATATATGAGAGGTCTTGTTAAGGTTTTAATATATTGAAATAAAAATAGCTTGGAATGGTTTGTTTAATCAGTTACCATGAAAAAACCCTAGCGGAGCTCTGCACTAGGCCGACCTTCATGACCTAGGGTTTGCTGGTTCTGGTGTTTGCTGTGCTAGGCAGACCTCCTCCCCCAGACTGATAGACCATGAATTCTCACCTAGACAGCTTCAGGCTCATCGATGACTGACTTATGCAGGGGGACGACTGCTCCCGCCCTCACAGGCTAGCCTCCCATAGGGGCGGCAACAGGGGATGATACCGTCAATCAGCACAACTCTAGCCCATCTCAAGAAACTATAGGGGCGACACCCATAGCGCAGACGACAAATACAAAATCAACAACAACAACAAACACTAAATCAACAACATGCATACCAAAGAACTCCAAGAAAAAAATGATAGAACTCCCAGCGCACCGCATCAATGGAATAATCCAATTCATGAAAGATCACACACTGATAAGCAAGTTCATGGGATTTTGGCCCATGGAAAAAACACTGAGAGGATGGATAGCCTCGAAATGGAAACCCAAAAGCCATATTGACCTACAGCTGTGCGCTAAAGGCTTCTTCAATATACTCTTCACCTTTTCTGAAGACAAAGATAGAATAATGGATGGGGGTCCCTATTTCTTCAACACTGCAGGTCTATAGCTTAGACACTGGACTGAGCCTTTCAACCTAGATAAATAGGATCTCACTTGGGCACCAGTCTAGATCCAACTCTACTCTCTCCCCCAAGACTATTGGGATGAGTTGGCCCTCAGAGACATTGGCAATGCCTTAGGAGAGTTCATCAAGATTGCAGAGGAGACCAAGGTCAACCGCTACATAGCCTATGCTCGCATATGCGTCTACATGAACCTAGCTGAACCGCTACCAGGCGAGGTAAGTCTGATGCATGAAGATTTTGAATGGACACAAACTGTAGATTATGAGCACATTCCTTTTAGATGCAGAAGGTGTCACCAACATGGGCATCTCTTCAGAGACTATCCCCTAAACAAGAAAGCTGTAGTTGAAAAGGAATCCAACGAATAGGAAGTAGAAGGATTCACGAAGGTAGCAAGCAAAAAATGACACAACAGAAGAGATATGCCTCAACAAAATAAAAAAGGACCTACAATTAGCAACAACTACACAACCCTAAATCAGCTAAATGAAAACGAACTCGAACTAGTCATCGAAGCTGGGAGTACCTCCACGGCGCAGGCCCAATCCTCTAAGACTCAACAGGACAAGCTCCCCCTTGAGACCTTCTTAAAACCACCTATTTCAAATTCTATAGGGGAAAAAAACATGATAAAGGGCAAAGAATAGATCATGGAATCGATCTTAGAAGCGACGGAGGAAGAACCAGAAAGCATCGATCTGGAAGGCCTGGATCTCATCGGGTTAGAGGAAGCCTGCAACAAGAAGAACTACATATCAATTCCGGAGCAACACATCCAAAAAATGGATGAAATATTCACTAGAGCACAACAACTCCCCTCCTTGGGTATCTAGGGGGGCATGCTCATCAACACAAAATACTTCATGAAAGAGTCCCTCAAAAGGGGTAGGAAAACAACCCTGCAAAAAACCATAGAAATTGGGAAAGAAAGGTGGATTCTGGGCGATTCCCCAAGGTGAATAGATTCTACACTCTCACCTCCAATCATATCCCATGAAGCTCATCTCTTGGAATATGATGCCTCTGTCCTTTAATGAAAACTTGTTTCCTCTGTCTTAATTATATGATCTTTATTTGATCGTGATCCATCGCTTCATTCTAATGATTCTTGCACTCCTAATCCTTTTAATGAAACACGACATTCTGGATCATCACCTAGAGGACCTGTTTAAAAATTATTCAGAATTAGAAATGAAACTTTGATCATTTCCCTTCATTGATCATCTGCAAAACTAAAAACAATTCGTTAGTTCAAAACTTGAGCTGTGGACTTCTGCAGGGAAATGATATGACCTGGAGGCAGTGGAAAAAATGTGGACAGAGTCCGGGAATTTAGAGATTTTTTTGGTCTTTGTGTGTGGATTATGACCTTTCAGGTCTTTTGGGCGCGTTATAGGGGTTTAACACAGAGGATCGCGGGCTTTTAGCGGAGATTGGGAGCTTCAACATGTTTGAATAGGGTCATTGGTTTTGTGGTAGGCGGTAAGTGGTTTTTATCGCATGGGGCATAGGTTGTTAATGGTATTTGGCAGAGGGATGCGATAAAATGTGGGGGCGACACGTGGCATGAAGAACGAGGGCACATACCGCCCATTTCGCAAGGTCTGGGGTGTTGTAAATGGTGGGCAATTGGGAGTGCGACATGGGCTGGGGACCATCAGATCAGGAGGGCGGAGATCCGACAGTGGTCGGGATTGGATGGAGCAGCGAGTAGGTTTATATAGTGGGGCCCGAGAGTATACGTGGCAGAGGGTTTATTATAGGCGGGGTTTGTATAATTTGGGGCCCGGGGTAAGTTAAAGCAGAGGCGCTTAACATTTTGCGGGGCCAGGGTTATATGGCCGTGGGGGGTAAAGGCTTTAAAGCGGGGGGCTTAAAGCATATAAGGGGTGTCGAGGGGTTTATATAATAGGGTTAAGGTTTAGAGTGAGGGTTATAAACATAAATGGGTGGGGTAATTTTCAAATAAATAGGGTTTATTTAAAGGGAGTGAGTTTCGAATGAAATAAAATTGATTCAAAAACAATGAAAAAAGGGTTTTTCATTTTTTTGAAGGGAAAGAGGGGAATGAGTGAAAAGGGAGGGGTTAAAAGGGGTTTTAAGCAATGTGAGTGGGGTTTTGGGTAAAAATGAAGGATTAAGGTCAAACATATATTTTTTCAGAGCATGAGGGTATTGAGAGAGGCAAGATGAGAAATAGTGGATAGGTAACCCGGGAATAATGAAGGCAGTGAGATTTCGGAAAGTAAATGATATTTCAGGGAATGTTATTTTCAACAGACTTGTAGAAAATCCATAGTCATCTAGTGATACTATGAATACAGGAGACTAACAGTGGCTCCAGCTAGGGAGGACAGCTCCTTTAGGAGGTTTCAAGAATCTCAGAGTTCAGATCTCTGGTTTTCGTAGATCAGTGCCTTATGTACTTCGATGATTTTACTGCTGTAATTGTTGATTTGCTGCAATTTTTCTAGCAGTGACTTTCAAAATTTGAAAACCATGCTTCCTGCAAATCAATTCTACCTACCCATCATTCTATTCTAACATTTTTTATTCATTCTTTGGGTGCATTTAGACTTGCAAACCCTTGACATCATTTTTCTTTTGAAAAGAAAACTGTCTATTTGTACCCTTATAACTTCCAAAGGGTCAGATTAGACTGATGAGCTCTTTTATTTCTCTACCTAACTACTTATCTGTCAAGATTAAACAGTTTGACAGATTTTTATTCACTAACTATCAACATGAAATTTAAAGCATGACTAAATCAAGATTAAGCAGTTTGATTGTCATGAATTGTGGCATTTTGGACAAGCTGCACACTTTCAGAAATATTTATTTTTTGGTATGGGGCTTTACCTTTTTATTTTTATCCACCCTCTTTTCTTCTTTTCTTTCTCTCTTTTTGTATCAAATTTTCTAAGTTTTGTTTAAGCAATGTTATGTACAATGAAGAAAAATTTAAACTTGGACTCTTAACTAAAATAATGCTTGAGCATCTTACCATCATACAGGACCTCCAAACAATTCTGTTCCATCCATTTCTTGTAGGAAAAATGCATTATTACCTCTTGTAGAATGGATGGTGTATGGACCTTTCCATAGATTATCAAATTTTCCATGCTTTCCTTTATCCTCTCTTCTTGAGTCCCACTTCAGCACTTTGTCTCCAACGTTGAAATCATTTGCCTTGGTCCTTTTATCAAAGAGCTTCTTGATGTTTTATTGTAACAACTATGTTCTATTGTAAACCCCTTCTCTGGTTTGTTGCAGCTGAACAATCTGGTTTATTCTTCTTTGTATGTCATTTTCTTCAGACTACAACTCTTTAATGAGCTTCATCACTGGCACTCCCAATATTGTTGGGAAGACTGCATCTGTTCCATAGACCAGCTGATAGGGAGACATGTCAATTGACTTCTTGTTTGTTAGCCTGTCTGCCCATAGTGAATGTACTAGTTTACTGTGCCATGATTTCTTTTTTTCTTCCAGCAACTTTTTGATGATGTTTACCAAACTCTTGTTTGAGGATTCAACCAACCCATTACCTTGAGGGTAATATGCTGTAGAATGCCCCAAATTTATGTTATATCTGTGGAAAAAAGCCACCATTTTCTTGGATTGAAAAGCAATAGCATTGTCAGTAATGATTTTCCTAGGACAACTAAACCTAGATAGAATGTTGTTTTCAAGGAATCTGATAATTACTGAGTCGGTGGCAGTATTGGAAGGGATGGCCTCTATCCACTTTGTAAAATAGTCAGTTGCAGTAAGGATCCATTTATGCTGGGCAGAGGAGGCAGGGTGGATTTCTCCATTGAAATCAAGACCCCATTATTGAAAAGGAGCTTCAACAGAGATAGGCTGTAATGGCAAAGGAAATTTTTTTCTTTTACCTTCAAATATTTGGCATTTATGACAAGAAATTACCATTTTGTGGATGTCTTGGAAGAGGGTAGGCTAATAGAAAGCAACCCTAAGGATATTATTAACAATGGTTTTCCAGTAAAGGTGGCCTCCACATTCTCCTTCATGAAATTCATGCATAATCCTATCTGCATATTCTTCAAGAAAACATTTAAGCAATATACCACCAGAATTTTCCCAATATAAAACTTTATCCAAAATGTAGAAATTTACAGCCTTAAGTTTCACGAATCTGGCCTTTGTTTTGGACAAACCTCGAGGAAAATTTAGATTAAAAAGCACATATAATATATCAGCATACCAGGGTGAGTTCAGAAATGCTTCCTCAATAGGTGGAGTTGATAGCTCCTCTTGTTCATCCAATGAGTGAATCATATTTATGTCCAGTGCTTGAAAATTTGTTTCAGCCATGAGTTTAGCCAGTCCTTGTCCCTTGATTAGCTTGGTAGGCTTGATTTCAAGATCATATTATAAGATGACAACAATCCACTTACCTCTTTTGCCATCAGGATCTTGTGTCAAGATGTCTTTAACCACTGAGTGAGGCACAAATGCAATGATGTGTGAATGCATAATGTAGACATTGAAATATTTTAGTGCCTTGACTAAAAAAAAAGCATTTTTTTCCATGATATTATATTTTAGAGGTGCATCTCTTAGTGCCTTGTTGAAAATGCTATGGGTTGCTCCCGTCCTTTTATATTTTTCTGTAGTATGACAACAACAACTGTGTGTTCTGATGCAAAAGAGAAAATGAAGAAATCTTTAGTGAAATCAAGGCTGATCAGAACTGGTTTTTATGTAATAGCTTGCTTCACCAAGTCAAAATATTTTTGCTTCTATGGTCCATTTGACTCCTGCTTCTATTTTGAGCATGTTAGTAATGTTTCTTAGGAGTTCTGCAAGGTTTGGTATGAACCTTCTTAAGAAATTTATCTTGCCAATAAAATATTGCAGCTCTTTGATGTTCCTTGGGTGACTGATTTGCAATATTCCTTCAATCCTCTTTGGGTCAACCTTGATCCCTTCTTCAGATATGATGTGGCCTAAAAGATTCCCTTCTTGAAGGCCAAACAATGTTTTCTTGGGATTTAAAGACATACTTTTTGCATTTTTCAAAGACCTTTCTTAGGTGCGCTAGGTGTTCTTCATCAATTTTTGAATAGACAGTGATGTCATCAAGATATATCACAATGAAGTAACCTATTTCTTCTGAGAAAGAAATATCCATGGCTCTTTGAAAAGTGGCCCCAACATTCATTAACCCAAAATAAATTTTAACATACATGAAAGTGCCCCAAGGTGTGGTGAAGGTTATTTTGTGTTGATCATCTAGATGTGCCAACACCTGATTTTACCCTAAAAAGCCATCTAGCAGATATATTATTTTGGACCCTACTACCCTTTGCAATATCTGATCCATTTTTGGTAAAGGGCAGTTGTCTTTCAGGGATGCCTTCTTAAATTTCTGAAGTCTATGCAAAGCCTAATTTCTCCTTTATTTTTCCTCACTGATACAATATTTGACACCCATTTTGAATACCTTATAGGGACTATTATTCCAGTATCATACATTTTATTTATCTCTTTCTCAACCAGTGGCATCTGAACAGGGCTTATTCTGCGTAACTTATGTTTAAAGGGCTTCTAGTTTTCTTTGAGAGGAATCTTGTGCTGAATAATATTAGTGTCATAGGATTTCAAGTTTTCATAACTCCAAGCAAACACATTACTAAATTCTTTAAATAGCTCAATGTATTTCTGTTTTATATGTGCTGGCAGTGTTTTTGATAGTTTTACCATTTTGGGTTCTAGCTCATTGCCTATATTTCACTCTTCTACATTTTCTTCAGTGGATTCCATCCTTGGCTTCTTAGAAACATCATTAAAATAAAAAATTTCCTCTAGAGGGACCAGTCCTCTTGGCAAGATGTTATCTCTGAACTGCAGCACTTCAAAGTCCTCTTTTTCTAGATCTGCACACAGTTCTATCTTATGTGGGTCATCTTTTTCTAACAAATTTATATCAGCCTCATCAGGGGGCTCTTCTTTGTATGCCTGTTCCTCAGCAGAGTAGTCCTCTCCATGATCTGAGTCTGAATTTGGCATTTCAAACTCATTTCTGGATTGCAGGAAATCTTCAATATATTTGTCACCTTCAAAAACTTGCTAATATTTTATATTATCAGGGAATTCTGGTCTATATTTGACTTGCATTGTGTTTTTGTTTGTTAATATGAGGTTTTTGACAAGTACTGGCTGAAAATGCTAGTCCATTGGCAAGGATGTTTTGATTTCTTGGGATGAAGGCAATATCATATTCTTTGAATGTTTTTAGGAGGTTAAGGGCATCTTTCCTATATGCTCTTAATCTAGGATGTTTAGCTGAATATTCTCACTTAATCTACCTAATGACTAGCTCAGAATCCCCATGGACATAGATCCTTTTGGCTCCTAATCTCTTGAGTAATTGCAGCCCTAAAAGGAGTGCCTCATATTCTACTATGTTATTTGTACATTGGAAGTTTAGTTTGTATGAATGACCCTCTGCATGATTGTTATCAATATTGTGTACCCAAACACCTGCTCTAGATCCATTTTTACCACAAGAACCATCAAATCTCATGCTCCATAGAGGTTCAGTCTCAGGTTTGCCATTATGTTCAACATTATGTTGTTCATTTTCTATTTGGTCCAACTTTTCTTCTTCTTCTTATTCTTTTTTCACAAATTTTTCATTCTTTGCTATTGTTCATTCACGTTTTCATCATTATAAAGGATAAATGAATCAAGGTCTGTGTGGACATAATAGAGAGGGGAGTTATTAGGCTTTTCTTGAATGTTGACCATGTATTTTATATGAGTCTCCCTATATAATCTTCTTGGTTGACTAAAGACAAGTATGGTAGCATAGGTCATGTCCATTTGGAGGGTGCCTTGAATTTTAGCTCCCCATGAGCGTGAAAGGAGCATGCCATATTTAGGGGGTATGTCAGCCACTACGATATCCATTAATAGGCTCTTGGATGGTATTTGTGCTAGATTAACACATAGATCTTTGATTAAGTCTAAACATTTAACTCTATTAAGTCAAAGGAGTACAAGTCTTTGTATGGTCTAGTTATCTCAAGGCCTAGTTTTTCCATAACTACCTTTGGCATGAGGTTATGTGAAGCTCCTGAATCTAACACGATATTGTGGAGGATATTATCACGGATGTTAAAACTGACATAAAATGGAGGAAAACTTCCTTCTTGGAATTTTCCCTCTACTTCTGGTCCAAATAAAAGTTCAGGGTTGTCATCATTTAAATTTACAAAATCAGCATTTTCTCCTATGTTTAAAGCTTTCAAAACTTGGGATCTATATACATCTTGGTCAAATAATTCAGTAAGAGGTATGGAGATTTTTATCTTGGCAATTTCATTCTCAATACTGAATGGTGTCTATGTTTTTGGCAGATTTAAATCAGTTTTATCAGACACTGTTTTTACAACAATTTCAGCTTGTTGTTTTGCACTAGAAATATCAGTTAAATCAGTTTTGTTAGGGCTGATATTTGATCTACCAGTGCTTCTTTGGTCACCACTATGTTGGTTGTTTTTGTTTTTATTTTGATCAGAACTTTTAACCATTGTGTTTGAGGTTTCTGCTGTCTTTTTAGGATCATTTTTAGGGTCTTCCTGGCAGAAATTTCAGGTTTGTTTCTCTTGGGAGTGTCTTGGGTTTTCTTGCTTCCGAGGTCATAATGCCTATGTACTTCCATAATAGCATTTTTGAAGCCTTGTTTATAGTATTCAGATTCTAGGCTTTCTTATTCAAATTGAGTTGGAGAAAACATATCTTGTTCTTCTTAAGTGAGGAAAACAGTATCCTCATTATTCACTCCCATTAGATTGATTTGACTTTGTTGTGGTTCTTCAATCACCCCCTCATCATCATCAACACATTTTTCTTGAAAGGGAGGTCTGATTTTCTGATCGAGTTCCCTTTGTTCTCTTTGTCTTATTTGAGGGGGATTTCTTCTAAAGTTTTGGTTTTGGTTCTGATTTATGTTTTGAGGAGCTGCTTGGTTTTCTCTGGGGTAAGCTCTCTCACTTATGTTTATTCTCTCCATCATCCTTTCCATGGTTCTAACAAAGTTATCAATCTTAGTATCAGAAGATGAAGGTGCATCCTCTTCCTTATATGTGACTTTCTTTTCATTTTTAATTCTTTCCCTTTTGGCAATCAGATTTGCCTCTACACTTATTGCACTGCTCTGCATGTCTTCTAATGTAAGAGGGTCTCTTTCTCTTAGTTGGTAAGCCATATTTGGATCAAAACCATCTGGAAATTTAATTAATGCTAGACCTTGTGGAGGTTTCATGTGAGTAGGGAGGGAATTATATACACCGTTGAACCTAGTGCAGTAATCTTGGACACTCTCTCCAGCGTTTCTCTTAATATTTTCATATTCTGATAAGATTTGGAGAGGGTTTTTCTTGAATTCCCATTTCTTTAAGAATAGTCGATGAAAAGTAGGGAGGTCATGTACACTATTAGGGGTCAGGTTTTTAAACCATTTTCTTTCTCCCCCCACAATATTTGAGCAAATATTCTTAGTTTAACAGTTTCATTCTATCCACATGTTGTTGAGAAGTTGTAGAAATACTTGCATCATATAAGGGAATCTTGGACTGATAGTCCCGTGGTAGAACTACTAAAGGCAATGGTAGAATTAATGGGGCATACGATGTTGCCATGGCCTGGGGTTGGGGAAACAAAGGACGGTTTATAAGAGGAGGTGGAGGGTTAAATGGAGGAAGGTGACCCGTGGGTGTATGAACATGGGTTGAAGTTAGCACAACAGGATTCTGTTGTAAGATGGATGGGTCTGGAATTATCTGGGTTATCCAACTCTGGGATCTAGTCCTGGACAAGCTTTGTTCCAGGGGTGAGCCAGATAGTATATCTTGCAAGTCTTTAAGGTTTTTAGGTAGGGAGCTTGCTTTGTGAATAGGTCTACTAACATTTTAGTTTTTATATCTAGGAGATTTCCTTAGGATGTGCTCTGGATTGTCAACTATTGCAGGAGGGTTTGGGTCTGGATGGGATTTGGTACAAATTATTCTAGAAGACAGAATCTGGACCCAAGTTTCAGAGCAGTTTAAAAGTTCTATAATAGTAAAAAAAAAACAAACCAATCTATGAAAGAAATACTTTATTCACAAAGTATTTTAACTGGGTTCTATTTGAGGTTTAATGATATCAAGATTTCTCAATAATTTCCCAGTGAAGTCTGTAAAAAACCAGTGGAGTCAGCAGGCCTACTGAAGACCAGTGGAGTCACCGGGTGGATGATTTTAACTGTTTTGAGGTTGGCTGTTGTCCACCATCAGCAACCATATACTAGTCTTGGCTAACACTTGAATCATCTAAATTCGAAATCAGGTTTTCTGAGTTCTTGAGAGAATATTAAGCTATTTTAATAACTCAGGTCCCTAGTATGGTCGCCATTATGTTGGCTCCCTGCGGTTTGCAAGATTGGCAAGAACTCTGCAGGGAACCACATCAAACCACTTTGGAGTCCAAGGACCTAGCCTTCCTGGACTCAGAGAGGGCTCTCTCTATTTTGTGATGAAAATGATTTATCTTTATGCTTAAGTTTTCTAATTTTAGGCTAGTTATGAAGTTCCGGGGTTTGTTTGTTTTGTTTGTTTGATTATTGATTAACTGATTGATTGTTTCCGTTGAATATATAGACTGTGAGAAGCATTAATCCATTTGGCTATGGAGTCATAAAAGGTTTTAATTTTACATCAACTCTGCAAGGGTTTTCATAGGGCAAGCTAACTATATCAAGTGGATCTTTTAGATTAGATGAAATATGAAATGACATCAAGTTGTGAATTTAGTAAAACTAAAGGGAAATTAAGAATCCTTTAACTATACTTCAACAAGAAAAGCCTTTGAGATAACTGTTTAAGAGGAACTAAAGAGGAGGACACCCTTGAATTTTTTAATAAATCTTTACTAAGAGAACCTTAAGACAACAATCCAGCAATCCTAGAGAGAAGGACACCCATGAATTCTCTATCTATTACCTTTAGACAAAGAAAAAATTCAAGATAATAGTCAGTGGAATTAAAGAGCAGGACACCCCTGAATTATTTAATCAAACTTTAAAGAAGGCCTTTAAAATAACAATTTAAGAAAAACCAAAGAGCAGGGCAACCATTAATTTCTTTAGCTAGACTATACTAAGTAAACTTCAAGGAAACAAGCTAGATGGAACTAAAGAGCAGGACACCCCTGAATTCTGTAATCAGACCTTGCAGAAGAAAGAAATAAGATGAAAGAAGTAGAAAAAATTAAGGTTCCAAGACAACATATCTCAATCTAAAATTTCTGTTCTTTTATCAAAGACATGATGGACAATATGGAAAACAATAGAGAAACATTTACAAAGAAGGATAACATCACCATTAACATAGCTCAAGAATCCTGTGAACGTGCTTGTATTACTGATGTGCAAAATAGTTACAATACTCCAGTGCAATAACCTTTGCAGCTTAGAGTCTGATCAAAATCTAGCCTAGTAGCTCATCAACCATCCAAACAACCAACAAACAATAATAATTAACAACACATGCAGTATTTAATTGCAGATGAGGAGGTGATCCTAATCTAGGGTTTCAGGCTGTAGTTATTACAGAGTAAATGTAATTTTGACCTTTGAGACCATGCAAGGCCCAAGGCAAAATATCACAGACTGACTCACTGAAATAATAACTTTTAACTTAATTGCTGAGCTAACTTTAGGATATTTTTGACTTTTTGGCTTTTCATAAACTTTGCAATAACTGTTTGAGTTACTTAAAATATCTCTGACTGCTTTATTAATTGTGATAGGTTCTTTTTAGCAAATTTAGGTTGTAGGTGGCCAAATGAGGTTTGGAAGAAGTAAATGGTGATTTGGCATTGCCATTCGGATCTATCTTTCTTTGCTGATTTGCTTCTGATTTGTCATTTATCTAGTTTAAACCTTGATTTGTTTTCCTTTATCCTTGATTTGTCTCCTAAACTCTACTTTCTCATTCTTCTCTTCCATCCGTTCTTTTGTCTTCACTGTCACTTCTTTCTTTTCCTTTGTCTTTTGACTGTTTTCATCTTTGATCTTTCAGTGATTTCCTTTCCTTTGTCTTATCTCTGTTTTTAACTTTTAACCCTTTGATTAATCCTCTAATCCCTTTTGTCTTTCACTGTCACGATGAACTCTTCGATTGTGTTCTTCATTAACCTTTCATCTCTGCGCAGCCACTGTATAATTCTCTCCATTTTCCTCGTCTATCCTTTAATGAAAACTTGTTGCCTCTGTCTTAATCATATGATCTTTATTTGACTGTGATCCATCACTTCATTTTAATGATTCTTGCACTCCTAATCCTTCTAATGAAACAGGACATTCTGGATCATCACCCAGAGGACTTGTTTAAATATTATTCAAACTTAGAAATGAAAATTTGATCATTTCCCTTCATTGATCATTTGCAAAACTAAAAACAATTCATTAGTTCAAAACCTACGTTGTGGAATTTTGCAGGGAAATGATATGACCTGGAGGCAGCGGAAAAACTATGCACAGAGTCTGGGCATTTAGAGTTTTTTTTGGTCTTTGCGTGTGGATTATGACCTTTCGGGTCTTTTGGGCACGTTATAGGGGTTTAACACAGAGGATCGGGGGCTTGTAGCGGAGATTAGGAGCTTCATCATCTTTGAACGGGGTCATTGGTTTTGTGGTAGGCGGGAAGGCGATAAGCGATTTTTATCGCATGTGGCATAGGTGGTTAATGGTATTTGGCAGAGGGATGCGATAAAAGGTGGGAGCGACATGTGGCAGGAAGGACGAGGGCACATACCGCCCATTTCGCAAGGTCTGGAGTGTTGTAAATGCTGGGTAGTTGGGAGTGCGATATGGGCTGCAGACCGTTGGATCAGGAGGGCAGAGATCCGATGGTGGTCGGGATTGGATGGAGCAGTGGGTAGGTTTAGACAGTGGGGCCCGAGAGTATACATGGCGGAGGGGTTTATTATAGGAGGGGTTTGTATAATGCGGGCCCCGGGGTAAGTTAAAGCAGAGGCGCTTAACATTTTTTGGGGGCAGAGTTATATGGCCATTGGGGGTAAAGGCTTTAAATCGGGGGGGCTTAAAGCATATAAGGGGTGTCGGGGGGTTTATATAACAGGGTTAACGTTTAGTGTGAGAGTTATAAACATAAAGGGGTCAGGCAATTTTCAAATAAACAAGGTTTATTTAAAGGGAGTGGGTTCTGAATGAAATGTAATTTATTCAAAAACAATAGAAAAAGGGTTTTTTCATTGTTTTGAAGGGAAAGAGGGGAATGAGTGAAAAGGGAGGGGTTAAAAGGGGTTTTAAGCAATGTGAGTGGGTTTTTGGGTAGGGGAAAAGGGTAAAAATGAAGGATCAAGGTCAAACATAGATTTTTTCAGAGCATGAGGGTATTGAGAGAGGAAAAATGAGAAATAGTGGATAGGTAACCTGAGAATAATGAAGGTAGTGAGATTTCTGAAAATAAATGATATTTCAGGGAAGTTATTTTCAGCAGACTTGTAGAAAATCCATAGTCATCTAGTGATACTATGAATACAAGAGACTAACAAAATGCTTGCAGTTTTAATACGTGGTAAGAAATTTTTCCTTCATTACAATGGTTTTGGGTATACAATTTAATACAATGACATGTAGATTGTTTGATTTCATTTGCTTATGTTTATAAAAAACATAATATATATATATATATATATATATAACCAAAATTGTTTCGTCAAATTCCAATCAAAGAATTCTTCCGTGATTTGAGTGGCCTAGGGTTTTTCAGGGTGCTGAATAGATATATATATATATATAACCAAAATTGTTTCGTCAAATTCCAATCAAAGAATTCAAAACTTCTAATAATTAGACAACACAATTTAAATATATAATTTCAATAAATTTAAATTATTTTTTATGCAGAATTAATAATTATAATAATAAAATATAAATAAATAATTTAAAATATACTTATTTAATCTAGATTTTAATCCTCTAATTATGTCAAATCTATAAACTCCAGTATGGGCGAGGTTTCCCAATTTTCCTGTTGTTTTGACACATCCAACTATATTAGAAGATTTGAGAAATTTGTTAGGCCACTTCATCAAGATTGATTCAGAAAAGATTTGAAAGCAATTCACACATTCAATTGCATTTGTGTTGAAGTGGACCTTAGTAAAGGTTTCCCACATTAAATCCTTATTAAATGAGGAAATAAGGTTTATTTCGAACCGGTGGATTATGAAAATATGACTTTTTTTGTAGATCTTGGCAATGGCCCGAACACCTACGAAATGTTTTCCCATATTCATAAGGCACGTCTTCACACAATGAAACACATAATAAAAATTGAGGATGACAACATCCAAAAGGACCCAATGGTTCTAAGTCTACTATGGCTCACGAGTCGGGTAATTCTCAAAATATGAAGACTCCTAATGCCAGAAAAACTCTTGCAGACCCAACTCAGACTCATGATATGTCATCTCAAGTATCAAGGGGGGGAGATTAACCGTCATTTAGCACGAAACCAAATTCAGTGATAATTTTGGCATCTGCAAAGAGTGGGAAAAAACATACCCACAAATCAGACCATTCAGATACACTTGGAAACATCTCAAGGAAAGGAGGTGGTTGTTGCAGACAATCCCTTGGGTTGGATAGACGTTCGAAAGAGGAAAAGCAAGAAATACAAGATAATGTATAATCCTAGAACCTAAGTCCATGAAAGAAAAATGTAATGTTGTGTAGTGTGTAGCATGATTAGAAAAATATTGATGTCATGTAATGTATTGCAATTCATTTTTGATGGATCAATAAAATAGATAGAATTACCCAAAAAAATAAATATACTTATTTACATTAAAATTCTTTAATTGGAATTTTTATAAATAAAATCATATCTAATCCATCAAAGTTATTGAAAATTTACATTAATCAAGATTATAATCATAATTATATATACAAGAGCGCATATCACTTACTTGAGAGGCTTCTTGTCATGAAGAGGCTTTGAACTTTATGTGAAATAACAAGACGAGCGCATATCACTTTATGAGAGGCTTCTTGTCATTAAGAGGCCATGAAATTTATGTGAAATAAAAGCTTTTTTTTTGTCACTCAAAGAACAATCATTATATTATTAGGAAATCATCAGATACAAAATACATCTCCACAGGCTTAGAAATTGTATCAAGCCTTGCTTTAAGAAGCATGTAGCTTGGAGGAAGACCATGACAACCAGTGTCATTGGTTATTGTCGGCTGAATTATAGGCCAGAACTTACAAAACACAAAATAGTAAAAAATATAGTTCATAGAAATCCACATTATGGGGGTGGATTGGGGGGAAGACTAGAGGAGAAGCAAAGAGAGAAACACGTTCATGCATGTGAAAGTATATGTGTTCCACCCTCTCTTTGAGGGAGCGGAGGTGGTCATTTGTTCGTCTGTTGTGCCGACGTAGTCTTTCCACTGAGTCTAGGATCTCATTCTACATGTGTTGAAGATCATTAATATAAGCTACCAATTCATTTCTATCAACATACATCTAATCCCTCAGAGTGTCGATATTGAGTTGAATATTGGTCAATTGGGCAACAATAGATTCCAAGGAGGCAGGGGCCTCCACCTAACTTGGGGAGCGAGCTGGTGATAGAGCTGCAACCTCTCTCGAATGACGACTGTCAGTAGTTTCTGTGTCAGAGCTTGGCTCCTCATCATGCTGTCGCCCTGCCATTCGTGGACCTGCTCCTCCCCTGCACGAACTTCCCTCTACTGGGGTATTATACCACAACTGTAACCATAATCCACCCCCAAGAGGATGGTGTTCCTCTTGATGTGAAAGAAGAACCATAACAACCTATAATAAAATTGCAGAAGAATTACACAAAGTTAGTTACCGAGACCATTACCAACCTTATCCTAACGAGACTAAGGCGTCGTTCTGAGTACCAACCAAGCACCCGTGAGGGAGACACTAATGGTAAAAGAGCAGAGCACCACAGCGAGAGTCCAGGAGTCTGGTGAAGCCGGTCGTGCCTAGAACTCACAGGATTTCAAAGCACCTCCTGCGATATATCTAACAGATTCCTCCTTTCGAGGATATCCCCGCGACCAAAACTTAAGAGGGCATGAGTTCCGTGAGCTATCCCAATTCACCCAGAGGCTAGATTGATAGCTTGAAAGTTCAAACTACCACTGGGCTGAGCAAGCCCCCACATCCCATGGCCACTCCTGTTGCTGAGGGTCATCTTTCTTCAAGCTGAAGGTAACGTGAATGGCATGCCTGTCCACCCCTAGCCAGAGCTGCACCCAAGTAGCATTAAGACCATATAAAATATGCGCCAGACACTCCCTCCTCATCGCCCAAAGCAGTTGAATGGCCTTCTGGGGTCTCTCGACCTGCATATGAACTCGCACACAGTGGGATGAGCGAACGGTGGGTACGATGTACCGTGTAACTTAATCAATTATCTCATGGGGCACGTGGAGGCCCATCAAGCTCCGCGTACCACCACGTCGCCATCTAGAGCTGACATTCATCACCCCCATTAGGGAATGTGAAATAACAACTTAATGATGGTATCTTAACTTAAAAATTAAATGATAAAACAATTATTTGTATGATTAAATTATTAATATTTAAATATTTGAGTATAAATTGTTAGCATAGTTTAATTAATAGACAAAATATTTTTTTTAGGTCAATTTCAACCAAAATTTGATGGAGACATTTTAAAAATTTAAATTTAAATTGTTCAATAGTTAGAATTTTAGTGTCTGAAGGAGTTGAATCCATTTATAATTCAAAAGTGCATTTTAAACAACCAAAAATCACAATACATTCAAAAATATATTTTAAGCAACCAAAAATCACAATCTCACTTAAAATTATATGACTTAATTCCTATAAAAAAATCATTTTAACTATTAATTAGAGTGCACTTAGAATAAAGATAAGTTAAGTTGGCTAATAGATAATTAGGACAAAGTTTCAATTGCACCATGAAGCGAGAGCTTTTTATCAATTATTTAACCCATTTGCTTTTTATAAGTATTTTTAGTATACTCATGAGAAGCGAGGACATAGAGTTGGTTCTTTAATGTGGTTCTACTTTATATTGATATATTATTTAACCCATTTGCTTTTTACAAGTATTTTTAGTATACTCATGAGAAGCGAGGACATAGAGTTGGTTCTTTAATGTAGTTCTACTTTACATTGATTATTGATTATTGGATAGGAAAGTTTTGTTTTATAATTATTTAATTATTTTATACAATTAATATAATGATTTATGTTTATTAAAATTACGTCTTAGTTTCATTATTTTATTTTTTAAAAATTTTAATTGAATTTAGGCAAAACAATTTGGAGTGAGATCATAATTTTCAAATATGTCTAAAAAAACCTCCAAAATGTAGAAGAACTAGACTACAACTGAAAAATATATATATATATATATAATTTTATTTTATTTTTTATTTAAAAAGTATTAAACATTTCAAGATTATTATAATTTGTATGATTCAAGAGATTAAGAAATTATCGTGAATTAATATTTTGAAGTTGCAACTTAATTTGAATATATGTAAGGCAAGGCACTCTAAATTAGAGTGTTAAAGTTTCTAGGAGAGTTCTTATCAATAATTAATGAGTGGAGTTTATTCTTGTTTTGTTTGTTAGTGTGTCTAAGACTTTGCAAGAATAGCTTGTGGTTTAAGAAACTAGGACGAGGGATATCTAAGTGGTCAAACTCACCCAAGGATAGCTTGTGATTAACATAGCTGAATTTTTTTGGGTGTTTCCCTTCAATTACAATGAGTTTTGAACCTTGACCACCTTATAGAATAAAACTCTTGAAATCCAAACACACTAGTGGAATTTGACATGAGCAGAGTCTATCTTTAGTGACAAATATAACTCTATTTTTAATATAGATCAAATTTTAATTGAGTGGGCCTAATGGTTAAGAGCATATGTTTCCTCCTAAGAGGTCACAAATTCAAATCCATACGGGGGTCGAGTGAGTATTCCTTCATAGACTTTAGTATTCAACTCATGGCATGGATGTGGTTCCCTGTCCCACAAACAAGGGGGGCTCATTCACCAATTTGGTGTTTGGCTTGGTTGTGACTTTATGACTAGATTGATATAATAATAATAATTATTATAAAACCTACTAGATGTACAATAATTGATCACAAGCTAATTTTTTAAGGTCCTCCTTGTGTGAAGGTCACATGTTAGAAACTCCAAAGGTACAAAAATATCCAATTGTATTAAGGGTTGGTGTGGCCAAGATGAGGTGCAATATCTAGTGATTTTGATGACTTAGATACAATTGAATAGTAGTCCTTGACCATAAGATAATCACATAAAAATTCATAAAATAAATAAATAAATAAATAAATATATATATATATATAATTTTAATAGAATTACCACACCAAGTGCAAGTGGTCCTCCTGGGCTCGTTTTCATTTCAGCTTTGCTCTGCATGGTGTCGGCATGTTCAGGGGATTGGTACCGGTCGTGCCAAACATGATTCTGGTATGCTTCTTGGTTCTCCACACACTTAAGTTCGCACTGGCAGCTTGGTATGCGGAGGGGTTGGCCAAGTAGAAACACCAAACGTGCTTTGCACTGGCAACAAGTATTTAGTGGTCTTCTACATAACTGGCCAAGTCAGTCTCAACTCTATGTTAACAGTGCTTTCCTTACCATAGATTACATGAATGGCTCTTTGGGATGACAAAGGGTATTTTTGTCAATTTTGCTTAGAAATGATAGTCCTCTGTGACTACCGTCAGTCTCACAGTTTTGAGTACAGTTTTCACAGTTTCTCAAGCCTTTTTGTTAATGGCCAAAAGAAGACATTGTAATCTTAAGATCTTGAACTTGTGTTATTGGTTTGGCTTTCCCGTATTTGTGTTATTGGTTTGGCTTTCCTTCTTCAAACTTATAATACGAAGCCATTTTGTATGTACTGTTTTATGAAGGAATGAAAGTTAAATCTTTACCCAAAAAAAAAAGAAAAACTTAAAAAAATAATAAACAAATAATTTCTTTTAAAAGTTTTGTAGTACCTATATCTTCATGATGTCTCTGATCAAAGAGTACCTTAACACATAACACTGGTAATCACAATTTTTAATTTTAATTACATATTACTTTTTAAATTTATATTATATATTATATAATTATTTTTTAAAGTTTAAAAATATAACAACAAAATAATAAAATTAAAACTTATATATATAGCCATGATAAATTTGTAATTTATGGAGTGATTTTAGTGAAGTCCAAGATCAAACCATTTTTTATGTACTGTTTTTATGAAGTAATGAAAGCACACAAAAAAAAAGTTTAAAACTTCAAAAAAAAAAAACAAATAACTTGTTTTTTTGTGTGTGTAAGTTTGGTGGGGCTGTATCTTCATCATGTCCAATATATCATCCTAATCAGGGCGAAGAACGAAGTTGAATTGGTGACTTCACATCAAGAAGTGCCTTAACACAACATTTTTAATTTTAATTAGATATTACTTTTTAAATTTAAATTATATATTATATAATTATTTTTTAAAGTTTAAAGAATATAACAACAAAATAATAAATTTAAAACTTTAATTTATTGTGTTGAGAGGTTTTTATATATATATATATATTTTGCCATGATGAAATTGTAATTTGTTGGAGTAATCTTAGTGAAGTCTAAGATCAAACCTAGGGACTGCCACTATAACACAAGAGTAACCCTTGTGGAATTTGAAACTAGGTGGAGGGGATAACATCCTAACCTCTCTCATGAGGTTTGAATCTGAAACTTGGTATTTAATTCTTTCCATACTCAACCCAAAATATCATATATCTTTTTGAAAAAATAAAATATTAACTAAAGGTCTTGGTTAAACGTTGATGAGACATGTTGTTATAGAACTCATCACAAGTTCAATTCCCTCCCTTGATGGAGGTGATGTATCTAGACATGTTGATGAAGATGAAGAAAAAAAGAAAAAAAAGAAAAAAAAGAAAAAATGTACTACCAACCTTAAAAAAAACATTATTAACTAGTTTCCTAATTAATATATATATGTGTTAATTTTACTAATTTCCAATCCATTCATAAAATTAGAATATAAAAAATATAATTAAAAAATAACTGTGTTTTACAAAAACTTACAAAACAATATATTGTAATATCTCAACACATTAGCCACTGCTACAAACAAACCAAAAAAATAAAACAAACCAACCATACAAAAGAACATATCATAATATAAGATCTCATCACATCAGCCACTATAAAGGACCTACAAAACAGCATTTCAAACTGCAAGATCTCAAAACCGCAACTTACACAACACATCGAAGCTTCAAATTTGGAGGGTGTAAAGGTAAATAAAATTAATTATGGCAAGTTTGTGTAATTAAAATTGAGATATATGATAATAAATAATAATAATGTTTTTTAAAGTTATATATATATATATTAATTAATTAATTAATTGGTTGGTTAAGGATTTTGGGTATAATGTTTGCTTTTGTGTGTTTTCACTATGTCAATTAATGGTGGTCTTTTTTGGATTATTTGTGATAGTTTGTTTTTCATTAGGGAAATTTGCATGTATTTTATTTAGAGTTTTTTTTTCTTTTTGGGTGTTTTGAAGCTCACTTTCAAAGTTTTGTTAGAGATTTCAAACTATTTTTCACAGTAAGAGATCACTAGGGATATCTATAATTTTGAAATACTCTGAATATGATCTTTCTAAATGAATGTGAAGTTCCTAAACTCCAATCATATCGCATGTATTTGATTTTGCTTCATTGAACTTAAGATAATGAATTATACAATGAACCCCCCTTGAGTTTGGTTATTGCTCCTGCAAGATAGGAATGGGCGTGGGTTAAGTGTGGATGTAGAGGGTAACCAATAGTTGATTTTAAGGCTATTTGTTTTGGGTTAAACATTCAAAGAAATTTGATGACAATTTTCTTTTGATTAATACATGTAGAAGCTATTCTTTCTAGGTTAAGCTCTCAAGGAAATTCCATAACAATTTTCTTATGTTAAATTGTGTAAATCAATTCTTTTAGTCTCACTGAATGAGAACAAGTATTTTTTGCTAAATTATGTGCAACTATAAGATTAAACATAGTATTCACATGATGAATATTAACGAATTTTAAAATATAAAATAAAATTAATGTATGTAATAGAATTGAAATTGAAATCCTGTGGAAGAGGAGAGAAGAAATGTTGTCTAATAGCAACAAATAAAAGAGGCACATAGGTTATAAAAAATAATAGTAACATAAAAAGTATACGAATAAAAACTTGTATATATAAATAGTATATACAAATAGAGAGAAGAAACTATTTACAAAAAACAAGGCTTACATATTGTTAAATTTAGAGCATTGTGGTTGTAATTTGTAGAAATTATACAACATGCATGTATATCTTGGATTCACTCGATCTAAAAATGTACTAAAGTTAAATATTGAATCGCTTCTACAAATATTTTGCGGAATTAAAAACACAATTGCTAATCACATGAACATGAAGAAATATCAATCACACACAACGCAGATAATTTCCCGGGGAAAGCTTACAACTAAAAACCCCACTATCTTCTATTGTATATTAAGCCCTCAGCCCTCAGTACATCAACTAATTGTCTCACACTGTCATATGCAAAAATGACCAACACAAATCCAATTCTCAGCCTCCAGACAACCTGCCTTGCTTGTGCAATCCCTGATGGTCAAGATCCCTAAAAGATAGGAATTATTGCCTGCCTTGACTGTGCACGTATCATGGACACTCCAATGGGTGGTTGGCTGCATGTGTGCAAGCCAATAATGTCACAACTAATAGTCAAATTCCCTTTCACCTAGAACTCAACTAGGTCTCCAATGGATTTGACATGCATGCAACTAATAATAGTAAATCTTCAATTGCATGTGAGATCACTGCATGTTAATTAATTAATATTTAATTCACTTGATCTCTCACTACTTGTATCTTCAGTTACAACTAGCACAACTGAGTTTAACTCACTTAAATGAGTTAAACTATTTACAACTTGCATTAACTAATGCACCACTGCACTTTGAACTCTTTTACAACTAGAATTACTCTACATGTCCCAGCAACTAACCTCTAACTCGAAATCCACTAGCTAACTGAATTTTCCACTTTCAGTTAACTCATTCAAGTCCACATTGAGAATATATTACAGTTTAATGTCCATCTAAATTAAGGGATAATAAAATTAGACATGCACCCAAAAATAGCATTATGGGCCCCACCCTAGTTTGGGTGCTTAATGAAACTAGGTGCTAAATGAAACCATGTGCTTAATGCACTAGGCATGGGTGTTGAATCTTCTTGTTGAATCTCAACACTCCCTCTCAACAAGAAAGGGATTATCCTTCACCCCGACCCTATCTCTATGGTATTCAAATTTTCTCCTGGTGAGCGCCTTCGTCGGAATATCTGCATCTTGATCTTTCGTGGGAATGTACTTTAGCAACATGATTCTTCTCTGCACACAATCTCTGAGATGATGGTACCGGATATCTATATGCTTGGACCTATCATTAAACATAGGACTAATCGAGAGTTTAATGCAACTATGATTATCATAATGAATCGTTGTTGGATCCATCTGAGAACCAAACAAAGAAACCGAGATCTTTCTCATATAGATAGCCTCATATATAGCTTGACTTGCTTCCATGTATTCTGCTTCCACTGAAATGAGTGCCACGGATCGTTGTTTCCTACTGTACTAGGAAACTTCTGTCGATCCAATGCTAAATATCCCCCTTGATGTGCTCTTTCTGTCTGATGGATTGCCAGCACAATCTGCATCTGTGAAGCCATGAAACTTCACTCCATCTATTTTTCTGTACCATAGACCATACTCTGATGTTCCCCTCAAGTATCTCAGGACAATTTTCCTCGCCTTCCAAAAGAGCTTGGTAGGCTTAACCATAAATTGACTCAACTGGTTAACTGCGTAGCAAATGTATGGTCTTGTGTTCACTAGATACATTAGCGAACCCACTAACTGTCGGTAGACAGTAGCATCCGCTACCTCTTCAGAAGTAGCATCCTCTTTCCTCCAATTTCCTGGAAGAGGAGTATCCATGGGTTTGCAGCTCTCCATGTTAAACTTACCCAATATCTCCCTTTCATACTTGCCTTGAGACACAAAAGTTCACCATACCGTTGCCATATTTCCAATATAAGGAAATAATGAAGGACTCGCATGTCCTTCATTTCAAACTCCCTTGCAAGATCCTCCTTGCACATGAGTGTATCAACTGCTCATCACCAGTCAAAATTAAATCATCCACATAAAGAACAATGATAAATATCTTACCCTCAACCACAATCTGGTACAGGTTTTCATTTGCTTCATTTTTGGTGAAGCCTAGTCCAGTGAAATAGCTGTCTATCTGAGTGTACCAAGAACATGGTGCTTGCTTCAACCCGTACAACGCTCTTTTGAGTCTGCACACATGCAACTCGCTGTTGAAGATCTTGAAACCTTCAAACTGCTCTATGTACACCTCTTCCTCAATGATCCCATTGAGAAACACAATTTTCACATCCATTTGATGAATGCGCCAACCCATCTGCACTGAGAGTGCAAGGATGGATCTTATGGAAGAGTACCTTGCAACAGGTGCAAAGGTCTCATCATAATCTATCCCCTCGATCTGTGAGAAACCCCGGGCCACAAACCTGCCCTTTTATTTCTCCACACTCCCATCAGCAACTTGCTTTACCTTGTAGATCCATCTCGATCCAACCACTAATTTGTCGACCGGTCTTGGGACTATCTCCCATGCACTTTTCTTGACAATGGAGTCATACTCCTCCACCATTGCATCAACCCAAGTAGGCTGCTGCATTGATTCCTGAAAGGAAGATGGTTCAGTCACAATACATTTTCTCATAAGAGCCATGTATCTAGTAAATCGGTCAGGAGACTGCCTTTGTCTACGCTGTGAAGTAGGGGCTCCTACATTATGTGCAGCATCAAGTCTCAACCTATTAGCTTCCATGGTACGCCTTCTTCCATTTTTGATGGATGGCTCTGCATGAGTGTTTTCCTCCACTCCATGAACCTCCTCATGTGGTTGATCCACATCTTGAGACTCATCCTTGGGAACCAACAATTCCTCTTCTACATGCAAGTCTAACTCCCTCTCAAGGGACAACCACATTGCTTTCCCCTCATTAAATTTTATATCCCATCACACAACAATAATTCTACTGTTTGGAAAATACACACGATAATTATGGGGTGTTTCTATATACCCCACAAAAATACCAACCTCAGTTGTTGGTTCTGGCTTCTTCTCGGCGTCCTTGGTCACATGCACATAAACAGATGAGCCAAAAATCTTAAAGTGTGAAACATCAGGTTTCTTACCAGTGAAAGCCTCTTCAGGTCTACTCATGCCAAGTACTTTATGTGGACAAAAATTCTGCACATAAACTATAGTGTTGCATGCTTCCACCCACAAATGCATTGGTAGGCCCTGATCATGCAACATCGCTTGGGCTACACCCACGATCATTTTGTTCTTCCTCTCTGCAACCCCATTTTTAGGTCAATTTTAGGTCAGGATAAAATAATTTTTTTTAGGTCAATTTCAACCAAAATTTGATGGACACTTTTTAAAATTTCCAATTTAAATTGTTGTTTAATTAATAGATAAAATAGTTTTTTTAGGTCAATTTCAACCAAAATTTGATGGAGACTTTTTAAAGTTTCCAATTTAAATTGTTCAATCGTTAGAATTTTAGTGCCTCAAGGCGTTGAATCCATTTATGGTTAAAAAATGTATTTTAAACAACCAAAAATCACAATGCATTCAAAAATGTATTTTAAACAACCAAAAATCATAATCTCACTTAAAATTATATGGCTTGATTCCTATGAAAAAAGTAATTTTATCTATTAATTAGAATGCACTTAGGATTGAAATTAAGTTGGCTAGTAGATAATTAGGACAAGGTTTAAGTGCACCATGAAGCCAGAGATTTTTATCTATCATTTAACCCATTTGTTTTTATAAGTATTTTTAGTATACTCATTAGAAGCCAGGACATAGAGTTGGTTCTTTAATGTGGTTCTACTTTATATTGATTATTGAATAGGGAAATTTTGTTTTATAATTATTTAATTATTTTACATAATGATAATAATGATTCACATGTTTATTAAAATTATGAATTTAGGCAAAACAATTTGTGGTGAGATCATTGTTGTGGAGGTAAATCTCCTCTGCGGACAGAGGCGATCCCTACTAGCCCAGACTGGGTCTAGCAATAATCATTCACGCTACAGTGCAGGTTCCTAATTGCAAATAAACCAACTAGCGATGAAGGCTTACCTGGAATCCAACGCTGTTTCTTGTAGAAGAGGTAGCGCTCCCGTTCCTTAGCCCTGGAAGATCATGATCCCCGCGATCTCCGTGATGGACACCTGCACATGTGAGAAACAAAACAAACGCAAGCGTAAAATCCAGTAGATGCAAATATATGTCAGTCAGAAATGACATAACTCATCATTATAAACAACAACAAGAGTGGAACCATAACCAATAGTCGTTTATTATGAATCAATCAAAGGAAAATTACAACCAAGTTCTGACACTGAATTCTCCTTCGGAGGGTCGCCAGCAGAACATGTCTCGAAAAGCCTGTCAAGGATGGGACAAACCTCTCTCTTCGAATCTTGACAATAGTCTCCTTGCTTGAATTTGGCCTTAGGGGAATAATCAAGGCTCTTGCAGCATAAGGCTCTTGGGAATTTTGGGAACTTGAAGACTAGCTATTCAGCCATTCAACCACTTAGCCCCTTAGCCCCTTCATCAATGGATGAAGGCTATATTTATAGAGGAAAGGAGGAGGTTGGGATCCCTAAAATAATGGAAGGGAGGCCTTATCCCTTGGGAGGTTCCACATAAGGTGGAAAAAAGAGGCCAAAGGAGGAAGGCCGTGGTTATTCAGGCGAAACCACTCCTGATGACTCATCCACGAAGTTGTTGTAATCGAAACTTCGCCTCTTTTTTAAAAAACTTTCCAAAAGCAGATTGGCGCGGGTGCTTAACTGGGACAGGGTGCCAATTGGCGCGGGCTCAGTGTTAATTTTCCCCCATTGGCGCGAGTACATAATGGGCTACCAGTGCCAAGGCAAAAACAGGTGTTTTTAGGGGTCTGCTCAGGAAATGATCAACAAAAGAAATGTTGTCCTCATGGAAAGGGATGCAACGATGGTATTTGCAAGGCATGACACTGCTTATTGGTCACAGAAACGACCCTCCAATGGGCGAGATGGGAATTGCAGGGATGGTGACAAATTACTGTGTAACAGATGCCCCCTAAAGCATGAGGCCTGAAAGAGAGAGAGGGGTGAAATGCTTTACGAGAATGTGTCCAACTGAAAACACTGCCGTCGGAAAACCTACGTAGAGAAGTACAACTGATATCTCAAATACATGATATATGTGGTATGGGCGCAGCCATCCATAACAGAGTATACAATAATACAGATCCAAGGCATGGACGCAGCCATCCAGTGAGGATCGATAAATAGACTCAGGTATGGTCGTAGCCATCCAATCAGTGAGTCATGTAACTAATCATAATAATCCACAAAATCGCAGCCTGGATTCCAACAGAAAAAATCCAGGGTCTTGCGCTCCATCTTGACCCGAACAAAGTACAAGTTCAAGCATGTGAATAAGTGAGCTGAAGTCGAACATGCAAGAACATTGTCTGATTACCAGCCAGTGATGAAAGCTGTTAACAGACGAGAGAGGTACCACCAATAATGACAATGGCCCTCAAGGTACTACAGGTACAATCTATGGCATGTGAATCAATGAGCTGGCGTCGAACACCCGTAGAATCACTCGATCGGAGGCCTATGATGAAAACCTCACTTCGAATGTGAAGAACCTGCCATTGAGGCATGCAGGCTCCAAGGCACCAGAAGGGAGTCTCTAGATCAGCTTCTTGGATAATGAGCTGAAGTCGACAGGAAGTGACCTTGATCGAAGGTGGGCCATTGTGTTTCCCACATCATCGACACGAGGCAGATGAACATAATGTCTTTGTGAATCAAGATCAGATGAGAATCAGAGGAAGGTTGAAATTTGCAGAGGTCAACTTCTCTTGAACATATCGGCGGCACGACAGTGGATTTGGTAGTATTTGACATCAAAAGATCAAGGGTCATGGTGACAAGGAAAAGAGCAGATGAGAGGTCAAAACGGATCACCCAAACCCACGGAGGCAAGTGGAAAATGAGATGAGATGTCCCCAACCCGACACGAATGTAGACAAGTGTCATGTTCAAGAGCGACATACTGCCGACACGACAATGATGCTGGTTCCATTTTCCCCACCATTTCGGTGAGTACCTCTTTATTTTTACACAAGATTGAAGAGGATACCATATGCTTGTCATATAAGTCCTTCCTTCAGACGAATCCATCCTAGTACATTTAACAAGCCCTAGGAAGGAGAAACTCGGACATCGTCATTACGATTGAATCCAATGTCATCAGGGTTTAACGAGTCTGACAAAGGGAGAACTCGACGTCTTTTCATGTTTAGAGAGTTTGAAAAGACAGCTGAAAAGTAAATTGCAATGGTCCCTTTTCGTAAATATTTTCTCAGATCTGAAAAGGTAGAAAACTATGTCTGAGAAAACCTCCTAGTCGTAATAGGCTAGGGTATTCATTTTTCGTAAGTAATCTATCCCATCCCGAAAAAGGGGTAAACGTATACTGGGTAGATGTCGTTTCGTGTCCACTTTAACGAGATCGAAACGACAAGGGCCTCGACAATCTTTTCATGTTTATAGAGTCAGAAAAGAGCTGAAAGATGACTCCTCCTAGAGGAACGAGTGGTATAAAGGGTAGAAACTGGTTCCGGTAATGGTGGAACTGCTCAGAACAAATAAAGGTTAAGAGGCTAGCTAACAAGACCACTCATCGTAGCGGTTCCTCAGGAACAGGTAAAACAACCAAGTGAAGGCATATGATCATCCAAGCAGATAGTGACGATGGAGTGAGAAAACCAAGGTTCATCTGGCAAAAACAGGATGATAACATGGCAATCGCAAGAGGTAAAATGGAAAAGGTTTCATTTTTACACAAGCTTGAAATCAGGAAACTCTGCTTTGAAGTTGGTTTCATTTTTACACAAGCTTGAAACAAAGATAAACTATGCTTGAAACCGGTTTCATTTTTACACAAGCTTGAAACGGAAATAAACTATGCTTGAAAAAGTAAGCATGCCCCCAGCATGGTGACTCAATTCGAGGTACATGCCCCCCAAGCTTCAGTCCATATGAAAGGCAGATGGAGTGAAGGTTCAATTTGCGAGATCAAGAGAAAGACTCGACTGGGATTTTACGAGATTTAAACAAAGACTCGAATTGAACAGGAATGTGTTTCATTGTTTTAACGAGGTTGACACATTAAAAGAATTATTCTCAGGACACCTTGTTTCATGTTTTAAGGAGCTTGGCACAAGACAAGGAACTCTGCTCTGAAAACCTTATTTCATTTTTTAGGGAGCTTGACACAGGAAAGGAACCATGCTTCGACGACCTTGTTTCATTTTTTAAGGATCTTGACACAAGACAAGGAACTCTGCTCTGCAACCTTGTTTCATTTTTTAAGGAGCTTGACACAAGACACGAAACTCTGCTCCAACCGGTTTGTTTCATTTTTTAAGGAGCTTGACACAAGAAAACGAACTCTGCTCCGAAGAGCTTGTTTCATTTTTTAAGGAGCTTGACACAAGAAAAACGAACTATGCTCCAACGACCTCATCATAATGAACAAGATGTCATCGCTTCCAAGAGTTCCACTCCCGATGGAAGGAAAACATCTTGGAAGTCAGGACCCAATGCTCCCAGCACCTGATGCACAATGGCACTATCACTGGGTACAGGCACGGGGTATGTAGCCACATAGTTGACCTGCGGTGGGGCAGATACAACGGGTGAATAAAAACCAGGAAGGGATGATGGCGGGCCAGCTGCCACATCAGGACCAAAGAACGAAAGCTGATCAATGGTCACGATTCGTCCTTCATGTGGAAAACAGACCAGACGAAAAAGGGAGGAGACAAGTGCTCCCATGGCATAGGTGTAATCGCGCCCTAGGAGCAGATTGAAATCCAAAGGGCGTGGAACAACCATCATGTCCATATGGACGGTTTTACCTCCCAAAGTAACAGGTAACCTTGGAAGGACCCCTAATGGTTGACTAGTTCTTCTGTTAAATGCCAACAGATTCTGCGTAACGAGCGCAAGCGGCGGTGAACCGAAAGCATGCCAAGTAGTTGAGGATAGGAAAATAACAGACACGCCTTCTTCTATAATGGTTCTGGGCACGACCATACCAAAATCCTGTACTGTTATCTCGAAAGGCACATAAGACGGAAGGCGGTATCCTGCAAATCGATTCCAATCAAAATAAGCGACCAAACTACTCGGAGGGGCTACCATTGAACCAAGATGGTCTTCCCCTAGTGTTATGGAAGAAGGAGCATCCTCCACAACCTCCATCTCGAAGGTGGGAGGAGTATCCTCCGGGACGTCTATAACGGGAGGCGGAGGAGCAGCTTCTTGAGGTATAGGTACAGGAGAATCTTTCTCCAAATCCGAGGAATCTGAAGAAACCAGAAGAACATGAGGGATGTGAGGTCCAATCTCCACGGAAAAGACCTGGTGCATCGCAGACGGGGCCAGTTCAACCGATCCCATGACCAATGGTTGGTCGGGAATGGATTCCTGAATCTGAATTTCTGGGGGAGCGGGATCGACCAAGGATGACTCTTGACCAATTGTAGGATCAGCTGGTGGAGGACTCAAAGAAAGCTGTTTATAACCAGCTAGGAGGCATGGTGTAGAAATAGTTGAGCTGTCCAAAACTCATTTGGCTTCATCCATATACGGACAAAGATGAATGGCATGGTGCCCTTCACACAACTTACAGGGATTGGTAATCTTACCCTGCTTCTTAGGAGCCTTACCAGCAGCAGCTGAAGACGTGCCCCCAACCTGACTCTCGAAAGCCAAAGGCAACGGTGGATGACCATTGGACCATACTTCGAGCACCTTGGGAATGCCAGGGCAGTCTCGAAGAAGATGGTCTCCCGTGCACAACATGCAAGGGAACTTGAATTTCCGTGGAGGGTTGGAGGGTTTATCAAGAGGATAATTCTTAGGCGCAATAGCCGTAGAGTTAGCCTCTCCTTTATCAGACTTCTTCTTCTTTGTCCTCTTCTTCTTCTTCTTCTTAGCCACCTGGTTACTAGAATCCAGACTTTCACCAGGCGAAGTAGAAGAGGAGGATGCAGAAACAGGCGAAGAAGGGGAGAGGTCCACCTTAGAATCAACATGATGTTGTTCAGGTGGAGGAACTAATTGACCAGTAGCTGAGACATTTGAGACCACAGAGGTTGAAAACAACCAGACATGCAACCCAACCGTTAACCCAGGAAGGGACAACGTTGCCATATAAGGAGCACCAACATTTCCAAAAGGAGGAAAATGACCAGGATTCCCTTCGGATGGGATTCCTTGGTTGGTGAACTCCGAAAAAGTTGCCATCAGAAACGATCTTCAGAACAACACCCTAAGGAAACTAACTTTAACCAGGAATATTTCGTGGGCAGTTAATTTTTAAAACATTGAAACAAAACTCTACCGTTTCATCTTTTAAGAGTCGAGAAATAGGCAAAAGGTGACTCTATCGCTTTCAGATTGGAAACAAGTGTGAAAGGACAAGCGCTTGATGATCTTTTCAAATTTAAGGAGTCAGATAAGATCAAAATGACTGCTCAGGAATTCTAGGCAAAGGGTGTACCAAATAACCGTGAACTACAATATACACCTTGGTTTCAAAATGAAAGAGAAATCAACCAAGGACTTAACGTACGTGCAGGAAATCTCCTCGAATGTTGTGTCCGGTGTATCACGGGTATAGGGCAGCAGACTCAGCTTCCTATGGATAAAGGATTGAAACCTAGTGGGGTATCCCTTTATATACACGACGGTACGGGGAGCACAAGTCCGTACTAGTGCTGTTTAAAGCCAAGAGGCGAACGACAGCTACTAGGTTTTAAGACGCCGGAACACGTCTCTAGCCTAGACCACTAAATGTTGCGTTAATGTTTCAATGCTTCCTTAGGTAAATTGAGTAAATTTTATGGTTGATCTTCAATTATGTTTCAGTTTTCAGGCCCTAGCGAGTGTCATATGACAATCTCCTATATGCAACTATATGAGAAAAGAAAGCTTTTCAATTCGATGAATGCTATCTAGTTAAGGGAAGAGCTTCAAACAATGATGCAACAAACAACAACACTGAAAACGAAACTTTTTCCAAACTAGATGAATTTCACTATCCAAAAGTAATTCCAAACATTCAACGATGCGAATAATGCAATGTAATCTATGCAAAATCCTCTTTTTCGAAAACTATGCAATTGTAATCTATGCACAATTTCCCTTTTCCTTTTCAAATAATAAGAATGCACTCAATGCATTTTTCGATGAAATGAGAATCTACTTAATGCATGCTTTCAATGAAAGAGAATGCACTCAAAGAGATTTTTAGCTTTCAATCATTAAACAATGTGATCTAAGTTCAATGATAAATCTCAAAATACTTTTCAATGCAATGTGATCTAATGCATTTTAACAAAAAGAACACTTTGAGACGAAAACTAAATAAACGCAAATCTTCTTAATGAAGGATGAATGCAAAAGAGATGTAAACAAACACCAAGAATGCAATCGTTGTTTCAAACACTTTGTCACGAAATCCCTCAAAAGGCGACAAGACATATGAGGTCGAACACAAAGAGGACTTCCAAAGCAAGAGATCAAAACAAGGCATTCATTCCCTTTTACATCAAGCAATCATGGAGAGAAGACATTTCAAACAATGAACAATGTAATCTATGCTCATATAGAGAAAAGACCGGAAGGGAAAGACACACTGGTGAAGGATTCAGGGAAAAAGTCTCAATTTTCACACACCCTAAAATTGTCCCAACTTTGTTATTGAAAACTAGCACCAACGGACAATTGGCGTGGGTTGCTAACTGACAACAAGCGCCAACGCCTGAAAATGAAAAAACAAAGAATTTCTCCCAACCAAGACCAGACTCACCACTTCAAGCAGGATCTAAAACAAACCCAGAAGCAAAGTACTGACCAAAAGAAACTTCCAAACAAGGGTAAACCCTAGCACCTACAGGAGATGGCGCGACTGTCTGGCTGTAATCCGCGCTAGACAGGGGATGGCACGAGTGATGAACTGAAAACCCGCGCCAATTGGCGCGACTGTCAGGGTGGAAACCGCGCCAATCAAGCCAACCATGAAAGGATGAAAACTCGGAAAAACAGAGGTCAGATCTAATCCTCTGGGGCTGAACCAAAAGCCAAACACAAAAAGAGCCAGCCAAAAGAGCCGATCAAGCAAGCATAATCGAGAAACAACCAAAAAGACAAGACAATACTCCCAGTGTTCAGTTCATAAACTAAACCGGAGATTGACTGAAGCAGCTTTGATCTACTTCGCTAATGCAGAGCAATAGCGTTTCGAAGGCTATCTGGCTAACTTCAGGCTCCGTCTATAGCTTATAAAACAAACAACAACAAGCTAGACGATCCCCAGTGGAGTCGCTAATTTGTTGTGGAGGTAAATCCCCTCTGCAGACAGAGGCGATCCCTACTAGCCCAGACCGGGTCTAGCAACAATCATTCACACTACAGTGCAGGTTCCTAATTGCAAATAAACCAACTAGCGATGAAGGCTTACCTGAAATCCAACGCTGTTGCTTGTAGAAGAGGTAGCGCTCCCGTTCCTTAGCCCTGGCAGATCACGATCCCCACGATCTCCGTGATGGACACCTGCACATGCGAGAAACAAAAAAAACGAAAGCGTAAAATCTAGTAGATGCAACTATATGTCAGTCAGAAAGGACATAACTCATCATTATAAACAACAACAAGAGTGGAACCATAACCAATAGTCGTTTATTATGAATCAATCAAAGGAAAATTACAACCAAGTTCTGACACTGAATTCTCCTTCGGAGGGTCGCCAGCAGAACACTTCTCGAAAAGCCTGTCAAGGATGGGACAAACCTCTCTCTTCGAATCTCGACAATAGTCTCCTTGCTTGAATTTGGCCTTAGGGGAATAATCAAGGCTCTTGCAGCATAAGGCTCTTGGGAATTTTGGGAACTTGAAGACTAGCTATTCAACCATTCAACCATTCAGCCACTCAACCCCTCAGCCCCTTCATCAATGGATGAAGGCTATATTTATAGAGGAGAGGAGGAGGTTGGGATCCCTACAATAGTGGAAGGGAGGCCTTATCCCTTGGGAGGTTCCACATAAGGTGGAAACAAGAGGCCAAAGGAGGAAGGCCGTGGTTATTCAGGCGAAACCACTCCTGATGAATCATCCACGAAGTTGTTGTAATCGAAACTTCGCCTCTTTTTTAAAAAATTTTCCAAAAGCAGAATGGCACGGGTGCTTAATTGGGACAGAGCACCAATTGGCGTGGGCTCAATGTTAATATTCCCCCATTGGCGCGAGTACATAACGGGCTACCAGTGCTAAGGAAAAAACAGGTGTTTTTAGGGGTCTGCTCAGGAAATGATCAACAGAAGAAATGTTGTCCTCATGGAAAGGGATGCAACGATGGTATTTGCAAGGCATGACACTGCTTATTGGTCACAGAAACAACCATCCAATGGGCGATATGGGAATTGCAGGGACGGTGACAAATTACTGTGTAACAATCATAATTTTCTGTTGTTTAAAATGTATTTTTGAATGTATAAAGAGATTCAATAACTCAGATTGTGCAAAGTCCATAGCTCAAAATTGTAAATCTAAAAAATACCAATAGATTTTAGGCAAATTTGACATGAACATATGCCTAAAAAACCTCCAAAATGTAAAGAACTAGATTACAACTATATATATATATATATATATATATATATATATATATATATATAAAACCTACAAAACGTAAAAGAACTAAACTACAACTGAACAAAATGTAAAATAATTAGACTACAACTGAAAATTATAATTATAATTATATATATTTAGAGTGCCTTGCCTTACATATATTCAAATTATATATATATATATATTTTTTTCATTTAAAAATATTAAATATTTCAAGATTATCATAATTTGTATGATTCAACAGATAAAGAAATTACCTTGAATAAATATTTTGAAATTGCAACTTAATTTGAGTATATGTAAGGCAAGGCACTCTAAATTAGAGTGTTAAAGTTTCTAAGGCAGTTCTTATTAATAATTAATGGGTGGAGTTTATTTTTGTTTTATTTGCTACTGTGTTTATGACTCTACACGAATAGCTTGTGGTTTAAGAAATTAGGACGGACAGATATCTAAGTGGTCAAACTCACCCAAGGATAGCTTGTGATTAACATGGTTGAATTTTTTTTGAGTGTCTCCTTTCAATTACAATGAGTTTTGAACCTTGACCAACTTTATAGAATGAAACTCTTGAAATCCAATCACACTAGTGAAATTTGACATGAGCGGAGTCTATCTTTAGTGACAAATATAACTGTATTTTTAATATAGATTAAATGTTAATTGAATGGGTCTAATGGTTAAGAGCATATGTTTCATCCTAAGAGGTCACAAATTCAAATCCGTAAGGGCATAGAGTTCCTTCATAGAATTTAGTAGTCAAATCATGGCATGGATGTGGTTCCGTGTCCCACAACAAGGGGGGCTCATTCACCAATTTGGTGTTTGGCTTGGTTGTGTCTTTAAGACTAGATTGCTATTATTATTACTATTATAAAACCTACGAGATGTAGAATAATTGATGACAAGCTAATTTTTTAAGGTGCTCCTTGTGTGAAGGTCACATGTTAGAAACTCCATGGGTACAAAAAATATCCAATTATATTAAGGGTTGGTGTGGCCAAGATCAAGAAAAATATATAGTGATTTTGATGACCACATAAGAATAAATAAATAAATAAATAAATAAATAAATAAATAAATAAATAAATAAATAAATAAATAAATAAATATATATATATATATATATATATATATATATATACATTTTTAATTTGAATTACAGATTAATTTTTAAATTTATATTATATATTATATAATGGTTTTTTAAAGTTTAAAAAATATAATAAATTTAAAACTTTAATTTATTTATTATTATTATTATTATTTTAATATATTGTATTGTGTTGAGAGTTATATATATATATATATATCTTAGTGAAGTTTAATATCAAACCATTTCCTATATACTATAAAAAGTTTAACACTTGAAAAAAATTATAAACAAATAGCATTTTTGTGTGTGTAAATTTGGTGGGAAGACATCTTCATCATGTTCAATATATCACAGGGGCAGAATTGAATGATGACTTCACATCAAAGAGTTCCTTAACATTACATTAGATCACCCTCTATTCAAAACCCCATAAAAATAATTCTTAATTTTAATTACATATTACTTTTTAAATTTACATTATATATTATATAATTGTTTTTTAAAGTTTAAAAAATATAACAACAAAATAATAAATTTAAAACTTTAATTTTTTGTTTGTTTGTTTGTTTCTGTTTATATATATATATATAGATTTCCATGATGAATTTGTAATTCGTTGGAGTGATTTTAGTAACTCCAACGTTTCTTATGTATTGTTTTTATTAAGTAATGAAAGCTGAACTCTTACACAAAAAAGGTTTAAAACATAAAAAAATAACAATTTTTTTGTGTAAGTTTGGTGGGACTACATCTTGATCATGTCCAATATATCACCTCATTGCAAAATTGAACTGGTGACTTCACATCAAGGAGTGTGACTTCACACCAAGGAATGCCTTAACATAGCACTCCATCATAGTCTATCCAGTACCTCATGCAAACAATTTTAATTTTAATTACATATTACTTTTTAAATTTAAATTATATATTATATAATTGTTTTTTAAAGTTTAAAAAATATAGCAACAAATAATAAATTTAAAATTTTAATTTATTGTGTTCTGAAGTAAGTATATATATATATATATATATATATGATGAATATGAATTTGGAATTCGTTGGAGTAATCTTGGTGAAGTCTAGCTGTCACTATAACACCTAAGGGTATATTCAACCCCCTGGACTTTGAAACTGGGTGGAGAGGATAGCATCCTATTGTGCCAACCACTTGATCCTTCCACTAGAATGCTTTATATATATATAACTTAGTTTAATTCTTCCAAAAATGAATTCCATATTCAATTTCTTCCCTAGATTTGAATCTGAAACTTGGTATTTAATTCTTTCCATACTCAACCCCAAATATCATATATCTTTTTGAAAAAATAAAATATTAACTAAAAAACAACGTTAACTAAAATAAATAAATAAATAAATATTAACTAAATAACAATGTTAAATAAATAAATAAATAAATATATATATATATATATATATATAAGTTTTCTAATCTATTTATAAAATTAGAATATGAAAAATTATAATGTATTCAAAGGTAACCGTGTTTTACAAACACATGCAAAACAATATATCATATTGTAATATCTAAACACATTAGCCACTGCTTCAAACAAACCGAAAAAAAAAAAAAACTTACAAAAGAACATATCATAATATAAGATCTCATCACATCAGCCATTATAAAATACCTACAAAACAACATTTCAAAATGTAAGATCTCAAAACTGCAACTTACACAACACATCACAACTTGAAATTTGGAGTGTGTAAATGTAAAGAAAATTAATTATTGCACGAAAGTGTAATTAAAATTGAGATATCTTCCCCGAATGTGGGTGATCAAACAAATTAATGACTAGAAGGATGGGACAGGGGTGTGATGAAGCGGGTCGACACTTGCCCACCCCGGACGAGAAGGTAAATACGCAGCCGCCCAACGGATCTCAGTATTTGCAGCCCGCACAGTTCACAGGATTGTGGTCTAGAGGTTCGACCTTCCGCATTATGACTATCGTGCAGGGTTCTGACCTCGCATGCCTCCGCATGTTGGAGCACTCACCTCTCTTCAATACTCATGATCGAACGGAGGATCCTCGTAGCAGGAGCAGGAATGATAAAGGGCATCTTGGCATTCATTTCTCCTTGCAGCTTAGGTGGTCACACCGGCCCCTTCTCAATTCTGTTTATGGTTTCAAAATCGTTCACCCGCTGGTGGATGTCTATTCTACTTGGCAGCTTATTGAAGGTGACGGAGAGAGGAATGGGCGTTGGAAGACTGGTTGTGGTCCTACTGCAAGGGCGTTGAGGGAGATTTCGACTCTGTTCGCAAGTGCCTTGGCTCCCCTACCGCATTTGGACAATTCAACATTTGTGTTCGCTCCTCCTATTCTTGGTTCCAATATGCTGAGGTTGAGACACAGAATGAGAAGCAGCAGAGGCGGCAACAGGGGTCGCTCCTCCACCCAACCCTCTAGCCCGACCTATGCTTCGTCTGCTACTTCGAGAGGTCGTGTGGGCGGCCACTATCCTCGTACGCGCAGTGGGAGATGGAGTTCTTTGGATTCTTGTCACAGAGGCTCCCACACTCCCTGTCCTCTTGCTTCTGTTCCTCCTCCCACCACAGGTTCTGCTTGGTTCATCTTCAATAGTGCTTTGAATCGCCCGAGAATCACGGCCATCTTCACAGTAGTTTTTCATGAGACCGCCCAAATGGAGGACACCACTTCTCCCGCGACGGACACAGGTGTGGAATTCGCCCAAACTTTGTTCCCTCATGATGGGGCTGACAGTGTGGCAAGGAAGCCTTTGGAAGCTCCAGCACGTAGCATCCTGGAGGTGGAGATGGTGCAGGCTGACCTTGGCCCATTAGTCTCAGAAGAAGCTTTAGCCTCGGACCTGCGCGCTTCAGGTTGGTGCCGCATCGTGGCAGAAAATCTTGATGAATAGGCAGTATTCTGTGGTGTTTTTCTCTGTATCTGCGGCTCATTCTACTGAGCTGGTGTCTGTTAACTCGGTTAAGTGGAATTCCGGTTTGTGTTGTTCATTTTGGACTTTAAGCTCCCCTGCGTGGGTTTTTGCAAACTGTCAGACTGGTTTCCCTGTTACAGGGCAGTCTCCTCTTATGTTTCTCCTGCTATCTCTGCTTCTTTCCGGTGCAGGTGTCTTGACTGCAGTCACTATGTAATTTTACTCCTCTGTCAATAGAATTAAGCTTATTTAGAAAAATAAAATAAATTGAGATATATTTCCCAGATGCGGGTGTATAAATGTTGGAGGAGGACAACAAGCCCAAAGTGTGCCACATGGCCACGCATGGGCTCTATCTCGCTGCATGTATATCAGCCAGCGGCTCGCCTCCTTCCGCCTTTAATGTGCTCAATATGAAATGTTACTCTGCTCTCCTCATAATGGCTCCACGCTTCATTATTCCTCCATTTCCCTCCCGCTGCATCTGCCCCTCTGTGGTGTCAGAGCCGAGCTCTCGAACACACATAGGGAGGCGGTGTAGCCTCCATTGCTGCCTCATGCTAGCTCTAGACCTCCATTTCACTCACAGTCTATACTGCAGCCTCACGCTTGCTCCTTCACCTCAGGAATTCAATCCTTCCACCCGCTCTATCACCCCGCCTCTGCTCACCTTCCTCCCAAATGACTCCGAATGCTCCAATATGCCTAGATGGCATAGAATGCACTACCGCCGAGGAAATGGTCAGGGTCAAGCGTCTCATCCTCCTCTGTCCATTCAATCGACGTCTCACTCTCCACCGCCTGAAGATAATTTTGCCCATTATCCTTCCATTCACTGAGGCAGAGGTAGGGGTCAAGCTTCTTGACTGCCTCTTTCTGTTCATCCTGAACCTGCATGCACCTTGCCGCTTGAAGAGACTCCTGTCCAGCACCACTCCACAGGCAGTGGCAGAGGACGGGTCCAAGCTTCTCATCCTCCTCAGTCCAGTCACTTGGAGCCCCACCCACTGCTGCCTGAGGGAATTTTTGTGCAATTTCACTACAAATGTGCTTTGGACAGACCCTGTCTCACGACCACCATCACCATAAGTTTCCAGGAAGAAGCTTCCTTTTCTACAGAACGAAGCACCAGGAAAAGACTAAGAAAATCCACCATAGCCACAGTGCCTTCACAACTCTCGAGGAAGTCAGAGGCCCTACCTGTCAAGCCTGATGCTAATTCCTCCAGTAGCAATGGTAATGGCAGCAGTGGAAGTAGGAGTCTCGAATGGCCAGGTGAAGAATGCAGGAAAGGCAGTGCCGACGTAATTCGCACCGCTATAACACATGAACCAGCTGCCCATCAGGTGATGCACGTGGTTGATTCCTCCGACGACTACAGGTGCCTCATTATGGAGGAACCACTGCCTCAACAAAATAACACCTAGCATGGAGAGGTCTTTTTTCACTGTTATGTTTATTTTGTATGTTAAAATGTCTTTCCAGAATATTTTCCCAACTTTTAAGTCTTTTTTGTATGAAGTTGGTTTCCCCATTGAGGGCAGCTGTATCATGAACGGTTTCCCCATCTGGGGCGGTCATTATTTTGTTTTTTTGACTTATAATAGAATTGGCTAGTACATCAATTATGGAGGCCTGACTCATCCTGTATATTATGTTACATTAATAGAATTTAGTCCAACTTAGAAAACAAAATTGAGATATATAATAATAAATAATAATAATGCTTTTTATAGCTATATTCTATTAAAATATTGAATGGAGGTATATAATTTGTGTTAAAACATATATATTAATGATGGGTTAAGGATTTTGGGCATAATGTTTGCTTTTGTGGGTTGCCACTACGTCAACTAATGGTGGTTTCTCCTAAAATTATTTGTGGTAGTTTTTTTCTCATTAGGGAAATTTGTATTTACTTTATTTAGAGTTTTTTCTCATTAGGGAAATTTGTATTTACTTTATTTAGAGTTTTTTTCGTGGTGTTTTAAAGCTCACTTTCAAAGTTTTGTGAGATATTTCAAACAAATTTTCAGGTTAAGGGATGATTAGGGATATCTATAATTTTGAAATGCTCTGAATATCATTTTTCTAATGAATGTGAAATTCTTAAACTCCAATCATATGGCTTGTATTTGTTTTTGTTTCACTAAAGTTGAGATAATGAATTATACAATGAACCCCCTTGAGTTTGGTTATTTCTCCTGTGAGATAGGAATGGGCGTGGCTTAGGTGTGGATGTAAAGGGTAACCAATAATTGATTTTAAAGCTATTCATTTTAGGTTAAACATTCAAAGAAATTTGATGACAATTTTATTTTGATTAATACATGCAGAAGCTATTCTTTCTAGGTTAAGCTCTCAAGGAAATTCCATAACGATTTTCTTATATTAAAATGTGTAAATTAGTTCTTTTTAGTCTTACTGAATGAGAACAAGTTTTTTTTGCTAAATTATGTGCAACTATAAAATTGAACATAGTATTCACATGATGAATATTAATGAATTTTAAAATAGAAGTCTCACTGAATGAGAACAAGTTTTTTGCTAAATTATGTGGAACTATAAAATCAAACATAGTATTCACATGATGAATATTAATGAATTTTAAAATAGAAGTTAATAAAATTAATGTTTGCAATAGAATTAAAATTGAAATTAGGTAAATGAGGAGAGAAAAAAATGTAGTCTAATAGCAACAAATAAAAGACGCACATAGGTTATAAAAATTAATAATGATGTAAAAAGTATGAGAAAAAAATATACACAAAATCATGAAAATATAAATAGTAAAGTATAATGGAATGAAGGTGGGAACCTAAAAGGTTAGCATTTAGAGCAATAAAACATAAGAATATATAAAAATATATAGTAAATACATACTTTAATATAAGAAGGCCAGATTAGAAAGGAAGAAACTAAAATTAAAAGGAAATAAATTGGCCATCAATTAATGAAATTTTGAATTTCATTTAGATATGAATTATATTCATTACAAATGAATGGGGAAAGAACTAAAATTTTGAAAGTTTAGTTCCATAAAGAAATCAATGCAGAGACGAACATGAGGTTTGGGTGGGGTGATGAACTGAGATTTATCTGAAGAAAAGTGAAGCTCTTTCTGTTACGACCAATTTTCCCAACATGTAACTCTTTTTGTTACGACTGTTAACATTGTTTGAATCATTATGAAAATTATTTATGGTATGCCAATAAAATTTATGGTTTTGCAGGAATTCCAAAAATAGCCCACTGGTAGTTTTCCAGAGTCAACAAAAAACTTCCATATAACTGATACTGAAGCTACAACAACTCTGAGCCCATGGTCCTATTTATATCCAATAGGGTAGAATAAGGACTTCAATGAGGCCTTCAAACATTTCCTATTTAGTTAGGTGTGGATTAGCCTCCAGCATAATGTTTCAATTTGAATTTCCCAAAAAGTTTAGGCATGGCCATCTAACTTCAATTGGGAAAATGAAATACTTTGCTCTGTTGCTTTGGTATGAACATTGAAATAATTTCTAACTATTAAGACCAATTATTTATTCAACTTAATTGAGTCAATCTCACCTTAATAAGATTTGATCACCACTTTTACTTCCACTTGAAATGTAGATTGAGAAGAAATAATGACACTAAAAGATGTTCTCTCATTCTTTGGCCTTCTTTGACCGCCACACCTTTTGGCTCCCACGAGGCCGTGACCCTGAACGCACACCGCTGAATTCATGACATTTTCTGCTTTGCCTTCGGCATTAGCATCGAAGAAAAAATATGGGTCATTTTGCAATGTCCATGTCCCTTCTTCATCTTATTCACCACAAGGCTTCGTATGAGAAATAGACTCCGTAGAAAAATCCTCCCTCTCCTTTAAGATTTTGAAGCCAAAACTCTCTGTGAAAAACTGAAGGCTGTTACCGCACTTGAGCAGATTACTGCATGAATTCTGGCTTTCCCCGCAAATCCCAAGTGAACAAGGATGAGGCACATTAGCGGGTAGCGGCAAGCACCCTAGAAGCAATTTGAAAGATTTCTCTGGCCTACATAAAGAGCAGCTGCTGACACAATCCTCATATTTCTTCGAATAACCTTCAGTATTATCAATACCTAATTTAGATCTAATATCCAAAACAATACCTTCGCTGGTCCTTTCTGGAAAGTCGCTTCCTGTGAAGATATATTTGAGGCATTACCTCCATGAGAAAGTCATTGTTATTGTAAGTAATTTTCATGTCCATTAGTAGACTGAGCATAATTTTTAAAGCGAACTTGTTGAGAAACACCTAGCGGTACATGGCCAGATTGCTTGCTAAAAACATCTGGCTTCCTCAATTCTGGTTAGAAGCCTTGTTGTTGCCCACATAGTGCCGACTGATAATTCCCTCCTTGAGACATCACGTCTTGATTAGTCTGTTGTAGCATCCGAAATATTTCATGAGAATTTTGGGAACTTCCCCACAGGTTCTTATCATATTGTTGGATTCTACTATTCTCCATGTTACTTGTTTGCGAGAGTTGTACATGGCTAACAAAACTTTAACACTGATTAGGGGAAGAACTCTGGAATCCCTGTCGAGAACTTTGAGCACTTGGCGTGGTATTTCCAGACCACTCACCTGCGAGCATCAAAATATCATTATGCTGAATAACTTATTATGTTGAACAACATATGGTTGAGGAGGCATCACGTCAGTCGACGCCATGCCCACATTCACCGAATTCTGTGAAGTAGATTCAAGAAGAGACAAGAATTCAGAAATTACATTTGAAGATAACGATGGGTTCAAGCTACCGAGATCCATCGAAGGTGATGGAATGGGGTTCGAATCGACAGGCATCATAATATCATTATGCTAAACAACCTATGGCTTACGAGGCATCGCGACACTCTACGCCATGCCCACATTCACCAAATTCTGTGAAGTGGATTCAAGAAGAAAATAGAACTAGGAAGTTACATTCGAAGATAACGATGGGTTCAAGCTACTGAGATCCATCGAAGACGATGGAATGGGGTTCGAATCGGCAGGCAACAGTTGAACAACCTATGGCTGAGGAGGCATGACGACACGTGAAACCATGCCCACATTCACCGAATTCTGTGAAGTGGGTTCAAGAAGAAACGATAACTCAAAAGTTACATTGGAAGATAACGATGGGTTCAAGCTACCGAGATCCATCAAAGTCGATGGAATGGGGTTCGAATCAAGAAACTGTCATTGCTCATAGCCATTAGGGGGTTGAATTGTAGGGTTGCTTCGACGCTGCAGTTTGAATTCATAAATTGGGAAGAATTAATGGGTGAAACTGTTGAGATTAGCTTGAGGATGATGGAGATTCATTTGTTTGAGGACTACGAATCTCAACACTGTCACAAACAAGAATTTCAACAATAAAATGACTATAGACATGATTATTGTTGAAAAAAGAAGGAATGGTTGTAGTTTTAATACGTGGTAAGAAAGTTGGCCTTCCACTTAGGGACCTAATATATTCATTTGATTTATATTTATAATTTTATAATTATATATAATTTATAATTTGATATATATTTATAATTTAATATATATATATATATATAGTTTTAAATTAAATGCATTCAAAATATTACAATTTCACGTTTGAATGATTATATTTAAATATTAAAATTAAAAGTTGATATTTTTATTATTTATATTAAAATTGGAGCGAAATTATTATTCTTTATTATTTTATATATATATATATATATATATATTTTTTTTTTTTTTTTTAAATTTTGAATTGTATTAATTCAATAAGTTCGAGTAATTGTAGTTTATTTGTTAGATGTTTTGGAGAGTTTTTGGGAGATTTTCTATTCGAATTTGGCCTTATAGAGATTTGTTGGAATCATAAGATTATGATGTGAAGTTTTCGTGATTTGAGTAGCCTAGTGTTTTTCGTGGTGATATATATATATATATATATATATATCCAAAATTGTTTCATCAAATTCCGATCAACTACTTCAAAAATTTTAAAAATTAGACAATACCATTTAAATAAATAATTTCAATAAATTTAAATTAAATTTTAAACAAAATTAATAAATAATAAAAAAAAAAAATATAAATAATTTAAATTATATTTATTTAATCTAGATTTTAATCCTCTAATTATGTCAAATCTGGCAAATCCAGTATGGGTGAGGTTTCCCAATTTTCCCATCCATTTGACACATCCAACTATATTAGAAGATTTGAGAAATTTGTTAGGCCACTTCATCAAGATTGATTTGAAAGGAATTCACACATTCAATTGCATTTGTGTTGAAGTGGACCTTAGTATAGGTTTTCCAGATTAAATCCTCATTAAATAAGGAAATAGAGTTTATTCCTAACCGATGGATTATGAAAATATGAATTTTTTTTGTAGATTTTGGCAATAGCCCAAACACCTACGAAATGTTTTCCGATATTCACAAGGCACCTCTTCGCACACTGAAACAAAGAAGAAAAATCGAGGATGAAAAGATCCAAAAGGACCCAATGGTTCTAAGTCCACTATGGCTCATGGGCCGGGTAATTCTCAAAATCTGAAGACTCCTGAAGCCAGTACATCTCTTGCAGACCCAACTTAGACTCATGATATTCCATCTCAAGTATCAAGGGAGGAAGCTCAACCATCAATTAGTACGACACCAAATTCAGTGATAATTTTGGCATCTGCAAAGAGTGGGAAAAAACATTCCCACAAATCAGACCATTTAGATACACTAAAAAATGGAAACATCTCAAGCAAAGGAGGTGGTTGTTGCAGACAATCGCTTGGGTTGGATAGACATTTGAAAGAGGAAAAGAAAGAAAGAAAAGACAATGTATAATCCTAGAACCTAAGTCCACGAAAGAAAAATGTAATGTTGTGTAGTGTGTAGCATGATTAGAAAAAGATTGATGTAATGTAATGTAATGCAATTAGTTTTTGATGGATCAATAAAATAGATTGAATTACCCAAAAAAATAAATATACTTATTTACATTAAAATTATTTAATTGAAAACTTTGTAAATAAAATCATATCTAATCCATCAAAGTTATTGGAAATTTACATTAATCAAAATTACAATCAAAATTATATATACAAGAGCGCATATCAATTACTTGAGAGGCTTCTTGTCATTAAGAGGCTTTGAACTTTATGTGAAATAACAAGACGAGCACATATCACTTTATGAGAGGCTTCTTGTCATTAAGAGGCTATGAAATTTATGTGAAATAACAATTTTTTTTTTTTTTTAATTGTCAGTCAATGAACATTCATTATATTATCAGAAAATCATTAGATACAAAATACATATCCACAGGCTTAGAAATGTTCTCAAGCCTTTCTTGAAGAAGCATGTAACCTCGAGGAAGACCATGACAACCAATGTCATTGGTTATTGCCAACTGGCTTATAGGCCAAAACTTACAAAACACAAAATAGTAAAAAATACAGTTCATAGAAATCCACATTATGGGGGTGGATTTGGGGGGAATACTGGAGAAGAAGCAAAGAGAGCAACATGCACGTGCATGTGAAAGTATATGTGTTCCACCCTTGCTTCGAGGGAGCAGAGGTGGTCATTTGTTCGTCTGTGGTGTCAACGTAGACTTTCCACTAAGTCTAGGATCTCGTTCTACATATGTTGAAGATCATTAATATAAAATACCAATTCATTTCTATCAATATATCTCTACTCCCTTAGAGTGTCGAAATTGAGCTGAATATTGGTCAATTGGGAAGCAATAGATTCCAAGGAGGCAGGGGCCTCCACCTAACCTAGGGAATGGGTTGGTGATAGAGCCGCAACCTCTCTTGAATGACGACTTTCAGTAGTTTCTGTGTTAGAGCTTGGCTCCTTGTCATGCTGTCACCCTGCCATCCATGGACCCGCTCCTCCCCTGCGCACACTTCCCTCTGCTGGGGAATTAGACCACAACTATAAAAACAATCCACTCCCAATAGGATGGTGTTCCTCCTGGCCAGAAATAAGAACCAGAACAAACTATAATAAACTTGAAGAAGAATTACACAAAGTTTGTTACCGAGACAATTACTAGCCTTATCCTGACGAGACGAAGGTGCTATTTTGAGTACCAACCAAGCACCCACGAGGGAGGCACTGACGGTAAAAGAGCAGAGCGTCGCTGCAAGAACCCTTGAGTCCTGCGAAGTTGGTCGTGCCTAGATCTCACAGGATTTCAAAGCACCTCTTGCGATATATCTAACAGATTCCTCCTTTCCAAGATACCCCCATGACCAAAACATAAGAGGGCATGAGTGCCACGAGCTATCCCAATTCACCGAGAGGCGAGATTGACGGCTTTAAGGTTCAAACTACCGCTGGGCCGAGCGAGCCCCCAGATCCCATGGCTTCTCCTGTTGCTAAGGGTCACCTTCCTTCAAGTTGAAGGCAGCGTGAATGACATGTTTGTCCACCCCTAGCCAAAGATGCAACCGAGTAGCATTAAGACTAGAGAAACTGTGCGTCAGACACTTCCCCCTCATTGCCCAAAGTCGTCGAATGGCCTTCCGGGGTCTCTCGGCCTGCATATTAACTCGCACGCGGTGGGATGAGCGAATGGTAGGTACAATGTACTATGTAACTTCATCAATTATCTCGTGGGGAACGTGGAGGCCCATTGGGCTCTGCGTACCACCACACTGCCATCTAGAGCCGACATTCATCACCCCCATCAGGGAATGTGAAATAACAACTTAATGATGGTATCTTAACTTAAAAATTAAATGATAAAACAATTATTTGTACGATTAAATTATTAATATTTAAACAATTTAGTAGAAATTGTTAACCTAGTTTAATTAATAGATAAAATATTTTTTTAGGTCAATTTCAACCAAAATTTGATAGAGACTTTTTAAAATTTCCAATTTAATTGTTGTTTAATTAATAGATAAAATAGTGTTTTAAAGTCAATTTCAACCAAAATTTGATGGAGTCTTTTTAAAATTTCCAATTTAAATTGTTTAATCATTATAGTTTTAGTGCCTCAAGGCATTGAATCTATTTATGGTTCAAAAATGTATTTTAAACAACCCAAAATCACAATCTCACTTAAAATTATATGGCTTGATTCCTATGAAAAGAGTTATTTTGTCTATTAATTAGAATGCACTTAAAATTGAACTTAAGTTAGCTAGTAGATAATTAGGACAAGGTTTCAAGTGCATCATGAAGTGAGGGATTTTTATCTATTATTTAACCCATTTTATTTTTATAAGTATTTTTAGTATACCTATGAGAAACCAAGACATAGAGTTGGTTCTTTAATGTGGTTCTATTTTATATTGATTATTGAATAGGAAAATTTTGTTTTATAATTATTTAATTATTTTACATAATGATAATAATTATTCTTGTTTATTAAAATTAGGTGTTGTTTCACTATTTTACTCTTTGAAAATTTTAACTAAATTTAGTCAAAACAATTTGTGGTGAGATCATAATTTTCTGTTGTTTAAAATGTGTTTTTGAATGCATAAAGAGATTCAACAACCTGAAAATCACGGGTACTTAGATTGTGCAAAGTCCATAGCTCAAACTTGTAAATCCAACATATCTCAAGTAGATTTTAGACAAATTGGACATGAAAATATGCCTAAAAAACCTCCAAAATGTAGAAGAACTAGATTACAACTAATATATATATATATATATATATATATATATATATATATATATAAAATTTTATTTTATTTTATATTCAAAAAGTATTAAATATTTCAAGATTATCATAATTTGTATGATTCAAGAGATTAAGAAATTACCTGAATAAATATTTTGAATTGCAACTTAATTTGAGTATATGTAAGGCAAGGCACTCTAAATTAGAGTGTTAAAGTTTCTAAGACAGTTCTTATTAATAATTAATGAGTGGAGTTTATTTTTGTTTTGTTTATTAGTGTGTCTGTGACTCTACAGGAATAGTTTGTGGTTTAAGAAACTAGGACCGAGGGATATCTAAGTGGGCAAACTCACCCAAGGATAACTTGTGATTAACATGGCTGAATTTCTTTGGGTGTCTCCCTCCAATTACAATGAGTTTTGAACCTTGACCACCTTATAGAATGAAACTCTCTAAATCCAATCACACTAGTGAAATTTGACATGAGCAGAGTCTATTTTTAGTGACAAATATAACTCCATTTTTAATGCAGATTAAATTTTTATTGAGTGGGCCTAATGGTTAAGAGCATATGTTTCCTCCTAAGAGGTCACAAATTCAAATCCATAAGGGCTTAGAGTGAGTATTCCTTCATAGAATTTAGTAGTCAAATCATGGCATGGATGTGGTTCCCTGTCCCACAAACAAGGGGGGCTCATTCACCAATTTGGTGTTTGGCTTGGTTGTGACTTTATGACTAGATTGATATAATAATAATAATTATTATAAAACCTATGATGTGTGGCCAAGATGAGGTGCAATATCTAGTGATTTTGATGACTTAGATACAATTGAATAGTAGTTCTTGACCACAATATAATTACATAAGAACACATAATAATAATAACAATAATAATAATAAAAGAATTATACTAAGAGTTAGTGTGAGCCAAACCAAATGTAATCTCTAGTGATTTTGAAGACTTGGATACATTTGAATCACCATTCATAAACACAAATTAATATTGCAAATCACATGAAAACTAAAAAATATAATATATAATTAATATATTCCAAAATATAAAAACATACATTTATCATGTTATATTATAAATACCTAGATGGGGTGACTAGAGAAGAAAGGGAGGGGGAGATTGTTGCCATTTAGCCCATGCCTAGGAGGTCGTGGTAACACGCCCCATCCACTTGTTATGAGCATGCACACATAGATTAATACACGAAGAATGGGTTGGACGAAGGAAAAGCGAGATGGAGTATGCAATGCACAAGTTTCATGCGCAGGAGCGAATTTTGAGATTGAATTTTCATGGAGTATGCAATGCACAAGTTTCATGCGTAGGAGCGAATTTTGAGATGGAATTTTCCTGAATGGTTTAGGAAGGTGTGACATATCCAACTCTTTCCACGTAAATTCTATTTTGGGATGACAGGAGTATTTTATTTAATTTATTTATTTATTTTTTCCCAATTTTGGTTAGAAATGATAGTTCCGTGTGCCTACCGTCAGTCATAGTTTTCTAGTTTTGAGCATAGTTTTCACAGTTTTTCAAGCCCTTTTGTTTGATCATGTAATGTTCACAAGAAGACAATTTTAAGATATTGAACTTGTGTTATTGGTTTGGCTTCCTTTTGATCAAATACTTGTAGACTTCACAATAAAGAGTGTCTTAACATACATAATACTAGATCACGTCTATCCAAAACTTCATAAAAACAATTTTTAATTTTAATTACAAATTATTTTTTGAATTTATATTATATATTATATAATAATTTTTTAAAGTTTAAAAATATAATAAATTTAAAACTTTAATTAATTTATTATTATTATTATTATTATTATTTTAATTTATTGTATTGTTTTGAGAGTTATATATGTATAGTCATGATGAATTTGTAATTAGTTGGAATGATTTTAGTGAAGTCTAAGATCAAACCATATTATTTTTATGAAGTAATGAAAGTTGAACTCTTACACACAAAAAAGTTTAATATTTAAAAAAATTATAAACAAATTGCATTTTTTTTGTGTGTGTGTGTAAATTTGGTGGGAAGACATCTTCATCATGTCTAATATATCATCTTGCGAAATTGAACCGATAACTTCACATCAAAGAGTTCCTTAACATAACACTAGATCACCCTCTATCCAAAACTCCATAAAAAACAATTCTTAATTTTAATTACATATTACTTTTTAAATTTACATAATATATAATTGTTTTTTAAAGTTTAAAAAATATAACAACAAAATAATAAATTTAGAACTTTAATATTTATTTATTTATTATTATTTTTTGTATACATATATAGCCATGATGAATTTTCAATTCGTTGGAGTGATTTTAGTAAGTCCAACATTTCCTATGTATTGTTTTTATGAAGTAATGAAAGCTGAACCTTTACACAAAAAAAAGTTTAAAACTTAAAAAAATGATAAACAAATAACATTTTTTTTGTGTGTAAGCTTGGTGGGACTACATCTTGATCATGTCCAATATATCACCCCATTGTGGAATTGAACTGGTGACTTCACATCAAGGAGTGTGACTTCACACCAAGGAGTGCCTTAACATAACACTCCATCACAGTCTATCCAATACCCCATAGAAACAATTTTAATTTTAATTACATATTACTTTTTAGATTTAAATTATATATTATATAATTGTTTTTTAAAGTTTTAAAAATATAGCAACAAAATAATAAATTTAAAATGTTAATTTATTGTGTTTATATATATATATATATATATATATATATATGATGAATTTGTAATTTGTTGGAGTAATCTTAGTGAAGTCTGGCTGTCACTATAACACCAAGGGTATATTCAACCACCTGGAATTTGAAACTAGGTGGAGGGGATAACATCCTATTGTTTCACTAGAATGCTTGATATATATATGTATGTATATATTAGATTGAACTTAGTTTAATTTTTCCAAAAATTGATTCTATATTCAATCTCTCCCCTGATATTTAAATCTGAAACTTAGTATTTAATTCTTTTCATATTCAACCTGAAGTATCATATTTTTTTGAAAAAATAAAATATTAACAAAAAAAAACAATGTTAACAAAAATAAATAAATAAATATATATATGTTTTCTAATCTATTTATAAAATTAAAATATGAAAAATTATAATGTATTAAAACACGTGCAAAACAATATATCATATCCTACTATCTAACCACATTAGCCGCTGCTACAAACAAACCGAAAAAAAAAAAACAAACCAACCTTACAAAAGAACACATCATAATATAAGATCTCATCACATCAGCCACTATAAAAGACCTACAAAACAACATTTCAAAATGTAAGATCTCAAAACCGCAACTTACACAACACATCACAACTTGAAATTTGGAGTTTGTAAACGTAAAGAAAATTGATTATTGCAAGTGTTATTAAAATTGAGATATATAATAATAAATAATAATAATGTTTTTTAAAGTTATATTCTAGTAAAATATTGAATGGATGTATACAATTTGTGTTAAAACATATATATTAATGATGGGTTAAGGATTTTGGGCGTAATGTTTGCTTTTGTGGGTTGCCACTACGTTAACTAATGGTGGTCTTTCCTAGGATTATTTGGGGTAGTTTTTTGAATTTTCAGATTAAGGGACGATTAGGGATATTTATAATTTTGAAATATTTTGAATATTAGTTTTCTAGTGAATGTGAAATTTCTAAACTCCAAACATATGGCTTGTATTTGCTTTTGCTTCACTGAAGTTGAGATAATGAATTATACAATGAACCCCATTGAGTTTGGTTATTTCTCCTATGAGATAAGAATGGGTGTGGCTTAAGTGTGGATGTAGAGGTTAACCAATAATTGATTTTAAAGCTATTCGTTTTAGGTTAAATATTCAAAGAAATTTGATGACAATTTTCTTTTGATTAATACATGTAGAAGCTATTCTTTCTAGATTAAGCTTTCAAGGAAATTTCATAACAATTTTCGTATATTAAAATGTGTAAATCAGTTTTTTTAGTCTCACTTAATGAGAACAAGTTTTTTTTGCTAAATTATGTGCAACTATAAAATTAAACATAGTATTCACATGATGAATATTAATGAATTTTAAAATAGAAGTTAATAAAATTAATATTTGTGATAAAATTGAAATTGAAATTAAGTGAAAGAGGAGAGAAAAAAATGTAGTCTAATAGCAACGAATAAAAGAGGCACATAGGTTATAAAAATTAATAATAATGTAAAAAGTATAAGAAAAAAAATATACACAAAATCATGAAAATATAAATAGTAAAGTATAATGGAATGAAGGTGGGAACCTAAAAGGTTAGCATTTAGAGCAATAAAATATAAGAATATATAAAAAGGTATAGTAAATACATAATTTAATATAAAAAGGCCAGATTAGAAAGGAAGAAACTGAAATTAAAAGGAAATAAATTTAGTCTGAATTTTGGCTTCACTAAATAGTGGATTACACAAATAGAGAGAGAAGAAACTATTTACAAAAAACAAGGCTTACATGTTGTTGAATTTAGAGCATTGTCGCTGGAAGTTAATGAAGATGTTGAGATATTAAAGTAATTGTTGAATTAAACAAAAATAATTATGTCCAAATCCAAATATGAAAATTGCCAATTTGGAGTAACATTGTAGTAAGATGATAGCCCTATAGCTATAGAAATATAAATTGACATAGAAATTGAAATTGACATGTACACTAAAATCAATATATTGATTTTAATGTAAATGCATTGATAGAGTAATTTGAAGAAAAATAATTGACATATAAGTATCCAAACCATGCGCCGAAGTCTAAATCTTGAAAAGTGGAATTAGAATAAGTAAACACCATTGTATTCTAAACATAATCTACCAAAGGGATTCACTCGGATTCAAAAATTAATAATATTTCAACATATACATAGAGAGAGTGGAAACGAAGATGACCACCATTTGTAGTGACAGTATTTTCAAAGCCCATTAATACTAGTTAGTCTATTAACATCTGAAAATGTCTTTTATGTCCCTTTGACAATAAAAAAAGTTAACATAACTTGGTGAGTATTTTCTATTCTAAGAAAACTTAATTTCAATGTATATGCATTGATTTCAATGTATATTTTCATCATTTCTAGATCAACATATCTAGAAATTGACATGAGCATTGAAATAAATGCATTGTAATTTGAACAAAAAATGAAATACAAATAGAAAATGGCATTAAATAGACATTGCCATTGAACCAAAATAGAAATAAAACTTGAAATCAAAATTAACATGTACACTAAAATCAACAAATTAATTTTTATGTACATTTTTCATCATTTTTAAATCAACACATTTAGAAACTGACATGTACACTGAAATCGATGTATTAGAAATTGAATAGATATTACAATAAACACTGAATTTCTCTTTAGAGGGATTTACAATGAAACAAATCTTAAATAATCTTAAGAAAATAAGCAATTTCAATCATATGGGCATGTCCTTTAGAATCAAGTCGCGGATTCTCCCGCTGGAGATAACTGAGAAAATTATTACGATTTTTTTGGTGGACTTAGAAATCAAATAGAATTGAAAATAGAAATAGAAATAAACATTGAATTCCTTCTCAGAGGACTCTAAAATGAAACAATTATTAGATAATCCCAAGAAAATAAGTAGTTTCATTCATATGGGCATGTCCTTCAGAATCAGGTCATAGGCTCTCCTATTGGAGATAGAGAAAAAAATTAAGAAATTTTTGATGGAAAACTATTGGGTCCCTCTCTCGGTGGAGAATAAGACTTTACTAAGCTCTCTCTTAGCCACTAGAAAAAAATTCCTTTCCAAAGAAGAATAAATATGGTGACTTAAAAGCATAACATTATGGACTTTAGAATATGACAATAACACAATTTTTTTCATAGTTATCATCCAAGTATGAATACAATTTGGAAAGTCTAGGCTAGCGGTGGCTCTTGGGCCTCGTCCTTTGTAGACATAACAAAAGCAAGCAAATATTTATTCTCTTTTCTCCTTTCAGATCTTGTTGGATGCCCTATCTGCAAGATCCTGAATGTAATTAATATTCCCCCCCAAGTCTTCTAAGATGAAATGAATGAGGATCTTTAGAAAGAAATTCCGTAAGCCAAAATTTGAGCAACCATGTTATCAATGTAGAAAGGTAAGAACCCTAGTCCAAATGGTTTAATGGCTGAGTTTCTTCAAGGTTTTTTTATGGGCTAATCAAGGAGGATCTTCTCAAATTATCTATAGAATCTTAGTGCTCCAACAAGATCCTTGGAGCCTTCAACTCTACACATATAGCCCTTATCCCCAATAAGTAGGATGAATTTTACTTTGAATAATTTTGTCTTATATCATGTTGCAATGTTATGTATGAAATCACCATGAAAACAATAACAAACAGACAAAGACCCATGTTTAGTTATTTTATCTTTGAGGATCAATTTTCTTTTCTTTTCTGAAGAAAAATTCATGACATGGTGTGTTTAGCCTACGAGGCCATGAAATTAATCACGATATCCAATTTTTTATTTTTCAAAATCAATATTTATCTATTAAAGGCCAATGAAAAAGCTTGTTGGGTTTATATCCACCTGACACTTCTAGAAATGGTAATTCATCCACATTTTTTGAACTGGACTATGAATTGTATTTCCACGACTTCATTTGTAATATTGATCAATGAGCCACCATTTCATTTTTTCCAGTACACAAGGGGCCTTTGATAGGGCTGCCCCCTATCCCCCTTCCTCTTCCTCTTAATTTCTAAGGGCCTTAGCAAATTGATGTTTGTTGCTAAGTCTAGAGGAGATCTAAAGGGGGTTAAGGTGCGTTCATTGGATTTTCTAACTCATCTATTATTTTTCAATAATATTCTCCTTTTTGGTGTAGGTTCTCAAACAAAAATCTCAAGAACTAAAGATATTATAGAATATTTTTGTTTGGTCCCAGGTATGGCAGTGAATTTGTCAAAGTGATGCCTTAATTTTCATTTCACAGAGGAAGATATTAAACAGGCCCTAGACCTCTCCCTTCATATTCCTTAACATAGGATAGAATAAAGTGTGAAATATATTGGGTTATATTTTAAGCCCATTTCCTATAGGTTTTAATATTGGCTATGGATTTTCAAGAAAATCGAAGCTAGAATTTCCTCTTGGACTAATAGGTGGCTCTCTAGAGGGGTTTTTAAATTCTAATAAAATATGGTCTAGAGAGAATATTGGCATATTGGTCTTCCATAAAAATCGTTCCTAAAGGAATCTAGGAAATTCCACTTTAGTTTCTTATGGTTTGGTAACATAAGTTCTAAAGTGATTCTTTTGGTCAAATGAACAAGGATTTCTCAGACACAAAGTCTCAGAGGCTGTGGTCTTAAAATTATGTTTCATTTCAGTAAATATTTAGTCACAAATAATCTTTGAAATCTTACATATATTTTATCATTATGGAGTTAAATGACATCCTTCAAATATATCGGGGAGCACTTGATTGAGAAGTTGTTTCGAGCACCCATGTAATCAACTAGTAAATGTTCCATTATTTAGAAAGAATTTATGGAGTCGATTCCTTTGATAGACCATTGGACAATGTTGAAAATCAGAAATATAGGTAAGTTTGGATTGGGGAAGATCCTTGGATTTAGGTTGGAGAAAATTACATATTGAATCAAGATCTATTAAACATGTCACATGAGAGAGGCTCTTCTCTCTTTGAGTTTCAAATTTTCCCATACAAAATTATTTTGTTAGGAATATTTGGCTCTCTGCAAAACAAATTTTTCTTGAGGAATATCTTTTCAGAGAATGGAAATGTTATTTGGAAAAATTAGTCTCTAACTTTATACGACTAGATGATAAGGTGGAAGACTCACTTTGTTGGTCACTAAACCCAACCATGAGCACCTTTACTACAAAATTGGGATACAAGGCATGATGCGAAGATGTTTCAATTAAGGACATAGTTGGTGCTAGGAGTGTCCATGGAAATTTCATGCTCTAGTAACAGAAAATTCATCATCTAGTTAGCTTTAAACAATAAGCTCTTAATGTGGAAAAATTTAATTAAACGATGAAGGTTTGGTCCCAACCAACTTCCTTTATGAAAAGGCCAGATATAATCTATTTGTCACTTTATTATTTCATCTGAACTCATTGGGTGTGTATGTTCTGTTCTGAAGATAAGATTTGGTATTTCTACTACTTGGGAAGGACATGGTTCCGAGGCCTAAGTTCATTAATGCATGAATTAGGTTTCTCTTTAGTGCATGAATTAGGTTTCGACTAAGATTATGGTAGAAAAAATATTGAAGCTAACTAAGGAATATAGGACAGATCTAAAGAAATCCAAGCTTTAGGTTCTAATCTTACCTTATTTTGAGTGTAATATTGCAAAATTAGCTTGCAACTAATTGGAATATTAAATTTTTGTTTTATCACTTAGATAGGCGAATAAGTGGGTAGGGAGACCCATAAATCTCTTTATAAAGAATAAAACCACTTCTCATGTGAATGTGGATCATCATTTTAGCTTAATAAATCACCCTAAGGTGTGAACAGGGGCTAGAGCAGGTGGACTAGGTCAATCTTGACCAAATCAACAACGCTGTTATGGAGCTAGTGGAAGTTCATTGGAGGACAACACAATCATTAAGGAGGAGTGTATGCATGAGAGTAACTCCTTTAATGAGTGGGACCAAGGGTGAGGAAGCTCACCAAGCATAAATGGAAGAGGATGGAAACATTAGAGGAGATGGACTTGTATTATTTATTTTTATCTTTTAGATCTGGATTTTTCATGTGACATATCTATGCATGCTTTTGCTGTTTAACAGGGTTTGCTGTGCTGTTTAGCACAAGAGTGTTATCGAGCGGGAATCCCACCCTCATCCACGGGGGACTTAGAGTGCCTACTCAAGAGAGGTTATCTTGAGCTTCATTACCACTATCCAGCATTTGGCCAAGCTTCAGCCTTCTTCTACAGCGCAGTCTATTCTAGATCTGTGTTGTGTTGTAGGGGTGTAGAAGTGGAGGGTTGTAGAACCCCATTTCTGAGCTTGTTTTCCATTGGAGGGTTCATCCTTTCATCCGGGATGCTTGTGAGGAAGTCCTTGGAGCACCATTTCCATGTTTGGTAGGAGGCCAAGTAGCTACCATCAGCTAAACTGCAGTTTCCCTCAAGGACTACGTTATTTTAGAGAGCAACTGCAGCAGTGGGTTTATTACCCTAGTTGGAGCAGTTGTGTTTCCTTTGTGGGGATCAACCCTTCATTTAGGATATATGTTGCATGAGGATCAACCATTGCATATTTCAGATCAGCCACCTCCTAGCAATGATTCAGTTACAGAGATTATTTTTCCCTAGGGAAATATCTTCTATTATTGTATAGTGTGTATTTCCAGAAACCTTTTCTAGGTTGTCTTGGAAATATGTTTTGGAGAATATATCTCTAGTCTTAGCACTTTTGGAGTATTATGTCAGCAAAAATATATATTTCTATATTTCAGTTGTTACTCTCTCATAGACAGCACAGTTATAACATTCCGAAATTTCATGTATTAGCAACATTTCATATTTAGGTGTATTCTTTCATGGGAGGCTTGTTTGCCCAACTTGAGTGATATTTTACTCAATAATTTGTACCTATTTTGCTGTTATAATCATAATGGAATAGCTCTATGGTTGTCTCATGTATTGATTTAATGATATTTCTGCATAATTTCATTTTTATGTCTTGTATTGCTGCTCTCCCAATTTTGGGATATTACATTGAGCATGGAGCGTTGTGGGGATTCTTTGACAGGGCCAGTCAAGAACATCCCCCACACTATGGTGTTGGGGTGGTCCTCCACCTATCTGGGTCATATTTTTTTAGATTAGATATGATCCAGGCTTAAGATCCAATATGAACTCCAAATTGGTGGCTCTGTCGATGCTCCTTTTTATTGTTGTGAAAATTGGTCTTTCTAAGCTATAGGTCTTAGGGGATGCAAAACAATTTACAAAGTGAGAAAACACTAAGGCTCAAATCTAAAATTTAAGAATTCAACCCATCCTTTGTTAGATCAAATATCTTATCTGGAGTTCGAATGTCCTTCTTTCTCTCATATATACAGGGAATTAAAAGCTCACGTTGATGAATTTTCGAGGAAGCTCTATTCTTATAGGTTGTAGCATTTATCATCCATGAATTCTTTGAGGACCATTTGTCTCTTTATAAGTTTTGAAATGTTGTATTTCATCTCATAAGGATGTTTATTACATTTTTTAAAATAATACTCACTATGTAGATCTTGGTATTGGTATTTATTCTAGTGAATCTATTAGGTAATTTTATATGTCAAGAAAGTTATAAAGCAAATTTCTCAATGCATAAAAAATTTAAAATACAACATTTGTGTCTCATTTTTAACTAATATTATGGATAAATAGCCTACCTTTGCGAGGGGATCAATATGTATATTTATATCTAATGAAATATAAATATTTTTTTGTTTTGGGGAAAAAATTGACATATAATATACAATTGACATTGAAAATGAAAATGAAATTTACATATAAATAGAAATAAAAATAGAAATTGATATTGAATAGAAATAAAAATAGAAATTGACATGTACACTGAAATCATTGTGTTATAGATTGGCACGTAAACTGAAATGAAATCATTGTGTTAGAAATTGACACGTAAACTGAAATAATTTTTTTTGTTTATGTGTACTGAATATAAATAAAAATTGGCATCTACATTAAAATAAATATGTTAAAATTGAATAGTGTTGGAATTATGGTTAATGTGTTGGCCTTGTTGTTAACTTGGTTTTCAAATTGTCACATTATGTCATCATGGTTTTGTCACACTCTTGTCACATTATGTCAGCATGACCTTGTCAGATTATGACACAGTTGGTAAGCATGCATAATTGATTTTCCTAGATAGGTCATGGATGGATGATGATTCTTGATGGTTGTAGAATATTTTCAGGTGTCTTGATGATTACATAGGATTTTTGAAAGGTTGCATGGGGTATGGAACAGTTGCACGAAGATAGAAAATATTTTCAGATGCTTGAGAGTGAAATTATAGGAGATAACACAAGTGATTGATTGAAGAAAGTTTCCTGAGGTTTTTGATATGTTATTGAAGCCTTTTCAAGGCTTGTTAGGACCCACATGTGTTGAATAAGGAATGTTAGAAGTTGGAAGGAGTTCGAGAGAGATTTGACTGCCTTTATGGTTTAGAGACATGGTAACAGATGATATTTTGTAGAAGGAGCATTACTATTGAGGGTAACGTAGGTTTTATGTTCAAGACCAACATTTACTAACTCACTTCTTGAAGGGGAGAGGTGCATTAATGTCTGTAAGTGCAAAAAAACAAAATACCTCTGACTAAATGATGGATTTTCCCTAGGAATTTGTGTGTGGGAGGTCGAGTAATGTCTATTTCATTCCATCAATGGTTACCATAAAAAAATCCATTGGATTTGACTGTGATATTGGCAAGGCTAAGAGATTATAAAAAAATGAGGTGATAGAACAACTAGGGTGTGCATTATTTGAGTTTCTTGTGATTTTTCTTGAACAGGTGTGCACCAAGGTGCAAGGAGGAGACTTAGATCTATATCTCAATGAGATATCTGAAGGAGATCTATTATATATATTCATTTCTTGGTCTGCCACTTGAATATTTGATGGTTTATTAAAGGTTTAAAATTCTTAACATAAAATTTTGTTACAGATATGACTATGAGAGTGCAAAGGTCAAAGGGTTGATTATGTGATGCAGATTAAAGAGACATTTTGCAGATATTGAACCATGTGTTGTAGGTCTCTGAAGTCTAATGCCTCATATTTCTTTCATATGTTATATTGATGTGCACTACATGAGTAGGGTCACACTCTTTGATTTGCAGAGATTTTAACCCTGTTAAAGCCACATGGGCTTCACTAGGGGAGCAATGCCAAACCACGTGCGTTCATATTGGGGGATATAAATTGAGGAAAAATTTCCATAATATATTGAGCATATATTAGGGGGTAAAGGGTTTTTATATTGACATGTATAAAAAATGGAGCTTAAAGTTAATGGAAAAATATGAAGGAGTATACAAATGTTAATGAAAAAATGGATACCTACAATATCTAGTGAAAGTAGGGTTTTTTAAAATTGGAAGGTGTATTGGGTTCTTATTGGTAGGGGGTTAAAAAATGTTATTGTTAGAGGCATTTTCCAATATGTAGTCAAATTAAGGGCATTGTTTAGTATGCCACTAACACACATGATATGTTAGAGGTTCATTGAGTGAAGCCCCTGTGGTTATGTATAACCTACTTCAACCCTTGTTTTCATTGTTGTTGAATTAACTTATTGCAGAGATATGTGTGTTTTTGGACATAGATTAGTATGTTTCCATAACAGTGTACTCATAAATCATTGTTGTTTTGACAATGTGTATGTGGAGATCAGGGAGTGCTTTGAATGAAAGTAATGTAGAAATGACAAAGATTCTTGTATGTTTCTTTTTATCAAATATTTGATTTTTTGACAGAGGCTTTTATGCCTTATATTTTGATTGGCTTGAGGGTGTTGCAAAGATCTTCATATACAATTGTATACTACAATGACAAAGAGTTTATTCATTGATTAACTTATATCTTTCCTCTTGTTTTCTTGATGACATTGTATGATTATATACTATTAAAGATGTATTGATGGCATTGATTTAATGGTTAATGTAGAGATCCATAAACAATGAAGTTTTTTTGACTTTCATCATAGTTGAAGGAGTGTATATATAATCATATATGCAGGAAATAAGTTGTATGCAATGATCTTATGGCTAAATTTTCTTAAGAGCTTGTATAGAGTATTGTGACAGAGGCTTTGTAGTGGATTTTGATCTCATTGTGCACATATATTAGATTTATGGGTTATTTGAGTTGGTTTGAGTAACTTAACTTGTTTTTGTTTGTTGATGCAATAAATAGAGTTTTTGGTTGCAGGAGAGAGGACAGAGACTTATGTTGTTGCTTTTCCTCTAAGATTGTTTTCATGGTTTTCTATTATAGAGGTTGAGAGTTGTTAGTGTTGTGTTTGTGATGATGCCATTTCATGCATATTGTCCTATATTGAGATTGATAACAATTTCATGAGAGATCATATTGTGAGAAATTTTTTGCAAGGATTGTTTTTAATAGCATGAGATCTGTTTGGTTTTGTTTGGCTTGGATTGATGAAAATTGATTTGAAGGTTTATTGAATTTATTTTTCAGTGATTTATTACGGAGAGTTTATTATTGGTTATGGGTATAGTTTGAAACATTTTGAAAAGTGACCTACCAGATTAGTTGTGGTTAAAGGTGGTCCTAGTATGATATATTGTGAAACATGGATCACAAGAAGAGGGAGTAGTGGATTCTTGCCAGTATCAATATACAATATATTAGAGGTAGTAGCTTCTAGTAGGTAGGAGCATGCACACTAGAAAAAGTCTGCACCAGTGCAAGATGTAAATATTTTTTTTAATAATAATAAGAAGATGAAGAAAAAAACAACAACGATGGTTTTTCCCTTTTGGGTTTTCCATCTAAAAAATATGGTGTCCCTATGTGTTGATCTATTTCATTCTCGTAGTTTTTGTTTTCTTATGATTAATGTTTCTCATGATTACTAATCTACGACATAATGTGCTGCTAATATACTAATGGTTCAGATAAAATTGAAAAATGAAGCATAATCTAGGCTAAATTTTGATTTGGCATGAAATATTGATTCACTCCCCCCCCCCTCTCTCAGTATTTCTAAAAATTGGTATCAGAGTGTTGTTCCTTCAAAGAGTAAACTTGATCGCTAGAAGGAAGATCCAACACAAACGAGTGGGAATGATGAATTATTTTCATCAAAACCACATTTGTTCAATGGAAAAAATTTCATATTTTGGAAGATTAATATAATGATATTCTACTTGCAATCACTTGGTGCTGATGCTTGGGCAACTGTCGAAAATGGATATCAATTTTTGGGATCTATTCTACCGTATGATGTAGGGAAGAAATAATATGAAAGAAATACAAAATTAGTAAATGATGTCTTGTGAGTGTTGAGAAATTAGCGCTTTTTTCTTTCATGATAATTACTTGTGATTCATTTTTATTCTTTCACTTAGATATTATCTTCGTTAGATTATTATGTTTTTCATCAAGTCAATTATCAAATGCAAAAGATACACAAATATTTAGGCTAGAAAGCCAGGGCCAAAACCTCTCCCTCCTGGAGAGGTAAACCCAAAAGTAATTATTATTTTAGATCTTCAATTGACGAGTACCATAACCATGACACAGACCCTTTACACTAGTGTGCCTCCAAGACCCTTTTCACTGCTCTTCTAGCCTCCTTATGATGATATTATTTTCTGCACTACTTTGCACCAATCCTAGGGAAGCTCAGTACCTAGCCTTCTATTATTTCTTCCTTAAGCTAGCCTCAGTCACCTAGACACGTCTCCTCATCCATCCTTTCTTCGTCCTTAATTCTCAAGACAAAGATCTCTTTTTTCTACAATATATCTCCTTTACGTTGTATATATATATATGCCTGGTTCCTTTCCAAATAGGATGACCCAAGACCGAGGCTGTATAGCCTTTCCTATGCACTAATAGAAACCTCCTCACACATTGTATTGCAGACTTATTATATACATGAGTTGCCCTCGATCTACCTTCTTATCAAATTTATCTTCGCACTGATTACAATCCTTATCTTGTTCTATGATTGCAGATCATTTTTTGAAATGAATAGACCCAAGACCGAGTTATGTGAGAGCCCTTCCTCTTCGCTGTAATGTGAGCTTCCTTCACACTAACCTCATACCATATCTCACACTTCTATTTTCAGATCTTGTCCGAAATCATATCTCAACAATGATGCTGCAATCCTATATATAGGGACTGTCTCATTTCCCTAGGCCGACATGATCATTTGAGTGTGATCCAAATTCATCAAGGGAGGATCTCATGTGTATAAGTCGAGCTGATCAAGGGTGATTATTCAACATACTTGAGTCAACTTCATGGAGATAGTGACAAGGTATTGGAGCATACAATTACATCAATATTTTATCCTTTACACAAGTGTATAATGACTTCATATACATGACTCTAAATTATATTTATAACAAGATGAAAAATTCGTAAAGACATCAAGAATAAGTCTTTGACCTATAATAAAAACTCCTTGCTCATGAAACCCATGAAGCAAGCATTACAAAATACATTTTATTATCGTTGTCTCTTCATTACATAAATTCATAATTACAATTCATTCTGAACACCTATCCTAGTTACACTTTTTAACACTCCCTCTTAACTAGGGAGGTATTCATAATGGTAAATGGTCACTCTCAATATGAAGAATAACCTAATAAGAATATAATTGGTAATTCCATATGTATATTATCATATCAACCAGAATTTTCATAGTGCAAGGCCTTGACTAACAACTCCATCTCTCCACGAGATCTTTGAGCTCCAATGCTGGTGAGACAAATGATGAATAGACACCTACATCATTGTCTCTCTTGGATCATAACCCACTTGGGTTCACTCAGGATATGTCCAGGACTATTCTTATCTTGGATTCCCACTCCTCAAAGAATATCAGTCCTTCCACAACTACTCTTATCTTAGATGCCCTAATACATCCTCAAGAGTATTGAATGCTAGATGATTACCCAATTCTTTATTCTTTCTTCCTATGTGAATACCAGCATGACGTGTCTATTTCTACCTCTCAACTAGGGAGGAAATATTCCGAAAATGAATGTACTAATTCCTATACAAGGAATGTACCTAAGCTCCCTTTCAGCTTAGGAATTGCCAAGTTTCTTCCAATTAAGAAACATATTACTAGTCTCCCTCTTAATCAGGGACTTGCAACAACAATGATGAAAGCACCCAACTACTCATGAAGAAATCCTTTCTCTGATGTCATGAATTTTTTCATTTTTGAGGATTCTTCATCTTTGGGATCTATTCATAGGGCGTAGATCATGCATCACTTTCATACAAGAGTCATGTCTTCTATCAAAAAGTGATCCATCAGTCTTCTCAACTGGTCTAGCTTCATGTCATGCTGCTTTCTTTCGAACCATATTTCTTTCAAGGATATTCCATCCTTCCATATGGTTATAAATTTGTGGAAGAAATATATTTCCCTTTGGTAGCCATGCATAAGATCATCCAGATATTGTTCAATTATAAATATGAACACTTAAATAAAAAATTGCTTTAGTGATGATATTTCACCATTACATCCTCTTGTAGGTATCAACATCCTTCATACATATTTGACACATCTCCAAAATATATGTATTGTCAAGGGTCTCCATATTTTATAGAATTCTATCAGAGTCTACATATCTTCCTAGGAGATTTTCTAATCAAGTCTTCTTGGCTTCCTTGGATGTTGACTACTTTTTATCATGGTTACACTTCTCCCGATCTCTTTCTTTCTTTCTCCACACAATTTTATTTCATTCTCGGGAGCTTCATTATGCAGTTCCTTGATTGTGTAAAACCACCTCATATTTCATATGAGAGAATACTATGTTGATTTCATCTGGTGTGGACCATGTCTTTTGGAAACTTGTCCATCGAAGGAAATTCTATTTTCCTTTCGTTCAGACTTATGAAGATAGAAGTATATTTCCTGCAACCATATGACATGACTTCATAACATCTAGTGTAGGCATAAATATACATGTACGTCATCGCTTTTCCTTTTGAGTCATCTTGCAAGAATTTTCCTTAGAATGAAAAGTTTCATTCTCTTGACCTGCTTCATCAATATGTCATCATATTATAATCCCATAATTCTACAAGTTATAATTCTTGATGAAACATTTTTCTTTCTTTCTAACCAATGAATTCGAAGAGGACTCCATTAGAAATATGTCAGCACTTTTATCCATATTTATTAATGAATGATGAACCTTGATCTAGATGAATGCCTTATATAAATATTATTCTCAGTGAGGTTCCCAGGAGCCACTTATCTCATATCATAGATCTCACATAAATTTTCTAAATACATCCTCCTATGACAAGTGCTCCTCCTTTAATGCTTCCATCATGATGCCAATTATAAAGTGATGTATCTATCTAATATACAATGAATCCTAACATAGTATTTTACAACTGACAAATACCTCTTAAAGAGGAAGATGATCTCAATCATAGTAGAGATATTTCACTTCTTCTTTATTAGGTTTCTTTGAATCTGGTTCCTCCATTTCTCTGACGACATGGGCTTCTTCCTTTTTCCTCTTGTACTTATTTTATTTTGGAAAATACTTTTTATAGTGCCCAAGTTGATTACATCCATAGCATCATATCTTATCCATATTTTTTCTTTTCTTCTGAGGGCCAAACTTACCAAATTTTCCTTTCCTTCTTGGCATGGCAACATAGGCTTAGTTAACCTAATTTGATCCTATATCAATTTTAGATTTTAATCTAGTCTCTTCTATATTACATTGAGACCACAAATCCTATAATGGAGTTGCTTATTTCTTCCCATAGATACTTGAAGCGAATTTTCCCCATCCCTTCGGTAGAGAATTCAACACCAATGTAGTCATTTCTCTATCAGACATTACTTCTCCCAATTCCTGTAGTTGATCTCGTATTTCAGAAATATTCATAAAATATGAAGTGATTCCTTCCTCTCTTGAAAAATTCAAATTGTATAGTTCTTGTGTTAGAGATATTACTTCCCCTATAGTACTCACCGAGAATATCTCCACCAATTTGTCATATATTTCTTTTGAAATTTCTAGTTTTGATACATAGGGGACGAGATAGTTCTTTATGGATTCTATAAGAATCCTCTAGGCTCTTATGTCTCCCTTCATGTATTTAGCATGAGCTTGAGTATATTATTTTGAAGGTCTAGTTGTAGACCCTTTGATATAGTCCATGAATTCATTCTCAATAAGATTTAGATCTATCCTTTTCTTCCATGCAAGAAAATTTGAAACCCCAGCCAATTTTTTGCTTTCTTTTCAAAAAGATATTTTGACAGATTCATATGAAGTTATAAATATACTTACTTAAATATATGCTTTCTTCTTCTACTGAATTATTCCTTGTTGAAGTTGTAGATAGTAGTAGACACTCCTTATTAGATTAGCTTCCTCAAGAGAGATGTAAAGAGGTAGATCACCTTGGATACTTGATGATGATGATGATCAAGGATGGCTTGATGATGACTTCACCAAAATGATGATTTGATGAGGTCTCTAATAGTGTTGATTTGGCTTCAGCACCAAATAACTTTCGATCACCAAATAAATTTCGATTATTTGAAGATCAAGATCACTTCCTTGATCTTTTACCTCTTAAAAGGAACTTGATGAATGAGTCCTTTGAGTGAGGTATTTTTTCTTCTTGATATGGCTTGAGGGTTTTCCTATATTTCTACAAACTACTCCTTCTTGAATGAATGAAGATCTTCTTAGATCTAGATATTGAATTTACCAAGTAGATCCTTCTTTCGCCATTGATGTTTTTTTGAAAAATGATCCTTGATGTCTTCTCTAAAGCTTGAAACTTGTGCCTTCTTGCTAAAATTCCTTTATTGTCTTCAACACCTTAGCTCTGATACAATGTTGAGAAATTAGGGCTTTTATTAAAATTTCTCTTTCATGATAATTACTTGTGATTTCGTCATGCTTCTTTCACTTAGATCTTATCTTCGTTATATTATTATGTTCTTCATCAAGTCAATTATCAAATGCACAAGAGACACAAATATTTAGGCTAACAATCTAGGGACAAAACCTCTCACTCTTGGAGAAGAAAACCCAAAAGTAATTCCTCTTATATAATTTCAATTGACGAATACCATAACCATGAAATAGATCATTGACACTAGTTTGCCTACAAGAACCTTGTCACTGCTCTTCTAGGCTCCTTATGATGATCTTATTTTCTTCACTAATTTTCACCAGCCCTAGGGAACCTTAGTCCCTAGCCTTCTATTCTTTCTTCCTTGATCTAGCCTTAGTCACCTAGGCACTTCTCCTTGGCTTTCCTTTATTCATCCTTAATTCCTAGGACAAAGATCTCATTTTTCTCTCCTTTATGTTATATATATATATCCTTGGTTCCTTTCCACGTTGGATGACCCATGACTGAGGCTGTATAACCTCTCCTTCACACAGATAGAAATCTCCTCACACACTGTATTGCAGACTTATTATATATATTAGTAGCCCTCGGTATACCTTCTTCTCACATCTATCTTCGCATTTATTACAATCGTTATCTTGTTCTATGATTGCAGATCCTTTGCTAAGATGAATAGACCCAAGACCAGTTATGTTAGAGCCCTTCCTCTTCGCTGTAATGTGATATTACTTCACACTTACTTCATACCCTATCTCACACTTCTAGTTGCATATCTTGTCTGAATTCATATCTCAACAATGATGTTGCAATCCTATATATAGGGACTGTCTCATTGCCCTAGGCCGACATGATCATTTGAGTGTGAGCTGACTTCATCAAGGGAGGATCTCATGTGTGTAGGTTGACATGATCAAGGGTGTTTATTCAACATACTTTAGCCGACTTCCTGGATATAGTGACAAGGTCTTGGAGCATACAATTAAATCAATATTTTGTCCTTTACACAAGTGTAACATGGCTTCATATACATGACTCAAAATTATATTTATGAAAAGACGAAAAACTCCTAAAGAAATCAAGATGAAGTATTTGACATATAACCAATCTAAATCCATCTTAACTTCGAATATTTGAAGCGTCGATAGGGATCAAATCTCTAGAGGTGAAAACCTCTTTTTTGAGTGAAAAACTTGAGGAAAGGTTTGTACCTTGAAATATTTGATCCCTCTAGATGCTTGGTAGATTCGTACTTAAGATGGATCTAGGCTGGTTTTTTACACATTTAGAAATATATTCTTGAAATCACTTTGTTTCAGTGTTGAAGTTTGCAACAAGAAACAGTGAAATCGACATCCATAAACAACATGACAACACCTACGCTAGTAACATGAGAACACAGGTCGGGTAGTGATGGGTCCTAGCTATACATTAGTGTGAAATTCAATTTATTTAATAAATTGGATATGTATCAAATTTAATTATACCTTAATTAAATTGGACAATAAAAGGTAATCTTATCTCATGATCAATTGTAATAGTTAACTGAGTGTGATAAACTTAGTTAGCTCATGAATTTCGAGTTGAAGGTAGTTGGTGAGGCATGCAGAATTATTCTATGAGTTCTAGAGTTTAAGTTGCAGTTAAGTGCATGCGTTTAATGCATGAGTAATCAATTAACTCAGATAGGTGAATTAGAGTCAGCTGAACTAGTTATAACTATTTGGTGCACTAGTGAGAGATCACGTGAATTAAATATTATTTAATTCACAATCAGTGATCTGCAATGCAACTGATGATTTACTCTTAGTAGTTGCATGCATGTAAGTTCCAGTGGAGACCCAGTTGAGACAAAGGTTAAAGGGATGTTAACTATCAACTGTTTGATTATTAGGTTGCCTGCATGCAACTGGACATCCATTGGATTTTTCATGATCCTTGCGCAGTATTGAAAGGAAAAAATTCCTAAAGAATAGGGATTTCATTCATTAGGAATTGCGCAAACAAGGCAGAATTTTTAGAGGCTGAGAATTAGCTAAGTGTTGGCCGATTTTGTCCGGGACAGTGTGAGACGATTAGCAGAGTGCAAGAGACTCTTGTGAGAAGAGTGCATTGTAATTGTTTCATGATTCCATGGTTAATATACAATAAAAGATAGAGGGGTTTTGATTAGTAAGCTTTCCTTAGGAAATTATTCATTTTGTGGTTTTCTTTTATTATTTATTTGCTTCATATCATTAGTTATTGTGTTTAATTTCCACAATTGATTTGTAGAAGGATTCAATATATAGCTTTAGTACATTATTAGATTGGATTGAATCCATTGATATACATATGTTTGTATAATTTATACATGGTATCAGAGCACAGGAAATCACTATAGTGGAGGAGAAGTTGAGTTTGTGGCTGAATAGAATTCGAATTTGTAAAAGGTATTCTTGTTGTGACAGGAGAATCAAGATCGAAATGGATTTCAATGGCTTGATATTGGAGTATGTACTCGAGGGCAGTTCCAATTATATTGCGTAGAAAGACAGGATGGAGACAGTACTGGAGGAAAATGGGTTGACAAAATTCATTGATAATGATGTTCCCAAACCTACTGTAGCAGATGCTGCAAATCTTGATGCTTGGCAAAAAAAGGTTGCAAGGTCGAGGAGGATCTTACTGGAGGGATTACGAGACCACAATGTCTCAAGTATCCATGGCAAAGCGACTCCATATGCAATGTGGAAGGCTTTGACATATCTATTTCAGAGCAGTAGTGATCATAGAAAATTGGCACTGAAGGACAAGCTCAAGAAAATCAAAATGGAGAAAGGCGACACTATTCTGATATATTTAACAAAGTTTGTCTAATGTCAGGATGAGATTGGGAGCATCTAAATTACTATTGTGAATTATGAATTGGTGAGCCTAGCTCTTCTAGGACTTCCCAAGAGTTGGCATAGTTATCAGGACTCTGTCAATGGGAGGGAGAAGCTGCCAGATTAGGAACGAATTTGGTCGGATTTGGTGCAAGAAGAATTCAGGCGGAATACCAGGGATGGATCTTCATCTAAGGAAGATGATGAAGAAAATTGTGCTTGGGCTAGTAAGGCAAAGAAGGGGAAGGGAAAGGAATCCTATTCCAAATCTGAGACTGGTGAAGAAGGCAAGGAGCGTGACATGTCCAGAGTGAAGTGTTTTCACTATCACGAGCATGGACATTATGCCGCTAATTGTCCACAAAAGAAGAAGAACAAGAAGGCTTTAGGATCTACAAATGGTGAGACTTTGGCCTTGCAATTTGAGCTTGACTTATCGCTCATTGCATGCATGATGTCAAGTGCGATGGGATCAGGGTGGTACTTGGATAGTGGTTCATCTTTCCACATTACGGGAGACAAAGAAAATTTTAGTAGCTTGGAGGAGAAGGACTTCCAGATGCATATAGAAATGGGTGACGACAGAAGGTATATCGCTACCGAGATTGGTACAGTTACTTTCCAGAGACAGTCAGGTAAACCTTTTTTATTAAAAGATGTAATGCATGTGCCAGGCTTGAAGAAAAAAATAGTTTCAGTCGAAATGTTGGAGGATAGAGCCTATGATTTTGTTTTCAGTGAAGGAAAATATTTTCTTCAACTCAAAGCAACAAGAAAATCCAAGAAGATTGGGATTAGTGTGAAGAATCTCTATCAACTTAACATAGATTTTTGTGCAACATTGATGGGTAAAGCATACAAAGTGGTGAGCTGGGATGAAGGTGAGTTACACCACGAAGCTTTGAAGGTCATGCAATAGATTTCTATGGGGCTTCCAAAGGGTACTCTTGCACATATAGACACATGCAAGGGATGTCCCATGGGTAAGTTTGAGAAATCCATGCGATTGTCCCTTGAGAGGGAGCTTGATTTTCATGCAGATGAGGAACTCTTGGTTCCAAAGGATGAAACTCAAGATTTGGAGCAGCCACACGATAAGGATCATGGAGTGGCAGAAACCACTCAAGAAGAGACCTCTGGGAGGGGGAAATTTCGATCTAGATGGGTAGAGGGAGTACATGCAACTATACCTCCAAGTGTGAGGTGGGGCGATATGCAAAATTAATCCCAAGAATAAATTTGGGCAGGGTCCTAGAGATGGTGCATCTCATGGATCGAAGCTACGAGGATCCCATAGTACAACAGTAGCAGGATCAATTATATTGATGCAGTCATATGTCAGGAGGATAGAAATAAGAGTGACAAGTGTCGAATATTGGAGTTCAAATTAGAGTTGGCAGCAGTGCAAAATGCATGGATGCAAATGTCAACAACGCAGAGAGTTGAGTAGACATGTGTAGTAGCTAGCAGCAGTCAGAAGACTTTGATGACAAATGCATTATATTGATTCAATTTTTTGGAGGCTATTCAGTTTCAGAAGTGTTGCATGCAAAAATCACACGTGCGAGAAACACTAGAGAAGTCAGTGTTCAATGGCTGATTACTTTGGGGAAGGTCACCATAGATTGGGAGGCCTTGGAGATGGAGTGGGATGATAAGAAGACCGGGAAGCATCAGAAGATACGTGGGATGCACACTTACCCACCCAGACTGTTTCAGCTCACCGGATGGAGTTAGACTTCCAGAAGGGAGACATAGAGTGGGCGGTTGAGTTGCGGGCATCAGAGACAGGGACTACCGAGCAGACAGTTCATCCAGATATACGGGCCATCCTTGACAGATATGATACGGTGTTTGGGGAGATACCGCCGGGACAGACGCCAGATCAGGGGTTTGAGCACACTATTGAGCTAAAGCAGGGCATCCAGGCCGTTATTACCACACCCTATAGGCACCCCAAAGCCTATCGGGATGAGATTGAGCGGGCCATCTAGAAGTTGCTGGCTCTTGGACATATTCGGCCTAGCACTAGTCCTTTTGCTTCTTCAGTGGTGTTGGTGAAGAAGAAGGACGACACATTAAGAATGTGCATTGATTACAGGGCCCTGAATAAGAAGACCATGAAGAACAGGTACCCCATACTGCAGATAGATGAGGTGATGGATGAGTTGAGAGGAGCACAGTTCTTCTCAAAGATCTACTTGAGATCTGGGTACCACCAAATTCGCGTGAGAGAACAGGACATTCCCAAGACCGCTTTCAGGTGCCATTATGGCCACTTTGAGTTATTGGTTATGCCTTTCGGGCTAACCAATGCCCCAACTACTTTCCAGTCATGCATGAACCATATCTTCCGCAGTCATCTGAGGAAGTTTATGTTGGTCTTTTTTGATGATATATTGATATATAGCAGGACTTGGGAGGAGCATCTCTAGCATATAGAGGCAGTGCTGCATATCTTGGAGGAGCAACAGTTCTATGCTAAGCTCTCCAAGTGTGAGTTTGGGTTGACGGAGATGTTGTATTTGGGTCACATCATAGGAGTGAACGATGTGAGGGTCCACGAGGAAAAGATCAGGGCCATCAGAGATTGGCCAGAGCCGAGAAACGTGACGGAACTTCGTGGATTTGTTGGTATCTACACTTATTACAGGAAGTTCGTCAAGATTTTCTCTCAGCTTGCTGCGCCCCTTACAGATTTGACGAAGAAGGGGGCATTCAGTTGGAAAGATACAGTGCAGCGGGCCTTTAACAGGCTCAAGGAGGTTATGAGCAGCTGCCCAGTGCTTGCGTTGCCAAATTTTACGTAGCCTTTTGTTTTGGAGTGTGATGCATCGGGAGAGGGGATCGGCGCAGTTTTGATGCAGGGAGGCCACCCTATAGCCTATGAGAGCTGGAAGCTCCTTCCTCATGAGCGGTTATATCCTATATACGACAAGGAGATGCTAGCCATTATGCATGCATTGGCCAAATTCCGGCAGTACTTAGTGGGTAACAGGTTCAGGGTGAGGACTGATCACAGTAGCCTCAGGTTCTTTTTGGAGCAGAAACAGCTACAGGAGAGGCAGCAGAAGTGGATCAGCAAGATCCAGGCTTATGACTTTGACATTGAGTATGTCAAGGGGAAGAACAACGTGGTAGCTGATGCACTTTCACGCAGACCAGCCACGTTGTCTCTGATGAGTTTGGATACAGATTGGAGGGCTCGACCCTTGGTGGAGTGCTCCAAGGAAAGCAGCATGGCATAACAGTGGACTAGATAAGGAAGTCTAATGAATCACTTTCTGATAGCTGACATGACTCAGGATGAAAGTGATGGATGATCTGTGCCCTATAAAGCTAAAAGGTTGGAGATTCCTCAATATCGAAATCCATGACATCGAGGACAGGGATTCTTCATGAGCAACTAGGTGTCTCACCATTTTTGTTGGAGGTCCCTAATTAAGAGGGACTTTGAATTTATTCCACTTTGATTTTCTTCTCTCTTGATAACAATGAAGTTGCGTTCTTGGTGCTGCGTATTTATGGAGTGTTCTTTGTTTGGGTTGTTCTGGGGTTATGTGTGACATGCTTGGCTGAATGACCTATTGGAGACTTTGCTGGTAGAAGCATCCTGTTGATCGCCGTAACGCCACCATTCATTATCTCTGTTTTGGCTTGTCTTCCATCGATCTATTAATATGTTCTATCTCCTTCAGTATTGTGTGCCCTAATCTGAAATGGAATAGAATATGTTCAAAAATTAACATGGTATCAGAGATTTATGGGGAAAACAATGCCCAATTTGTGTTGAATTGCAAATATCCGATCTATTGATCCATTGTGCAACATAATCACAAGTGAATAGCTCGTGGAGGAGAGAATAAGTCTCTGTCTTAGCCGTAACAAATGAAGTTCAAGAACAGGGAGGCATAGATGATTGTTTTAGGGTCAATTTAGGAGGGCCGATGGACTTTTCAGAGGGTCGAGGTAGGAAAGACGTCTCTATGGACTATTTGATGGGTGGTTTGTCTATAAACAAGAGTGTCGAAGGCCTGTGAGGTTTCACTGAAGCCTGCCACAGAGATTAAGGAGGTTCAAGGACTGCTTAAGGACTAGAAACAGCTTAGACCTACAACTAAGTGTCATGAACTTCAAGGAAGATATAGACGCAGCTCTAAGGAGCATTTATGGGCCAAAATTAAAGGGTGTTAGGGACTATGGTTCGTGCCCTAACCAGTCCAGATTTGCAGCATAGAGCAGACCCTAAAAAAGGGAGCTGAAGTATGCATTTTGGGTGCATCTTGATGTATGTTGGATCCTAGTTTAGGGTCAGATTTGCATCAGTTATCTAGCAGCATGTGGAAGCCAAGGAAGAAGACCGCTCTGTCACAGGAGGACAACCACTAGATCTGAAGTAATGTCTAGGCATATTTAAGGGTTTAAATATTGTTTGAAGGTCCTGAAGGACAAAAAAAGGAAGTCACCTTCTCTGAGCAGACTTGGGCATGATTTGAAGTTGTGGTGCTAGGCCACAGGGCATAGCACATAGGTCGGTCAAATTAGAGGGTTTTCAAAGAGTGGACAACAACCTAAGGAGGCAGTATGGCATTGAAGGAACCCCTCCTAGGTAAACCACAATCGTAGAAGGGTTTGTTTGTTGACTGTGTGATGAAACTAGGGCTACAGTACGTGCCCTATCTAATAGTGCAAACTGTATTACAGTAGTGTCTTGTGGAGGTGTGTTGGGTCCATGATTTATGGGGCAGTGTTTGGATCATGTGCTTGTCATCTTTATGATGTGCGAAGGTGACAACGTGACTTGGACTTGTTGTCATAAAGGACCTTGTACAACAGAAGGTGGACACACTTGGAAATTCATGATTAGATCATTAGTAAGTATTCTGATGAGGGCAGCAGGACTGGAGATATCTGAAATTGGTACGCTGATAGAATGGAAGTGTATGCTACTATATTAGGGAGTCGTTGGCGCAAAGGACCGTCCATGTTTTGACAAGGTATGTATCAAATACCTACTATGGATTGCACGCATTTCTGTTGCAAAGAAGATATTATTCCGGGCATGCAGGACAAATTTATAGATTGCACAAATTGTATGTCTAGCAACGCTCAAACCAAAAAACAGAACTTGTCATGCAAGCTTCAACTGTTCAGGAACTATCTAGCAAGTTTGTCTAGTCAACAAGGCAACATATCAGAATGTCATAGAAGGCCTAATGGCCTGGGAGTTCTGTGTACTCAGAATTGAATGATGCCCTAATTCCTACAATATAACTAAGAGACAATCAGCGTAGGGGAGAAACTCTAGGGTGAAGTCAAGCCACATTGATAGAAATGATTGTTAGCAAGTGTTGAGAGGGCTGACATGGATTGTCACTAAGCCCTAACTAGATTGTAGAATACAACAAGGTACCAACACATGAGAAGGTATGTTTTTGTGTTAAATTGTTGGTCCTCGTTTGGATAGTTGGAACATTTTAGTACAGCCTGCGGAAGCGAAGAAGGGAGGGCTAATGTGTTGGTTAGAAGCCCTAACCAGTGTAATGATTGATGATAGGATCAAATTCATATGCAACCTGTGGGAGCCATGTGTTGGGGTTCTCTTGGGTGTTAAGAAACCCCAACTAGGACCAGATCTCACAATGAAGTAATGGGTGTCCTAGGACAGGACTGTTAGAGAAGTCTCTTGGTAGCCACGAGGAGGATTTCCTAAGTGTGAGGATGCCCTAGCTAGAGGTAGATGCTACAACAAGTATTGGTCACTTGTGGTCTGCTGGAGGGCAACGTGAGAGTGGGCCAAGTGTGAACGTGGATTGTGCATTTATGGTATGTTGGAGGACAGTGTGATAGTACCCATGTTGGGGCCCGATGTGCACCAACTTCATGGACCTCGGTGGTTGCTAGAGGTTAAGGGTCTGATCAACCAGGAGCAGTTTTGTCACTTGTGTAGCCCTAGACTTGTGTGTGGAGAACTTCTACATCAGATGATGGGTAGTCCTCCTAGCCTATGTTCATTGTGGGATATAGACATCTTGTAGTGATAGGTGGTAGCCCTTCATGCCCTATGTTGGCCTTCATCGGTGCAGCACAGGAAGATCGTAGTGGTTTGAAGTCCCTAAGTAACTGAGGAGTAGCAATGAGAAGATTGAGAATTGTTCACAAACGAAGTTGTGAACAATTCGACAGGAGTCTCGATGTGTTGTGCCCTTGATGGACCAAGGCACAACTAGTGAGCAGATTGGTAGCCAAGCTTTAGTGGCTAGATGGACTTGGAGAATTGATAGAGTCAAGAGCTACAGATCGGGAACCGAAGGACCGAGCTGGTACAGGGCATGACCGAGAACATCTGAGAGAGAATGCGATAGCGACATGGTCAGAGTATCTTGTTGAGGGCAGATTGGTTGTCGATGGACTGACACCAAACCCAGTTTTGTATCTTGTATCAATGGGTGTATGAAGGCCATTATCCTTGGTATGGGAGCCCTATATTGTTGTATCATATGTTGATTAATATAACAAAGTTGGGTTAAAAATTGTAAGAAGTTTTCTATATTTTGTGCATTGGTAGATTTACTGCTTTTTATATTTTGTTGTGCAAAGTAGTATCATTGTGATTATTGGTTTGGTAGCGTGAAATATTTTAAGACACTATCCTAGACCCAAGATCATGGAAAAGAAACATGGTATCAGAGAGTATTTGAGCTACTTTAAGGGATAGTGAATCAGAGTGTGGTTAGCGAAGCAACTCATAGGGAGTTGTGGGTGTCTAGATCAAGGAGCAAAAGGTTTAGCTAAAGAAGAGTCTAGGTTGGCTTGATGTTAATAAGCCATGTGAAAACTTGTCAAGCCAATGTGGACACCCAAATGAAGCTTTTATATTGCGTATAAATAGAAGGTGAGGGAGGCTAAGATAACATCCAAGCAAAAATATTTAGGAGTAAAACACCTTTTGATGTAAGCCACAGCTTGAAGAAGAGAAGACTGAAGCCTGAAATGACTGTTTTGAGGTCAGATTAGAAGATATAATAGGGCCGAGGAGTAGCTACGTAAATACGTTGATAGTAGGGTCGTTTTGGTACCAAAAGGGGTGGCATATTTATTGTTTAAGAGAGTCTCAGGCACTGTAGTTATTATAGAGATAACGCATGTCTGTATGAGGCTTGTTGGAGGGGCCGTAAGGACTAATTCCTACAACAAAAGTAAGGGACAATCAGCGTTTGAGTGCAGCTCTAAGGAGTGCCTGGTCTTGCTAACCACAAAAAAAAATATGATTGATTTTATAAAATCTTGTCAACCCTACCGCTGCCTTCTACATAATTCTGTATACAAGTTTAAATCTATTGAAATTTTAACAATAAAAATCATAGATATCAGGAAAATACCTTTAGAACTTATCAATACACAATCTCCCTCTTTGAGTTGTCGAAGGTTGCAATTTTATCTCCATATGCTGGCAACAGACCAGATGTTTTCTGTTCCGAATTGCAGAGAAACCCCCAAATCAAGAAAATAATATCTCAATTAAAGCTGGAAAAAGAGTTAAACCAGATCTGATATAATAAAATCGCGTTAAGAATATAGTCGAATCCAGAGTGCAGCGAAGAATAGAAGGGTATGGCATCTGCGCCAAAATCATAAAGATTGTTAAAGATCACCGAACTCTGTCTCGAACTTGGCCAAGGGAAAATAGCCGCCCGAAATTAAAGTTTCAGAAGCCGCCGAAATTAAATTTTAAGAAGCCGCCCGAAATTAAAGTTTAAGAAGCCGCCCAAAATTAAATTTTAAGAGGTACCAAAATCTTATAAAGCAATTGCAATAGTCGTTTTGATTTTCATAAAGTTCTAATTTTATTTCAGCAAAATGAGGTCATCTAGTATTTTTATTTGAGCAAAGGAGGTCATTTCACATCTAGGAATAAATTTTAAGAGGTCCATTTACTAGAGTTTAGACTAGCAGCCAAATTAGATTTTAATAGGTAGTAAAAAATTATAAAGCAATTGCTATGTTGGCTTTGGCTTTTATTAAGTTTTATTTTTATTTGAGTAAAAGGAGGTCATCTAGTATTTTTGGTTTTCATTAAGTTTTATTTTTATTTCAAGAATAGAAGTTCAATTCAAATAGAAGCTATATTTAATATTTAATGATGTTGAAGACTCATAAAGTAATAATGTTAGTTTAATTAGAGCATCAATAAAAACTATATTAGGGAATATAGTTTTTACACGGGAGCTCGTGCGTGCTACTTGATCTAGGTTGGTGTTTGAAATTCTGACTTCGCCCTCTGCCACCATGCCCCCCAGAGTTCGATCTCGATAGGGAACCACCCCCTACTGCTCCTCAAAATGATGCGAAACCTCCTCATGACGAATCTGCAGTCGCTTTTGTCTCTTTGGTTTCCTCAATGGTACCTCCACGATCACGCCCAACTATGACAAAATTTGTGAAAAAACTAGATGGAATACCAGAAACCACTCTGCCTCCAACACTCCCACACAGAAAAGCCCTCTAATGGGGGCTTGCTCCTTTTCGTTTACAACTCCTTATGTGAGAGAACACTACAAGCTCCATCTCAACATGATGAAGTGTAGATATTGTGAGTAATTCAAAACGAGGCTTTGCGAATTATTCAATTGTCTACATTTGGTATACATGATAATAATGGCATTACCCACAAACACATATCCTCGTAACCAGTACCTAGTTCTCTATGAAACAATTAATGTTTCTAATATGCTCAGTTAGAGATGAAGGATTCTCCTGGGAGGTCAATTTGCTGGTTTGGGGTGTTGTACTTTTAGTAGTTAAGGGGTTAGTAGTTAAGGTGTTTAGGGGTGAAGGGTTAGGGGTTAATGGTCACAGGTTAAGAGGATAAGGATTTATGGCTTAGGAGGTTCATGGATTAATATAGGTTAGGGGTTAATTTATCTCTAATGCCAAAACTTCCTCAAGTTTGCTACCTTTTTTGTTAGAATCATTTTCAAAAGACCAGTTAAAGCATACTGCAATGATTCTCAGAATCATTTCTCTTGTATTTCCAAGAGATATCAAAGAGTCCTTAAGTACAATTTATCTATAATGCCAAAATCTCCTAAAGTGTTTCACCATTTTTTTACAATCGTTTTCAAAAGGTCATTTCTTAAAGCATACTACAATGCGTAGAATCATTTTTAAAAGCTAATTGGGTCATAGTATGGAATGTGCACGTCCAATGGGCTATTTAAGCATACTGCAATGCTTTTAGTCATTTTCAAAAGGTAATTGGGTCATAGTATGGAATGTGAACTTACAATGGGCTATTTATGAATATCTGTGTGCATAACTACCCTTGTAGACAGGTTGGATATCTCTTGAGGACATTTTAACCAATGTCCATCACGGATTTTGGGGCTTTAAAGGGTATTTTAGTGTTCAGATTTCTTAATAAGCAGGGTTCAAGGTTTACAGCCTTCACATTTTGGTATAATGCATTTAAAGTTTTAGGGTCTAAGATTTAAGATGTAGGATGAACTAGCTCAAGGACATTGGATACTGCTACTAACCTGAGGTCAACATATCAATGCCCAAAACACTTGTGAAGTCTAAATGCCAAAGGTCTATCTTACATTGTGGTCTATGTGTAATTTCAATGTCAATGGAGGTTGAATGTGTCAATGTTAAGACCAATACATCGTGGCAATATGTCAATGTATCAAACTTTGTCAAATGTGATATCTCAGTCAAGTATACTCAAATTTCAAGGTCATATCAGTGTAGGGTAGATAGGTTCACTTTCTATATGTACTAATGTCCACAAATTTGATGCACAAATCAATATTTTAGGGTCACATAAGGTAAGTGTTATGGCACTATGTTTTGGTTCATAATTGCAATGAGAGGTTTTGGTTCATTGCTTCTCACATGTTATAGCATTTCCAGAACCTAACATGGCACACAATCAAATTTCTGCCTCTCTTTTACGCTGCTTACTATGCTACTAACATTAATATAAAATGTGATTAGCACAAATAATATCCAATCAGCATAAATCTCTATTGTGAATAATGTGAATGCATTCACAAATAATGTGAATGCACACTTATTTGCATAAATCTCTATTGTTCTTAATAAAAAAACTACAGAAATACATCGTACATCGTAAGGATGTTAGCACATGACTTAGTGAGGAGACTATTTCCAAGTGTTTAGAGAAAAGCTTGTACTCCTCAAAAACAGAGTATGCTTCTCAGAGTATGGATATTGAAGTCAAATGCAGCATTTTCCAGGTATTTATAATATTTGTGGGGAGGACTTTTCTTTGAATGCAGTAACTAATATATGTCCACTACTTGTCCATAAGTCTTGAAATGCTGCCAGCTGGAATTATCAATTTACAATTTCACACCAAGTTACCTTATATTTTTCAAGGAATAATGCAAACATCACTAAAAAAGAGAGTAATCAGTAAGATTATCAAAGAATGAAGCAGGCTTGGACTTTAAAATCTGTTTGTAGATTTATAGGTTTAGTTGGTAGTTTTAAAGTGTAAAATTTTCTCCCTCTTCAGATTCAAAAACATATGGAAACCCTTGCTAATGATGGTAAATCAGAGTATGAAAATGATGGTATGAATTGTTTGTACAAGAAGAGTATTTAGAAAGATATGAGCTGGGCAGTTTAAAGTGCAGTCACAGTTATCACGAGGCTTGCATCAAGCAGTGGTTGCTTTAGAAAAACAAGTGTCCAGTTTGCAATATTTCTATCATTTCATAGCAGGAAAATTCTGGTTTGCTGCATTTTTTTTCTGTTTCTGTTAGGAAAATCTTAGGATCAGTGCTTTTATGAAGCAGCAAGCCCTTCCCTTGATTTTCTTTCCTTGGGTTGGTGTTTAAACTTTTAGAAAATCTTGTACATGTAGATATCCTTTGTGCAACCTGCATTCTCATGACTATTCCTTTGATAATGTTCTTTTGTTTTTCTAGTAAATTATGCTTATAATATTCCTTCTACAGATATGACTAGCGTTAACCATGTGCAACTTCCCCTTTGTTAGGAGCTTTGTCAAACTATTAACCATATGAAACTTTGTCAGAATGTGGTCCAACACTACCAACTCCCTAATGAACTTGGAATCTTAGGAAATTGTATTGAATATCAATGTGTTTGAAATGGTTATGACACATTGGATTTTCATAGAGGTTGATGTAACTTTGATTCTCACAAGAGACAATATTGGGCTTCAACAAGTGATTGGTTGACTCTACAATCAAGTTGCAAATCTAGATAGCTTCATAATAAGAATATGAAATTGCCATATACTTTGCTTCAGTGGAACTGAATGCAATTGTTGCTTGCTTCTTGTTGATTTGATAAAAATGATTTATAAAATGATAATAATGATGTTTAAAATGAGCCTTATGATGGTCTACTTATACACATTGACTGTTCACGAGGTGTTAGGGGTATGTTTATAACATCACTGCCCTTGAAAGCTTTGTCTTGAAAGCATAGTAATTGGAATTTTCTTTAGTTAAGCACATTTTTGTGGTGGAATGAAGTTTATCAGATATCTATTTATACTTTGTAGAGGTTTGAATTTGTTTGTTCTTTGAGTGTTGGTGAGGTTTCTTTGTATTTTTTGCATCATAGTCTAAAGTCTTTTGACATGATTGTTTAACATGAAAGCTTTATGCTTATTGGCAATATATTTGAAATACCTGCATGATCAAGAAACTGTTATGGTTAATTAAATTACTAATTAGGTACTACAGAAAGAGGATGATGTTGAGAGGGCTTGCTTGGGTGACTCTGGGAGCAACCCGGAGGTGGTCAGACAAAGCTCTTCTAAGTTACAAATCTGAAGAGAAAAAACTGGTGATGTATATGTGGTTGCTCAACCTGGGCTGTATGGAAAATCTTGGCAGAGAGTGTTTACCTTTCCGTGTCTTCTCGAAAGTAGGTTGTCTGCTCACAGAATAAGATCACTACATGTAGGTGATGGTTCTATAGTAAGTTCTCAGCCTTATCTTCAGAATGGCTAACACAGAGGATTAGGTTTGAATACAGGATATAATTTGATGAATTCAGAGATTTAGAGTTAAAGAAAATTTTCACATTCCCTAGGTCTAGCCCCATTAGGTCACCTAGGGCAACAATTTCCTAGGAATCTAGCTAGAGGAAAAATTCTATCTCCTAGAGGCAACTACGTTGTTGGGTACCCTCACTCTCCTCAAAACTTGGGCCAATTCCAACAGTGGAATATTCAGATACCTCAAGCCCTAGCTCTAGGATCAAGTTTTTCCTAGGTGGTCCCAAGGATAGAACCTAGTAGGATCAATTTGACCTATCGAAGTAAAAACTCTTGTCTGATCCTTTCCCCTAACCTTTCCAGTATAGGAACATCATTGGTTGCTAAATTCCATCCCCGAACCTGGGCTGGGTCCACTTGGCCCCGCGTAGTCCCATTTGGTGTCAAAGGCCTTTCATCAAGGACCATTTGGGAATCCAAGTTCCCAAAGGATTTTAGGGATTGAGAACTTCCTTCATAAGTCTTTTTCTTCTCCCTCAACCCTTCAATCCCCCTCTTCTCTCCGTAGAAGATAAATCCACTTGCTTAGAAGGAAAGCAAGTCCCACTCTTTATTTTATCTTAGAGAAAGGGTTTCGAGGGTCACTTCCCACCTATTCATTGACCAATACTCTACAAGTGACTTCCTAAACTACCGAGACTCCACCCATCGGTGAAATTCCGTGAAGAGCACGAATCCTTAGTTGTGGTGACAATGGGCTAAGCCTCCATCGTTTCCCTTGTCCTAGCAATTGCCCTCTTAGGAACACCTTTTAGGTCCACTACTAGTTTGAGTGGTAACAAGTTGTTCACAATTCCATTTGTGAACAACTCTTTCGTATGCCCACTTTTTCCATATTACAGCTCCAAGATGAGAAGTCCAGGGCTATGGAGGCTACCCTTATTCTCTCTGAATCAATCCTCTACAATATAGTGAACTAGGGCTAGTTGGTTCGCCCACTTGACTATTACTTTAGTCCTTGAAAGTTTGCACATCCTTAGGCCCTATACACCTACGCTTCTACCAATTTTATTGTCCTTCACCAGAACAAGAGTCAGGGCTCTTCTTTGACAGTAATCTAACAACCCTCCAACTGTACTTGGACTACCATCAATCTTCCCAACCAAAATCAATTCTTTTTACTGATCTAGGGCCCCACAATATTGTCTTCATCTAGGGCTCTTCAAATCTGCCACCTAACAAGGGTTTGAGTCCTCTCAAGATCATTGTTCTTGTGTATCGACAATTTGATCTTTGTTGTCCAATCTACGAACATATATGAATTACTCCTCTTATCATACTTCTAACAATCTCTAGATGACTGAACTGGGGTCACAAATCAGCCACTAACAGTCCATTTACTAATTTTTTATAGGTTTCTTCATATATTTGTCTAAAACTCTATGGAAATTCCACCAAAATCAACTCCTCTGCATGTCAATCCATTCTCCATATGGCACATTTCTTCTGCATGCTCAATCTTCTGCTCAGGTTCCACCCTCCTTTGGATCTATTGTCTCCACACATACTGAATCTGCAAACCATCTTCCAGATCTATGGTCTTTATTGCAGAAATAAACCTCGCTCTAAGGGTCACAACCTGTCTTCTTCTACGCAAATTTGTCACAGTATTAAGGGCATACCTTATGAACTAAACATGCTAGGAAACTTTCCTAACTAGGGCATTATACTTATGTACTTCTAATTGTTGTAGAACAAACCCTATCCACACATAGAAAAAACACGACTCTTGCCTCCATAAGAGACTCGACCTAGCTCATATGGATCCATAGATTTTGGGCATTTCTTTGACTGAATCTTGACATGAACTTCATATCTCAATGTCGACCCTCAAACTAGGGTTAAATCAGTCAATATTACACCTGTGTCGACTTCTGTTATGGCTCTAAATTATAGTGCAAGCCCTCCTCCATTTATGTTGGTCTTTATCACAGACCTTGCAACCTACTAACCACCACAAGGAAAGATGGTATCAACCCTCTCTTCTATTTCATGTAGAAAATCTAACCAACGGGATTCAATCTAATCTTGTAATGTACTAAAACAAGATATTGAATCCTTCCTACAATTTGTGGAAACAACACACGATCACACAATCACATATAAGTAAGAGAAACAAGTTATCAATCGCACAACACAAGATGTATCTAGGGAAGCAACTGCTCAAAACCCTCTATCTCTATTTTGTATTAAGCCAAGGAATCATGAAACAATACAATGCTTAATCTCTCTTGAGATTCTCAAACACTCTGCCAATTGTCTCCTGTTGATCTAGGAATAATCGGTCTAATACTTAACCAATTCTCAGCCTGCCTTGCTCACGCAATTCCTATGGAATTATCTCCATATTAATTAGGAAAATCAACCTTCCTTGATTGCACAATCCATCATGGCATCCCAATGACTTTATAATTGCACATGGGAAATTTTCTATAAATACAACCGATAGTTATGTTCCTCTGAACTATGTTACAATAAGGATGAAGGGTCTTTTTTATTATTTAAAAATAAGATAAAATCCTAAACAATCAAAACCCTAACCCAAGGAGATGTAACACCAAGAGTTTATGGGCCCCGTTGGGGTTAGTTGGGCAGCCAACTTTCCGGGGTCGTAACTTGGTCATATGATCTTCGTTTGATGCACATGATACCTTGTTAGAAAGATCTCTTCGAGGAATACAACTGCTAATGCGATTTCTATGAAATCGCTAAACCTTTCTTGCCCAAAAATGTCGTTTGGGGCCTCAAAATGGCTCTGGAAGTTCAGGACCTGAAAAACTGACAAAAATAGTAAACTGTGCTATAATTAAGGAAATTGAAAAATTGAAAGAGACAATGGCGAGGGCCCAAGTGGAATAGGCGGGTGGCTACCAATATGCACCTCGATCACCTTAAATCGAATTTCTTGAGCTAACTCAATCATCATGACTTAGTTAACTGACACAAGTTGTTATGAGACGAAATTACAATTTATTTAAGGGAAAAATAAATTAGACGCCTCACATTCCTCACTCCTGGTACATCAAAATTCCTCACTAGTGTGGGTGCATTTTTTTTTTGTCCTTTCTAGTTTCCAATTTCACTATTTCTTGTTGCAAATTTCAATACTCCCTCTCAACAAGAAATGAATTCAATCTATCTCCATTCGGTACTTTTGGAATGTTCTGCATGCTACACTTCTCTAGTGTTGTTTGCACTTGCAAGTCCTAAAACTGAATAGCCTCCGAACAACTTACTCAGTATAAAGCATCTGTCATCAGAATCTTCTGATTGCTGCTAGCTACTGCATCTGTCTAGTACTGGATTCTCTGCACTGCTGCTGACATCTGCATCCGTGCCCTTTGAACTATTGCTAACTCTAATTTGTGATCCAGTATTTGACATCTGACTCTGATTTCTGTCTTGCTGACATTTGACTACATCAATTTAACTGATCCTTCCTACTACTATTGTACTGTGGCTCCTCGTAGCCAGGTTCGATCCATGAGATCACACGCCATCTCAATGGACCTTGCCCAAATTTATTATCTTGGGATTATGTCTACACATCACCCCACCAGCTTACACCTCCAGGTATGGCTACTCCCTCTTCCCATCTAGCTCGAAATTTCCCCCTCATGGAGGTCTCTGCTTGAGTGGATGCTTCCACTCAGTCTCCTCTCTGCTTCTCCAATTGTGGCAACTACTCCACAACCTTCTGAGACCGCTTCTCATGAAGATTCATGTTAAGAGGTATTTATGCTCCCTTTAAACCACCAAGTCTCTAACTACTGCCTTTCTCCTCAAAGCTTTGCATGCATCTGGTACCTCAATTACATATAGGTTCTTGACTTGCGCACAGTGTAATTGTCCCGACGTTACAAAAAGTTTCTAAAAAAGAGTTGATTTTAAATCGATGATATCTCCCTCATCCGAGCTCCGATTCGACCGATTTTTTTTTCCTATTTTGGTAGATTTTCGCAAGGAATCCAAATAGCCTATTTGTTTTTGAAAATTTTACACCAAAATATTCAAATATTATATGCAAACTCGCCGCCCAAAAAATTTCTGCTCTAATACCATGTAGAAAATCTAACCAGCAAGATTCAATCTAATCTTGTAATCTACTAAAACAAGATATTGAATCCTTCCTACAATTTGTGGAAACAAAACACGATCGCACAATCACATATAAGTAAGAGAAATAAATTATCAATCGCACAACAACATGATGTATTTGGGGAAAGAAACTGCTCAAAGGCCCTCTATCTCTATTGTACTGTATTAAGTCAAGGAATCATGAAACAAAACATTAATGCTTAATCTCTCATGAGATTCTCCGACACTCTGTCAATTGTCTCCCGTTGATCTAGGCAAACTCGGTCTAGTACTTAGCCAATTTTGATCCTTACTTCAGCCTGCCTTGCTCATACAATCCTAGCTAGGGAATTAACTGCTTATTAATTAGGAAAATCAATCTTCCTTGATTGCACAATCCATTATGGAATCCCAATGAATTTATAATTTCACATGGGAAATTTTCTCTAAATACAACTGATAGTTATGTTCCCTTTAACCTCTGTCTCAACTGGGTATTCCTCGAAACTGACATGCATACAACTATTAATAGCGAATTATCAGTTATATGATTGATCACTCATTGTGAATTAAATATAATTTAATTCACTGGACCTCTCGCTAGCTCATAACTTAGTTAGAACCAGTTAAACTAATTTTAACGCATTTAATTGAGTTAATTACACTTGCACCCCACTAACGCATCAATTTCAACTGGACCCAAAAAATATTAGAATCCCTCTAGATGCCTCATCTTAGACCCTCAAGTACTTGAATTTCTTGAGCTAACTCGGTCATCATGACTTAATTAACTAACACAAGTTGTTATGAGATGAAATTACAATTTATTGTCCAATTTATTTAAGGGAAAAATAAATTAGATGCCCCACATTCCTCACTCCTGGTGCATCAAAATTCCTCACCAGTGTGGGTGCATTTTTTTTTGTCCTTTCTAGTTTCCAATCTCACTGTTTCTTGTTGCAAATTTCAACATTTCAGAATTTGATGGGGCCTTCACAAAAAGACACCATTGAAATCACATGCCCAGATTCTCATGAGAAACCTCTCTTAAGCTCGATCTGCCAGAAGAGAACCAACAATATGCCATCCTACTTCCTAGCGCAAACCGACCCTTAAGGTATGTAACATTCTTCTGAACACTCACATGATGATCTTGCTCTTGGAGGATGATCATGACCTCCCTTTAGCAACCCTTACTCTCCCTCGTACTCGACCTACTTTAGGACTACATCTCTCTTCACCCCCTTGATGTGCCAGATAGTGGGAATACATGTCAAACATGCTAATATATGCTAAGTGATAAGGCATGCCAAGATGTGCAAGGGTGTGTCAATGCATGTCAGGGAATGTCAAGACAACAAAAGGGAGAAAAAATTTAAACTACAAGGAAATGAACACATAAGAGGGTAATAAGTCATCAATTTACCTTTTCCAAGAGGGGCATGCTAGGCACACCAACACTAGGCAACAATAGGTGCCAAGTGCAAAGTCTTAGTGCATTCTAAGTGCCAAGTATTCCTTTGTTGCTTCTCATCTACTTTCCAACAACCGATAATCACAAATAAATTTAATATTAAACCATACCAAATCATACCAAGGCATCTCAACATATTCCACACATGCTAAGACTTTCCAAGCACCAACACGTGCCAAGCGCCAATATGTGTCAGGAACTAGTGTTATGCATGTTATGAAGTGGAAGGGAATGTTGAAGAGTGCTAAAGTGTGCTAGAGAGTGATAATGCATGTTCATGAGTGTTAAGGATTACTAGGAAAAAACATTAAGGGAGCACTAAGTAAAAATTCATGAAAGTTAATGAATATGAGGAACGTGCACCAGAGACTAGTGTTAATGAGTGTTAGTTGTCATGCCAAGGAGGGACTGACAAGGTATGCTAAGCATTCGTAAGGCATGCTAGGGAATATCAAGGCATGTCAAGAATTCCCAAAGTGTGCTTGGGAGTTCCAGGGTGTGTTAATTATATCATGTGCCAATTAATAGTGCCAAGATATGCCAATACATGCTGGGTGCTAAGGATGTGGTGCAGGGGACCAGGGTATGTCAATATGTGTCAAGGCAACAAAAGGAAGAACCAATTAGAGGGTTAATAAGTCAGGACTTTATCTTTTTGAAAAGGGGTATGCTAGGCACACTAATAATAGGTCCCAATACATGCCAAGTGGCATTGTGTGCCAAGTGCTAATGTATGTCAATGCATTCAACCAAGGTGTTCCAGGGCATGCTAGGGACTATATGCAGCATGCCAACACATGTTAGCAGAGTTCGATGTTGTGCTAGCGCATGTCACCATGTGCTTGGGCGTAAGTGTCGTCACAAGATGTTCTAGGTACAAAGATGTTCCAATACATGTGGGGTGCTAAGAAATGTTAGTGTGTGCCAAAGCATTAATTTAAGGCGTGCCCAGATTGGTGAGGATCGTTAGGTCTTTCTCATTAATAGAATTGTCAAATCTTGATTATGTATTAAATAATATATTTCCTACACACAATAGTGGAACTTTATCTAAAGGGAATTTTCTAGATAATAAACTTAATATATATGAATCATCTGTTGACTCACAGGAAATCTCTATTTGACTAGTTATTACTTGAGGGAAATGATACACACTAATTACTTCTAAAAAATTCACTGACCCTAACCACTATGGCTTTGGACATATTATAAAAAATACTCCACAATAATGGTATTAAATCGTTAACTTTTGACAAAAAAATATATTAACAGGTACATAGTGTCATCTAAAACTCATTGGAATGATCAATGATGATGGCCATTTTTTGACCATCACCAAAAGTAACAAAACGAGCATTGGTGAGGGTCATTAAAACTTTATCACTAGAAGTGTCACCAAAGAGAGAATTAGTGATGGGCCTTTAATGACCCTCACCAAAAGTGTCATTCAAAATGTCTTTGGTGACGGACCATAAAGGACCATCACTATATACACTTACAGTGACGGTTTTTTAATGATCAATGATGATGGACATTTTTTGACCGTCACCAAAAGTAACAAAAAGAGCATTGGTGAGGGTCATTAAAAGTTCGTCACTAGAAGTGTCACCAAAGAGAGAATTAGTGACGGGCCTTTAACAACCCTCACCAAAATTGTCATTGAAAATGTCTTTGGTGACGGACCATAAAGGACCATCACTATATACACTTACAGTGACGGTTTTTTAAAGGCCGTCACCATATGTGACATTGGTGACGGACCTTGAAGGTCCGTCACAAGCATGACCCTCACCAATGTGCTTTTTTCTTGTAGTGTTGGGAAGAGCGTGCCAATTTCCATAACTTTTGAAGGAAGTCACAGATCTACAGTGAAAAAGTTCAGAAACCCTAATCCAACCAAGTAGAAGACATAAGATTGTAAATGACACTACTCAAGAGTAGATCATATCAATAATAATGCGCGTGAGAGAGAGAGTGAGTGAACCCATGGACACAAAATATTTGTTGTATGCAAGGTAAAGAATCATGCTTGTATGCTAAATAATCACTCAAAAAATCAATAGAATATGATGTTACAAATGAGGCATGAGTTATGTGTTTATGCACAACTCATGAGGTCAGGCATCTAGCTCCATGAGGCTAGTTATGGTCGTATACAGATGCTTGGGCCAACCAAAGTCCCCCAAAATAATGTTAAATAATTTTCACAAGGTCAACACTTAAGCCATAACATATTGATACAATTAATGAAGCCATTTTTCCATAAATGATCTCATGTGAATATTACCATCATTCCAAAAAATTGTGCACTAACACTTTTTGGGCATGGATTTCCGCTAGACATAGTACTTGAATGATCCGATGAACATGCAGTAGTATGGAGGACACAATCAGACTGTAATGCATACCCTAGTAGAAAGGATGTTGTTAGGAAACCTTTCACAGGGAACCTAATTTGTTCCATTTTTTAGAAGTATCAACATTTCAGATCACAGTGGGCGATGCAGATCTCAACCAAGATTGGGACATTAGAAAATATGTAGGCTATCTCGAGATCATATCAAAGTAGCCATGGTAGCTATCCTTGCTTATATAAGGAGGGGAAACCAATATGGCCACCCCTTAGCTCCACGATGTATGATTCTTGAAGGACAATTTTATTGATTTTTTATGATATGTAAGATGTATTTCCAAAAAACATTATTCATTATATGGATTTTATTTTTATACATATAAAATTTTAAAATTTTAAAAGTTCACTAAAAAAAACTCTGAGCATTCTCACCCTCTCTCTTAAATTGATTAAGGAAGAATTAGAAAAATATATGTAACTTCATCATGTCATCTATCTTATCAGCATATTGGTAGCAACCTAAATAATAGACACCTATATCATACCAGAAATTTTAAACTAAATGAATGATTTTCTGCACAAATCATGCCCAATGTTACCATTTTTATTGTTGTTCCAATGCTCAACTGGGGGATTTCAAAATCAAAATTTAGAGCAAAATATTCATCTGGATGTTATTCTATTGTTGTAGGACTGCTATATTCGAAGGACTAAAAAAGAAACCCGCAACAAAAATATCTGGTTTATGGAAGAGAGTTGAACTCATAATCCTTCCTTAGTGGCATGGTGTTGAATTCTGTCACTTATATGGTCATGAAAACCTGTAAAAAAATAATAGTGTATCAAAGACATCAACATAATTGGATTAAAATAAATGAGCATAAATTTGAGTAAAGATGTGAATTGGTATGACTGCTAAATCTTAGAAAACAACACAGGTAATTGAGAAAAAAAGAGACCAGGAAAATAAAATACGATCAAAAGATTTCTTTTGAAATATGATAGTTTAGAACCTTAAAAACTCACAAGAATAAGAGAGAAACAAACCACATTATCACAATGAGCTATATTACACTAGACAAACCAAGATTTCAAATATTCATTAACTCACAGATTTACAAAGAAACCAAAAACATTTATCTCAGAAGAGAGATGAATGTATATTAAACTTGAATGAAACCAGAAGCATCCCACCTGAGAATGTATAGATGGAAAACAAGAGAACATGAATGCAATAAAGGAAAACATTCAATCTTCTCCTTGAATGAGATAAGAAATTTCTGGTACACACATGGTGAAAATTTGCAACATAAGATTTATTAAGGGAAAGGAAAGCACGTCAAAAACAATGGGAGGAGGTGGAAAAATGCTAAATGATCATAATACCAAACTAAATTGAAAATATTTTCTTTGGAATAATTAAACCATGTGTCTTTATGGTGTGGCTTTACATTTATTATTAATGAATTTCACAAAAAAGTTAATTCCCCACCCCAAGTCTTTGATGTTGAATCTAAAGGTAATCTAGAAAAGGCAGGGTTGAAGGGTGAGTGGATAGAGAGATAATGTAAACTTCTAAGTTCTCAATTGTATTCACACAGAACATAGGAAGTGGTAAAAACAACTAGACCAAGATAGTATGATTCCAGAAGATTTCAATGGTTTACCAAGTCTATGGCAATTTGGATTCCCATTAAGGAGAAGCTTAACATAAATCCAAGTTTGGGTGTAAAGAGTTGGTCATTTCTTCATAAGTGTGAGAAGAAAAAAATAAAATAACATAAAGTGTGCATCATAAAATGCAGACCAATGTTATCAAAAGCATCCAGTGTGAATGAGTTCAAACCTTTCCATGCCCAGAATGACCCTAAACCAAACCAACAGGCTAGTTTGGGACAAAACCGTACGAGCTAACCAGTTCAAGTTGGTTTCAATCCAAACCAGTCCCCATCCCATCGGAACCACTTCCACAGTAGTTAATTGGAAAAAATATGTCATCCTCACATACCCTTAGTTATCACTATATAATGATGCCCCCACAATATTTTTCTAACACATCTCATTGATGATTTATGAGCATTTGGAAATTGCGGAGCCACAGTGAAGATAGTTGATTTGAAGTGAAAATAACACTCTTTGTGAGTTTTTAGTGGATTTGGAATCTACACTAGAGTTCTACATATCACTACAAGCTTGGAGGAGACTTGGGACATGGTTGTTGTACCCAGTCAAAGGTATTTCAAGAATATCCCAAACCATCATTATTTGTTCTATTGAAATTGCTGATTTTTATTTTCATAAATAAACAAAGATGGGTTTTGCATATGCAGATTTGTTTTCATTATTTGATATTATCATGACCCCTGGGAATGTGAAAGACATTAACGAACCATTTTTCGATATTATCATGGCCCCATGAGCCCACGTATAGCAGAATGAGAAAGCATAGTACAATACAAATTATCTGTAGCATTTGTTGGCACAACCTTGACCATATAAGTTGTGTCAATATATCTCATTGTAAACAGTTCATTGGGGTGATGTTTCTTCCACCACTGTTTTAGATCACTACAGGCTTACACTAGTTCTTCACACAGTACCATTTTGAGGGCTCATAAGAGATCATAGAAAGCCCATTACAAAAATATTACTTATAACAACCCCACCATTAGAAGGACCAGATGGAAATCGAACAACGTAGATCCTTTGGTGGGCCCATAAATCACTCACACACTCCATAATTTCTCTGTGTTGATACTGAGATTTTTATTTCATGTAGGTTTCCCTCGTGTATAGTAAGAGACAGTTGATGGTTTCTCTTCTTGTAACTTCACTTGTGGTGATCGCTAGTGTTGTTAATCGAGGAAACATAGATTAGTACAAGGGAAACATGGGATTGATTTTCTATGGAAAATGTGTAGGAAACATTAGTAATATTGATGGCATTGAAGGGCGCATTCATGTTACAGATCGTTTATATCACTGTCGAGTGTGGGAAGACTCAATCTACCCGTAAATTAATAACCCAACCAAGAAATGATTATGTGAATAAAACCCTTCCTACTGCTTGTAAATAAAATGTAACCAGTAAATCCTCCATACCAGGGGAGTTGGGATCGAATATTTGGATGCAGGTGCTTCCTAAATGGTCAAATGAAAAAACCCTAAACTGACTGTCATCTCCACAAATAATTATTCATAGAATCTCTGACAAAATGTGCTAAATAAAACATTGTTCTTAAATGCCAATTTTTGTAACATAAAGAAAACTATCGAATAGTAATATACTTCAATAAGTTCTGACTTATAGAAAATTACCCCATTGAAACCCATGAATTTTTTCAATGAAAAATCAATAGAAGAACCTTGCTACTGCTTAAATGGAAGAATTTTGAGATGGAATACATAGTAAAACCCTCAAAAAGTTTTGAGAAGAACCCTATTACTGCTTAAATGTTCTTAAATGCCAATTTTGCAAACATTAAGAAAACTGTCGAATAGTAATATACTTCAATAGGTTTCAACTTAAAGAAAATTACCCATTTGAAACCCAGAAAGTTTTTCAATGAAGAATCAACAGAAGAACCTTGTTGCTGCTTAAATCGAAGAATTTTGAGATGGAATATATAGTAAAACCATCAAAAAGTTTTGAGAAGAACCCTATTACTGCGTAAATCAAATAATTTTGAGATGGAAGATATTGTAAAACCCTAAAAAAGTTTTGAGAGGGAAATCCCGAGAAAAATCCTCTTACAAAAGAAAAAAACAATGAATGAAACAGTAGATTAGACATATAAAATATAAAGAAAATGCAAAGCTTACCTACATCATGCCCTTAATGTCATTTGAAGAGTTGGGAAATTCTTGGGCATAAAATCAAATTCTCTATGAAAATAATTTCTTCCTATGCTTCCTCAGAGTCAGAACTGTTGATCCTCTTCTCTTAACTGAGAAACTATTTATCCTCTTCTCTTTCAGGGTTGGTCAATCTATCGTTACCAGGTTCTCCATGTATTTCTCCTATGCAAACCCTTGACAATGAAAATTCCTAACCTAAGCTCTGAAAACCTCGAGACAATGAAAATTCCCAACCTACGCACATCCCACCATGACTATTTGAAAATACGAAAATAAGAGGGTTCGATTCCAAACCCACTTTGGGTGAATTGGCAAAAAAAATTCGAAAATATGAGGGTTTGATTCGGTTCGTGAATTAATACACCAATTCAAAGTTCAGCATGTTGAGTTTACAAGAGGAAACACAACATGTTCAATTTACGGGGAGAAACACAACAATTTTCTAAGTGTCCCTGCTCTTCATACAACCTTTCGTATCCATGAAATTGCATATTGTTCCCCGTTGAAATTGCATACAGTTATTAATTTGGGATTTTCGGTTTACCATGAAATCAGAGTAGGTTTTCCATCACTATTATAAAATTTCTTACCCGAGTGGAGCTTTGAATGAAAGTTGTAAAAGCTTATGGTTTAATGAAAGTTGTAAAAGCTCATGGTTTAGTGATATAATAAACTATGGAACAATATGATTGTGAAAAGGAGGGAATATATAACTAGAAATTGCACCGAGAGGTGCAAAGGAACGTCGAAAGGAGGAGTCAGGAATTTGGAAGTTAAATGGATGAATCGTGCATCCCAGGACTGGGGTTTTTGATTTCTCTGGCTAGATTTCATTTTTGAATGCGGTCATTATTTCCAATGCTGACTCCCCAAGCCAAAATAAGTTCATAGATGCATGCATCCTCACGTTCCCACAAGGCTCTTGGTAATAAATGGTTTTGATTTCGGGCGTTAAGTCCCACAAGACCTTGTAGATGTCGAGCACTCTAAAGAGCATTTGGTCTGACTTTTTTATCATGGCCACAAATTCCCAAACATCCTGAATTTAAAGTTTTCAAGCATTTGGCCAGCGCAATGCTCTCTTCAATGAGGTTTTTAATGTTAACAAATTATCCCAAGGCTCACAAAGAGGTCATTTTTATCATCTAATTTAAAGGTATTTAGAGGATGATGTAATCTTTGTTTGGTCGATAGTGTAATTGTTTTTCACCTTCATTGAAATTATATATGAGATTGTTGGCATATGTTAAACTTGTGGAGATAATATTCACTAAAACACACAAGCCAATGTTCATGCACAAATAAATCTAAGCTAATTTATTTATCTAAATTACAATCCCAATACCTTAAGCCAATTTGGAGCACATTAAAATATTTAAATCATAGTTTTAAAGGCAATTAGAACGTCACGAATTAAATTGTTCCTGGTTTCGATCCAAAATCACACCTTTAAATTAGTTTCCAAATTTACGATTGTGGAGATGACTAAACAATCGATAATGTGACCATGACCAAGCATCTAAATAAGAATGTCCATCAACCGACTCATATCAGGCCACAACATAGAATATAGGACAATCAAGCAAGAATCCTTCTAAGATTATTAGAAGTGGTTGCCATCGATTGGAAATTGGATTATTGTGCATTTTTCAATACTGTAAATTCAATTAGTCCACTGGAAACATTCTAGCGTGTAACTTAGTCTTCCAAATTTCCTACCCACTTGTTGTAATCATAGATAGATAGAGAAGAAACCATGTAAGCAAGTGAAACTTAAAATTATCACCACAACTACCATAGATAGGAATTGTCACAACCCTAATATATTTTTCTTCACTGCAACATTACATTTTCTATTATAATATTTCTTGACATCTTCTATAACAATGTTCAAGATATCGAACCTTTGTGACACCAATGCACTTACTCATGTTGTTCTAGAGGTTCACAACCTCTTCATGTCTTTGGAAGTGGTTGCAAATAATTGCATTGCCTCAACAATCTCACACATATTCTATGTCGATCAACTCGTTCATGGAATAAGTATATCATGTGAAATCTATTGCACCCGGCATCGCCGAAGTTCCAAAAGTCACCAGAATTATTAGTATCACCTCTGTGTTGTTGTCCAACTTTACTTTTGGAAGGTAAAGTGTGGCAGTCTTCCCATCAAAATATATTGAGGTGAGATCATCATCGGTAGGAATGAATTTGATCACTTTATCTTGGATAAAATCCCCTCCATGGTCATATCCCAACTCAGTTGGGACACCTTTTTCATTTGAGAGATCTCTGGTTGAAAACCAATCAATTGGAGGGAAACACTCTGAGTTGAACCTTCTGATTGCATTTTTATCCTTAGAATGGTTTTAGTGCAAGTTTGGATATTTGGTTCTTGCTCGCTGTGTTTCTGGGAGAAACATATTTACAAAAGAGCTAGGAAATGAGCTTACTGACATTTCTAGGCTTATGTGGCATATGAGGGGAGGAAGATATGAGAAGTCCATCATTTTGTAACTGGAGAAGCATATACTTGGAGTGCACAAAATTGTTACCAAGGATATTTCTTCTTCGGGTTGTTTTTCTTCTGATTTTTTATATTGAAAATGAAAGATTTGCTAAGAAAGTGTTTCAAAAACTTGGAGTTTTAGGGACTCAAATTTTTTAAGGGAAGAATGCTTTCCTAGAGATTGATTATATATATATTTTTTTCACATATTCCATTCAATGGTTCTCTTCCTTTCAATCCTCAGAAGAAATATTTGATTGAAGTTTGTGAACTCGTTAAATCATCCTTTGTTTTTGGATTAAATCCCTATGAGGAGCTTATTCATTCAATCTCATCCAAACAAGGAATTTTATATCAAAAGGAGTGAAAGAACTGGGAAAATTATTTAAGAATCTAATGGCCTTTCTATGCGGTCTCACAATCTTCTATGATGGGACAGTCATAAATGCTTGTGGAAAATTATTCATTCACTTTGAATATGATAATAGAAACTCTTTAGTAGCATGTAAATCATCAAATAAGCTGAGGAAGTCTAGGAGTCGCTTGGATCATTATTCTCCAGGAGAAATATTGGGACACCAATTGCTAGAACAATTGCAAACATTGAATTACAAAGCACTTATTGATTCTTTTCAAAAAATATTTCTCCTTAGGAAATCCTCAAGGAAATGTTAATGAGTAGATATAATTATGCCTTACAACCAAATGATCGATGATCAATTCCTCGCATGATAAGTTGTTGTGTTGATGAAATTTTTTTTGAGGAGAAAGCGACAAGAATTTTCTCTCCAAATTGGGAAATCCTTTGAAATAATTTTCTCTCCAAATTGTTGAGTAAGTGGATCTGTGTGCTGCACTTTTTCGTTTAAATTGTGTTACATATAATCATAAAATCTTACTCTCCAGGTCAATCATCTAACCAGTCATATTTAGAATGCATTTTTGTATGTGAAAGTTGACCTTTATAAAGACTTGTGAATGAACTGATTCTTGTTTTAATGTCTCTAGTTGATGACTGTATTCACATTTAATATTAAAGAAAACTACACTATAGAATCTTGGGTATTCTCTCCCCAATTCAATGATCCTCAAAACTGTCAAAATCATGTATGATCCTGCATAGTATAAGTCGGCCACACATGGTATGTTCAGCTCATCTCTCGTGGGAGGTATGATATTGATAGATAATTCATCATTGACAAAAGGAAAAAAGAAACACTGCTTGCCATTATCGGGGTGGTTCCTATGTCATAGCCATCATCAAGAAACTACAACCATCATCAAGAAACTACACTATAGCAGAAGAGTTCTTGCAACATATCCTAGCTCTTTTGTTTCCCCTAGTTAAAAATCTCAATAATGGTGTCCTTGGATCCAAAATTTAGTGCTGAACTTGGAGCTGAAGGTGACACATTTAATTCTCCAACATAACTAAGGTCACTAAGCCATTTTATCCCCGCCTGTTATGAAAAAACTACGCAAGATAGTACTGCTAATGTCATTTTATCCTTGCTGCTTCACTGTTCTGTTTTAAAAACTAAAGTCTTTCATCCCTTTGGTTTTCATTGTAGTTTTGTTTTAATTTTTAACTTTCAAGGGTTCTATTTTCCCATGTTTGGGTTAGTCAATTTTTTAAAGTTTTGTGTGAGCTTTCTTTGTTTTGAATAGAAAACCAAAAGCACAAAATAAGGGCAAAATCTGCTGGCGATTTCCACAAGAATCTGAGGAGCTAATTGGGAAGTATATCCAGAAATGGCTAGAAATGGCCAAGACATATTCAACATCTTGGATACATCTCCAAGGGCTTGAAATGTGTTACGCACTTGTAGAAACCATTTCTAGGACACACCATAAATAAGTTAGAGTAGTTGAGGTAGGAATGATGGAATTTTGATGAAGTTGACTTTCACTTAGAAAGGAGGAGTATCCAGTTTCATTTCATCATCCTCATCCTTGGAACCTACTTCCCATCTAGTGTGAGACAAAAATTGAAAGTTCAATGGAGTATGCCAATAGTCAATTTTCGATGTCCCTTGAAGCAAACCATCAGAATACCCTGCAAGATCGAATCACCCAAAAATTCCAACCCAAGAAGGCATACTTCGAAATCCATTATGGGGTTCATCGATGCGATTTAAAACCCTCAAATCAATTTTAGGGTCCCACTACTTGCATTAAGGTTATCGGGATGATCTGAACATGAAACACGACATTTGCACAAAATCATCACTCCGAACCCCATCTCCTCTGCAATCATACACGTGTTGATACTTGGCTCTGTCCGCTGAGAATTATCATATTCCATTGCAAGCATTACAAGCCCTCAAAGCTCTTCTCAATAGTTACACAACCATAAATGCTCTCACAAATAAATTCTGAGGGTTTTCCAAGAAATAATGTATGATGTGTTTGACAGGAATTGAAATCATACATAAATATATAAAAACCATTCACAACCTTTTTACAGTTAACTTTATTTGAGATATAATCGACAATAAAATTTGGAAATTGTGCAAAAGGTAGGATAAATACCTCTCCAGAACTGGCAGAGGTTGTGGCTCCATGCTCCAGCCCCAATCTGACCACAAAAATCACTAGTTTCTCCTGCTGAATCATATGAGGGGAAACCAAAATTGAGGGATCTCATGGTAAAATAAATGAAAATGAAAATAAATGAAGGGTTTTTGTTCTGGATCTAGTTCTTAGGTCTGGTTAAACTAGTATGACGAACAAAATGCGGCCCGCCAGAATGAAAATATGTTAATGATTTTTTTTAGTTTATATTACACATTATATAATATGTTTAATTGTGTATATGGATGAACACTCACAACCTCTTATTCTAATGTGAAACTATGCATTTTGTTTAGTATATAAGAATAAGTTTTAAGATGTTTTTGAGTTTTTCATTATTATCTTATATATTTTAACATTTTAAAATATTAGAAAAAATATTATTTAAGTATTGCTAAGATGTGTACTCCCGAATTTTTTACGTATTTAATTTTAAGCAACTGATTTTTTTCCATATCTAATTGAAATTGAACTCGAATTTGAACTTGGTAACTATGTTGAAAATTCCTAAGCTCCAAAAACCCCAGGACAATGAAAATTCCCAACCTATGCAAATCTTGCCATGACTATTTGACAATGAAAATTATGTGTACATGAAAAATAAGTTTAAAACAAAATTAAATATTAAGGAGGTGATATGCTTAAGACTAGTAATATTAATAGTTAAAAAAAAAAAAATTAGGAGGAGACATGTTTAAGAATAGTAATATTAGTGTGGTTGATATAGTCGTTTATTTTTTATTTATCATTGATAAATATATAAGAAAAAATTTATTGTAACAAAAATAGTATCTGCAAATAGCATTTATATAGAGATATTTCGGTGAAACATGTCGACAAAATATTTTCATATGTGATTATGACGGAAAGAAATCTCTATATAAATTATGGATCAGAAGCAAAATTTCAAAAAAATAGTATTATTAACTTTTTATTTTTAAGTATCAAGGGTTTCTATCATGGTCATGATAAAAACGTTGGGTGCCCTCACACAAACCGACCCGACCCGACTTGCCCAAACGTGTTTCGTTGGGTGCCCTCACACGACATGACTCGACCCGACCCACCCGAACAAAGGCATAAGGGAGAAAATGACAAATAGGTTGCATGAACGTGCATAAGGCACACAGGCGGTCACAAATTAGAATTTTTGATATGATTGCCCTCCCATGACATGACCCAACCCAAACCAAATTCGTTTCCTTGGGTGCCCTCACACGACACGACCTGACCCACCCAAATGAAGGCACAAGGGAGAAAACATAAAACGGGTCGCACGAACATGGACAAGGAACACGGGCGGTCACAACTTAGTATTTTTTATATGACCGCCCTCACACGATCCAACCCGACCTGAATCGACCTGACCCGAACCAACCCGACCCACCCGAACGCATTTCCTTGGGGTCCCTCACATGACACGACCCCACCCAACCTGCCCAAACACGTTTCCATGGGCGCCTTCACACAACAAAACCTGACCCGACTTGCCCGAACATGTTTCCTCGGGTGCCCTCACATGACCCGACCCAACCCAAATGCATTTCCTTGGGCGCCAAGCTCACACGGCTCGACCCGACCCGCTCGAACTTGTTTCCTTGGGCGCTCTCAAACGACATGACCCGACCAAGCCTGACCTTGTTTCCTTGGGTGCCCTCACACAACCCAACCCGCCTGAATGAAGGCACAAGGGAGTAAATAGAAAATGGGTCACAAGAACATGCACAAGGCACACATGCGGTGAAAACATAACATTTTTGATACAGCCTTGATCACACAACTTGAATCAACCTGACCCAAATGGGTTTCCTTGGGCGCCTTCATAGGACATGACCCAACTCGCCCGAACAAAGGCATAATGGAGGAAATGGAAAATGGGTCGCACGAACGTGCACAAGGCACACAGGCGGTCACAACTTAACATTTTTTATACAGTCGCCCTCACACGACCCAACCCGATCCGCCCGAATGCGTTTCATTGGGCACCCTCACACGACCCGAACCGACCCGACCTGACCGAACTGAATGTGTTTTCTTGGGTGCCCTCACACAACATGACTTGACTTGACCCGATCCGATTAGACCCAACCCAACCCTCTCGAACGCGTTTCCTTGGGCGCTCTTACATGACTCGACACAACTCGACCCAGACGCGTTCGTTGGGTACCCTCACATGACCTGACCCGACCTGACCTGCCCAGATGCATTTCCTTGGGTGCCCTCACACGACACAACCTGACTTGACCTAACCCGAACACGTTTTCTTGGGCACCATCACATGACCTGACCTTACCCAACTCGCCAGAACGAAGGCATGAGGGAGAAAATGGAAAACAGGTCACACGAACGTGCACAAGGCACACGGGCAGTCAAAACTTAGCATTTTTTATACGGCCTCCCCCACACGATTCGAACCGAATGCGTTTACTATGGCACCCTCACACAACATGACCCAAACCACTTGAACAAAGGCACGAGGGAGAAAATGGAAAACCGATCGCACAAACATGCATAAGGCACACGGGTGGTCACAACTTAGCATTTTTGATACGACCGCCCTCACATAACCCGACTCGACCCGCTCGAATGCTTTTTCCTGGGCGCCCTCACACGACCCGACCTGACCAGACCCACCTGAATGTGTTTCCCTAGGTGCCTTCACATGACCCAACCCGACCTGCCCAAATGTGTTTCCTTAGGCGCCATCACACGGCACGACCTGACCTAACTCGTCCGAATGTGTTTCCTTAGGTTCTCTCACATGACCCAATCCGACCCACACCAATGCGTTTCCTTGGACGCCCTTAAACAACCCGACTCAGACCAACCTAGCCCACCCGAACACGTTTCGTTGCGCGCCCTCACATGACCTGACCCGACCCGACCCTCCCGAACGCATTTCCTTGGGCGCCCTCACACGACATGACCCAACTCTGTAGAAATTTGAATAATTTTCTGAATTATTCACTGAGATTATCTTTATTACACACTATTTGAGCTTCATGCATAATACATAACCTCTTCTACTATTGATCATCAATATGCGGAAATAGAAACAGTCGCATGCGCACATAAACACAATAGTCAAGCACACATAAACACAGTATGTAATGGGGAAAGCATACATCTGAAAAACCCCCAACTATCTGTATATTATAATGATAGAGAAAATGTAACAATACATAACACAAAGCTCTCACAGCTCTTAGCACTATCTCACATGCTACACACAAACTAGCTCAGAAGATGAACAAGTCACAGGTTCAAATCTCCTCCACAAGTCTGCCTGCCTCTACTGCGCAATCCAAGATGAGAATGAATTGGATCCAAGTTTGAATCCCTTTGGCTTATACTACACAATCCTCATTGGCAATCTCCACCAATGTGTGTGCAAATCTCATGCACAGCCAATAGTCACAACTGATAGCAAACTCACCCTTTCACCCACCTCTAACACTGGTCTCCACTGAACTGTCCATGCATTGCAGTTAACTGATGTGTTATTTAGTTGAATTATGAGTTAATAATTAGTGAATTAATTAATAATTAATTCACACCACTCATCACTAGTGTATTTATCAGTTAGACTAAATACAACTAGTTCAACTAAGTTAAACCGAACACAACTCCACCAACTGTCTCATCAACTCCAACAAACTCTGCCACATGAGTTCTAACTGAAGTCAACCATGCAATAGCTCAACTAACCCTTCGGAAAATCGTATTTCCTTCTGTCAGCTGCATGTGCCACATCCAAGCATCAAACTAAAGTGCTCCAAGAGGATAAGATAATGTTTATAGTCCAAATATTATTAAGGGTTAATAATATTTGATTGTTCTATTTTTAGCCTGGCAGTCTAAAAATAGATTCCGCCCAATGTCTAAAAATAGAGGTCCATCTATTTTTACCAACTTGACCAATCATCCATAAATAGCATCCTGCAACTCATAGACCATGATCCATATGTCTAAAAATAGACTTTGCGACAAAAAATCACCTGTGTGGCCCCCACCTAGTTTTGGTGATCACTTTCCAACTAGGATCAGGAAAGATGTTTCAGGATGCCTCCTTCACTGTTTCTTGTTGCCATATTCAACACTCCCTCTCAACAAGAAAGGACTGTCTTTGCATGCGACATGCAACTCCATGCATTCACCCTACAACCTTCACAAGCGCCATGCAACATCTCCAAAACCGAAGGAAATTCAAACAACTCAATCGCTCCGATGCATCTATCAAAGTCTCTCGACCTCTCGCTTAGCTACCGCACAGTCATCGTAGAACCACCGTGTTGTTGAACTTTCAAGACTCCATGCAATCTTGCACTTGCCGCTCAACCTCCTGGATCCGCGCTCCAAGATCCGAAACCGTCACCTTGATCTGGATGCATCATCCAACCGATCTTGATGCTACCGCCGTGCCGTGGGCACCTCGTAGCCAGGTTCAATTCATGAGATCCACATCATCTTCATGAATCCCGCCCACCCCACCTGGGATTACTCATGCATGTCGCCCCACCTCTCACCTGGTGGTATAGCTGCATGCACTCCCTCTACCCATCTGGCACGAAATTTCTCTGCATGAGTGGTTTCTCCCACTCCATGATCCTCTTGTGGCTGCTCCACACCTCGAGGTTCACTTTCACCTGCATGCAAAACTTTCTCCCTCTCAAGCATCAGTTGCATGTCTTTCTCCCGCTTCGCAACAATAGGAAGCTCCGTAGACAACCCATCTACTTCAAGTCTGTAGAGATTCTTTGCCCGAATCCCAACCTTCTTGACTTGTCCCGTTGCCTTGTGCCGAAGGAAAAATTTCCCTTCTCTAAAGACAAATTCATACCCTTTATCCTCTAACATTGCGACTGAGATCAAATTCTTTGTTAAACCTGGTACATGCAATACATCTTGTAAAAGAATGAGTTTACCTGACTCCCTCTGAAAGGTTATGGTACCAATTCCGGTCACATTGTATCGTCCATTGTCGCCCAACTCAACATGCATCTGGAGATTTTTCTCCACCAAGTCACTGAAAAGATTCACATCTCCCGTCATGTGAAAGGAAGCTCCACTATCAAAATACCACCCCGATCCCAATGCACTAGACACCATGCATGCGATCAATGAGAAGTCCAGCTCAAATTGCGAGGCAAGAGCCTCACCAGCTGCAGCTCCAGAAGCCTGCTTGTTCTTCTTCTTTTGTGGACAATTTGTGGCATAATGCCCATGCTCGTGACAATGAAATCTTCACTTTGGACTAGGGAAAATTTTAAGGATGGGAAATTATCTTGAAGTTTAAAAAATTGGCGAATCTCACTAGTCCCTAATATGAAAACTATAAAATTTTTACTGATGTATTTGTAAAATTATTCAAATTTATAATGATATTATATATATTGTCTATATAATGTTGGCGATTTTTAACGTACAATAATTTTATATTGTAAAATTTGGGCGAATCATTTTTATAAAAAAATGGAAATTGGCGAATTTTTTTTTTGGAAAAACCATGGAAAATTAGCCCATCTGCGAATATTAGCCCCTAAAATTTTCCATGCTTTGGACATGTCATGCTCTTTACCATCTGCACTGGATTGAGAAGCATTCTTCTTGCCCTTCCCCTTCCTTGCTTTGGCAGCCAAAGCGCAATCTTCTTCATCAGATGCCTTTGATGAAGATCCATCCCTGGTACTCCGCCGGATCTCCTCTTGCACAAGATCAGACCATAGTCTTTCCCATCCTGGAAAATTTTCTTGACCATTGACGCTGTCTTGATATGCATGCCAAATTTTCGGAAGCCCGAGGAGAGCCAAGCTCACCAGCTCCTCATCATCCACACTAACTCCTACACTCCCAAGCTCATCCCTACAGTGGACAAACTTGGTCAAGTATACCGGAATAATGTCATTCTTCTCCATCATTATTTTCCTGAGTTTATCCTTGAGCGCCAACTTCCTTTGGTCACTCTTGCTCTGGAAAATTTTTGTCAAAGCTTTCCACATGAGGAATGGAGAAGCTTTGCCATGCAGGCTGGATATTATGTGATCCTTCACGCCCTCCAACAGAATCCTTCGACACCTTGCTGTCTTCTTTTGCCAAGCCTCAACCAAGGCTGCATCGCTAGGCTTTGGAACTTCAGCATCTATGAACTCCTTCAGCCCATTGTCATCGAGCACCACCTCCATCCTATCTCTCCATGCAATATAATTCGAGCTGCCTTCAAGAGCATACTCCAATCGCAATCCTTGATAAGACATTTTGACTTCGACACCAAGAAAACACTGCTGCAATTTCGAATTCCACCAGCTCAAAACTCAACCGCTTCTGATCTGTGAGAACAAAGTATTTCTAGCACAGAGATCGACTGTAGGGGCATTTACTGGATATATCACCTTTCAAAGAAAGGATGGATCCAGAGGCTACCTGGCCCGTTACAGACTCTGTCTACCGAAATAAATTGTAATCATTGTAATAGATCCCGATGATCAATTCTCTACTCCGATACCATGTAGAAATTTGAATAATTTGCTGAATTATTCACCGAGATTATCCTGATTACACACTATTTGAGCTTCATGCATAATACATAACCTCTTCTACAATTGATCATCAATATGCGGAAATGGAAACAGTCGCATGCGCACATAAACACAATAGTCAAGCACACATAAACACAGTATGTAATGGGGAAAGCATACAGCTGAAAACCCCCAAATATCTGTATATTATAATGATAGAGAACATGTAGCAATACATAGCACAAAGCTCTCACAGCTCTCAACACTATCTCACATGCTACACACAAACTAGCTCAGAAGATGAACAAGTCACAGGTTCAAATCTCCTCCACAAGTCTACATGCCTCTACTGCGCAATCCAAGATGAGAATGAATTGGATCCAAGTTCGAATCCCCTTGGCTTGTACTGTGCAATCCTCATTAGCAATCTCCATCAATGTGTGCAAATCTCATGCACAGCCAATAGTCACAACTGATAGCAAACTCACCCTTTCACCCACCTCTAACACTGGTCTCCACTGAAATGTCCATGCATTGCAGTTAACTGATGTGTTCTTTAGTTGAATTATGAGTTAATAATTAGTGAATTAATTAATAATTAATTCACACCACTCATCACTAGTGTATTTTTCAGTTAGACTAAATACAACTAGTTCAACTAAGTTAAACAAAACACAACTCCACCAACTGTCTCATCAACTCCACCAAACTCTGCCACTGGAGTTCTAACTGAAGTCAACCATGCATTAGCTCAACTAACCCTTAGGAATAGCGTAATTCCTTCTGTCAGCTGCATGTGCCACATCCAAGCATCAAACTGAAGTGCTCCAAGAGAATAAGATAATGTTTATAGTCCAAATATTATTAAGGGTTAATAATATTTGACTGTCCTATTTTTAGACAGGCAGTCTAAAAATAGACTTCGACCTATATGTCTAAAAATAGCTGTCCATCTATTTTTACCAAATTGGCCAATCATCCAATAATAGCATACCGCAACTCCTAGACCATGCTCCATATGTCTAGAAATAGACTTTGCGACAAAAAATCACCTGTGTGGCCCCCACCTAGTTTTGGTGATCACTTTCCAACTAGGATCAGGAAAGATGTTTCAGAAGGCCTCCTTCATTGTTTCTTGTTGCCATTTTCATCAAACTCGACCCGACCCAACTGGCCTGAAAGCATTTACTTGGGTGCCCTCACACGACCTGACCTTACTCGACCTACTCGAACGTGTTTCCTTGGGTGCCCTCACACGACACGACCCAACCTAACCTGCCCGAACGAAGGCACGAGGGACGAAATATAAAACAGGTCACACGAATGTGCACAAGGCACATGGGTAGTCACAATTCACATTTTTGACAGCCGCCCTCACAGGACCCGATCCACCTGAATGAACGCGCCAGGGAGAAAACGGAAAACAAACTGCATGAACATGCACAAGGCACGTGGGCAGTCATAACTTAGCATATTTTACACAGCTTCCCTCACAAGACCCAATAGTCAATTCATTTCCTAGTAGAGTAGCCACCCTAATTGAGCTCCACCTCTACATGAAGGCTAACAACGAAGTTCACTTCCACCAAAATCCATGTGATATGTTTATCTCTCTATAACAGGCTTGTTTCCACCAGGAAAGAAAATTTACCAATGGAATTTTCAATCATCATTAGTGATTCACAGGACCAGAATACAAGAGGTAAATGAGGGAGTTTAGCTTGAAACCAATTTCTTTCATGGTAATTATAGGTATGGATCAAATCCCACATGTCAGTGATTTAAAGAGAGGACACCACAACCATGAACCCAATATTATCCCAAAATATTCGCAACATTTCCATTATTAATAAAGTGGAAGCATAACCATTGATTGTATAAAATGTTGAAAAGAGGAGAGTACGTAAAAATAGGGTATGAATGTTCTTTAACCCAGGATGCCATCTGAGAGCCATCCATTGGCAGATAAAACCAATTACCCACCAAATCCCATTGTTGTAATCCTACCTCTTGTTCCACTTAGGGGTTTAGGGGGTTAAATGGGTTAGGGGTTGGGAATTATGGTTTAAGGGGTTAGGGGTTAAGGGGTTAGAGTTTTAGGGTTTAGGTATTTAAATGGGTTAGGGGTTTAGAGGTTTCCCTCTAATATCCATCTTTGTTTAATTTCATCATTAATTAGGAATTTTTAATATCTCACTACTCGGTTAATTAGGATTAAGTAATGATGCAAACAAAGGATCAACTAAATATCTATTTATAATACTAGGTTTGTGAGTCATCTTTGAGTCTAGAAACCCAACGCCTATATCGTCAAGGCATGCGAGGAGTTTATAAATGTAAAATTTTAGTGCATATAGTAGCAATTTGAAAAAAATCAACGTTGGCCCCATTCACAGGTCACTCTTGGCCTATAAAGATAATGGTGCAGGGTAATATCATGTCATAAGTGACCTAATTTTTTGTAACAATTTCAACAATTTTGGCGCTGCAATAATATGAGAACAATGATGACATTTATGATGATGCAAATAAAGATGAATGAACTTCTCTTCGTCTCAAGAATAATTTATCCTCTACTGAATAGGGCCAACCATGTGAAGGTGGAAGCTCATATGGCCCCTCCCATCCCCCTCACATCACTCTCATTTCCCCAATACCCAATCTATGAAATAGAATACGAACAAACCAAAAATTAATTAATGTCGTAAACAAAATTTTCATGTGTTTGTATAAAAACATAATTTTAGTTTAGCCTGTAGAATAGTATGGTCATTATTTGTTGGTTTGGCATAATAAAAAACAGGTAATAAACCCACATAAGTAAATTATTTAAATAAAATAATTCATGCATATTAAAATATAAAGTTATAACATACCAGCTCATACTCGAACACAACATCTGTATCATTCTTCTTATGTATCTTCTTGATCTTCATCTAATTGATCGACATCTATATCAACATTTGATTAAAAAATGGTGTTGAAACAATTGACCATGTTATCATCATCATCAGTTATGTCATTTTCAAGAATATCTTCATTGACATCATCAATAACTAATGCATCGTATCCTACACCTACTTCATCTTCTCTATCTTCTTCGTATGTCAATGCATATTCCTGCTCATCTGCCACTTCATCATCTTCTTCTTGATCAATATCATCTTCTTCCTCTACATTATACTCTACTGGCCTTCCTCTTGGATCATATCTAATAGAAAATGACCATCCATTCTCACCTGGAATCTTTGAGTAAAATACTTGTTCACATTGGCTTGGAAAAACATAGCGATATTTTCTTGCTTCAAACTGCGATTTTTTAATCATTGGAAATCTGTTGTAATGTTAAATAAGAGTTTTGTCATCATCATGTACATTCATTCATAGCTTATACCATTTGACATCGAATAAAACTAATTTGAAGGAATTAAAGTCACACTCAACTATATCATCTAAGAACCCATAATATCTATTTTCAGATTCTCGAGGATGTCTGTCACTCCTGGAGGAAACATTAGTGACCTGTAATACTACAGTTATCCCACTATCATGATTTTTCCTATTATCATCCAACTGTTTGATGTGAAATTTACGACGATTGCCCCACATAGCCTTGTGGTGTTTCAACTGCAATATGCTAAACATGAAAAAGATGCATTCTCAATTAATCATTAATCATATAATTTACACAGCTTGAAAATTATCTGAAAAATCAAATCGGTTGTCACATTATAAATATAATATAAAATAAGTACTGAATAAAATAGGTGAATTAATTTCTTACCTTTCTATCTTTCAAAGCATATGCTAAATCAATTTCCCTGTCACATTTCCATCTCCACTATGATAAGCTTCTCTAACTATTTCAGATAGTAGTTTCCATGATAACCTACCATCGTCACGTTCTTTAATATTTCAATCCATTCACTCATCCACTCAAGATTGTTTGCAATGTATAAAATTAGTTCCTCATAATCTTGAGCACTTGAATAAAAAAACAATAATTCACCAATATTAAATATAACTTATAACCATGGAATAAATGATGAAATAATAAGACTTAAATGAATATGGTCATATACATGATGTGAAAAAATGAAACATTATATGTATTATATACAATAAATCTCTTACCTCTCACTTTCGTCGTTCTACCTTTTCCCAATAGGTGCTCCCCTTAATTTTTTTTTATGCAGTTCACATCCCAAATGAAATCCACAACATCCATATCTGGCACAACTAATATAGGAAGATACTGACTAATATACACCATGGATTCATATACCACATATTCCTCCAACATAGAATTACCCTCAGTATGTGCTCTTTGTCTAACCAAAGCCTTCAAGGATTTCAAGTGCCTCTCTGCCATCCACATTGACCTTGTTAGTATTGGTCCACACATTTCAATCTCCTCAACTTGGTGTATCAAATAGTGTTCTTGTGCATTGAAAAATGTTGGAGGTATGTACTTTTTCATTTCACACATTAGCCGAGGAATTTCTCTCTTCCAATACTTTATTTCATCTTGATGGATTTATTTCAATGAAAACCATCTGCAAATCATTACACAAGGTTATTTCAAAAAAACATAATATATATTACATTACAAGTAAATTAACACATCATGTTATTAAGTACAACAATGAATTGTAACGATATTTTTCATATAAATCAAAACTACTTACCTCATGTATTTACCAAGATCATATATAACTTGTTTGACATTGTTGTCTAAGTCGTTTGGGAGAGATACAGGTAGAACATACTATAAAAATAAAAAATGAATTGTTATTGGTTTCCAAATTAAACAGAAAAAAAGAAAAATTTAAAATATGTATTCAAGGAATAATTTTTTAAACACATGCATGGTACCGCACATAGGGAAAGAGTAAACACATAAAAAAAAGATAAGAGATTCTTATTATTCATTCCCTTCCACACCTACCCATAGAGGATTAGGTGTCCAACATTCCCCCCCTTAATTCGAAGGGGTATGTGTGAGTCGAAGAAGAGAGTTGTAATACAAACCTGCAAAGTACGCATGGCAGCACTTAGGCTCAATCAGCTCTCTGAAATGTTGGCATAAAGAGGTGGTTTAAGGATGACCACCAACACTAGAACACTTAGTGCAGTTCTCGGAACTCTTCCAAATATGTCAAGAAGCTGAGGTCTTCTACTAGAGGAAGTGTCCCTCATATTTTTAAGAGGGATACCTTCAACCTAGAAGAAGGGAGGTCTACAACCTGTGATGGTTTAAGGATGACCATCAACTCTAGAATGCTTAATGCATTTCCTGGAACTCTACCAAAGCTAGCAAAAATCTGAAGTCTTCTGCTAGAGGAAGTGATACGAATTCTTTGAAGAGGAAGAATATCAACCTCACATGGATGGTTTAAGGTTGTCCACCAACCAAAGGCATGCTCATGGGCATCTGTGTCTCTAGCTACAACTCTGAATCTGGAATGAAAAGTTGTGGCTCAGGCTCACTTGAACTGCTGTGTCTCTGGTTACAACTCTGAATCTGGAATGAGAGATTGTAGCTCAGGCTCGCTTGAAGTGGCTTCAAAGCTTGTATATGACCACCATTTTCCCCCTGTCAGGTACAAGGTGAGATGATGGCGAAAAATCAACTACAAGATTGTTCAATATTCGAGAACAAGTTATAACATGCGACTTAAACATATTCTTGGTTTTTGATGCCCATTTCCAAGAAGTGATCCATCCAAGATGAATCTTTGTTCTTGTAGGAGGCTTGCTTCTGAAGCATCTATGTGAAGAGTGGGTGTGTCGACCATAGTGCTTGCATGGGTGAAGATCAAAACAGTGATATTTCATATGACCAACTCGATCACAGTGTTGGAATTTTTCAATTTGTTGTTGCTACTGTGGAAGAGGAGCAGGATCTGGAACAACTGAAGGTGAATTGTCATGAAGAAATCTGACACTCTGAAATTTGATGGGCTTGAAGTAGTCTGAAATATGAAAGGACAACTCCTTTTCATATCCAAGACCAGTTCTGTGCTTGTTGTGGACAAGCTCTTCCCAAGGTCTGATGATGAGCTTGGGAAGTGAAGTGTGAACATCTGCATCTAAATACAAATATGCTTTTGAAATAGGCACTGAATGTGAATCGACTGCAACATTATTTACTTGCTGCTTATGGGAATATGTTTCAATGTTCTGAACAAGAAAAAGTTCAGAATGATGACTCCACTATTATAATTCTTCTTGTTGTAGTTGAGATTCAAGCTGCAAAAACTCAATCTGTTCTTGTGCAATTTGCAGAGAGGTTTGAATATATGTGAGATTGTCTTTGTTGAATTTAATTATGTCTTCAGTGGAGCATAGTATAAATGTATTTAATAACTCCAATACTTCAAGAAATTTAGCCATTTTCTGATCACAACTATGATGAAGATGCTCAATAATCCTAATGCACAAACCCCAACTTTTGAATATTTCAAAAAAAATTAAGAATACCAACTCTCTATCAAACTATCGTTGAATATATAATGCAGACATAAACATTTCTTGAATAATCTATTGATGGTAGCTAGAACATGTCATTTTTCATAGCCTATATGTGCCTTAGTCATCTACACTTTGTATAACTCCAACAAAAATGAATTGTAACTATGTGTAAAAACAATTTGGTTGTATTCAAAATTCTTCAACTAAGCTTGTAGGTTCTCAAGGAAGGTAAAAGCAGGAAATACTCTTCTATACTAGAAAAAATATCAGTCCAAGGTCGATTTATTTCTTTGTGCTTGTCTCCAGAACATAGTGAACAAATTTACATCGAGTTCACTAGTATTACTTAAATCCAGACCCTTAAACACATCGAACCTCTTATTATATGTCTTCAACTTTATGAAAAAAAACTCAATTACAAATAGCCAAAACTTTTCATGAACAATACCTTTTCATGATACCTAGGAATATACATCATAATTCTTAAATCCAGAAAAATGTTAAAGATCGATTATAGATCTCGAGAAGGCATATTCTTTCAGTTAACCGAAGATTTCAATGGATTTAACCTCTAGTTTAGGATGAGGTAATTTGGGGACTGTCGCATTGCACACTCCATTTTCTATTGCCGCCTTCACCTCCTCCACCTTAGCATTTCCAACAAATAGAAACAACGAACCAAAATTTTCAACAAATTTTAATAGCATACCATTATTCAAGGAGCAGATACGATGGTGTTACGATGCTTTTGTTACAATGCCAGGGGAGTGATATTCCTTTGATTTTTCCTGAAGATCTAAATCCTTTGATCCGCTTCAAAGATTCAGAAGGGCTATTATCAACACCAAATGTTAGTGCCAAAGAGGCATTGAAGAAGAAGCCTACTTTGCCACAACACAAAGTCAAGCTTCTTCAATCGCTGCACCTTTAAGGATGTAGAGTTTAATAATTACATAGCTTTCTCATAAAAAAGACACAACATTTGTTCCACATACAGCTGGCTATTACACAACCAAATGGTTTCGGAAGGCTCAATGTCCAGTTGCCTTCGCAACACGCTCAAAATATTTGTTGTTGTTGATGCCAAAGGGAGTTGAACTGGCTGCAAGGTATACTGGTAGTAGATTGAATACAAAGGCTCTACTGATAGTCGATATTTAAGGTAGGGGCGTTATCTGGCAGAACGATGTATGGACAATCTAGAGCCAAGGCTAGAGTTGGGTGTAGAGGAAGTAGCAGAGGGAGGTGGGAAGGAACACTACACCTGAACGCAAGCCTGGTACATGTAGCTCCCGTTTTAGCTGCACCTCGAGACGTCGAGCTCCTAGCAGAGGCTCACCCAATAGCCAACCAACTTAAAGGTCAAAGAGAGCGTTGGGTTGTAAATGGGGTCAGTTTACTGGTAATAATCTGAATAGGGGTCGCACTAGATCCATCTTCTCCTGGATCAGTGTCGGTGCTCCGCAGCACAACAAACTTCTGGTGCTCGACGTTGGTTCCGATGTGAGCTACCCCAATTCATGAGTATAGTCACGTTAGACTTCCTCCTAAAATTTCTTAAAAACACCCGATGGTCAAACTTCTAGACAAGGCTGAATGGAGAAAAATAGGAATTTTTCAATATCTAGGTTAGGAGCACTACATAATTCATCATCCAAAGCCCCAAATCCTGATGTTCTGAAGGCCTCTCAAAAACATGAACAACGGGAAACCTTGAGTCAACCAACAACAAGAGAACTGCAGGCTCATCACGATGGGAAGGAGAAGTATTCACCACTGCCTTGCTTCGGGGGAGAAAATAAAGCTCTCTGGTTAATGCCTGCAAGGTTTCCATTTGGGCAGCCAACGAGGAAAAGAGAGTCGCCGAGATGAGTGAAAAATAAGGAGTGGATACATAGTAATGTTAAACATAGGTATTGGAGCGTTATGTCACTCAAGTTTGGTAGAATCATAGGGAGTAACACACAAATTTATAGAGAAGCAAGTTCTGGTGCATAATTTTCATTAGAGGTGTTAGACAGAGGAAAGGCATGAAGAAAGGTAAGAGTACTTAAATGTAGTTCTGACAGGTCAGCCAATATTCCTCTTTACAGTCATATATGTCGGCCTTCTCACATCAAAAGAATGGAAAAACTGACAGAGGTAACAACCTCTATTCTGACAAATGCTCAAAATGGAATAAAATCCACAAGGAGGAGAGCAATGGTTTACAAAGGCCACACATCATGGCTCTGATACCATGTTAAACACACGCATGGTACACACACATAGGGAAAGAGTAAACACACATAAACAAGAAGATAAGCGTGAGATATCTTATTATTCACCATACATATACATTTATATTAAATTGGTGTGACCCTTGGATTCACATTCCAAGTGGTCTCTTGGACTCTTTTTTTCCATTTTCCTTCCACACCTACCCATAGAGGATTAGGTGTCCAACATAATTTACAAAAATGTATACCAAAAAAATTACCTTAACGAAGGTATGCCAATCATGTGTTTTCACCCCACCGAAGTCACCTTTCTTCGCTAGGATATTATTTATGTTTGAAGCAAAACCTGTTGGAAATTTAATTCTTTTAACGACCTCTTTTACATCATTTATTTATTTCTCTGTCAACAACCATGGAATATTATTATAATTTTGACCTCCATTGTTATTTTATCGGTCGATCACACTTGTCATTGCATGATTCGATTTCTCAATGCCAACACAAATTTTGTCAATTTTATCTCTATCATGTGCACCATCTATGATTGGCCATAACGTTTCTGTCACATTCTTTCCGATATGCATTGTATCAAACAAATGAGCTATTTTTAGGTCCTAATAGTAGGGAAACCTCGTAAATTGAGAAGGAAAACATTTCATTCCAAGTGGAAGTACGAAATTAGTACCTTCACGACAACGACCTTGATATTAAAGAATAAAATAAATCAGAACAATAATTATAAAATACAATAAAATAAATACAAAAATTAAAACAAAAATTCAAAAAATTACATAAGAAATATATATATATATATATATATATATATAGAAAAATTACGTACCTTGACGATTATTAATTCTGTTATATTCCAACTTCCAAAACTGAGGTGACATTCTTCATGGTTTTAATCCAATTTTTTCTTTATCATTAAAAAGTCGTTTTTCAGTAGTACGATACTTATGGTTCCTAGAGAGGAATTTCCTATACTCATCAAACACCATCTTTCCTGAATCTGGCAAATGACGATACTTCATCTTAGTTCCACAAACTAGACATGAAAATCTACCCTTTGTTTGAAGACCTACAATATATGGATCAATGACAATTATACAATGAGATCATTTTAAAAACATGCAATATGGTATATCTAATTTAAATAATTATATACTATATTAAAGTGCATATAAATATTACATACCAAAAAAATGTGTTAGTCCTAGGGCATCATGAATTGTCCATACAAGCATTCCACGAGATTGAAATATCTTCTGCTCGATTGGTTTATTGATGTCATACATAGTGATCCCATGCCATAACTTTATTAGCTCATCGATAAGAAGCTCAATATATACATTCATATATTTGACCTAGTACTTACCTAATTGTTCAAAATTACGGTACATAATTACTAACATGATATGTTTATATAATTAAACAAATAAATAAAATATATTATGCAAAAAACGAGACAAATGAAAATGTTACATTCGAAAAAATAATGTATCAAATACTTGGAATAATCATAGTCAACATTATGTGCTCCCTCTTTATTAGCATCAAAGGAGGAATGTTATTGTTGATAGCAAAAATAAGCTACACTGAGTATGCAGACCTAAGCTCTCCGAATGGATTAACACCATCAGTTGCCAATGAAAGCTTGACATTACGAGGTTCATTTTTAAAATCTACATATTTTTCCTTGATTTCCCTAAATGCACAACCATTTGCAAGCATTCAAAGAGCACCATTTCCACTTCTATTCTTTGAATGGTAATCCATAAACTGTGCTATTCTCTTACACATTAAAATTCGCTGCAAACGTGGAATTATGGGAATATGAAGAAGAAACTTTTGAGGCACCTGTTGGGTCTTGAAAATGTCATTCATTTCCATTACACTTTCACTATTATGTCCATTATATCACTTCTATTTCACCTCCATTTCACTACTATGTCACTACATTCATCCCACTTTCATTATCATTGGGCCACATTTATGTTTTTCCAAACTTTATTAATTCTTAGCCTTTTTAAGTGAATTTGTGGTTAAAAATTAGAAATAATGTGCACATGCTTATACCTAACAAGTGGGTTGAGATTGTTGACATGTGTAGATCAAAAGGAGACTTCTAGAAGACCCTTATGTGGCACTCTAAGGACAAATTCGAATTTGGTTGGAGAAGATCATGGGATCAAGAGGATATGTGTCTCATTTCCTTGTTGTATTGAAACTATAAGAGGATATGTGTCTCATTTCTTAGTTGTATTGAAACTCTAGAAAGACATGTGTCTTATCATTTCCTATTTTGATTGTAACTCTAGAGATGGAGGGAGAGATTCATGGACTCCCATTAATGAGATAACTTCTCATATTTTGTATAAATAGGAGAAGCTTTCTCTTATCATGAGTAGTGAAAAAATAGTGAAAAAATAGGAGAAGGAGAGAAAGGAATAGAGAGTGTTTTGTAACAAAGCTTAAGATGGAATGGGATGTAGATTTGTGAGTTTTTCAATAAAGAAGTTCCTTGATGGTGTTTTGATTACAATTTTAAGGAGCTGAAGAAGGATTACACCAATTTGGTAGCAGAGGGCCCCTGCTATTCAAGGAGGTTTTACATGTTTTCTAGATAAGTTGTTTTCAATTCTGTTTTGTCATATTTCCTTACTTAGATTGCTTTATGAAATCATAGCTTTTAGCATTATTTTTCTTGTCATTTTCTTAGATAAATGATCCTCATGATATTGCAGTTAGTCTCTTTCTCAAGCTCTTCCAATACATCTCTATTAAATGAATGGATTCAATTGTGATATTTTGAGTTATTAGCATTTCTTTTTCTGTTATTTAGTTAAAAAGAAGATCCTCATTTGTCAGATCTATTTAGTGTTTACATTATATTTCTTTAGGCAGAGTAAGTAAGAGGGCCAGAAGCTTCTGGTTTCATCCTTTCTAGTAAAGGGGAAATAACTAGTAAAAGCCCCTACTGTCAATCTCTGTATAAGAAATATTTTGTTCACACAATTTTAGATCAGATTCCTCATTATACTATAGTTAGTCTCTTTCAAAAGCTTTTCCAATAAACCTCTAATTCACGAATGGGACTAAGTTGTAGTATTGTGAGTTATGGATTGTTTTGCTTCATTGAAGATCCTTATCACATTATGATTTATCTCTTTCACAAGCTCTTCCAATAAACCTCTAACTCATGAATGAGATTTAGTTGTAATGTTATAAGTTGTTTTAGCATTTCATAGGAGATCCTTACTACATTATAGTAATATTTTTCTCAAGCTCTTCCAATAAAATTCTATCAAATGAATGAGATTTCACTATAATGTTTTAAGTTACTGTTTGTTTTAGCATTTCCTTTTATGTTTTAGGAGATCCTCATTGCATTAAAATTAATCTTTTTCACAAGCTCTTCCAACAAATCTCTAACTAAATGAATCATATTAAGTTGTAGTGTTTTGAGTTACTTTTCATTTCATGAATGTTCATTTGCAAGCTAGGATATCCATGGATTAGAATGCCCTGTTTTTCATCATTTTCCTAATTAGGGATAGAATTTACACTCTGTTTTGAGTCTAAGGTTTCCTTTTCTTTTCTTTTTGACATAGATTTGATTTCATCTTTTGAACATAGAGTAGCGTACTAAGTACTAAAAAGACAAAACCCCCAAAAACAATAAGAAAAACACATACAACGAAGTAAGGAAGAGGTCACTTAAGCACATATAGTGCACCACACTTCATCAGTTTACTAGCCCTGGTTGATAATTTATGTTAGCAATTTATGACGCTAAATTGACTAGACATTTTGGCGCCGTTGCCGGGGAAGTGTAATTAGGAGACCTTATTTCTTACATCTAAATTTTTTTTTATTAATAATTCTTGAGTATGCTCTCCTCCTGCACTTTGTGTGATTTGGAGGATCAGAAAAAGGATTGTTATGTAAAAAAAAAAAAAAATTAATAATTCTTGAGTATGCTCTCCTCCTACACTTTGTGTGATCTGGAGGATTAGAAAAAGAATTGTTATGTAAAAAAAAAAAAAAAAGAAAAAAAAGAAAAAAAAAAAGGGAGACAAAATAAACTTCATCATTTTAATTGATTCAATAAAAACAAAACAAAAAAAAAAAATGTTTTCATCATTTCATTTGATTAATAAAAAAAAAAATTGAAAAAAAATTCCAATGCATTGTTTTGTTTAATGAAATATATATGCGTATTTTTAAATTTTTGAAAATATAACATACATAATTTTATTAACAAATCAATTATAAAAAAATGAAAAAATAAAAAATTTTAAATTGTTTTGTTTACTAAAATATATATGTATATTTTTAAATTTTTGAGAATATATATATAATTTTAATAACAAATCACAAAAAAAAAAAAGAACTTGAGATCATATCCATGAAGAGCCACAAGAGGGTGCAGAAAGTAAAATGAGCTTTCAGGTTTCCATTTATAGCGTGTGAGATATTCTCTTGTGAAATTGACATTATTCTCAAGACACTGGTTGAAGAGGAAGAGTTAATGAATTTACTATTTTCCTTCTTGGAATTTGACCGGCTTCATAGAACCTTGTTGATTGGATACTTTAGCAAGATTGTAATCTGCTTGTTGTTAAGAAAGACGGTAGCTACCATTCGTTATATTCAAGCACATCAAGAGATACTAGCTAAATTGGTGATTTTGATTGGTATTCCATCGATCGTGGAGGTATTGATCAGGCTAGTTGGAGCTGACAATCATATGTATGCATATCATGTTGATGCTTTGCAATGGTTCGCCTAGAAATGCTTGTAGATGCATTGAGCTCAACGATTTGTCCTGCAGTACATCAAAATGCAGCAAAAACCCCATCAAGATTGCAGCATTGAACCAGCCCAGCTACTCAACCGTGGCGGTCTGGGAGAATTTCTCGGTTCTTTGAAGCCCATTTTTGCCTGCCGCGTGAGGAAAACGATTTTTTTTGCACACTGGAGAGTTTGAGAACGACACTCTGCATTGATTTCACCCATAATCCAGTTTCTTGATCTCCAGGAAGAAGAATCTAAATTGAAAACAAAATCTATTGAAGCTAATCAACAACAGCCCTCCACCTGCACTGACGATGGCTTTTCTCCTCCTCTCATTGGCGCTCAAGAAATCCACCAGCAATGCAGCCACTCTCATCTTCAACTGCATTCCACCTCTTCGTTTGCAGATGAGAGCATTGAATTCAGATATTTGAAAAGCACTGTAGCTGCCACTCCTGTGTTTATGCACCGATGATACATGGAGTTGGAGCTCTCAGGGAGTAGTTTTGAATAAAAATTGCACAGATGACTTTTGTTAATCAAGAGACTGAATGAGTTGAGCCAAAGAATTTTTCAATGCTTACAGATTAGAGGTGTGAGTATACAATGGAAGGCCATAAACAATCTGAAACCAATGGCACGTATTGTAGCTAAGAAACGGAAAGCCAAATCGACATTGGTGCAACATTAAAAAAAAAAAAAAATAAAAATAAAAAAATTTGAATCAATGAAATGAATAAGTTATTTGCTCACTTTTCTGAAGGTATTGACTGATGATGAAAGATGAATGGCTAAATTTTTATTCAATATTTTTAGCTACAGAAACCATCGACATTCCGCAACTAAAGTCCAATTCCACAGCTGTTCTCCAATTCCGCAACTGAAAAACCTCATTGTTCAAATCAGCCTAACTTTCTCATACAAAATCAGATTTTGATGATTCAAGTATCGTTGGAAAGGTCTCAACAAGATCTACACAGTGATAAATCCATCGTTAGAGTTTGAAATGGTAAATAATGAAATAAATTGCTGAAAAGAAGAAACATTCAACTTGAGGCACTAATTCCAAAACAGGTATAAATTCTTTTGATTTTTCCTTTGAGAACTTGTTTCATTAATGCAAATTCTTAGTTTTGTGTGTAAATATCATAACTAGAGAGATTGATCACCTCTCTCCTTTGATAATCTTACATTCCATTGCAGAAGAAGTATTAGTTTTTTTGCAGGTTCCAAGAGGAAGGACAAATGACTACAAGAGAATGGTGTCTCTCTAAGAGACCAATTTGTTTCATAAGAGGATGATCAGCAACAAAGAGGAAATATGCTGATGTAAAATCAGATTCAAACACTTGAAAAACTTTCAGATACCATTGTCTCCATCACATCCATACCTCATAATAAACCATTCACCTCATTTCACTTCATATTTTCCATTTACATTCACATCCACTTTCCATTTCCTTTTGTCCATTCATAACCTACAAATAAAAGCAAGAGGCTCATTCACATGCTTATTGCCCATTGCCATTTCTACTCTCCATTGCCATCTTCCATTTTCATCTTCCATTTCTTGTCATTTTCATTCCGCAAATAAGCCCTGCTTCAATGCAAATTATTGAGTCCATAGTCCTTTGAGTCTAAGTTCTTTGTAAAAACACCTTGAGGCTTACATGCCTTAATGGCAAGTTCTCATGCTGACAAACAATGGGAATACATTAGTGTCCCTTGTTCGTCAGATCTTCTAGGTGACTTGACATCGGCAAAATCATTCGTACCTAGCAAGATGTGTTTGGGCATCTTGACTCTCATTTTCATCAATGGTGAGAGTTCTCGTGTTGACTAGTGGCATCCATTAATGGCCACTAAGTCAACAATTTCCTACTATGTTTGACATCAGAACATCTTTTCACATAGTAGGAATTGTGCCAATGAGTTTTGAAGACATGAAGACTATTATTTTCAGCATTTTGGAGCAGATTCAACAAGTTTTAGTAGGAGCAATAAAAAGTCATCTTATCCCTTTATCCATGACTCCTCTTGTTCAGCCACTTGAAGAAGAATATGATCAGAATTTTGCAGCCACCACACATACAACTCATCCGTTCCAAAGGGTAAGTTAAGGTACGTCATTTTCTAACTTTTGACCATAGAATTCCATAAAAAGCTAGAATGATAATTGTTGGAAAAACATTTCTCTTCATCATTTCATAAAATTGTTAATACCATCAGTTGGGGGGGGAATACATTCATCTTCATATCTTACCATGTCCATATCATACTCAGGAGCCCACATACTTCCAACATATATTAACTACTACATTGTTATTATGAGCATACAATGGCTTTTCAAAAACATGCTTAAAGGATAAATTGGATACAAACAAAATCATGGTTGTCACACAAGAACCAACTATGTTGCAATTCAAGTAAAACACTTTGCAGAAATATGAAGTTATCAGATGATATCATGCAAAGTTAAGCCAAAGCTCAAAGATCAAAAGATTTAATGTAATATATATTGCATGAGGACATGCAATAACTTCAGTTGGGGGGTATGTTGGGTCTTGAAAATGTCATTCATTTCCATTACACTTTCACTATTATGTCCATTATATCACTTATATTTCACCTCCATTTCACTACTATGTCACTACATTCATCCCACTTTCATTATCATTGGGCCACATTTATGTTTTTCCAAACTTTATTAATTCTTAGCCTTTTTAAGTGAATTTGTGGTTAAAAATTAGAAAATAATGTGCATATTCTTATACCTAACAAGTGGGTTGAGATTGTTGACATGTGTAGATCAAAAGGAGACTTCTAGAAGACCCTTATGTGGCACTCTAAGGACAAATTCGAATTTGGTTGGAGAAGATTATGGGATCAAGAGGATATGTGTCTCATTTCCTTGTTGTATTGAAACTCTAAGAGGATATGTGTCTCATTTCTTAGTTGTGTTGAAACTCTAGAAAGACATGTGTCTTATCATTTCTTATTTTGATTGTAACTCTAGAGATGGAGGGAGAGATTCATGGACTCCCATTAATGAGATAACTCCTCATATTTTGTATAAATAGGAGAAACTTTCTCCTATCATGAGTAGTGAAAAAATAGTGAAAAATAGGAGAAGGAGAGAAAGGAATAGAGAGTGTTTTGTAACAAATCTTAAGATGGAATGGGATGTAGATTTGTGATTTTTTCAATAAAGAAGTTCCTTGATGGTGTTTTGATTACAATTTTAAGGAGCTGAAGAAGGATTACACCAAATTGGTAGCAGAGGGCCCCTGCTATTCAAGGAGGTTTTACATGTTTTCTAGATAAGTTTTTTTCAATTCTGTTTTGTCATATTTCCTTACTTAGATTGCTTTCTGAAATCATAGCTTTTAGCATTATTTTTCTTGTCATTTTCTTAGATAAGGGATCCTCATGATATTGCAGTTAGTCTCTTTCTCAAGCTCTTCCAATACATATCTATTAAATGAATGGGATTTAATTGTGATATTTTTAGTTATTAGCATTTCGTTTTCTGTTATTTAGTTAAAAAGAAGATCCTCATTTGTCAGATCTATTTAATCTTTACATTATATTTATTTAGGCAGAGTCAGTAAGAGGGCCAGAAGCTTCTGGTTTCATCCTTTCTAGTAAAGGTGAAATAACCAGTAAAAGCCCCTACTGTCAATCTCTGTATAAGAAATATTTTGTTCACACAATTTTAGATCAGATTCCTAATTATACTGTAGTTAGTCTCTTTCAAATGCTTTTCCAATAAACCTCTAATTCACGAATGGGACTAAGTTGTAGTATTGTGAGTTATGGATTGTTTTAATTCATTGAAGATCCTTATCACATTATGATTTATCTCTTTCACAAGCTCTTCCAATAAACCTCTAACTCATGAATGAGATTTAAATGTAATGTTATAAGTTGTTTCAGCATTTCATAGGAGATCCTTACTACATTATAGTAATGTTTTTCTCAAGCTCTTCCAATAAACTTCTATCAAATGAATGAGATTTCACTACAATGTTTTAAGTTACTGTTTGTTTCAGCATTTCCTTTTATGTTTTAGGAGATCTTCATTGCATTAAAATTAATCTTTTTCACAAGCTCTTCCAACAAATCTCTAACTAAATGAATCAGATTAAGTTGTAGTGTTTTGAGTTACTTTTCATTTCATGAATGTTCATTTAGAAGCTAGGATATCCATGGATTAGAATGCTCTGTTTTTCATCATTTTCCTAATTAGGGATAGAATTTACACTCTGTTTTGAGTCTAAGGTTTCCTTTTATTTTCTTTTTGACATAGATTTGATTTCATCTGTTGAACATAGAGTAGTGTACTATGTACTAAAAATACAAAACCCCCAAAAACAATAACAAAAACACATACAACGAAGTAAGGAAGAGGTCACTTAAGCACATATAGTGCACCAAACTTCATCAGTTTACTAGCCCTGGTTGATAATTTATGTTAGCAATTTAGGACGCTAAATTGACTAGACAACACCTTTTTTGTTAGTTGATTGGTTCAATATCTACTGGTACCACATTTTGTACATTCCATTTTCGACGCATGTGCTTCGTAATATATAACATCATATTTATGACATGCATATATAGTGTTATATTCCATTCCAAAGGCTTTCATAATAGCACATAAATCTCGATATGTGCGAGGTAAATTATTTTGCGATGGTAACAAAAATTCACCCAACAATCTACAACATAAACAAAAACTAGTTAATGTGAAGATTATTAATCATATATAAGTATTGAATTATTATTTTACACATTTATTACAACTAAAAAAATGGAAAATGATCAACATTTACATATATGTGATCATATATACATATTTCATACCTTAGGATCTATGTCATACAAATTTTCGACAAATTATTGATAACCTTTAAGTCCACCAACAACAATGTAGCAGAGAGAAGAGTTGCATTTGAGTGTTCAAAAATTCGTTCATTTGAAGTTTCAATCAAAGGTAGATCATAAACACCATCACCATTCGACTCACCATACAAATCTTGGAGCTTTCGATTTGTCCCATCATTGTGAACTGTGTCATTATTGTCATCATCTACCTCCATGGGATCATTAACATCATCTTCATCATTCGCTTCATGTTCTTCACCTTATACAACATCATTTCTAGTACTATTATTTGCTGCAATAATCTCTTGTGGTGCAATATCATCTAATCTACTACTATTTAGCTGTGGAAGCCGGTTCTACAAAAATTTGGGGGGCAACTGTGCCTTTATAGAATTTGCAAACAATCATTAAACATTAGTGCGTATATAACAAATATTAAAATAATATAAAATTTTACTATGTAATCAAAATGAAGATAAATAAATAAATAAATAAATAAATAAATAAATAAATAAATATATATATATATATATATATATATATATATATATATATAATTACCACAGGACGATAGTCATTTGATCCACCATCAATATACCCATATTTCTTACAATGTTTTGTTGTTGTTGTTATTAAAACTCTAACATTACTTCTCAAACAACATTTTTTGCAAGGGAGATAAACTTTACCATCACCCCTTTCACCCTCTTTAATTTGTTTTCCACCTCTAATTTTTTCTGCCATTGATGCAAATTATCCTATAAAGAAAAAAAATAATTGTGTTTTTTTACTAGACAAAATACCATATACCCTTTCTGAACCGTCGCTACTACAGTAAAATTTGTCGCTATTACATCAAAGTTTTCGGAAAACATCTTTACAATGCGCCCTATATATTTAAAATAAACTGTCACTATTGTGACGCTAGTTGACCAAGTCAAATTTGACTTTGTCAAAGGAAAAGTGATTGTTCCACAATGGTATTTTCATATCCGTCGGTATACTAAGTGCATAACATGGATGTCTCTATAGTGATGTTCTATTATATTACTGTCGCTATTGCGACACCCTAGCTGGGTGGGTCGCAATAGCGACACTTTTTCGTAGTGACGCAAGAGTGACACTATGTGGTGGGATTAAAAAAATTGAGAAAAATTGGGGAACTTTCCGACAATAAGTCAAAACTTTCGGAACTAAAGTGTTGGAAAATTGACCATATGTACTAGTGTTAGTAGAAGGAATTTTAGACATATAATCAATGGAGATGAATTCCCAAGGTTGGATAGGATTAGGAAGAGGAGTGTACATGCCTGGCTTCATAATGTTTGGCTAGGCAATGGCACAGGTAGTGTAGGATTTGATATATCTTCAAAATTCTATTAGAGTTTTGGCGAATAAAAATACTTGTGTAGTACTACCATTGTTTTTCCCAGAACAAAATGTCCCGTGACCCAATTTTAGTGCACCTCCAAAATCATCTTGGCATGGTCGCTTGAAGGAAAAAAAATTTACTCCACGTAGCATAACAATGTGTCCTAGAGGTGGAAGTATGGTACTTTATTCCTCCATCAACATTTGTTATGTGGTGGCGAATTCTGGATCATTTTTATACAGTTGTGGCCATCCATAAGTCTCATGCCCACAAGAGTTGAGAACAGTGGTCAGTGCTACAATTGGGGGCTAACTGAGGAAATATATAACATTATTGGTGTTCCCTTCTTATATTTAATGTTCAAACAAAATTTTTGTAGGTATGTGGACCATTTCTAATGGTGATCATTCTGCAACCTCCCTTGTGTATGTATAAACTGAAGAGGTTGGTGATCTGTGTGGATGGTCATATCCTTCCCTAGAATGTAATGTTTCCACTAATAGAAAGCCTAAACAATGGAATACATATCCTTATCATAGGTGGGGTATTTATGAATCATATCATAGTGTGTCTCACTGTGATAGGAAACCAGATGCCCTTAATTGGTGAGAACTACACCAATAGCATAGTTGGAGGCATCTGTCTCAATTTAAAATGGTTGTTGAAAGTCCAGAAATGTGAGCACTAGTGCAAAGAAAAGATGGTGTTTTGGCTCAATAAATTCCTTCTATTGGGACTCATACCAAAAAAAAAATTCTTTCTCTCCTCCCTTGGTAACTTGAATCAAAGGTCAAGTTATCATATGGGAGTATCCCAACACGAACCTTCAATAGAAATTAGCAAGGCCCAAAAATATGTGAATCTCTCTTAGATTTTTCGAGGATGGCCAATCCTGAATGACTTCGATCTTTGCTAGATCCACATGAACACCTTATTCATCAATGGCGTAGCCCATATATTGGACCCAGTTCATGCCAACGGAGCATTTCTCCAAGTTGGAACAATGTTTGTGTTTCTGTAGGGTTTGATGGACCTGCTGAATATGTTGCAAGTTCACTACCCAAATATTATTGAATATGAGGATGTTCTCTAGATATAAAACGACAAAGGAGTTGGTGAGAGGCCGCAAGATTTCATCCATCACCCTCATAAAAATTGTAGGGGAATTTGTCAACATGAAGGGCATGACCAACCACTCAAAAATTCCCTCCTTGGATTTTAAGGTAGTATTTAGGATTTATTAAGGAATGGAATGAAATAAATATTAAAAAAAAACATAGAGACACAATAAAACAAAAATTAAACTAATAAAGAGCAATTGTTGAACATTTTTACATACAAGAAGGAAACAAACTAGCTCGGGTGGTGGTAACTTACCTTTGAGAAGAGATGTGAATTCCTTCTAAACTGAGTTACAATGAGGGTCTCCATATTTTTTTTCATCAAGGAATAATGGAAAACCCTAAGCATCCAAAAAAATAAGTCTAGGAGATGAAGCACCAAAAGCTTGTGGGCCCTGTTGGGGTTGGTAATTGGAACATCAACTTCTGAAGGGTCGTAACGTTGACATACGATCTCTGTTTGGCACACATGATAACCCGTTAGAAATTTCTATCTGAAGAAAATAAATTTCGACGACAAATGTAGGTCATGGGCCTTGTGTTTGCCCATTTTCCCAAAAAAATAAAAATTAGGGTCTCAAAACGATTGCAAAAGTTTAGAACCTAAAAAATACCAAAAATATAAAACTTCCAAAATAGGAAACTGTGTTGAAAATTTGGAAACTAAAAGGAAAAAAATTTGGGGGTCCAAGTGGAATAGGTGGGTGTCCAGTTATAACCACCTGGAAGAGGAGACTTAAGGGAAAGTGGAAGCTTGTTGAGAAAAGTTGCAGGGTGGTGCAAGGCAAGAGTGTGGAGTCTCCTTCAGGTTGGAGCCTACGAACGCTTCAAGGTGGCAGGGTAATAGTGCAAGTTGGATCCTACACATGGAATTGGAGCATCCTTCCATTTGGATATGGTAAATAAGGTGTTGAATCATCCTTTAGGTTGAAGCTCGTAAGGTAGGGCATTGGAGCATCATTCCAGTTGGAGCTAGTAAACATGGTGTTGAAGAATCCTTTAGGTTGGAGACTGTAAATTTGGAATTTGGAGATTCCCATTTTTTGATGCTGTCTCATATATATTAAGAAGTGGTCGATGGTTTTTCTCCCATAAGGGTTTCCACCTAAAACATATTTTGTGTATTTTCTTGATGTCATGCATTATTGAATGGTGTTGTTTACTGATGTTATGTTGATTTATGTTTTATCTAATGATCAATCTAAAATATGAAATATAGGAATCTAGAATGAAACTCCATTTGCAAGCTCAAGAATATGATGTATGGCAATTGATGTTTCTGGAGACACATCTACCAACGAAAATAGAAGGTATAATACAAAATCCATGGATGTCATTTTGAGTGATCTGCTTGACCATGTAAAAGACAAATTTAACCAGTGCTCATTAGCCAAAATTATTTGGAAGAATCTCCATGATCTCTCCTTAAATAAGCATGAAGGTAAAAATGATGATGACGATGATGATTGTGATTCAGATGAAGCAAATGAGGAAGAAGGAGTAATATATTTGGAAGTAGAATTGATCAGTGCCTTATGTGATATTTAACAAAGAAAGAAAGTGAAATCAGGTACTCGAAGAAGAATTTTCCCTTATAAGACTTCAAGTGCAAGAAGCTAGAAAGAAAGAGAAAAATTAGACAAGCCAATTCAAGATGTAATTTAGTCAAAAGTAAAAGGAACTACACGTAGTTGTTGTAGAAATAAACATGCTTAAGGAGAAAATGCAGGATGTTGAAAAGAAGGATCATGTCATTAACAAAAAGGAGCAAGAAATTTCTTGCTTAGAGACAAAGGAAAAAGAAGAAGAAAGAATAGAGGAGAAGTTGACAAGTCATCGAGTAAGAGAACTAGAAAAAAATAACATCTATATGAAAAAAACTTGAAGAAGCCAAAATAATTGAAGAAGAACAAGAGTGTAAAATTCAAAATAAAGAAGAGGATTGCTTGAAGCAAGAAGAAGAAATCATATCATTAAGGGTTGAAGTTGAAAATTTAAATAAAAATTTGAAGAGCACGCAATCCTTGGACGATATTCTCATTTTCCAAAGATCTCCATCCATCAAAATAGGTATTGGTTACATAGGTGAACCTTCATCCAAGGAAGAAAAAAGCTTCAAGCCTTTGCTAAGTAATATTACAAAGAATCTTGATCGCAAGATCCCTCAAAGGCCAATTCAAAGTGAATGAAAAAAGAAGATTTAAATTGATCCAAGTCGTAATGCTCAACAAAGGACTATACCTCATCCCAGAAAGAATGTTTATAGAAGATCATCTAGATAAGGCATCTCATCTAGGCACCCTAGTATCTTTAATGGTTATTATTTCTTGTGTTCTAAATTAGAGTGTATGGATATGGTTCACGGAATGTATGACATGCATGATCATCAAGGAAATCATCAAAACCCTAGAAGCAAGGTTGCAGGATCACAAGACAGATTTCAAAATGTAATTTCAACAAATAATATACGTAAATTATTCTATCTCTTAGGTTCAACATTGAATGTTAAAAAAATCACAAATATGGGAATACATCGCGATATTTCAGATACAAAATGGAATCTTTCATCAGGTACAATAAGTTCTGGAGAAGAAAAGAAATACAAGAAGATCAGGTAAGTGAAAAAGTCTCAGCAGTCACACTCTCAAGATTTGTAATGGCATAAGACTATGATGATTCAAGAGGTACACTGCAAAATGTCAAGGATCAAGATGATCTAGTTGTAGATCTAGTTCACATGTTATTTTGAACGATGAATCTTTATGCATCCTCATCCTATGAATTTGAAGAGGTGGAGTATATATAGCAGTGGTTGCACTTTTGAATATCTATCTTTGATAATTTAACAAATGACAGATATGAAGAAGTTGTTAGAACAACGTTCAATGTTATAGGAAGTTTCAGTGGAATAACAATTTTGGTAGGAAAATTCATGAACACAATTGCAAAGGACTCATTGTCGTTGATGCATATTGATAGGTAGAATTAGCTATGAAAATCCATATAAGACATAACAAGTTAGAGGGAGAAAATAATTCAAGGGAGATAGACACTTCACATGACGACAAAACATGATATTTCATCAAGGGAAGTAACCCTTTTCCATTGATTTCAAAGTGGGAGAGAAATTAGGAAAGTAAGATCAGAGGCATGAATTCAGGGGGGAGCAGTAATCAAAGGGGGAGTATCTCTATTGCCATCAATGAAAAATGGGTAGATTTTTGAATGGTGTTTTCATTGATGCCAACATAATTTTTAAAATTCTAATAATATATTTCATGGATTGAATTAGTTGGAAACTCTAATAGACAAGAATCCCTAGAAGGAATCAAGAAAACCCTACATTCCCCACACTTGTTGAAGAATTTGAATATGAGTATGAATAAATTTTCTCCAATAATCATCCTCATTTTATTCTTCTCATTGTGATGATTCCAACTATCAGTGGCATGTCACGTGGATCCTCTCATTTGAAGAGATATAGTCACTTGAAGTTATAACCCCAAAGTCATGGTCAAAGTACCTAAAAATGAAAGGATAAGGGTAATTTGATGATTGGTCATTTTTGGGTCTGTTGATGATCTTAACATGGAGTCCATATTAAAATTATTTTTGATAATTTTAATAGGTCTTAAAATTCCCTAATCATCCCTACTTTAAGGCTATGTAAATCCACATTAGGTTAACTTCATTAAATGATTAAGGTTGGCACCAAATTTTAAAAATTGAAAATTCAAATTTAATTTTTTGTCAAGGTCGCCTCCAACCTATAGGTTTTGTTGGCCCACCCCTATTCATGCCACTTCATTTAGTATATATTGGGAATCCATAATATCTAAAATTCTTCACTCTTTTTTGAGGCATGGGCAGAAATGTGATATCAATTGAGGTAGGCCAAATTTTCAGGATGTTCTCTCTGTGGTAGTTTTATTATCTAGGGACTATTTTCTAAGGTCATTTTCACATTCCTATGATAAATTTTGGTGGCAGAACAAATGATATTTCATTTTTCTGTTTTCTTTTCTTTGGGTTGGTTTTTTGTTGGAGTTTCTACAATATTTTCTAGGTGTTTAAGGTTGTATTCTTCTTTGGTTATTCAAATTGCTACATGGTATTCTCTTAAGCCGTTCAATCACTTTCTGAAGTAGATTTAAGGAATTTTCTATGGGATTTATAGAGGCATATGTGGTGTCTTTTTGGCCCTACAAACACTCTCTTCTAAGACAATTTCATGAGGTTATTTTTCTGTAATTAAGGCATAGACCCAAAGGACACTCATACTTGTTGAAGAGGGTTGTTTAGAGGAAATGTGCGTTAATTCACAAGAAATTGTTGTTAAGATATTCACTGGAAAATACAACTTATAGAGGGAGATCATGGTTGGAATTCTGAGGAAATTTTGAGGCTACATGTTGAGGAAACTTGGCCCTGCAATACGGAAAATACTGAGCACATTCAATGGAACCTAATGGCAACTTCAAGGTTATTTAAAGCATAGTCATTTTTTGAAGTATTACATGGGTTCATTAGCCCTCTTTTGAAGCTTTTTATACAGGGATAAGTGAACCTTTGTGACTCAATTCCAGGATACCTTCAAGGGAAAAATATAAGGATTTATGCATTAGCTACTTCACATCTACTAAGGTTACGACCCTCTATGGTAGGGAAAGTAGAATCTTATTTATTCTCATGAACCATTATGGATTGTTGGAAATACTTCGCTGAATGAATATTGTGTAGGAGTGGAACCTTATTTTAATTAAAATAGGTCGATGCAATTCCTGGTAATTTTGTCTAAGTTTCTTGGTAAATCGGGACAATTTATACATTGTTATTTCTTATGGGACTTATAGTGGGATATACATTGTGCATTTAATTGAAGAATATATATATGTGTGTGATGTTATTATAGGAACATAAGAATAAGTTTTCATGTGGATTTTTTTCTCGTACTGACTAAAAAAATAGATTTTTGTGTTCTTCTCATTATCTGAGGCACATTTTTGAAGCCACCCTCAATTCTAAGCCATATTCTGAGATTTATAAATATTATGTAGAATTCATTTGGAGGGCTTGAGCACTATAGTGTGTGGAAATTTTGAAAAGTTTTACTTAGCATATTTTTTTGGCCTAGAGTAAAGGTATACATTTGGCATTTTGAGGATCATTGGGTTATTGCAGACCTATATGACATTTTCTCTTTAAAATAGTTGGTTTGATCCTCAAATTTGAAGCTAGTCTCTAGATAGTGACAAAGATGAATTTAATGCAATGCGTCATCAACATAAGGGCATACATCCTTGTAGAACAATGTGTGCACATATCTTAAGTATATTGAATCATTTCAAAACCCTTTTTAGAAGTTCTAATCTGCAGAAGAAGTATTATATCCAAGACCTATAATATGTCTACAATTGAGCAAGATATTAAAGAAGATTGTTTGATAGAGATATGTGAGCAGAGTTATGGTTGCAAAACATAATTTTGTTGCAAGAGTAAGGGAAATTTTAAAGAATATTCATGTGAATTAACTCATAGGACCCATATTTTTATAGCCACATTGGTGCCAGGGTCTGTTGGTTGAGGCTGGTATATTTTCTAGGCATTTAACGCTTTATTATTCTTTGGTTCTTCAATTTTCTACATGGTATTCTTTGTGGCCATTCGACCACTTTCTGAAGTAGATATAAAGAATTTGTGTGGGTTTTATAGAGGCATATGTGGTGTGTTTTTGGACCTGCAAGGGCTCTCTTCTAAGACAATTTCATGAGGTTATTTTTCTGTAACTAAGCCATAGACACAGAGGACACTCATACCTGTTTGAGAGGCTTGTTTAGAGGAAATCTGCATTATTTCACAAGAAATTTTTGTTAAGATATTGATTGGAAATTTTAGAGTTTATACAACTTATTGAGGGAGATCATGGTTGGAATTCTAAGGAAATTTTGAGGCTACATGTTGAGGAAACTTGGCCCTGCAATACGGAAAATACCGAGCACATTCAATGGAACCTAATGGAAAATTCAAGGTTATTTAAAGCATAGACATTTTTTGAAGTATTACATGGGTTCATTAGCCCTCTTTTGAAGCTTTATATACAGGGATAAGTGAACCTTTGTGACTCAATTCCATGATACCTTCAAGGTAAAAATATAAGGAGTTATGCATAAGCTATTTCACATCTACTAAGGTTACGACCCTCTATGGTAGGGAAAGTTTGAATCATCTTTATTCTCACGAACCATTACGGATTTTTGGAAATCCTTGGCTCAGTGATTATTGTGCATTAGTGGAATCTTATTTTAATTACAAGAGGTTGATGCAATTACTGGTAAGTTTGTCTAAGTTTCTTTGTAAATTCGGACAATTTATACATTTTTATTTCTAAGGGGACTTACGGTGGTATATACATTGTGCATGTAATTGAAGAATATATATGTGTGTGATGCAATTCTAGGCACATGAGAATAAGTTTTCATGTGGAGTTTTTTTTGTGCTCACTAAAAAATTAAATTTGCGTGTTCTTCTCATTCTCTGAGGCACATTTCTGAATCCACCCTCAATTATAAGACATAATCTAAGATTTATAAACATTATTTCGAATTAATTTGGAGGGCTTAGGAAATCAGGTTGTTGCAGACCTATATGACATTTTCTCTTTAAAATAGTTGGTTTGATCCTCAAATTTGAAGCTAGTCTCTAGATAGCGACAAAGTTGAATTTAATACAACACATCATCAACATAAGGGCATACATTATTGTAGAACAATGTGTGCACATATCTTAGGTATATTGAATCCTTTCAAAACCCTTTTTAGAATTTCTAATCTGCAAAAAAATTATTATATCCAGGACCTATAATATGTCTGCAATTGAGCAAGACATTAAAGATCAAGATTGTTTGATAGAGATATGTGAGCAGAGCTATGGTTGTAAAACATAATGTTGTTGCAAGAGTAAGGGAACTTTTACAGAATATTCATGGGGATTAACTAATAGGACCCATCCTTGTATAGCCACATTGTTGCCAATATCTGTTGGATGAGGCTGATTTATGCTATAAGGTTGAATAATGATTGATAATGTTGTTGTTCACTTGATAATTATTATTGATTCCAGTTTTGTTTGGACGAGTGTTGTTATATTGTTTAAATGATGCTAGGGTTTTTCCAATAAAATAGAGATGCGTGTATGATGATGTTGTTGAGCAGTGTTAGGGTTTCACATAATTGCAAAGATTAGATTGAACGTTGAGAAGATATTTGATGAAACTACGATTTTGGTATTGATGTTGTTATAGGTTTTGGCAGAATTATTATGCAGGTTTTATTGGAGATAGTATGCTATTGAGCTAGGGTTTTATCCTTTGAAAAATAAATGTTTGTATAGTTGTTGATGACCTTGAATTGCAGATTAATAGAGTCAGCAAGGAATTTTTGATATTGTTGATATTAATCATAGGTGGATCCAGTCTGAAAAATATGAAACTTGGTCCGTCGTGGTGACTTGTAGGATGGAGGCTTCAGGGAAAGTAGCAACTTGTTGAGTAGGGTGGTAGTGTGGTGCAAGGTAAGAAGAGTGGAGTCTCCTACAAGTTGGAGCTTGAGAACACTTTAGGGTGGCAAGACAGTGATAAAGTTGGTTGGAGCCTACATAGGGCATCAGAGTGTTCTTCCAGTTGGAGATGGTAAACATGGTGTTGAAGCATTCTTTAGGCTGGACCCTGTAAACCAGGGCGTTGGAGTGTCCTTCCAATTAGAGGTGGTAAACAAGGTGTTGAAGCATGTAGATTTAGAAGTTGGATCTTCCATTAATGTAATCTTGGAAAGACTTATATTTAGAAGCATTTTGTGGTTTTTCTCCCACAAGGGTTTCCACTTGAAATATATCTTGTGTACTATCTTGATGTCCTGCATTGTTGAATGGTTTTTTTTACGCATGTCATGTTGATTTATGTTCGATCTAATGCTAATATGAATTTAATGCTCTGAAGATTAAAATTAACTAATTGAAAAGAAATATTGATTCTCACAATATTCTAACACACACACACACACACACACACATATGAAAAAACAAAAAACAAAAATAAACTAAAATTTTATTTAAAAAAAGGGGAAAAAATATAAATAAATTTAAAAAGAACAAATTCGTTAAGAAAAGAAATAAAATAAAATCCCTCGGTTCAATTCCTCACCCTATTCGGGTGTTATAATTTAAAAAAAAAGGAATTCAGTACAGGGGATCGATTCCCATAATTGATCCTTCCCTCAGTGCACAAATTTGCACACAACTCAATTTCCAGAATTCAGCCTGCCCTTAGTGCATAGAGCTATGCACACACAACTCTATGCGTTGAAGGTTGAGTTAATTTTGAGAATCAACCCCCACCCCGATTTTTTTTAGTACTATATATATATATATATAATTTTTTTCTTAATTTTTGTTTTCAATTATGTTTTTATTTTATTTTCTATTTATTATTATTATTATTATTATTTTTAACATCATTTATTTTTTCACTCGTATTTTTTAAAAAATTTTTTTTCTCTTCATTTTTGGTTTTTTTATGATTTAATTTTTTTTCTTTGTTTTTAAACCTTTTGTTTTTTTAAATGTTTTATTTTTTTTTTAACCTTTTTTTGTTTAGGTTTGAATTTTATTTTTAAATTTTTTGTCTTGTTTTGTTTTTCATTATTATTTAGTTTTTTATTTATCTATTTATTTACTTCCTTTTTTTGTTACAAGGTCTATGTCGATGCTCGAGTAGCAACTCAACCCCACTTGTTTCAAATTGAGAGTTGACTTTTAAGTTTTCGTTACAATGAATCAACATTAATGTATGTTAATTTGATGGTTGATTTTTAACTTTTCATTGCAATCGGCCAAGTCTGCCCTCATTGCATTTCAATTTGATGATTGATTGATCTAGATCTTGGTTTTAATTAGTTTTAAAACATTCATTCAAAGAGTGAAAATACTAGACTTAAATAAGTAAAATAGAAAACTTAAAGCAAAAATAGATAACAAAGACACATGAAAACAAACCAATTGTTAAGAAAATTCATCCTATATATGGGCTACATCTCTAGGTTTGTTTCCCAGTGGGAAGGCCTATGTATTAAAGATGCAAAAGGGAAAAGTACATTTATCTTTATGAACAACATATATTAGTTCTCAAACTATGATAAAATACAATGACCTACAAGCAATTAGCTTGAACTCTCCTCTGGTTGGATTTCGTAGGGCTGAATAAGCTCAAATTTGCACAAAAGACACAACGAAATTTTATTTCTCATCATGCCGACATTTCAAAATTATTTTTCTTGGTGTATTAGCATTGTCAAACTATCACTATGAAGGAAATATTTGTCTCCAAGATTGTCTTGATTTAATCAATTAGAACCATCATGCATAAAAAATATTATGTTTTTGGTTATGTCCTTCAATTCATACTCATGGCTCTTACTGAAATGCGATAGGTCTTATACTATGATGTCTCTGCATATAAAACCACCATGCAACATTTACGTTCGGCCCTATCAGTCTTTCTCCTTCTCTCTAAATAGAATCCACTATACAAGTTTCTTTTCCAATGCTTATGTTCAAGACTAAAAAATTTCCCTGTCTTGTAATGTTTTAACTCTAATGCATGTCGTGACGATATGTTTTTTTAATATATAAACATTGGTGGTTGAAAAAATTGGGGTTGATCCCATGATTTTTTGTGCCTATCCCATATCCTATGTCGGCCCAACTATAGGTTATGGCCCAAAATATCATATTAAAATTGTGGCATATGTTGTGATATGTCAGGCTTACATAGTATGGTATCCAATTTCTTATACCATGGTCCAATCACAAGACTCGATGTGGCTCCGTTTTGATATAGTTGGTGTATGTCATATACTCAAACCAAAAATCCAACCTATTTACAACGTGGCCCATATAACTATGGAATTGTAGTATAAATGGTTACTTTCTCTTGTTTTTCTCATAACATGGTTACAAGGGGGATCAATCCTACGACCTTCCCCCACTTAGGCAATGTGTTATAATAACATAATAAATATTAAATTTTCTAATCATCATTACAATATTTGTCGATCGTCGTCCACTGAGTTTGGGTTCAATCCCCATGGTGCCCAACTATCTAATGAATTTTTACCAACCTCTGGACTCTTCCCAAGGTGTCACATAGTGCCCTCTGATTGGGCCATGTGGCAACCTTTCATTCGTCCACTTGTCCAGTTAGCCATCCAGTCACCAAGCTACGATGGCATGCCACATTAGCATGCTTAGATACCTACCATTAGAGGAAATTTCAGCCTAAAAGTGGTCTCCTAAGGAAAAATAAGAAAATAATAAAATAAGAGTTATGAATTTTGGAGAGAAAAGAAGAAAACTACATTTTTTTAATGTATCTTCAATTTTAATCAATGTGGGTTTTCTTAAAAGTATGAATAATGGATACTCATTGGATGTGGAATTTAATTTCGCATCTAATGAGTGTCTGCACTTGAAATTTGGGTAAACCTATAAGGAGATAATGCAAAAATACAATTTAAAAGAGTAGTCCCCCCCTGCCCCCCCCTCCAATTCCCCCCCCCTCTCTAATATATTTACATGTACCTCTTTTTAAATTTAAAGGCTTTTAATTGTTTTACATAATATGAAATGGAAATTACATGAAAATTTCATGGGTGCTTTTAGGCTAAAGTCTCATCTAATGCATGTTGTTAGCACTGCAATTTTTCAAAGTCATCTCTTGTCCCTTTAACCTGTGGTTGAAGGCCCTTGAAGGTTAAAAAGTGAGTCAAATTTTTAATTATTTTTAACAAAATCCAAAAAAATTTGAGTCCAATAGTTTGTTTTTGTGTCATAGAGTAATTAGGGTAAATTTTCTTCTAAATAAGTCCTTAACTACCTTGAGTAGTTAAGGTCATGGATTCAGTTTGAGAGTATTATTTATCCATAATGATATCTTCTTAAAGTGAATGATCCAAGGTTAAGCATAGAATGTCAAAATCATATATTGTTTAAGGAATAACAATAAATTGCTACCTTTTCTGAAAAGTGGCAATTTTTCCAGAAAATTTGTTTTAAAAAAGAAACACGGAAATAGTTACCTTTTTTGAAAAGTAGTGATTTCTTCAGAACTTGTATAAGGAGACGATTAGGCACTACTCAGGTGAAAAGGTACTACCCTTTTGGAACATAGCCATTTCTAGTTGGAGGATCACTAAAAAGGGGTTGTCTATTCTAATTTCTAAGGTTAGTTATTCCAATGCTACTCATTAAAGGTGTAGCAATTCAAAACTGAAGTATGAGTAGCAGTTAGTTAATTATTTGGTAGAGTGAAATGTTTGGTGGAGTGAGTTGGCACTTAAAAGAAAATCATTCAATTTCGTGTCAGCTAACCTCACCGTAATCAAGGACATGCAGAGAATAGAGGTCTACATTCATTGTTTCCCATAACCATTTACCCTGAGAAAGCTACAGTTCAAGGTTATCTTCCAGAAATATTTTAGGGTTTCGTGTCTTGCCTCTATTCGTTGTTTTACATGTGTTCATCAACAAGTTAAATTGGCTATTAGTAACCAGAATGGGTAAAAGTGGTAAGGTAAACCACTCATAGCCTATTAATACATGGTTTGTTGACCACCATGCAAAGGCACAATTTTAGGAAACTAAATAGTATCATTTTTTAAAGAAATTCTCAGGGGAGAATGTTGTAGTTGCTCAATCATTTTCCGAATATTTTAATGGGGAGCAGGTCAAGCTGGGGTCTTAGACTTTCAAAATATCAGAATCCATCATAGCACGAGCTACCCAATTGCCGGCTTCATATGAGTCATGGTATAAAAGAAAAACTTTGTTTGCAGAGGATTTAAATGCATATATTAAACTTGAGCATGAAAATATGAATTGGACCCCTATTGTCCATATTTCCTATTTTAAGCCTGAATGGCAGGGATTTATCACCATAGTTCAACATTACATCACCTGCGAAGGCAGGTTCTCTACAATTCATCAGTATCAAATGAGATTTTTATCTCATATTTTTCACTCTAGACTTATGAACCTCCCTTTATTCCTTTACAAATCACTGGTGAAAATGTCTCATAAAATACAACGAACCCCAAATTATTCTCTCCATAATATTTATCATCGAGGGTTAATTAAAATGTTGGTGGTTTATCATTTGAATAAGAAAAAAACCACATGGAACAAGTTTCTAGCAGATGAGGGTTTCAGTAATATTAATTCAAGGATAAAAGTGGGAAGGCCTTCAAAAAAGAAGACCCAGGAGGAAGAGTCAAACCCTACACCTATACTGACCCCTTTACAGGCTGATCAATCGTCTTCACCATCAAGAATGTAGACAAGAAGCTCAGCTAGAAGAGATAGAGTTGAAACCACCATTCCTATACCTATGATGCAACCAACAAATGAGGTTTATACCAGAAGGCAAAATTTACCTAAGGAGCCATAAACCCTAGAGTCTTTCCGGCAAGAAACTGAAAGCAGGTATAAACAAAAGACCACTCCACTTGAAAACAATTTTATTTCTAAAGACAAAGAATAAGTGGCTTCCTCTTTAAGAAATAAATGCAGAAGAAGATTGATTTTGTCAGAAGGATCTTCAGTGGAAGCTAGTAGTGTGGAGAAGGTCACCCTTGAACCATTAGCACAAAGCCCTATTTCAGAGATTAGACAAGAGAGGAAGAAGTCAATGTGACTCTAGCAGTAGAGGAACCATCAATAGCTTAGGTTTATTCCTCTCTAAGATCATCAACTAAGGGAAAGAGGAAAGTAACAATCCACTGATACTCATCATTTGAAGAAGAGAGTAGTGAAACAGAGTTTGAAGATGACCAACAGAGAAGAGTTATCCAGGGAAGAAGAAGGCCTTCATATATTCATAATCCATATATTCAAAGGCCTCATACTAGACCAAAAAATAAGCTTAGGCTAACTAGCAAGCTCATAACTAATCCTAATTTTAGAGATTACAATAGAGGAAGCAACAATAACTCAGATGTATTCCTCTCTATGTTCATCCGCTAAGGGAAAGAGGAAAGTAACAATCCATTGATACTCATCATTTGAAGAAGAGATTAGTGAAACATAGTTTGAAGATGACCAGTAGATCAGAGTTATCCAGGGAAGAAGAAGGCCTTCATATATTCCTAATCCATATATTCAAAGGCCTCATACCAGACCAAAAAATAAGCTTAGGCTAACTAGCAAGCTCATAGCTAATCCTACTCTCAGAGGTGAAATTATAAATATAGAGGAGAGTCCAGCAAATGATTTGGGGAAGAAGAAGGATAAGAAGAAGAAACAAGAAAAAAAGAGAAAACCAAATAGGAAGGTCAATAAGGCAGAAGCTCTTAGGTTATTTGGTTCTGTGATAGATTCTTTACGATTGAATATCTAAAGCAAGACAAGTCCGAAGATCAATATCATTTTGAGCCTATCTACAGAGTTATCATAAATTGCTACATTTTAAAAAAGGTAGCTCTTTGTTTTGGTCATAAGAAGATAAAAGGACATGTTGTTTTAGTCTCAAGGGATGATTGAGTATATGCTTTTACAGAGATAATTTTTTCCTCCTCCCAGCCAAGCGTTGTATAGTGAGTTGTCTTCCAGGTGTCATTGCCAGCTAGTAACTATTGCACTTTTTGTGGAGAAAGATTTTCCAGGAATCAAGGTGCATTTAGCCACCTTAGCTCAACAACTTCGACTTTCATATTATCAAGTTCTATATTCATGCCTTTTTAAAACAAATATTGTACATAAAACTTCATTTCTATTATTTTTAGATAAAATTTAAATATGCCTTGCTATATTTAGAAAGTTGTAATAAAGTTCCTAGAACAGACTTGCACTTTTTGTGGATCTTTAAGAGATTACCTTTTTGTATATATATTATGAAAAGAAATGAGGAAAAGGTTCGTGAGTTGTTAATCTCATTTCATCCTGAGCTATGTACTTTTTGAACTTATAATATCTAGATACACTCTTGAGGATTTATGAATGATTTGATGTGTGTATTGTGTAATTTCCTTATGTGTTTCCATATCTTACAGCTTCATTTCCATATTGTGATATATATATATATATTGTCTCATGCTTTTGTTAGTCTTATGATATAGTTGTACATGGTTATATATTTTTATCAGTCTTGTTTTACAAGATTTATTAATAAAATGTGTATGGTAAGCCTGTTCATATGCATTCCCCATGACAAAAATCTTTAAAATGTGTGATGAGATTCTTATAAGTCTTGTAAAAGCTTTCTTTCATCAATACGTTACAGGTCTAGAATATTTTATTTTCCTTTCTTCTTAACAGTGGACTTCTATCCTATAGACCCATTGTTCTTTTCATATTCTCCTAACGCTTATATTACAAACTTATCTTTGCTACAACATCAAACACTAGTACCCTCATACGTGTGAGTGATTTATCTTTTTAAAATCCTTTTTTCTAGTGTGTGAGAACTCCACTCACTTTCCAAAATCTAATTCAACTAGTAGAAAATCCCTTAAGCTTAAGATGTGTCTAGTCAGGCACTTGATATAATCCTAGTGTTCATTCCAACGCTAACATATTTTGGTGCCTCTGTCGGGAGACAAAGATCATGAACTCAGTATTCTCCCGAGTTTCTTGCATGAACGCCTAGTACTAGTTTTTAAGGGTGAATAAAAACGAGTCACCCTTTTTTATTGTAATTAGTTCACATGGCGACTCCACAACGAGGACGAGGGGTTTCAAGACCACCTACTACAAGAAGAAATCAAATATCACCTGTTGTGACTCCAGTCTCTGATCCAAAAAATATCATAAAGGATGCAAGAGGGAAACCGAAAACAACTGAAGCTACATCACATTCAGTGAAAAAAGTGAATTCAAAGTGTATTCTGAAAGAAAAGGTACCATCATCTATTTTAAATGAAAATGAATTTTCAGTTTTAAAGGATTCTACTGTAATATCTCAAGTTGAAACTAAATCTATAAAAGATAAATTAGATGATGTTAGCCTATATGCAGCTAAAAATACCCCTTAGTCATCATTTAGTAAATTAGAAATAAGTATTACTCCAGAGAAAGAAGAAAAATCATAGGTTTTAAGTGTAAGTGAAGAGAATCAAGAATTAGAAGCCTTTGTGTTTACAAAAGGGGAATTAAAACCAGTATTAGATATTGCACCCTTCTTAGATAGGGCTATTTTAACTTAAGAAGATATTAAAATAATTTTAAGCTTTCTTCAAACTCATCCTGAATATTAGTCCTCTCTTAGTCCACAACAGGAGTATTCTCACATGTTTCAAAACCCATCTATTGGCTCCTCCTCTTCTCATCAATGAGAAGGTAATCTTCCTGAAAATTTGACCTTTAATCTGTCTGACATTTTAGTTCAATAGAACAAAATTGAAGTTGCCCAAGTCCTTCAAGAAATATGATTCTCCTAGAGAGGTTGGAATAAAATCTTGTTGTGTTCATTTCTTTGATAATCCATTGTTATCATCTCAAAAGACTAAAGAACCAGCCCAAGAAATTCAATATTCTACTATTCCGGAATAAATAAAATCTCCATAGACTACAATTTCAAGCACTAAAACATCTGTATCAGTAATTCATCCACTAATTGTACCTCAAAAAATCATGGCTCAACCTCCTCCTACAAGGATGGAGTAGATTTTCGTTGCAAGATATGCACCGCTTGCTCTCCCTAAACCTTTGCATCTCCTTCCTCAAGGGGATTATCTGAAATATTTGCCCAAATATACAAGGGAGGGAGAAGGGGTATCTTCTGAAGAAAATTTAGTTTCTTTTTACAATTATGCTGATAACCAAAACATTGAACATGAATATGTCTAGTCAAGACTCTTTGTTCAGAGCTTAGATGGAGAAGCTCGTAAGTGGTTCAAAAATATACCAGCAAACTTAATAACAGGAATACATTATTTAGAGAAAGTGTTCATGAAACAATGGGGTGATTGTAAGGATTACTTGTATTACCTTACGGAGTTTGGATATTTAAAGAAGAAGATTGATGAGTCATTAGTAGGTTTTACAAAGAGATTCAATAAAGTTTATCAAAAGATTTTCCTGTAGAACTCAAACCTCCTGAAACTATAGCCATGATAACCTTTTCCAATGCCTTAGACTCCAATTTTTCATTGTGGTTGAGAGCTGAGAAGCCACAAACATTGGTAGCTATGCAGGTGACTGCTATTGGGGTGCAGTCCAATCTTATGGCCTCAAATAAACTGAAAATAGAAGTGGGGAAGGGAGCAAAGGATAAGAAAAAGATAAAAGAGGTTACCTTCTTCCTCTAAATCTTTTATAGCCGAAGAAAATATTGATCAAATGTCCAATTTAATTAAAGATCTTGCTCCAAAAATTTCTATAATAGAGTTAGAAAATCAGCCTGCTGTTAGACCCATTCAAAATGAAGAAAACAAAAATCAAGCTCCTTTTAGGAGACCCTTTTAGCCTCAACAAATTTTGCAACACCCAAGAAGAAATCCCGATGATCAGAATTTTCACCCTCCACTGAATCATTTTGCTGAGGAAAATCAACAATAATAGGAAGAGGAAGATGAAGACATAAATCTAGGCTGCGAGTCATCACAGTCAACTTGTTTGACTCTGCAAGAGTATGAATATCAGTCTATGATAAAAAAAAATTTCGGTGACGAAGATGGTCATGTTTATGTCCAAAATGAGAAAAATAAATCTGAAAAATACACAAGAGATTATAATTTGAGGTCAAAATAAGTTGTTTAAAACCCCCAACAAAATCAAGATTCTGAAAAACATGCTACCAAACAAAAGGAAAAAGTTAATGATATTCCTCCATCGCCTAACCTATCCCCAATTATGAAAATTGTTGTAGAAAATAAGGATTTGGCTCCTCTAAATTTCAGTTTCAAGTCAGAATTAAATAAAATCAAGATTTCAGTTTCACTCCTTGAATTGTTGAAAAATCCAGCCTATAGAGAATCATTTAAAAGACTGTTACATCCATATAATCTTTCTCCTGACTTAGTAAATCTAAAGGATGAACAGCCTACCATCTACTTGGGTAGCCATGTCCAAGATCAGAATGATGATAACTCTCCACCTTTTTATCTTTCACTCAATATTCATAACAAGCTACTTCATAATTGCCTATTAGATTATGTGGCCTCTCACAATTTAATGCCTAAGAAAGTGATGGATCAACTAGGACTGGAAATCACTTAGCAATATCATGATATTTACACATTCAACTCTAAAAGGGTCAAGTGTTTAGGAGTGATCAAAGATTTGGTAATTTCCCTTACCCAAATCCCCATGAAAATTCTAGTAATGGACATAGTGGTTGCAGACATACCTTCTAGATTTGGAATGATTCTATCCAGATCTTGGTCCCAAAAGTTGGGAGGCACCCTTCAAATGGATATGACCTACGCTACTATCCCAGTCTTTGGAGGAGAATTCAGGAGATTTTATAGGGAAACACAAATGGCATATATCATAAGTGATCGGAAAAAACCCCAAAATCATCCTATATATGTAGAAGAGAAGGAGTTAGGGCCATCCATATTTCACCTTACTGCTAATGACAACAATTTTCAGCCTGAACTCAGGAAAAAACAGAATTTACAGGTCATAAATAAGCAGAATTTGGAAACTGGATAGATCTGGAAATTATATTTTAATGGAGCCTCATCACGAGAGGGATTAGGGGCTGGTGTCCTTCTTATTTCTCCCACTCGGCAAGTAGTGAACCTATCATACAAATTACAATTTTTCACTACCAACAACACTGCTGAGTATGAAGCCCTTGTTTTGGGTATGAAAGTAGCACAAGATTTGGGAGCTGAACAGTTGGTTGTTTTTGGTGATTCAGAATTGGTGGTACATCAGGTGAGAGATGATTATCAAGTGAAAAATTCAAAATTCAAAAACTACAGAAATGAAGTGTGGGATTTAATTAAACACTATTTTTCAACGTTCAATTTAAATTATGTTTCTAGGGAAGAAAATGAAATGGCAGATTCACTGACCATAGATACCCGTAATTTTAAGTTTCCCCTTGATCTTAAAGCAACATATGATGTCCAGATAAAAAACGAACCTTCCATTCCTAAAAATATCAAATACTGGCAAGTATTTGAAGATGAAAAAGAAATTCAGAAATTCTTGGAATGTGTAGAGGAATTTTCAGACATTCAAAAATGAGCAAGACACAGTAGAAAGTGAGAACAACAAGCCCTTTAAAAAAGCTATAGCTGGAAAAGAAATTATTGATCTAAAAACAAAAATTATTCCTAAAGTATTGGTTCCTTTAGAGAGGTTGTTTGAAAATAATGATGTCTTTTTAAAGCCTGATAGTAAAACAGATGGAGAGAGTAGAATTGACTGCAATATTGGTACAGAAAATCAGCTTAGATTTGTTAAAGTTTCTAATTTTTTTCCGCAAGAAACTAGAACTAAATATGTCAATCTGCTAAAGCAATATACATACAATTTTTCATGGTCCTACAGTGATTTAAAGACATATGACAGATGTATAATGGAGCATAAAATTCCTCTCAAAACAGAAGCAAAAACTATAGCACATAAGATAAGACATATTAATCCCATGTTACTCCCTATTATTGAAAACAAAATCAACAAGATGTGGGAAGCCAAAATAATTCTGCCCTTAAGATTTTCCAATTGGGTAGCTAATATAGTCCTGGTTCGAAAGAAGAATGATGAAATTATAATTTTCATTTATTTTCGCAATTTGAGCTGGTGTTCGCTAAAGGATAATTATCATTTACCCAATATGGACCTTGTTTTGCAGTAGGTAGTAGGCTCAAAGAGGCTATCAATGATAGATGGTTTCTCGGGGTTTAATAAAATCTCAGTCAATAAACAAGACAAGGAGAAAACAACTTTCACTACACCTTGGGGAAAATTTATGTACAATAAAATGCCTTTGGGTTTAATGAATGTAGGTGAAACATTTCAGCGGGCAATGGATATTTCCTTTGCAGGAGAAAAGGACAGGCTTGTAGTCATTTACTTGGATGACTTAACATTCTTATCAAAATATGATGATGATCATTTAAAACATTTGCAGCAAGTGTTTAATAAGTGAAGAAATTTGGTTTGTCTTAGAACCCAAAGAAATCATGCTTTGTTGTTCAAGAGGGAAAACTATTGGGGCACATAGTGACAGAAAATGCTATTTGTATTGACTCGGGGAGAGTTGAGGCTATACAAAAAATTGGTTTATCCAGAAATAAGAAAGAATTACATTCATTCTTGGGTAAAATTAATTTTCAAAGGCGTTTTGTTCTGAACTTTGCAGAACTAATTAAATATATAAATGCCTTAATAAAGAAAGATGTTGAATTAATATGGCAAGATGAATCAAAAAAATATTTCATAGCAATCAAATATTCCTTTATTGAAGCACTGGTGTTAATCAACCCTGATTTTGAGAAGGATTTCTTTAATTTTTCATATGCTTCTGAGGAAACTATTGCAGCAGTTTTACTTCCAAATAACAAGGAAGGCTTTGAGCAGCCTATTTCTTTTTTCAGTCATGCATTAAGAGATGTTGAGTTAAAGTACAGCTTGATTGGAAAATAAGCATATTCATTGGTAAAGGCTTTAAATTCTTTTCGCGTTTATGTTCCACATTAAAAATTCATGGCTTTTGTGCCAAATATTATTGTCAAGGATGTATTGTTGCAACCAGATACAGATGGAAGGAGAGGAATATGGTTAATAAAAATTTAGGAATTTGACATTGAAATTAGAACTACCAAGCTGATAAAGGGACAGGGCTTAGCCCACTTGATGGTAGAATCAAATTACAAAGCTCTAAATCTGAACATGGAGGTAGTTGAAGAAATATATAAAAAAGGTATATCTAATTATCTTGAAATATTTTATTCCAACTTGTATAAGGATATAGTGTACATTTTATTAAATCTTAGTTGTCCTCCAGAAATGGAAAAATCAAAGAAAGTGTCTTTTAAACTGAAGGCTGTTAAGTATTCCATAATGGAAAACCATATTTATTGGAGAAATCTTGTAGGGGTTTGTTGATATGTGTAGATGAAGTTGAGTCACAGAAATTTATGTCAGAGATACATGCAGGGGTGTCTAGTGGACAATTATACTGGAAAGCTACCGGAAATAAAATTCTAAGAGCTGGCTATTATTGGCCAAATCTTTTCTCTGATGTTTTTGCTAAAGCCAGGGCTTGCACTGAGTGTCAAAAGTTTTCCAGTAAGCAGAAGCTGCTCCCACTACCTCTCATTCCCATTTCAGAAGACACCCCTTTCCAGCAGTGGGGGTTAGCCTTCACTGGTGAGATTCATCCGCCATCATCAGGACAACACAGGCGGATTATTACAGCCACAGAATATGTCACCAAGTGGATTGAGGCCATTCCAACCAGGAATGCCACTGACACGATAATAATTAAATTTATGTTGGAAAATTATTATGTCTAGGTTTGGTTTCCCTCATAAGTTGGTGACTGAAAATGCACTGGCTTTTAAATATGCCAAAATGAATAATTTCTGTTAGAAATATAATATTGATTTGACTCATTCTACACCTTATTACCCCCAATGCAATGGGTTAGCCGAGTCATCTAACAAAATTATAGTAAGAATCATTACGAAGAAGGTACCAGAAAATAAAAGAAATTGGGACACTCAGCTAGTTCATGCTCTTTGGGCAGACATGGTGAGTAGCAAGAGATCAATTGGAGTTTATCCCTTTCAAATTGTTTATGGTAATGATGTTGTGATGCCATTACAGTTGGCCCTTCCTGTTATGAAGTTTTTACAGGATGAAATTGATAATTCAAATCCCATTTAGAGAAGAATGCTGCATCTTATAGAAGCTCATCAAATTCGGGAATCCCTAATGGACAAAGCACAGAAATACAAAGCCAAAGTAAAAGTTATTTTTGACAAAGGGCAAACCAACAAGTATTTCAAGAAAATGATTTGGTATTGCGATAGGATGTAAGAAGAGAAGACCATGTAAAGCATGGAAATTTCGACAACTTGTGGTTCGGGCCATTCAAAATTGTTCAAGTTCTAGAGAACAACACATTTCGGCTGAAGCACTTATATGATGATCAATTGACTAGGGATCTAGTCAATGGTCAATTTCTCAAAAAGAAATCATTTTTTAAGTCAATCAATCTTTTCATTGTAAATATTCAGAGTGTTGTTTCAATAAAAATCCATGCCCAATGGTATGTGTCTGTAAATAGAGTGAATCTTGAGTTCAGTCAGTGACAATTCAGTTTTTGTCATTAGTTTCTAGAATTGTAAAAGTATTGAGAGTTTAAGGCACTGAATATACGGTCCTTAAAGCCTTGTAGGGAGTACTTCATCCCCAATAGGATCCGTTGGTAGCACTGCAATTTTTCAAAGTCTGGTCACCATTACATTTGTGTCTTTGATCCTCTCGTGTCCCTTTAACCTGTGGTTGAAGTCCCTTGAAGGTTAAAAAGTGTGTCAAATTTTTTATTATTTTCAACAAAATCCAAAAAAAATTTGAGTCCTATAGTTATTTTTTGTGTCTTAGGGTAATTAGGGTAAATTTTATTATAAATAAGTCCTTAACTACCTTGAGTAGTTAAGGCCATGGATTCAGTTTGATAGTATTATTTATCCATAATGATATCTTCTTAAAGTGATGAATCCAAGGTTAAACATAGAATGTCAAAACCATGTATTGTTTTAGGAATAACAAAAAATTGCTACCTTTTTTGAAAAGTAGCAATTTTCCCAGAAAATTTGGTTTCAAAAAGCAACACAGAAATAGCTACCTTTTTTTTAAAGTAGGAATTTATTCAAAACTTGTGTAAGGAGCTGAAAAGGCACTACTTAGGTGAAAAGGTACTACCCTTTTGGAATGTAGCCATTTCTAGTTGGAGGATCACTAAAAAAGGGTTGTCTATTCTAATTGCTAAGGTTAGTTATTCTAACGCTTCTCGTTAAAGGTGAAGCAGTTCAAAACTGAAGTACCAGTAGAAGTTAGTTAATTATTTAGTAGAGTGAAAAGTTTGGTGGAGTGAATTGGCACCTAAAAGAAAATCATTTAATTTCGTGTCAACTAACCTCACCGTAATCAAGGGCATGCAGATAAAAAAGGTCTACATTCACTGTTTCCCATAACCATTTATCCTGAGAAAGCTACAGTTCGATTTTATCTTCCAGAAAATTTTTAGGGTTTCGTGTCTTACCTCTGTTCATTGTTTTACATGTGTTCATCAACAAGTTAAATTGGATGTTAGTAAACCAAAATGGATAAAATTGGTAAGGTAAACCACTTGGAGCCTACTAATACGCTGTTTGTTGACCACCACGCAAAGGCACAATTTTAGGTAGTTGTATGGTATCATTCTTTAAAGAATTTCTCAGGGGAGAATGTTGTGGTTTCTCAAGCATTCACCAAACCTTTTAATGGAGAGTGGGTCAAGCTGGCATCTCAAACTTTCAAAATATCATAAGCCATCATAGCACGAGCTACCCAACTGTCGGCTTCAGGTGAGTCATGGTATAAAATAAAAAATTTGTTTGCAGAGGATTTAAATGCATATATTAAACCTAAGCATGTAAATGTGAATTGGGCCCTTACTGTCCATATTTACTATTTTAAGCCTGAATGGCAGGGAGTTATCACCACAGTTCAACATTATATCATGTGCGAAGGGAGGTTATCTATAGTTCATTAGTATCAAATGAGATTTTTATCTCATATTTAAGGCTCTAGACCTATGAACCTCCCTTTCTTCCTTTACAAATCACTGGTGAAAATGTCTCAGAAAATACAATGAACCCCAAATTGTTCACTCCATAATATTTATCATGGGGATTAATTAAAATATTGTTGGTGTATCATTTGAAGAAGAACATAACCACATGGAAGAAGTTTCTAGCAGATGAGGATTTCAGTAATATTAATTCAAGGAGAAAAGTGGGAAGGCCTTCAAAACAAAAGATCCAAGAAGAAGAGTTGAACCCTGCACCTATACTGACCCCTTTATAGGTTGATCAATCATCTTCACCATCAAGAAGGTAGACAAGAAGCTCAGCTAGAAGAGATAGAGTTGAAACTACCATTACTATACCTATGATGCAACTAGCAAATGAGGTTTATACCAGAAGGAAAAAGTTACCTAAGGAGCCACAAACCTTAGAGTCTTTCCAACAAGAAAATGAAATCAAGTATAAAAAAAATACCACTCCACTTCACAAGAATGTTATTTCTAAAGACAAAAAGAAGTGGCTTCCTCTTCAAGAAATAAATGTAGAAGAAGACTAATTTTGTTAGAAGGATCTTCAATGGAAGCTAGTAGTGTGAAGAATCTCACCCTTGAACCATTAGCACAAATCCTTGTTTCAAAGATTAGACAAGAGAGTGAAGAAGTCAATGTGACTCTAGCAACAGAGGAACCAACACTAGCTTAGTTTTATTCCTCTCTAAGATCATCAACTAAAGGAAAGAGGAAAGTTTTAGAGATTACAACAGAGGAACCAACAATAGCTCATATTTATTCCTCTCTAAGTTCATCAGCTATGGGAAAGAGAAAAGTAACAATCCACTCATACTCATCATTTGAGGAAGAGAGTAGTGAAACAAATTTTGAGGATGAGAAACAGAGCAGAGTTATCCAGGAAAGAAGAAGGCCTTCATATATTCCTAATACATATATTCAAATGCCTCATACCAGACCCAAAAATAATCTTAGGCTAACTAGAAAGCTCATAGATAATCCTTCTCTCAAAGATGAGATTATAAATATGGAGGATAGTCGAGAAAATGATTCAGGGAAGAAGAAGGCTCAGAAGAAGAAACAAGAATAAAAGAGAAAATAAATAGGAAGGTAAATAAGGTAGAAGCTCTTAGGTTGCTAGCTACTATGCTAGATTATTTATGATTGAATATCTAAAGAAAGGAAAATTTGAAGATCAATATCATTTTGGGCCTATGTACAGAGTTATCAGAAATTGCTACATTTTCAAAAAGGTAGCTCTTTGTTTCAGTCATAAGAAGATAAAAGGACAGGTTGTTTTGGTCTTAAGGGATGATTGAGTATACGTTGTTACATAAATAAATTTTTTCCTCCTCCCAGCCAAGCGTTACCTAGTGAGTTGTCTTCCATGTGTCATTTTCAATTAGCAACTGTTGCACTTTTTGTGGAAAAATATTTTCCAAGAATCAAGGAGAAGTTAACCACCTCAGCTCAATAAGTTCGACTTTCATATTATCAAGTTATTTCTTCATGCTTTTGTAAACCAAATATTGTCCATCAAACTACCATTCTGTTATTTTTAGATAAACTTTAAATATGCCTTGCTATATTTAGAAAGTTGTGATAAAGTTCTTACAAAAGACTTGAAATTTTTGTGGATTTTTAAGCGATTACCTTTTTGTATATATATTAGGAAAAGAAATGAAGAAAAGGTTCATGAGTTGTTCATCACATTGCATCCTGGGTTGTGTATTTTTTGAACTTATAATATCTAGATACACTTTTGAGGATTTATGAATGATTTGATGTGTGTATTGTGTAATTTCCTTATGTGTTTCCATCTCTTACAGCTTCATTTCCAAATTGTGATATATATATATATATATATATATATTGTCTCATGTTTTTGTCAATCTTATGATATAGTTGTAAATGGTTATATATTTTTATCAGTCTTGTTTTACAATCTTTCTTGATAAAATGTGTATGGTAACCCTGTTCATAAGCATTCCCTGTGACAAAAATCTTTAAAATGTGTGTTGAGATTCTTATAAGTCTTGTAAAAGCTTTCTTTCATTAATACATTACAGGTATGGAATCTTTTGTTTTACTTTCATCTTAACAATGGACTTCTATCGTATAGGCCCATTGTTCTTTTCATATTCTCCTAACCATTAGATTACAAAATTATCTTTGCTACCACATCAAACACTAGTACCCTCATATGTGTGAGTGATTTATCTGTTTAAAATCCTTTTTTCCAGTGTGTGAGAACTCCAACCACTTTCCAAAATCTAATTCAACTAGAAGAAAATCCCTTGAGCTTAAGATGTGTCTCGTCACGCACTTGATACAATCCAAGTGTTGATTCCAGCGCCAACACATGTATTGCAACTTCAGTGCTTAATCTCGTACCACATCAGCATATGGCATGTGTCATGTCATCATCTTCGTGCCATGTGTTGTTCCAATTATACCACGTTAGAACCTATATGCGCTACCACGTTGGTTGTACGATCTACCATGTGGAAGCCTTGTATACATTTTTCTGTTATTTGGTGCAAATTTCAGAACGCTGTAGCTTTTTCATACAGGCTCCATCTAATGTGATTCAAGTGGCATGGGAATCATCTCATCGAGCTCTTTGACATGGAATTATTTCCATAATTTTTTTAGAATTTTTACTTTTAGGACTTTTCTGATCCTCTTGGGTCATTGATTTTTAAGTTTTTGTTGCAATGTTTCAAGTTTTCATAGGTTAAGATTCTAAAAGAGCTATACTTTTTGCATTTAAAAAAAAATTACTCTTAGTATAATGAATCTTTTGATTTAGGTATTCATGTTAAGGTTTTTTTAAGTCATGATATTTGGTCGACAATGCCATGATTCAAATATGTCGAAAATTTAGGGTTTTTTATACTCATGATATTGGTTTTAATTCCATGGCTAAAATATGTCGATATTTTAAGGTTTTTGGAATACTATGTGATTTTCTTAGAAACCTGAACAAAATCACATGGTATTCTAAAAGCTTTCAACATCATATTGTTAACTGTGAAATTTTTTTTGCTAAAATTTTAGGGTTTTTTTTGAATCATGATATTTTATCTTTAATGCCATGGTTGAAAATTTTCAAAATATTAAGGATTCTTGGAGTCATGATATTTATCATTAATGCCATGGTTGAAAATTGTTATTATTTTTAGGTTTGTTGGAGTTGTGATATTTTATATTTAATGATATCGTCGAAAAATATTGGAAATTTAAGGTTTTTTGGAGCCATAATATTTTATTTTTAATACCATTGCTAAAAAATGTTGGAATTTTAACAAAAGAAACATTGATGCAACATCAAAAATTTTTGATTTCAAGGTGATTTTTCATGTTTATTGTATAGAAAAATTAGTTTTTAATGACATTGTTAAAAACGAAATTGGAATTTTAACCCTCCAAAAATAAACTTTGTTGCAACATCATTACTTTTCGTTTTGGGGATATTTTTCCTTTTTTTTGCACAAAAATAGGGTTTTTGGGGCTAAAGTTCTCATTTTGAGGTTACAGTTATTGCTAAGTTGGTAACTTTAATAATGGCTAATAGGAAAAATTAACATAGAGTTTTTAAGCCTCTAAATAGGCTACATTAAAGATAAATACCATGGGAAAAACCATGGATTCTCATAAACTTGAAGCCTGAAAAATTGTTGGTAACTTGACCAAGTGAAGTTTACCTGAACTACCCTAACAATTCCCCCATTAAAATTGAATCATTTAGATTAACTTGGTCCCAATAATTCATCAACCATCTCACCTGAGATCTCACATTCCCCCTTCAAGATAGGATACTAGTACGTATACCACCCTGGTACCTCTCCAAGTGGTCTATTCCACAACTAGACGACTCCATGTGCTAGCACACTACATGTATGCCTGATAAAATTATTAAGGACTGAAAATAATTCATGATGTTTTGAAACATGTATGCCTAAGAAATAGGTCTTACAAATTCATGGTGAAATATACATCGGCCTTGGACCAAAACCCATATTGTGTTCACACATCACATGTTGGTTCCTTCATTAAACTTCAACACCATTGAATCCATATTCATTATTTCTCTTATCCACACACCCTCTCTCTGTAGGTATATCTCACTTGATCCATACCTTGACCTCACATTTTAATGTGACTTGAACTTTCCTGGTCCATGCAACAATATCTCATTTGCACAATTTATATCAATTTAGTGGGAATCATTCTCTTTTATTAGAACAGCCACAACCTTTCACAAAAAATGCACACTCCCTTCCAGGTAGCTTCTCCATGGCCTCTAAAACATGTTTTCCATGCTACTTTACGACACTCAAGAAGACCCTTCTCAACCATAAGGCCTCATTCCACAGAATTCAGGAAATCACTACCTACAGGTTCCTCTCCTACAACACACTTTGAGCATTTTTACATGGCCAATTTCCTAGGGTTACTCGCCTAGGAATTAGGGCTGACATTTTGAATGGCTCATTCAATCTAAAATGGGAATGAAAATCTTTAGACATTATGTCATGCTTGTAGGTTTTAACCTTGTACATAAATTACTTGCAAACGAATTATTAAAATAGAAAATATACAATGGCGAGAACACAAAACAAATACACATGGATTTTCCCTTGGATCCCAAAATCAGGACTACCAGATTGATTTTTCACTATATTCCTTTCAATGTTACAATACATATATATACATGCCTAAGCATTCATAAATCCTAATCCATTAACCCTAGATTAGAACATAGTCATAGTTCCCTTGACTGGATCTACAAAATACCATGGACAGAAAACCATCATGCCCAAAACCATGCAGAAAACCATAGTTGGTTTACCCAGCTATTATAGCGTCCAAATTTTTTTTCCTGGGGTACTACCACAGACCCTATGTAAGCGGGCTACCTCCCCTCTGCAGACCCCTCAATAGGGGCGTTTGCGCCCCCGATGACTCCCCCTGCACATGCAACTATTCGTGGAAATAATATAACACACACCCAATATTCTCTTACTTGTTGTTTTATTTTCCACATAGGGGGTCGCAAGATAGCTTAATCATTGGTCCAACCCTACAAGTCCCATTGTTTCTATACACCAAGAAAAATTCTCATTTCTCATTGAATTTTTCAATGCATCTGTAATATTCTTTAAAGTGTTCACCTTTACCAAAAACACTTTTTCGTCCTCAACCATATCCCTCACAAAGTGACACTTAACATTAATGTTCTTTGTCTTTTAATGATAAGCAAGGTTATTTGCCAAGAAAATTTCACTTTGGTTGTCTGAATATATCCTTATAGCGTGTTGTACCAACCCCATACTTGAACACAATACCTGCAACCAAAATGCTTCCTTGCATGAGTTGTTGCCATGTATTCAACCTCTATAGTTGAAAGAGCCACTATAGACTGTCTTTTTCTCATCCAGCTCACTGCTTCTCCAAATAGGTTAAACACATACGCACTTTTATATTTTCTCTGATCTAGATCTCCAACCCTGATTGCATAAAAAAAGCCACAACTGTCCAACACTCTATCAAATATTGGTCTTCCTTGGTAGTACAGACCATAATCACTAGTGCCATGCAAAAACCTGAAAAATCGTTTCACTATTGTCCAATGCTCCTTCCCTGGTTTTGACATAAACCTGCTCAGTAATCCCACTGCATGTGAAATGTATGCACTATTACATACCATTGCATACATTAGGCTATTGACTACACTTGCGTATGGAACATAAGACATGGCCTCTTCTTCTTCTTGTGCCTTGGGACACTTTTCAGCAAATAACTTTACACCTACAGGAATATGAACGTTCACCGGTTTACTATCCTTCATATTAAACCTCATGCAATATTGTCTCGACATACTTCCTCTGGTTTAACTAGAGCTTCCTCTTTTCCCGATCTCATTTAATTTCCATGCCAAAAATATTGTTTGCAACACCAAGAACCTTCATGTCGAATTTGGAGGAAAATTAGGTCTTCAAAACCTGGATAATTTCTTTGTGATTTCCAATCAGAAACATATCATCCACATACAATACCAAATAAGTAACACAGTCACCAATTAATTCAAAATACACAGAATGATCCTCTTTTCTTATGGTAAAGCCAAGTCCCCATATATATGTATCAAATTTATGATACCACATCCTTGGTGACTGTTTTAACCCACACATAGACTTTTTTAATTTGCATATTAGTAATTTCTTACCCTTCACTGTAAAGCCTTCAAGTTGCTTCATGTATATCTCTTCTTCCATATCCCCAAGAAGAAATGTTGTCTTCACATCCATTTGTTCTACCTCAAAATCAAAAGAAGCAACAATAGATAAAAGTAATCTAACAGAATCTACCTTGGAAACACGAGAAAAGATATCACCAAAGTCAATTCCTGACACCCAAGAATAACCTTTTTCTGCTAACCAAGTTTTGCATTTCTACACCTTGCCTTCTACATTGATCTTCTTCTTAAACACCCATTTGATGCGAATGGGTTTCCTTCTAGCCGACAACACCACCAAATCCCAAGCCTCATTTTTGTCTAAAGAAGCCATTTCATCAACAATGGCCTCCTTCCAGAGTTTTCCATCCTCTGAATATACTGCCCCCTTGATTGTTTTGGGATCATTATTAGTAATAGATAAAGAAAAATTTGAACAAAATGCAGATGGACTATACATTTCAGGCATAATTATTTCTCGAACTGATCTTCTCCAAGTTGGAGTTTGTGGCTCTTCCTCTTCTTATTTTTGTTCTGTTGTAGAGTTTGATTCTTCCTCCTTTAGCTCAAACTATATCTTCTTAGGTTCCTTTGGTAAGAATTAATGTTTAATAACATATTTCACCTCTCTAAACACCACATCTCAGTTTTACACAACCTTCCTTGTTTATGGGTTCCAAGGCTTATAGCATTTTAAACCATCCTTATACCCAATAAAGATGCACCTTTCATATTTACTATCCAACTTGGCATTTTCTCCTTTCAAACATGTACATATGCATCACAACCAAATACCCTTAGATGTGAAAGAGAGGGTTTCTTACCAGTCCATACCTTGTGTGGAGTCTTATCCTCAAATGTTGATGAAGGTGATCTATTAACCAGGTAACATGAAGTCTCCATTGCTTCTTCCCAGGATTCCTGTCCTAACTTGACACCATTGAACATGCTTCTTTCCTTTTCCATCGACGTCCTGTTCATTATTTTTGCAACTCCATTTTGACGAGGTGTGTATGGAGTAGTCTTATGTCATTCTATACCACACTTCTTACATAACTCTTCAAATTCCTTCTTATAGAACTCTCCACCGTTATCTGTCCTCAACACCTTTATCTTCTTCTTTGGTTGGTTTTCCACCAAAGCCTTAAAGTATTTAAACCTATCAAAGAATTTATATTTATTCGTGAGAAAATATATCCATGTATTCCTTGAGAATTCATCTATAAATGATACATAGTACACAAACTTACCGAATGATGGAACCGACACATGTTCAAACACATCACTGTGCACAAGCTCTAATATCCCTTTCACCTTCTTAGCACTAGAAGGGAAACTCACCCAATTTTTTCCCCCATATACACAATGTTCACAGAAATAGAAATCTAGAGAGAAATTATACATACCTTATACCATACCATTATCATGAAGTACTCAAAGGACCTTTTCTCCAATATGTCCAAGCCTTTGATGCCATATCATGCTCTTTTCTCCATACACCAAAAAAATTTCTACTCCACTTTCAGGAACCACAGATTTGTTGCACCCATCAATAACGATGCTACCTAGAAGCTTGTACAAAGATCAAATTTGAAATCCTTGCATCAATACCAATTCTCCCCAAACCATCTTCCAGGTATCCTTATTGAACATTGTTTTTACAATTGCATCATTCATCTTGCTTATGTAAATCATATTTGTGTCTAATGTAGGAATATGCAGAACACCACGAAGTTTTCTAATCCTTCCACCTTGCAACTTCATCTTTACTTTTCCACACCCGATGATTCTGGCCTTCCTATCATCCCATAAGAAGAAATCATCACCATCATATTTCTCATACTCGCAGAACCACTCCCTAGGGGGAGTGAAGTGAAAGGATGCACCCGAGTCAATCAACCATGCCTCATTATCTAAATGTGTACTTGAAGAAGAAGCCAAGTACACATCACCACCTTCACCTGAGGTGGTTTTCACCTTTGTAGAAGGAGCATCATCATATCCATTTCCTTTCTTAGGAGATCTGGATCTACAATACTTTTTGAAGTGCCCTTCCTTTCTGCATTTTCAGTACACCTTTACAGGTTTTCCTAGAAATTTAGATCTCCCTATAGATTTAGATCTCCCAATCAAGGCCATATTTGTATTTCTATTCTAGGGTGATCCTCGTACAAACAAGGCATATCAATTCTAGCTCTCCATATTTTTTTGTCTCATTTCTTCCGACAACAAGGATGAGACTATTTCATCAAACTTCAAGGTAGTTGTATTGCTACCTCTGGAAACAAAAAAACTATCCCACGAATCTAGTAGAGAACACAAAAAAATTATTCACTTATCTCCATCTGAGATTTTAATATCAATAGATAAAAACTAGCTTACCATAGTATTGAAGGCTTTTAGATGCTCTGTCATCGAGTCTCCATGCTTCATCCTCAGGTTATACAACTTTTTCCATAGGTAAAAAGTCCCTAACTTGTCCCACATATATTTTGTTGTAGCTTCCCCTGATACATTCAACAATACTGAATCTAAGATACACAACCATATTTTTCTCTTTATGTTTTGATCCAACTTCGCCCAGTCTTCATCTAACATAGTCGTTGATTTAGTACTCAGATCTACTGTGATCCAATAATCTTTATCCACCAGCAAATCCTCCATATTGAGCTTCCATAACTCAAAACTATGACCATTAAATTTCTTGATCTCTATCTTTCCAGTGCTTGCCATCTTCTTTCACCGCAAGAATCGATCCCATAGATCTCCCACTGAATAGGGTCTACCAAAGGGCTGAGAAAAACCCCTCAACAACAAATGTTTCCCCTTGAATCTGAAACTGCTATGATTCCAAATGTAGGTTTTAACCTTGTACAGAAATTATCTGCAAACAAATTCTTAAAATAGAAAATATATAATGGCGAGAACATAAAATAAATACATAAAGATTTTCGTCTAGACCACAAAACCGGGACTACTAGATTTATTTTTCATTATATTCCTTTCAGTGTTACAATAAATATATCTACATGTCGAAGCATTCATAAAACCCAATACATTAACCCTGGATTAGAACATAACCGTAGTTCCCTTGATTAGATCTACAAAATACCATGGACAGAAAACCACCATGCCCAAAACCATGTGCAAACCCATGCACAAAACCGTAGGTAGGTTCGCTCACTTATTATAGGGTCCAAAATAATTGATTGAGGGTGTGTTACATTTAGTTTGGAATTGGGAGGATATAAGAATACATCTCAGGTGAGGGCAATAGTCTCTAGAGTCCCTATAATATTGGAGGGTGGAGATGGTTTTCCATGGATTCACGTGCCAACTTGGGTGGGGGATTATTCCTTGGATTTATAGTAACAAGAGTTATTTAGCCCCCTTTACTTGATTTTTTGGCTTTTACAGTGAGATCTGGATTCCCTTGTTGATTTAAGGGTGGTTGTATAAGCCTCTAGATTCCCTTTTTGATTTGAGGGTGGATGTATAACCTCTGGATTCCCTTGCTGATTTGAGGGTAGAGGTATAGATTATGGATTCCCTTGTTGATTTGAGGGTGGAGGTATAAGCCTATGGATTCCCTTTTTGATTTGAGGGCGGAAGTATAAGCCTCTATATTCCCTATTTTGGCATGCGATGGTAGAACTAAATTTAAAATTTAATTAGCTAAAGGGTGGAGGTGGTGGACCTCTAGATTCCATGTGATATATTGATTTCATGAAGTAGCTATTGGGTGGAGGTGGATGGTCCTTTAGAACCCATTTTTTTAGCTCGAAACAATGGTTAATCCCTTAATAACTCATCCTCAATCTCTAGAATATATCTTGGGCATGACTACTACAAGAAAGGATTAGTTTCAAATTCTCTAAGGTTGGGTGGAGAGTTGATGTCCCAATCCTAGTTACTGAGCACATTTTAATAAGACAAGTATACTAAAGAATTTATGCATGGATATTTAAGGATATGTTTGATATTTTGGCTTAATATTTTTAATAGTATTTATTTAATGTGTTTTTTTACACCTGTGATCTGATATGGAATGTGATTTCCCGCATGCTTAAAGAATGTTGATTTCTTGTATGTTTTCTTGGGAAAATGAATGACTCCTTGCAGGTATTCATGGTTTTGTTTATATATTTATTATCCGCCTAAGAGGCTTGTAGATCATTGAAATTTTTATGAGCTTGAATTTGGTTGAATGGGCCTAAGTATAATATATGGATGAACCTATGTCTTATATTATTATGTAATTTACAGATTTGGATTTCAGGTCTTGTTATTAGTTACCAAGCTTAGGAAGGATAATGTTTGTGTATATGTAAAAGTATACACACATATTCATATAAATATATGTATATAAACAATTTGGTTGAAGCCTCTATAAGATCAGGAGGGATAGCTCTAAGAACTTTACATCAATACACACCCATACACATATATGTTGAATGGGATGACCGAGGCTCGTTAAAAGCTTAGGAGAGATATTGCAACATGTTCTCATATATGTATATAGTTGCACGAGCTATGCCATGAGGTGTTAAGGGTTTGACCCTTGAGTCTGGATAAACCAAAATCTACTTATACACATATGTTGAAGGGATAAAATCCATTATGCAAAGGAGAGAAAAGAGTGGGATCCATGTCTAATAATACGGCTTAGTGTTGTGACCAAGGGCACTTAGGCTGGAGTGGCCATATTCATTGGATCTCACAAAATATTTGGCACCATCAGATGACCTCAAAAGAATTTCCATTGAGATTATGAAGGGAGCCTAGGACAGTTCCATCAGGATTTTATCCTTGTGGTGATGTTGTGCTATGGGCTTTGCTCAGAGGTGAATTCATAGAGGAGGATGGGTCCATGATGGGTACATGACCCATGCGATTAGTTGTGATGCACTCTTTGAAATTTTACGTGGTACCATGACATGGCAATCCATGTAATCCTAATGCTTCTATCCCAAATATTTCAATTGAGGAATGCAATGGAAATTCCTGAGATTTAATTTTTGGGAGGATGTGGCCATGTGGACTAGTGGACACCATATATTGGAGTAGGGGAACCTCGTTGGTTATCCACGTCACTCGAGAAGTTTAAAGTTCTAGGTCATCCAGGCAATGTTGAATTTGTTGCAAAGGGAATGGTTGGGGTGATGTGGATGTTTCACCAACCATGAATACCTGCAAGGGTGATTTTGACAAGATAGGCTCTATCGTAGTATAAATGAAGAACTAATTTTTCAACTCTACACCTTTGGGAATAAGTTGGTGTCTTGTTACTAAATTAACAAAGTAGTATGTCCAAGCATTGGACCTAAATTGGATCTTTTGAGTAGGGTGGTGCTCTAGCTATGAGTAATGTAGATGGATGTGGATATGATTACATGTTATTCATAGAATTTGATTTTGATTTGTATGCTAATTGAAAGGATGTTTTGGTATGATGGATTTTATTGAAAAATGAAATGGAATTGCATGTGGTTGATATTAAGAATCTTGGGGGTTTGGACAACCTATTACTGTGACCATGGTTGCTTGTTATTTCATTATTTTTTGTATAACTACCTACAATATTTTGTTCTTGATTGTTTAAGTGGTGTGTTCTGTCACACTCGAGATGAATGCACATGTGAGTGCTCATATGATATGAAGGATTTTGGGGAAATCCCTATTGCATAACATATATATATTTTTTTTCTTCTGTAGAACTACCTGCAATACGTTTTTCTTGATTTTTTAAGTGGTGCATTCTCACACACTCACGATCAGTGCACATATGAGTGCTCATATGATATGAAGGATTTTTAGGAAATCCCTGCATTTCTTGTGTTGCATAGCATAGTTTGTTTTTGTACGAGAATACCTTGGTCTGATTGACATATGGAAAAGAGCCTCGGTGGAGGTTGACTATTTTTATACGTTGATCTTGGTTATTTCGTTTTCCTTGTGGGTGCTTTTCATTAGTGGTTACTATCTATCTTGTTCAAGGAATGAGATGTAGTTTATGGGAATGAATAGTTGAATCTTGTAAGGGTTGTTACCTCAATTGGAAATAGAACATCCATGTTCAATACTTAAATTGGATGATTTCAAAGGAAAAGATATTGTGTAGACCTTTTAGATAAAGGATTTGTAGCTCTACTAGAGAGTGATGTGCTTGATGATTGATTTCTTTTGTTGTTTGTAGCACTATGATTTTTGATGGTATGTTGATTGCTTGTGCAATTGGGTGCTAGTTGTAGAACTGTCATTGAATGGCTATGTATTGATTATAATATTTCTTACATATACATGATACATTTCATAAATGTGAACATTATGAATTATAAAAATGACAACTACTTATATGTTAAATTATTTTTAACTAACCTTTGATATTGGTGATGCCTTGTTGTTGTTGGCCTAGTAAAGAGGTTGATTGTAGTTAATGTCGATAAGTCTTGGTAATAGAATAATTTTAAACTTCTGAAGGCATGATTGTAAATAAGTTGATATATACATGTGCATATAGATTATGATTTTTGAAAATTATGCTAAGATATAAGTATGCCTAATTATGTATTGGATTTTGAGACATGAGATTAATGCATAAACTAAGATATGTATGCAACTACAGGACATCATGATCGATATAGCATGACAAAGAAACAAATAATGTGTAATTTGCATGGATGATGCTAAAAATTGAATGTATGTGGTAGTGCATAAATGTACTCATTACAGTAAGAAACTAGTCACTTCTAAGAGCTCTAAGATTCTTTAGACAACATGGTATAATGCTGAAAGAGAGGGAAGATGAGGGGCATTTCCTAAAAACTATCTAATAACCATTGAAGCGATCCTCCTAGGAAAAAATAGAAGGATATATATAAGTTCAAAAGGCTACCAAGAAATCTTGAAGAAGGATTAGACTGATACTTTATTCATGAAGCATTGAAAAACATCAGAACTCATGGGGATTGAGTTGTTATTGTTTTTGGATACCTTATGTTGTGTGTACCTCAATTAATTTTATGTTTCATTTCCATTATGAATATTGATTTGCGCATGTCCATGTTATTTTTCTTTACAACTGTGCGACTATTATGAGTTTATTTCTTTTTAATGTTTCCCTCTTTTCCTTTGGATTTTTCCTTTTGTCTTTCATGCCTTGGGGGCCTTGGGAACATTGGTTAAGTATGGAAGGAAAACCATAAAACTTTGGGGAGAGGGATGAGGGGAACCCAATAGAGGTATGTAACTTAGCTAACGCCCTTGCAAATAAATAAAAGTGGAGTAAAAATGAGGAAGGTTGGAAATGGACAGTGCGGAGATGGCGTGAATTAGAACATTAGTAATATTGCATAGATGGGTTGGAAAAAGGGAATTGTTGGAATATCTTGAAATAGTACTCCTAAATGTGACAAAAAGCATAAATGAGGAATTATACGTGGTTGGAATTTCATTGTTGCATATCATAGTTTATTTTTGTATATATATATATATATATACGTAGCTAATCGGGATGTGAGAATCCCTTGGTCTGATTGGCATGTGGCAAAGAGCCTCAGTGGAGGTTGACTATTTTTATACGTTGATATTGGTTATTGTGTTTTCCTTATGGGTGTTTGTCATTAGTGGTTAATATATTTCTTGTTCAAGGAATGGGATGTGGCATATGGGAATGATTAGTTGAAGCCTGTAAGGGTTGTTATCTCAATTGTAAATAGAGCATCCATGTTCAATACTTTAACTGGATGAGTTCAAAAGAAAATTTCTTGTGTAGACCTTTTAGATAAAGGATTTATAGCTTTGCTAGAGAGTGACGATCTTGATGATTGATTTCTTGTGCTGATTGTAGCTCTATGATTTTTGATGGTATGTTGATCGCTTACGTTATCACTCCGCTAGATCTCTAAGGCTGAAGAAGAAATCCCAACAGAGGTAACCACACACCAATATTTTGGCTTGGTAGCTAGCCCTACCAAAGCAGAGAGGGCTCTCTCCAGAAGGTTACATCCAAGAGGGCTAGATAAATTAGGGTCTTAGGCTAGGTATGAGTTCAGGGGTTTTGATTTTATTTTATTGGGTTTCTAGATGAGGATATTAGGTCAAAGAGGCTAGTTCAGGGAAAATAAGATTAGGGTTACAATCCATTCAATGGGGCAAGGTAGGTAGGAAGTTTAGCACATTAGGGTTCTTGGGATGGAATGATTCAGACATGTGAGGAGCTAGGAAGAGCATGAAAGATGAATTCTTCCTAAATTGAAAGAAAAATGAACAGACTATGAAAACTTTCCCAAAACAGAGCATGTGAGATGAATTTTGTTTCTCTAACTTGAGAGTGATCATACAATAGACATGAAATGGAAAATGGACCAACAATACATTCATACAAATGAAACAAGAGAAGAGAAAATGCTAGACAACCATACCATAGCTATCCCAAATAAATAGTTGCATCACTTTTATTAAACTCCTGCCAAAATTATTACAATAGAGTCTCTGATCAATATGCCAACATCCAACTGATTCCAACCTATGAAATGATTGAAAAATTACATGATATAGGCCTGAAACAAACTTCTCCCAGCCTCAAGGGTTAAATCCATGAGAGAAGGAGCAGTTCCATTAAAAACTGGGTTGAATACCTAGCGTAGGGTGGTCAAATTGACTCATCCCTCACTTTTTGCAAACTGATTCATTAGACCTCATCATGAGTTTTCGTCTAATGTATTTACCCTAGGTAACAGTAAAAACATGATAATTACATTTACTTCCATGAATTACATAAGTAAAAACTTGAAATTCCCAAGATGAAAATCAAATTTGCAGAAAAAATAGAGAAAAATCATAAAAATTCAAGTATGCCTTCAAAATGCCAAGTGCACCCTCCCAGTGCCAAGTGCGCCCTCCAACTTGCAGCTGAGTTTTGGATGGGTTACCAGTGTCCAAATTGAGCTCAGGATAGCTCATTGGAAAGTGTATCCTGTCTACGTTACAGATATATGCTTGGTTTCTGGAATGGACTTGATATGAACCATCAAAACTTCATTCTCCCAAGACTGCTCAGTGTGCAATGCCAAGGTGAAAACTTAGGCAGCATTATGTTTTTTAGGGTGTTTTTTCACTTTTTCACTTGTCAGCTGTCCAAAACAAGCTTAGAAAAGTAGTTTTCTTAAATGTATTCATCATTATGAATCTAATGGTGGTCTTATTTTGGCCAAAATATGTCTCAAACAAAAGTGAAACGCCTAGGGCGCTGCGCACCTCGCTTTGCAGCTGTCACAAAACTGTCTTGAAATGCAAAAAAAATTCAAAATTTGCAAAAATGTCTGAAAACTTGTCAAAATTTGCTAAATGATGATTGATGATGAAGGTTATGCATGGAGTGAGGCTTCAACAAGGATATCAAGCCTTCTTTTCTCTTCTTGCATGGTCAAGGCTTCAATTTTTGCATTGGCTTGTTTAAGTTTTGACCTTGCAATTTTGGTTTTCTTGGAATAGTGCTTGGACCTCATTCTCAATATATCATTATCCCTGTTTGAATTCTCCAGAAGCTTCTCTAGGTGCTAGTTAGCCCTGTCAAACCATTTCTCTCGATTCTCACTAATTACCACTGCAAATTGTTCATTCAAAGTGAGTTGATTAGCAAGCTCAGCCTCCTTTTGCCTCTCTAGTTCTAAAGCTCTCTTCAACCCTCTAGTCCTAGGCTTTCTCCGTGGCACTTGTTCTTTTGCCTCATTGGTTTCACCATATGTTTCTAATGTCACTTCAAGCAAGAATTTAGCTTTTTTTGCCTCTCTTTGAGCTTTGATGAATTTCACTTCATCAATGAAATGTTGGGTTTTTAGCTACTGGTTCTCCTACTAAAGAAAGGAAATGACAAATTTAGATCTCTCAATATTAGTTTGAAACTCCTTAATCTTGGCTTCTTTGTCCTTGATGACTATGCTATTGATCTCAGAATCATCTTGCTGACTCAAATCAACAAGGTCAAACTCCAGGTCTATCTTATGAAGATTCTCCTCCTCATGCTTGATCTCTTCTTGAATATCTTCCCATTGTCACCTTTTGTTTTCATTTGTCTACCTACTTTTCCGATGAATAAGGCAAGGCCCCTCCCAAAATTTGTGGGGCAAGCACTTTCCTATGAACTCTCTGGTATGTTTTTGCCAATATGCTCAAATTAGCCCTCTTAGGCTTGCTAATCTCAACTCTGCTTGGTGACCCAATGTTCACATGAAATGGTGATGGTGGTGGTGAAATGGGTGGAGTATTTTGAGCTGATGATGAAGTAGGTATTTTGGGATGAGATTGAGGAATGGATGTGGAAGGATGAGATGGTGGAGGCACAGCTTGAGCATGTTGAACTGGTGGAGAAGTGAAGATGTCATTTGCTATGAAAGTACTCCATGAGATGTTCAATGGACCAAGGTGATGGAGGACTATTGATCAAAGTGATGGAGGAAAATGATATTTATGAGGGAGTGGTGAAAAACACTTTTCATCTAGTGGTCATAATCTCTCTTTTGAACAAGGTAAGACATTTTTTCAATGCTCCTAAAGAGAAAATAAGGTATGTTGAGGATTTTGACCCTTGTGAAGTGCATTAATAACCGGACATGATAGGTGTAGAGTCTTGAGAACCTTCCTTCACAAGTAAAGTACTTCATTATCATTTTCATCATGGAGGCATTCCTATCCAAGAGGTAAGAGAAAGGAAAGACCCTCTTCCCTTCATTTTTGTACCTTGGCTTAATGTAGGGCTCATAGTAATGATCCTCCAAGTTTTTTGTTTGTACCATTTTTCACCAACATTTGGAATTCCAGTGGTAGCTGCTATCATGGCTGTAGATACTATGAAAGTGACACCAAAAAGGGTTACTTGGTTTCCATGAATATTATAAATGAACAACCTTGTCAAAACAGGGTGATATTGGACCCTTTGTATTTTTCACAACAGTCAAAGCATGCTACATGCTTGAAACATGTCATAGTCATGGGAGAGGCCATGAGTTCTTTGGTGTTTGGAGGTTCAATTCTGAGGATCCTCCCTCCTTTGTGTGGCCTCCTCTCTTCCCTTTCTTCTTCCTCACTGTTTTCTCTTTTTTCTTCTTCCATAGTGTCTTGGCTAAAAATGCTAGGAAAATGATGGGAGTGAAATGTAGATTTAGGGAGTGGGGAATGGGATGAGAAAATTTAAGGAGATAGGGGAAGGGGTTTATGAAATGAGGGAGGTTACAAGGAGTAGAAATGATAAGGTAATTTTGAATGGGAATTTAATTACAGGTTTAAGGATTTTTGGAGCTGAGGGAATTAAAGCACCTAGGTCTTAGGGTTTTGGGAAATGGAGATAGTGATATAGGGGAAAGGATAGGGAAATTTCAATGTAAGAAAGGAATGTGAGGTGGTAGGGAATGGAAATTAGGAATTTTTACAGTGATACTAGGGTTTTAAGCTCAAGAAAAAATTAAATCTTGCATACAATATCAAACACCACACAAATTTATTTGAGGAGAAGAGGAATGGTGTAACTGTGGCTTACTTGCTTGCTGGAGATCATAGGAAATAATTTTCTGAAGTTAGAGAGCAATGAAATCGATTTGGAGGCTCACTAAACATTTTTTGGGAAGGTGTGAAACACCTACTACAGGTGTTCCCTCCCTTTTCTAGGTGCGCAATGCCTGAAGGAAGTGTGCAACGCGAGCTACAGGTGCACCCTCCTGATGTCCAGGTGCACAACGCCACACAAAAAAATCAACTTTTCACCCTTCAAACTGGAATATCGTGCTGTGGAGGTGGTGACTGAATGCTGCAAGGGAGAAATGAAGATGAATTTGATGTCTTGAGGGCTTTTATACTTGGTGCATTGATGATTTTGGCCTTGGGACCCACTTTCTTCCTCTATCACTCACTTAATTTTTTGAAACACTGTCCTTTCACTTTACTCTTTCTTTTTGAAAAATTGATCATTTGATATGCTGTGCGAACTCTAGGATTTGATTTCTTGGTGCTTTGTCATGCTTGGAACACTGTGTTAGAAGCTTCGGAACCTTGTACTTATTACATATAAATGAAATAAAATTACAACATGAAAATTAAAAATTATATCTTTTTGGAATAAGAATTACAATTCAGGATAAAAATCACAACTTTGAAAGGATAAGTACATCTTTGAAAATCATCTCTTTACATGGTAAAGAGATGTTTATTTTGTTCACTCTTTCAATTGTTGACCTTATGCAATGGAATGAAGCTTTTATTGAACCTTGGAAACCCTAGTGACCTAATGAAACCTTGAAAAACCCTAAAAGACCTAATGAGACCTTGAAAACCCCTAAAATACCTAATGAGACCTTGAAGGAATGAATTTCAAGATGAAATGACTGATATTAATTTTATGGATGATGTACAATTAGTAAGGTATGAAATTATGTCAGCAAGTAACCTAATTTTGAGGAAGAGTGATGTTTTTTAGACTAGGGCTACCATCAGTGACTATTTTCTTGCATGACCTAATGGAATGATAAAAAAAATTCTGAGCAGGACCCTTAAAATGACATGAAAAGAGGAATTTAATCACTGATGGCAGGATGCAAATACTGACACTAAAATTGGCCTTATTGGGGATGATAGCTCTGAAAGAGGTGTCAAGAAGTACAAAACTCTAGATTTTGTAGATCAGTGCCTTATCCATTTGGCCAATACGGTAAAAAACTCAAACAATAACATGACTGAAAACTAATAACTCAGAAAAATAGACTAACTCAAGCCAAACTCAAATGACTTAAAATTGACTCAATATTGACTTACTTGAGTGAAAAATGAACTTTTGAAAATGGCAGAAAATCAGTGAAGCTCTATGGCATTCACTTCGGGCTCTGAACTCCAACGATTCTCTACTTCACACTTGCAGAAAATGTAACTGATATTTACAATGAAATGGAAAGCTGATCGATTTTTTTTTCTTCATAAAAGATAATGTTTCAGAATTATACCATAACTCGTCCTCATAAACACCCTTGTCCATTCATTTCCTCAAGAAAATAAGAAGTCTATCCCCGACAAGCTGAAATATGATATGGCCCTTTCCATAAATTCTCAAATTTTCCATGCTTACCCTTGTCTTCATTTATGGCATCCCAACGGAGTACCACATCTCCAACCTTGAAGTTGTCTTCCTTAGTTTTCTGATCATAGATCTTCGTTATCTTGTCATGAAGTTTTGAAGTATTCTGAAATACTTCATCTCTTGTCTACTGAAGGTGTATCATTTGATTAATACGATGATGTATGTCAATTTCCTCAGTCCCTTCTTCTTGTAGCAATTTCATTACCGGGACTGCTAATAATGAAGGAAACATAGTATCGAAACCATACACAACTTGAAAAGGAGACATACCAATAGACTTATTATTACTCACCCAATCTTCCCACAATGCATTGATCAGCTTCTTATGCCAATTATTTTTATTCGCCTCTAACATTTTCTTAATGATACTGATCAAGGATTTATTACAGGACTTCGCCAATCCATTACCTTGTGGGTAGTAGGCTGTATAGTGTCCCAACTTAATGTTATATTTTTCACAAAACTCAGTCATCTTCTTAGACTTGAATGTTGTCGCGTTATCTGTGATAATTCTAGTAGGACAACCAAAACACGACAAAATATTAGTTTCTAAAAATTGAATGATGACAAAATCTGTTGCTTGCCTGGTCGGGATCACTTCGATCCACTTTGTAAAGTAATCTGTGGCTATCAATATCGACTTGTGTTGTGCGAATGATGCTAGGTGAATCTCGCTTATGAAATCTAGGCCCGACTGCTGAAACGATGCATGTACTAAAATAGGTTGAAGAGGTAACGATAAAAGATTTCTCTTACCCTGAAAAACTTGACATTCATGGTAGCTCATTACTTCTTTGTAGACATCTACAAAAAGTGTCAGCCAATAATATCCCGCTCTCAATATTTTATTGGCCATGGTCTTCCAATACAGGCGGCCCCCACAATTTCCTTTGTGGAAGTCATTCATCACTTCCTTAGATTCCTCTTCAACCAAATAGTTCAACAACACACCTCCAGGATCCTTCCAGTAAAGTGCATTGTCCAATATGCAATACTTTGAAGCTTTGAGTTTCAAAGATATTCCTTGACTCATGGTCATGCCTACAGGAGGATTTAGGTGTTGCAAAATATAAACAATATCAGAATATCATGGAGCTGACAAAAATATATCGGATACCTAAATGAGATTCACTTCTTCTTCATTTTCGGAAAAAGTTAAAATCAATTTGATGTTAAGAGCATGAAGATTTGAGTCAGTCATGAGCTTGGCTAAGCCTTGACCTTTGATTAACTTTGTGGGCTTGATCTCAAGGTCATATTCCAGTAAAGCTTCTATACATCTTCCTTTCCTACCTTCTGAGTCTTTCTGCATGAGAAATTTTTTCACAGCTGCATTAGGTAAATAGGAAAGAGTATGTGAATGTAATATGTAAACTCTAAAATTTTTCAGCGCTTTAACCAAAGCTAGAGCCTGTTTCTCTATGATGTTGTAAAGAAGGGCTGCATCTCTAATATTATGACTGAAAAATGAAATTGGTAGCTCTATTTTATCCCTTTTCTGCATCAACACCTGCTGCCATAGTGTGCTCAGAAGAAAATGATAATATTATGAAATCACTAGTATAATCAGGACTTATCAAAACCGGGGCAATATTCAAGGAAAACTTAACTGAATGGGAGGATTTCCGAGAATATTTAGACCACTTAACATCACTGTCCTTTTTCAATATATTTTTCAATTCTCTAAGATGCTCCGCTAAATTATGAATGAATCTACATAAGAAATTCATCTTACTGTTGAATGCTTGTACTTCCTTTTTGTATGAGGGAAATCAATCTGCTGAATTGCTTGAACATTGAAAGGGTAAATCCGGATCCCATCCTTGGAGATGATGTGACCAAGGAGTTTGACCTCTTCCATGGCAAAAAGGATTTTCTTTGGGTTGAGAGATATTCTGAACTTCCTGCATCTCTTGAAAATAATTCGTAAATGGTGCAAATGTTCATCATCAGAATGTGAAAACACGGTCAAGTCATCTAAATAAACAACCAATAAAACATCTTTTTCATTGGCGAATGCTATGTCCATGGCCCATTGGAATGTGGCCCCTGCATTTTTTAAACCAAATGGAATTTTTTCATATTTGAATGTGCCCCAAGCTATAGTAAATGTTGTCTTGTCCTGATCATCTTCGTGCATGAAAATTTGGTTGTACCCCGAATAGCCATCCAACAGTGACATCCAGGAAGGACCATCAACTCTTTGAAGTATATGGTCCATCTTCAGAAGTGGATAGTTTTCCTTGAGGGACACTTTTTTTAGGTTTCTAAAATCTACGCAGAGCTAGATTTCTCCAGTCTTCTTTCTCACTGGGACCAAATTTGAAATCCAATCAGAGAATCTAATCGGGATAATTATACCGGACTTGAAAACTCTGTTTACCTATTTTTCAATTGATGGACACAAGTCGGGATTTATCCTTCTCAACTTTTGCTGAAAGGGCTTTTGATCGAACTTTATCAGAATAGTGTGCTGAATGATGTTCTTGTCATACACCTTTAAATATGCATATTCCCATGAAAAAACATCAGAAAATTCAAAAATCAATTTAACATATTCAACCTTTACCTCTGGAGATAAGGACTGGGATAGTTTAACCATCTTTGGTTTGTCGATTGTCCCAATGCTTACATCTTCAATGCCCTTTTCCATAGGCATCAATGTAGGCTTCCTTGCTACGCCATCCTGGTCAAACAATTCTTCCAAAGGTATGAGACCTTTTGGAATATTTTTTTCTTTCAGCTATAGTATATCCATCTGATTTTCTTCTATATCTTGGTCATATTTATCAGAAATTTGATCTATGTAACAATTCTCAAATTCTTCTTCACCTTGGAGAAAGTTATTTATCTACTTATCATCCAAGAAAACTTGCCAATACCGCAAGTTGTTGGGAACAGTGGGCCGGTGTTTCACATGAACCTAAAACATCCTGTTTGAAAATGTGGGGATCTTAAAATTGAATGCATCTTTAGCCAATGAATCTGCCATAAAATTTTGATTCCTTGGCACCACTGTAAGTATACACTCCTGAAACATTTTCAAAATAACTAGTACAACATTCCTATATTGTCTCATTCGAGGATGGTTAACTTGATATTCACCTTTAACTTGCTTGATCACAAGTTCTGAATCACCATACATAACAATCCTTCTTGCTCCTAGTTTCTTCAAGATCTTTAGGCTGGTAATCAGTGCTTCATACTCAGATTCATTGTTAGTGCAATCAAAAGCTAACTTATAAGAGCACAATCTAACATTTGTAGGGACCTTATTCTGCTGATGAAATGGGCTGCAGACCCAGATTCCAATGCCTGCCCCATATTTCCCTAGGGCACCATCAAAGGTCATGGACCATAGATCATTCTCATCCTCCAAATGCCGAAACTCTGATTTATATTTTGGCTCAATTTTCTAAAATGTCTGTTCATGCTTTTCTGGAATTTCTTCCACTTTATCCAATGGTTGTTCTAAATTTTTCACTGATTCCTCTTACTTTTGTTCTAATGAGCTCAGCAGATTCACTTTTTCTTTTGCTATAAATTCTCTAATACAATTATGGAGCTCTGGAACTTCTACATCTACTAGCTGGCCATCTACATCATTTAAGCTGCTATCATTAAACAAAATGAATGACTCTAAATCCATATGCACAACGTTTATTAGATGATTGTTAGGCTTTTATTTTCTTTTGATCATATATTTCATCTTATTTTCATGGTACAATTTTCTCAATTTCCCGAAAACAGGGATATTTGCATAAGAAAAGTCTAATTACAATGTGCCTCGTAATCCCCCCCCCTAAGGATCTTGAGAACAACATGCTAAACCGTGGTGGTATGTTAGCTACCGCCACATCCATTAGAACATTCTTTGCTAGAATATACTCTAGGGAGACTACCGAATCTTTAATCAGGCCAATACAATAGACTCTACCTGAATCGAAGGAGTATAAGTGATGGTATGGACAAGTGATGTCAAGGCCCAACTTTTCCATTATGGCCTTTGGCATTAGATTGTGGGAGGCTCCAGAGTCTAACATGGAATTATGTAAAATGCACTGGTGGATTCTTAGACTCAAGTAAAAAGGAGGAACCTCGCTATCTTCTAATTGACCATCAATAGAAAGACCAAAAATGAGTTTGGGATGATCATCTTCGACATTTACCATGTCGGACAAAGGATCTACTTTAAACATCTTGGAAACATGGGACTTATACTAGTTATTCTTAACAAGCTTGGTTAAAGGAATAGACACTTTTAACTTTGAAATTTATGTTTCTATACTGAAGGGAGTGGTTTTGTCTACCTCTTTAATGACGATTTATCGTTGTCCAACTTGGTCCTTTGATGGAATTTCTTTCTTCTGGTTGTCATTTTCCTTATTTGGTGAACTTGTGGATGGATGATTTACCTTGTTCTGATTTGTGACCACATGCTCTTTTCCCTTACTCTAATTTCTTGGAGGATTCTGCCTTGTTTGAGTGTCTTTCTCTTGAGATGCTCTCTTTTGAATGGGATTAACCGACACATCTCTGCTCCTCAATGAAATCTACCTATTTTGTGAACTAAGTGAATTCAATTACCCCCATAGGTAATAATCTGATTTAGTCTCTAATTCATGATCATTAGTAAGGCTAAAATATTCATATTTAGGCTGATATTTCTTTTCAAAATACTCCTCATCTTCGGTAAAAAACATAGGCAGATCATCAACTTTGAAAAGGAGGTTTTCTTCAATAATCGTGTCTTCATCTTCATCTTCTCCTTGAGAATAGTTTTTCTATAAGGGTGTCCTAATTTGTTGTTGCTGCTATGGTGGTTGTTCAGGAGCCCACTATTCTCTCTACTTGATCCTTAACTGAGGCTTTTTTTGACCTCTATAGTTAGGATTTCTATCTGCAGGTTGTCTCTCCATGGTGAACATCCTTTCAACCATCCTTTCAATAGTTCTTATCAGTGTATCCATATTAGCATCGGAAGATGAGGTGGAGGGTTCATATTTAATAGTAAATCTTCTATCATTCCTAGCTCTAGCTCTTTTCATTAGCAGATTTGCTTCAACGATGACTGCATTCTTTTCCATATCCTCCAACGTAGCTGGATTTCTTTCCCTTAATTGGTAAGCTATGTTAGGATCAAATGCATATGGATAACATATGAGAGCTGAGCCTGGAGGAGGCTTGATCTCAATGGGAATTGCAGTGTAAATTATATTGAAGAGAGTATTGAATTCTTGGACTGATTCATTAAGATTTCTTTTAATGTTCTGATACTCAGCAAGCAACGGTAAGTGATTTTTCTTCACCTACCACCGGGCTATAAAAAAATCAATGAGCTATTTTGGAGTGGTAATGGAATTAGCAATCAGAGACCTAAACCAAAATTTGACATCTCCAGAGAATCTCTGGGCTAAAATCCTCATGTTTGCATTGTCAACATCAACTTCCTCCAAATCTATGAAGTCAGTGACCTTAACAATATGTTGTCTTGCAGATATGGTACAATTTTCATCAAACAAGGAGAGTCTTTAGCCATAACCCCGAGGTAAGTCATTAAATTGCATGGCTAAGATAAGTGGGGAAAGTCTTTCCATGATTCCTGCTGAGTGAAGTGTTGGATTGACAATAGGAGGGATTGGCTGAATAGGTAGCAGAAAAAAAGTTGTAGGTATTGAAGTAGTAGGTATGAATGATGAGGTTGAAGGTGAAGATGAAAAAAATACAATTGATTGAGTGTGAGGTTGATTTGAGACAAAAATTTCCTCTTGATGGTAGAATTGGATCCAATCTTTGATGTCAAGGTCATATTCAGGCTTAATCTATTCAAAAAACCAATCTTTTAGAGGACTAAAGTATAATTTAGATAATGAATTAACCTTAGATAATATTAAAGGATCAAATACTATATCGGATAAAGAGGTTTCATGCTTGTATTTAAACAATGACAATTAAAATTTTAGATCATACGAAATATCTTCAAGAGAAAGTAGTTTAGCAGGTAGAAAAACTGATCTTACCAATGGAATTTGTCCTGAACCAATGTTTATGGTTTGATACATATGCCTTCAAAAAATCTTCTTTGGATCATCTACTAGATCAGTTGGATCAACATTGGGATTTTCTCTAGTATATCTATCGAATCCAACTCTACAATCTTAACACTGCAATTATTGAATTAGCCTTTCTTAAACTTGACCCTATCATCCAAAGGATCAAATTCCAATGTTACTTGTCGTACATCCAGGGAAAATAAATCTTTCGTTCCCCGACAACGGCAGCATTATGTTATCACTCGGCTAGATCTCTAAGGTTGAAGAAGAAATCCCAATAGAGGTACCCATAGACCAATCTTTTGGCTGGGTAGCTAGCCCTGCCATATTGGAGAGGGATCTCTCCACGAGGTTGCAACCAAGAGGGCTGGATAAATTAGGGTTTTAGGCTAGGTATGAGTTCAGGGGTTTTTATTTGATTTCATTGGGTTGTTGGATGAGTATATTAGGTCAAAGAGGCTAGGTGAGGGCAAATAAGATTAGGGTTACAGTCCATTCAATGGGGCAAGGTAGGTAGGAAGGTTAGCACATTAGGTTTCTTGGGATGGAATGATTCAGATAAGTGAGGATCTAGGAAGAGCATGAAAGATGAATTCTTCCTAAACTGAAAGAAAAATGAACATATTATGAAAAATTTCCCAAAACAGAGCATGTGAGATGAATTTTGTTTCTCTAACTTGAAAGTGATCATATAATAGACATGAAATGGAAAATGGAAAAAAATACATTAATACAAATGAAACAAGAGAAGAAACAATGCTAGACAACCATACCACATGTATCCCAAAGAAATAGTTGCAACACTTTTATTAAGCTCCTTCCAAAACGATTACAATAGAGTCTTTGATCAATATGTCAACATCCAACTGATTATAACATGTTAAATGATTGAAAAATTACATGATATAGGCCTCAAAAACAATCCTCCCAACCTCAGGGGTTGAATCCATGAGAGAAGGAGTAGTTCCACCAAAACATTAGCTGAATACCTAGAGTGTAGGGTGGTCAAACTGACTCATCCCTCATTTTTTGCAAACTGATTCATTACACCTCATCATGAGTTTTCATCTAATGTATTCACCATAGGTAACAGTAAAAACATGATAATTACATTTAATTCCATCAATTACATACATATAAACTTGATTTCCCAAGATGAAAAACAAATTTGCAAAAAAACAAAGAAAAATCAGAAAAATTCAGGTGCGCCCTCCCATTGCCAGGTGTGCCCTCTAGATTTGCAACTGAGTTTTGGATGGGTTCCCGGTGTCCAAATTGAGCTCAGGATAGCTCATTGGAAATATTATCCTGTCTACTTTATAGATATATTCTTTTTTTGTAGAATGGAATTGATTTTAGCCCTCAAAAATTCATTATCTAAATACTTCTCAGTGCGCAACGCCAAGGTGAAAAATGAGGAAGAATTGTGGTTTTTACGATGTTTTTTCAATTTTTCACTTGCCAGTTGTAAAAAAAATCTTAAAAAAATTGTTTTCTTACATGTATTCATCATTATGAATCTAATGGTGGTCTTCTTTTGGCCAAAAGATGCCTCAAACAAAAGCACAACGCCCTAGCTATCACAAAACTGTCTTGAAATGCACAAAATTTTCAAAATTTGAAAAAATGTCCCAAAACCTGTCAAAATTTGATGAATGATGACTGATGATGAAGGTTATGCATGGAGTGAGGCTTCAACAAGGATATAAAGCCTTCTTTTCTCTTCTTGCACGTTCAAGGCTTCAATTTTTGCATTGACTTGTTTAAGTTTTGACCTTGCAATTTTGTTTTTCTTGGCATAGTGATTGGCCCTCTTTATCAATATATCATTATCCCTATTTGCCTTCTCCGGAAGCTTCTCTAGGTTTTGGTTAGCCCTATCAAGCCATTACTCCTTGTTCTCATTGATTACCACTACAAATTGTTCATTCAAAGTGAGTTGATTAGAAAGCTTAGCCTCCTTTTTCCTCTCTAGTTCTAGAGCTCTTTTCAACCCTCTAGTCCCAGGCCTTCTCCTTGGCACTTGTTCTTCTACCTCATTGGTTTAACCATATGTTTCTAATGTCTCTTCAAGGAATAATTTAGCATTTTCTGCCTCTCTTTGAGCTTTGATAAATTGAACTTCATCAATGAAATGTTTGGTTTTTAGTTGCTGGTTCTCCTGCTCAAGAAAGGTAATGACAAATTTAGATATCTCAAGATTAGTTTGTAGCTCCTTAATCTTGGCTTCTTTATCCTTGATGACTATGATAGTGATCTCAGAATCATCTTTCTGACTCAAATAAACAAGTTTAAAATCCATGTGTTTCTCATGAAGATTCTCCTCGTCATGCTTGATGAATATTTTCCTCTATCATCTTTTGTTTTCCATTGTCTACCCACTTTGTAAATGAAGAAGAAAAGGCCCCTCTCACAATCTGTAGGGAAAACACTTTCCTATGACCTCTCTGGTATTTTTTTTCCAATATGCTCAAATCAGCCCTCTTAGGCTTGCTAATCTCAACTCTGCTTGGTGACCCAATGTGCACATAAAATGGTGATGGTGGTGGTGAAATGGGTGGAGTAGTTTGAGCTGATGATTAAGTAGGTACTGTGGGATGATATTGAGGAATGGATGTGGAAGGATGAGATGTTGGAGGTACAACTTGAGCATGTTGAACTAGTGGAGCATTGAAGATGTCATTTTCTATGAAAGTACTCCATGAGATTTTCAATTGATCAAGGTGATGGAGGACTATGATCTTGATGAGGGAGTGGTGAAAAATAATTTTCATCTGTTGGTCATAATCTCTCTTTTGAACAAGGTAAGACATTTTTTCAGTGCTACTTGAGAGAAAATAATCTATGTTGAGAATTTTGACCCTTGTGAAGTGCATTAATAACCAAACATGATAGGTGTAGAGTCTCGAGAACCTTACTTCACAAGTAAAGTACTTCATGATGATTTTCATCATGGGGAAATACCTATCGAGGAGCTAAGAGAAAGGAAAGACCCTCTTTCCTTCATTTTTGTACCTTGGCTTAATGTAGGGCTCATAGTCATGATCCTCCAAGTCTTTTTGTTTGTACCATTTTTCACCAACATTCAGAATTCCCGTGGTAGGTGTTATCATGGTTGTAGATACTGTGAATGTGACACCACCAAGGGTTACTTGGTTGCCATGAATATTAGAAATGAACAGCCTGGTCACCACAGTGTGATATTGGACCCTTTGTAATTTTTCATAGTAGTCAAAGAATCCTACATGCTTGAAACATGTCACAGTCATGGGAGATGCCATTTGTTCTTTGGTGTTTGGAGGTTCAGTTCTAAGGATCCTCCCTACTTTGAGTGGCCTCCTCTCTTTCCTTTATTCCTCCTCACTAATCTCTCTGTTTTATTCTTCCATAGTGTCTTGGCTAAAAACCCTAAGAAGATGATGGGAGTGAAATGTAGCTTTAGGGAGTGGGGAATGGGATGAGAAAATTTAAGGAGATAACGGAAGGGGTTTATGAAATGAGGGAGGTGACAGGGAGTAGAAATGATAAGGGAATTGTGAATGGGAATTTAATTACAGGTTTAGGGATTTTGGGAGCCTATGAAATTGAAGTGCCTAGGTCTTAGGGTTTTGGGAAAAGGAGATAGTGATATAGGGGGCAGGGATAAGGTCAATTGCAATGTAGGAAAGGAATGTGAGGTGGTAAGGAATGGAAATTGTGGATTTGACAGTGATACTAGAATATTAAGCTCAAGAAAACATTAAATATTGCATACAATATCAAACACCACACAAATTGGTTTGAGGAGAAGAGGAATGGTGTAACTGTGGCCTACTTTCTTGCTGGAGAGCGTGGGCAATGATTTGTTGAATTTTGAGAGAAATGAAATCCATTTGGAGGCTCACTAAGCATTTTTTGGGTACGTGCACAGCGCCTGCTACAGGTGTGCCATACCTTTTCTAGGTGCACAGCGCCTGAAGGAAGTGCCCAGCATGAGCTACAAGTGCGGCCTCCTGATGTCCAGGTGCACAGCGCTACATAAAAAAATCAAATTTTCACCCTTAAAACTGGAATTGTGTGCCATGGAGGTGGTGAATCAATGCTACAAGGGAGAAATTAAGATGAATTTGATTTCTTGAGGGCTTTTATACTTGATGCATTGATTATTTTGGCCTTGGGACCCACTTTCTTCGTCTATCACTCAATTTTTTGAAACACTGTCCTTTCACTTGACTCTTTGTTTTTGAAAAATGGATCATTTGATATGCTATGAGAACTCTAGGATTTGATTTCTTGGTGCTTTGGTATGCTTGGAACACCAGGTTAGAAGCTTGGGAACCTTATACTTATTACATATAAATGACATAAAACTACAACATGAAAATTAAAAATGACATCTTTTTGGAATAAGAATTACAATTCAGGATAAAAATCACAACTTTGAAAGGATAAGTACATCTTTTCCAATCATGTATTTACATGGTAAATATATGTTTACTTTCTTCACTCTTTCAGTTGCTGACCTTATACAATGGAATGAAGCTTTTATTGAACCTTGGAAAGCCTAGTGACCTAATGAAACCTTGAAAAACCCTAAAATACCTAATGAGAACTTGAAAAACCCTAAAAGACCTAATGATACCTTGAAGTACTAAATTTCAAGATGACATGACTAATATTTATTTTATGGATGATGTAAAATCAACAAGGTATGAAATTTTGTCACCAAGTAACCAAATTTTGAGGAAGAGTGATGTTTTTTGGACTAGGGCTACCATCAGTGACTAATTTTTTGCATGACCTAATAGAATGATAAAAAAATTCTGAGCGGGACCCTTAAAATGACATGAAAAGAGGAATTTGATCACTGATGGCAAGATGAAAATATTGACACTAATAGCTTTTACAAGTCAGTGCTAGCTGTAGCACTGTCATTGAATGACTATGTATTGATTATAAGATTGCCTGCATATAGATGATACATTTCATAAATGTGAACATTTTTAATTATAAAAATTATGAGTACTTATATGTTAAATGGTTTTAAAATAAACTTTGAGATTGATGATGCTTTCTTGTTGTTGGCTTGGTAAACAGGTTGATTGTATTTGATGCCAATAAGTCTTATTAATAGAATGGTTTTAAACTTCTGAAGATATGATTGTAAATAAGTTGATATATGCATGTGCATATAAATTCTGATTTTTGAAAATTATACTGAGATATAAGTATGCCTAATTATGTATTTGATTTTGAGACATTTGACTAACACATAAACTAATATATGTGTGCAACTGTAAGATATCATGCTCGATATAGCATGACAATGCAACGACTAAGGTGTAATTTTCATAGATGATACTAGCATTTGAATGTATGTGGCAGTGCATAAAGATATTCATTAAAACAAGAAAATAGTCACTTATAAGAGCTCTGATACTCTTGAGACAACAGGGTATAATGTTGGAAGAGAGGGAAGATGAGGGGCATTTCTTCAAAACTCTCAAATAAGCATTGAAGGGTTCCTCCTGCGAGGAAATGGAAGGGTTTTACAAGTTCAAAAGGCTACCATGAAATCTTGAATAAGGCTCAAGATGATATTTTGTTCATGAAGCATTGAAAAACATCGGGACTCATGGGGATTGAGTTGTTATGGTTTTTGGATATCTTAAGTTGTGTGTACCTCAATTAATTTTATGTTTGATTTCCATTATGACTATTGATTTACGCATGACCATGCTATTTTACTTTACAATTTTATGATTGTTTTTATGAATTTCTTTCTTTTTACTGTTTCCATCTTTTCCTTTAGATTTTTCCTTTTGTATTTCAAGGCTTGGGGGCCTTGGGAACATTGGTTAAGCGTGGAAGGAAAGACCACAAATATTTGGGGAGAGAGCTGAGGGGAACCCCACAGAGTTTTGTACCCTAGGTAAGGTCCTTGTGAATAAATAAAAGAAGATTAAAAATGAGGAAGGTTGGAAATGGACAATGTGAAGATTACATGAATTAGAACATACTAATATTGGAAAGATGGGCTAGAAAAAAGGCCATTGCTAGAATACCTTGAAATACTACTCCTGAATGTGATGACATGCATAAATGGGGAATTATACATTGTTGGAATTTAACTGTGCAAACAGTGCTATTGGAAAACTATATTTGGAATGTTGGTAATAACAGTAAGGTAAAAATGTAAAAGGGAGGAATCAAACAAGGAATTCTATTTGAAAATGATATTGAAATTTCATGCATGCTTGCATAAAATAAGGTAATTATCTTACCACAATTTTAGTTGACATGTGTTAATGTGTGTTACATCCATGACTAAGTGGACAATAGTATGACAACCAAGAAAGGTGATTGGGTCCATGTGAAATAATGGACAGTGAAATGACAACCATGCAAATGGCATAAAGGAAGTCTTCTTAACGTAAAACTTAATTACACATGTAATTATATATTGAATAAATGATCATGCTGGTGAATACACATATGAAATTCTAGGGTGATTGGTAGGTTTTGTCAGGGATCATTCATGTGAAAGAATGATGGTTTAAAATTAAATTGATGATTATGTGAATGGCTTGTTGGGATAACATAACAAAGTTATCCAACAATATTCCTAGATGAATGAGGAATGAATTGAGCAATAGGGAATTCCTACTTATTTTGATTTTAATGTCATGTGAATATGATTCTTATATTGCGACGATGTTTTCATTATGAAAAGGGGAATTCTAAAGGATATACCATAAAAAATAAAATAATGTGACTTGCAACATGTTGGGACAAGTATGGATAATTGAAGGGACAAAATACCCATAATTTTAGTTGGTGATGCACGTGGTACAACGATTAAAAGGCATGCAGGTGGAGCAAGTTTTTTGGGCTCTTATTATGTTTCTGGTGGAGCTCAAACAAAGTTCTTAATTCCTGACTATTTTGTGAACAGACGGAGATAAGATCTCTAGAGTCCCATGGATTCCATTAGGTGTAATGGCTATTATACTCTTGATTTGTACAAGAGATAATGGATGACTTGGGTTATGGATTCTTGATTTGTAAAGTGGGTGGAGATTATTGGGTCTATGGATTTCTATAGTTGGAGTGGAGCAACATTAGTTTTGGATTCCCTTGATTTGAAGTGGGTGGATGTGGGAAACTTATGGAATCCTTGGATAGATGGATGGATAAGAGAAGAGGTATAATTTAAATTATCAAAATTTCTTTTATGATGAATCTGATGAGACGTTGCATGTTATGATACAGGGAAGCATAAAAATTTCCTATTCTAGGTGACTAAAGCTGGATGCATGAAAAATGAGTAGTAACTTGAAGATATTTGAGTTTATAGAAAAAGCACAAAGAAAATTGCAAAGAGCCACACAAAGTGGTTGATCCAAGGAAAACAAATTCATGTCTATTTAGTTGTTGGGAAAGAAAATTGTATATATATAAAATGCGATTGTAAGAAAGTTTCATTATAAAGCTAACATTGATTTATGTTGGGAATAATCATGTTTTGCATTGAGGAAGATGTTCCTCCAAGGCGGAGGCGTTTGTGATGCCCCTTTGGGTAATTCCTCCCTCTCACAAACATTTTAAATATTCTATATATTTTTTTCCTGTAAATTAAAAGGCTTGAGAGTTGGGACACATATTCTAGAGATTTAGGCGTGGGATTTGAACAAATATTGACTTGTTTATTGCAGCCATGAATGGTTGGAAGATATTCTTTAAATTGGGTTGATCATATCAATTAATGGAGTTGGGAAAGAGGAAAAAATAACCATGCTTTCGTTGGATGAATTTGCAAGGCAGCAAGGAAAAAATTAATGAAGGATGGGCTACATTGGTAGTTGGGGAAACCTGAAGTCAACAAATAGGAAGTGGAAGGGGGAGGAGCTAATTCAATATCATCCCATGACCACGTGAAGACATAAACACAGTGACTGAGCTAGTAAGATGGGAAACATGGGTGTCTACCCACACAACCTAAATGGTTGCAACATGCGCGGAGAAACGCTAACATTCTTTAAGGACATTTTCTTTCTGCTACATTTAGGGGATAATGCAGGGAGAACCTCATAGGAATATGAGAGAGAAGAAAATATTGTGTGGTAGAAGAAGAAAATTCCATAACGTAGGAACGAAAAGGAGAAGAAGGCATTGTTCTACTATCAAAAGGCAAGGAGTAGAACAACATTTCGTTGAGCATTGGGAGGTGAAAACAATATCTCTTAAGTGAGGGCAGAAGCCTCTGGATTCCCTATAAGACTAAGGGGTGGAGATTTTTTTCTATATATTCCCTTACCAGCTTGGGTGGAGGCTTGATCCTTGGATTCTTTCTAAGTAGAGTTCTTTAACCCCTCTATTTGTTTTCTAGTTTTTGTAGTGAGTTATAGATTTCCATAATTGGGTGGAACCATTGTGTAAAAAGAACTAATTGAGGGAGTTTTACATTTGATTAAGCATAGGTAGTAGATAATAATATCTGTCAGTTGAGGGAGGTATTATTTGGATTCCCTATAAGAATAGAGGGTGGATATGGTTTTCTTTGGATTCCCTTGCTAGCTTGGGTGGAGTCATGTTCCTTGTATTCTTGGTAAGGAGAGTTATTTAGCCTCCTCTATTTGATTTATTGGTTTTCATAGTGAGCTATGGATTCCCTTGTTAATTTGAGGGGGGATGTATAAGCCTTTATACTCCCTTGTTGATTTGAGGGTGGAGGTATAGCCTCTGGATTTCCTTGTTTATTTGAGTGTGGGGGTATAGTCTCTGGATTCCTTACTAGTTTGAGGGTGGAGGTATGAGCCTTAAGATTCGATTTTTGATTTGAGGATGGATTTATAAGCCTCTGGATTCCCTATGTTTCATATGATGGTAGAAATAAAATTATTATTAAATTGGCTGAAGGGTGGAGGTGGTGGACCTCTATATTCCATGTGAGATATTAACTAGATGAAGTAGTTGGTGGGTGAAGGTGGATGGTCCTCTAGAGTCCCTATTTTAGTTGGAAACAATGGTTAATCCCTTAATCACTTATACTCAAGATCTGGAGGGAGGTATGAGGCTGTATATTCCCTTGTTGATTTGAGGATGGAGGTATAATCCTCTAGATTCCTTGTTTCTGTATAACTACAATTATTTTTAAAGTAACTAAAGGGTGGAGGTGGTGGACCTCTAAATTCTTTGTGAGATATTGAATGCATGAAGTAGCTGGTGGGTGAACGTGGATGGTCCTCTAGATTCCATGTTTCAGCTGGAAATAATGGTTAATCCCTTAAGTACTTATCCTCAAGATTTGGAATCTGGATCGAGGGTGACTACCACAAGAAAGGATTGGTTTTAGTTTGTCTAAGGTTGGGTGGAGAGTTGAAGTCCCAATCTCAGTTATTGAGCACATCTTAGTAAGTACACTCAAACCTTTGTACATTTATTGTTAAGTGTATGTTTGATTTCTTGGATTAAGGCCTATAATGGTATTGATTTAATGTGTTTTTTTATGCCTGTTGTTTGAGAGGGGTCCCTTAAGACCGTATTTTGGGTAAAAATATAGTATTTTTTGTAAGTTTTTGTAACTTAAGTCGTGCGCACTAAGCCAGGCATAGACAAGGGGCTTTGGGGTGGGTCAAATCCCCTCATGAGTTTTAATGGGAAAAAGGGTAGAACTAGGGGCCGTAAACCAAAATTTATGGGCTTTAGATGAGCGTAGGCTAAAGATATAAATAGGAGCCTAGATTGAGTTGAGTAGAGAGGAAGCTAGAAGTCTGAACTATGTTTTGATGTTCTAAGCTAAAAGGCGAACTTGTCTGGGTTTAGAAGGCTCCTACTAGCTGTGTGTGCATAGACCTTAGTCCTGCAATGTGTAGACCTCACTGGTTGTGTGCGCGGGTAGAACGAAAGTATTGTAAGAAATATATGAACTGTGAATGAATAAAGGAACGTTTTGGAAGAAATAAGAGTATCAAATGCATTTGTCTTCTGCTTTATGATATGTTTTTGCATGTTACTTCTGTTTGCTATGTTATCTGTGTTGGGATCAGTTGCACAACTATCTTCTGCCTTAGATGAATGATAAATGAATGAATATATTACTATTGAACTTGAATATTATGTATTAAATACTATTGAAGGGATTGCAGGATCTGTATCTGTGCGTGCACAAGATAACTTGCATAAATTGACCTAAATCTGCCTGGTTAGGGTTTCTGGTTAGGGCTCCTGTTGCGAAGGTTAGATCACAGTTGTTTCAAATCTGAGGTCACCCACATCATTTAATTCTCTCTCAGGGTGTCGAAACCTAGTTCCAACACCCACCCATACTACTTCAAGTGATACTTTGACTTGCGCAAGTAGGTCACTATCGAAAGGGCTAGTAGTAAGAGGGTTTTGTTGGTTAACCTTAACTCTGAACTTGGGTCAAGACCCCTCAAGCCAACAAATAGTTCTGTTTCCGGGACCAGGATCATTTTGAGAGATATTGGGCGATGTGGCGGCCATCAAAGCCTAAATTAGAAGACTGGTTTGAGAAGAAAATTCAATAATTTTCACTTAAGGAAAATATAAGTAAGAAATTGTCTGTTAAAGATTGGAAATAGAAGTATATCTTCACAAAGGTTCACGAGATCTTCTTTGTAACCTTTGCACACGAATTGCAAGAGTGGTTTTCAATATTAACAGAGTTCCAAACCTGTTGGAAGGATGACAAGGTCACTTAGTGGACACCTGAATTGGTCCAACAGTTAGAGCAGACTGATAATTTCATCACCCAGACTGTAGATCACTGGGTTGACAACATTTTGGTTTGTGACAGAATTTGCAGTAGATCAGTTTGTGTCATACTCTGAAGATGAAAGGAGTTTCTTCAAGGGACTGAGACGTAAGTTCATATGCTCTCAGCCTATACTGATTAAGATGCTATTATGTGAAAAGGGTGTTTTGTGCAGCCACATTGAGTGAATGACCCCAGATAAGCTAGAAAGCACTACACACAACGGAAAGTATTATCGGGTTAATCAGAGAGGGGAAAGATCTATGATACAACCCTGTGAGAAATTCACCTGACAGTAATATAGAGAGTGGTGGGGCCACATGCATCGAGGGTAGCCCTCCTACTACGCCACAGTCGAACTCGCGTAGGGGTAAGACATCTCCTACCCAACCATCACCATCACCTGAAGGAGATATGGGAACACATATGAAGTTACCCACCTTTAAGGGTGTGGGATATGAGGATATGGAGAGATTTTGGTTCGTTGCCAATGCAGTATGGACTGTGAAAAATGTTAACACTGATGTTGTAAAGAGAGCGCATCTCGCTATGGCGTTTGAGGGTTGTGCCTTAGATTGGTTTATGGGATATTTGACTTAGCACTTTGATCCTACTATTGCATAGATTAAGGATGCTTTGAAACAATAATTCAGGAAGCTAAAGTCCTACTCACAGTGCACAACATAATTAAAAGATATCAAACAAGAGACGAATGAATCTGTTTTGGAGGCCGATCAATGAATAAAGCGCACCATCAGTGAGGGAGGATTTATTTATGATGATAAGCATCATAAGGAATGGTTCATTTCCATGATCTTACCACATCTACATAGGTGTATGAATCAGCAGAAGATCAATTCTCAGGCCGAAGCTCTGAAAGTTGCTACGAAACTGGAAGTTACGCCCAAAGCATATGATCAACTCAGAACTCTGCAAATCCAAAATCAGTTGGAGGAAATTCACTTGGATAATTAGAACCTACGCAGAGACCGAGGAAAGGAAGTTGGCGCAGATGTCAGGTGCATATGCTGTAAGGGTTCCGACCACACCAAAGATCAATGTACTTTGTTCTTGGATTACATGTAAGTAGGGGGACCGAATCCATTGTGCCCTAGGGATGATTCTGGGCCAAGTGGTACTCCCACACTATGGTGCGCTGATTGTAGGGTAGCTGGATGACATGATACAGACCATTGCCTTCGATTGGGAAGCTATGTGCCAGAGCTGAAGCAGTAATGGTGCAGGTTTTTCTCTTCAGTTGGTCATGATGAGCACCACCACTGCACGTTTGACCTAATGATGGAAAATGCTAACCTCTATAGAGTGCAGGCCAACCCATCATCACCAGCATCTCACTCTCGACGTGGACCATCCCTGGCAAGAGGAAGGGAAGGGGGAAGAGGTGGAGGTGCATGTTAGGGAAGAGGAAAATTAATCTATTATAACTGTGGAGATGCTGGACTCTATGCACGCGATTCCCTGAACCCTGCGCAACAATATTGTAGGTATTGTAGACAATTTGATCATGTAATTGAATACTATCATGTTTTAATTGCTATAATGCAGGAAAAGAAATAACAGAAGCCTACACAAAACATACAAATGGTTAAAGCTGAACCACGTGATGATGATCCAAGTGTAAACATAATTGCACGCAGTGGTGTTGCCATTAGAAGAGATGGGGGAAAGAAGGCTGACGCAGAGCCATTGATTAGAAAAGCCTCTGACAAGAAGGAAAGACTCAACCTACAGAAGGAAAAGGAGACTTTTATTGAAGCCAGGAAGGATTTTGTTGCTGCAGGGGCGTCCACATCAAAGTCTATCATAGAGTCAAAGATTGATGACGAAGTCAAACCATTCCTACAAGCCTGTATAAGTTATTGCAAAATAAAAAAGAAGTAGACAATCTTCAGGCCCAGATAGACAAATGCACGGATAAATAAGTGCCTTGAACTGAGACTAAGGCCATGAACAAGATCTATAAGAACAAGAAAATAATTGGTAGGGAGATGTGCATGACTGTGCAAATTGAAGAGTATGAGATGGATCAAGTCATCTTGGACTTATGATATGATGAAAATGTTCTACTTAAGCTTGGCAGAAGATGGGAGAACCAAAGTTGGAATGGTCCACCATTCAGCTACACATTACCAATTAGCAGAAGATCATTTCACTTGGAAGACTTCCACAGGTTCTGGTTCAGGTTATGGAGTAAAGGTGTGCACAGATTTTGAAGTGATACAAATTGTGAATGATGCAGACCCCTACCTTGCACTACTAGGGTTGGATTGGGCCATTGATATGGGAAGCATCATCAACCTAAAGTGTAGAGGCTTGATCTTTGAGAATGATGGTATGCGGGTAATAGTGCAACTGGACCCGGTAGAAGGAGAAATATATACAGAGCCAATGCGTGAAGGAGATGATGTCGACCATATCTACAAGCTTACTACGCGGGACGAGGATTGGACCAACCCTATAGCTGATGGAATGCTGAATTGGGAGAAGGATAGTTCATGTTTCTCAGATTCGGATGGGGAGATGGAGAACTGGCAGAATTGGTTGCGTGATGTTTCTGCGATGCACTGCCTCAAAATCACTAAAAAACTCTGGTGCATTTCTTCAAAGGTAAGAGAACTACCCTATTTCGATGGCTCTACTAGTGTCGTAGTATTTCTAGAAGAATTGGAAAATGCTTTCCTAGAAGAACGAAGGTTTTGTGCACTTGATCTGGTTATGTGCACAACCCCAATGCGTTGGTGGGATACACACAAGGGAGTTTTTAAGGACTGGGAGGAATGAAGAAAAATGATGACTTTGCGCTTTGAGCCTCTCGATACCCCACCAAATGAGCTTTTATATGGTCAGGGAGACCCGCGCAAGAACTTGGCCATGTGGATGGAGGTTTGGAATGAAAAGACCTGTAATGAATGGGTTCATATATTTTTTCATTCATTGGGATCGGTACCTACCACTTGGTATCTGGAAAGGGATTAAAAAATAAAATAATTTTTTTTTTTTTTTAATCGCACGACTTAACTTACAAAAACTTGCAAAAAATACCCAATAGGCCCCCAACACAATCTTGTGACTCGGGACGAGTCACAAGATTGTGTTGGGGGCCTATTGGAGCGGGCTCCCTTAGGACTGAATTTTGGTTGAAAATATATTATTTTTTGTAAGTTTTTGTAAGTTAAGTCGTGCAAGCTAAGTGAAGCACAAGTCAAGGGGCTTTGGGGTAGGTCAAAGCCCCTCATGAGTTGTAATGGGAAAAAGGGTAGAATTAGGGGCTACAAACCACAGTTTGCGGACCTTAGATGGGCACAGGATAGAGGTATAAATAGGAGCCTAGATCGAGTCGAGTAGAGAGGAAGTAAGAAGTATGAACTATGTTTTGATGTTTTGAGTTGAAAGGAGAACTTGTTTGGGTTTAGAAGGCTCTTAATGGCTGTGCACGTGAAGACCTTAGTATTGTTGTGTGCGGACCTTGCCGGCTATGTGCGTGGGTAGAACGAAAGTATTGTAAGGAAGATCTAAACTGTGAATGAATAAAGGAACACTTTGGAAGAAATCCGAGTATCAAATACATCTATCTTCTGCTTTATGATCTATTTCTACATGTTATTTATGTTTACTATGTTATTTGTGTTGGGATCAGTTGTGCAATTATCTTCTGCCTTATATGAATGATAAATGAATGGATATATTTCTGTTGAACTTGAATATTATTTATTAAAGACTATTAAAGGGATTGCAGGATCAGTATCTGTGCGCGTGCAGGATAACTTGTGTAAATTGATCTAAATCTGTTTGGTTAGGGTTTCTGGTTAGGGCTTTTGTTGCGAAGGTTAGATCATATTTGTTTCAAATCTGAGGTCACCCACATCATTTAATTCTCTCTCAGGGTGTGGAAACCTAGTTCCAACACCCCCCCATATTGCTTTGGGAGAGACGTTGACTTGCGCAAGTAGGTCACTACCAAAAGGGCTAGTAGTAAGAGGGATTTGTTGATTAACCTTAACTCTGAACGTAGGTCATGACCCCTCAAGACAACACTTGTGATCTAAAATGAAATTTGATTTCCTACATGCTTAAATGATGTTGATTTCTTGTATGGTTTCTTGGGAAAATGAATGAATATTTGCAGATTTTCATAGTATTATATATATATATGCTAATTGGGATGTGAGAATCCCTTGGTCTAATTGTCATATGGCAAAAAGCCTCGGTGGAGGTTGACTATTTTTATACGTTGATATTAGTTATTGTGTTTTACTTATGGGTGCTTGTCATTAGTGTTTAATATATTTCTAGTTCAAGGAATGGGTTGTAGAAAATGGGAATGACTAGTTGAATCCTGTAAGGGTTATTATCTCAAATGTAAATAGAGCATTCATGTTAAATACTTGAACTGGATGAGTTCAAAGGAAAAGGTCTTGTGTAGACCTTTTAGATAAAGGATTTGTAGCTTTGCTAGAGAGTGACAATCTTGATGATTGATTTATTGTGCTAGTTGTAGCACTATAATTGTTGATGCTATGTTGATTGCTTGTACAAGTAAGTGCTAGTTATAGCTCTGTCATTGAATGACTATGTATTGATTATAAGATTGCTTGCATATACATGATACATTTCATAAATGTAATTATAAAAATGACAAGTACTTATATGTTAAATCGTTTTTAAATAACCATTGAAATTGATGATGCTTTATTTATGTTGGCCTGGTAAAGAGGTTTATTGTATTTAATGCCAATAATTCTTGTTAATAGAATGGTTTTATACTTCTAATGATATGATTGTAAATAAGTTGATATATACATGTGCATATAAATTTTGATTTTTGAAAATTATGTTGAGATATAAGTATGCCTAATTATGTATTGGATTTTGATACATGTGACTAACACATAAACTAAGATATGTGTGCAACTGTAGGACATCATGCTCAGTATAACATGACAACGCAACAACTAATGTGTAATTTTCATAGATGATGCTAACATTTGAATGTACGTGGTAGTGCATAAAGATACTCATTAAAACAAGAAAAGAGTCACTTATAAGAGCTCTGAGACTCTTGACACAACATGGTATAATGCTGGAAGAGAGGGAAGATGAGGGGAATTTCCTCAAAACTCTCTAATAAGCATTGAAGGGTTCCTCCTAGGAGAAAATGGAAGGGTTGTATAAGTTCAAAAGGCTACCATGAAATCTTGAATAAGGCTCAGAATGATATTTTATTCATGAAGCATTGAAAAACACTGGGACTCATGGGGATTGAGTTGTTATGGTTTTTGGATATCTTGTGTTGTGCGTACCTCAATTAATTTTATGTTTTTTTTCCATTTTTACTATTGATTTATGGATGACCATGCTATTTTTCTTTAAAATTTTATGATTATTGATATGAATTTCTTTCTTTTTACTGTTTCCCTCTTCTCCTTTAGATTTTTCCTTTTGTCTTTCATGCTTTGGGGGGCTTGGGAACATTGGTTAAGTGTGGAAGGAAAAACCAGAAAGCTTTGGGGAGAGGGCTGAGGGGAACCCCACAAAGGTTTGTACCCTAGGTAAGGTCCTTGTGAATAAATAAAGGAAGAGTAAAAATGAGGAAGGTTGGAAATGGACAGTGTGAATATGACATGAATTAGAACATGCTAATATTGGAAAGATGGGCTGGAAAAAAGGTCATCGCTAGAATACCTTGAAACAGTAATCCTTAATGTGACAACAAGCATAAATGAGGAATTATACATTGCTGGAATTTAATTGTGCAAACAGTGCTAATGGAAAACTATAGTTGGAACACTGCTAATAATAGTAATGTAAAAAGGTAAAAGGAATGAATCCAACAAGGAATTCCATTGGAAAAGGCTATTGAAATTTCATGCATGCTTGCAGAAAATAAGGTAGTTGACATTTGTTAATGTGTGTTACATCCGTGACTAAGTGGACAATAGTATGAAAACCAAGAAAGGTGGTTGGGTGCATGTGAAATAATGGACAATGAAATGAAAACCATGCAAATTGCATAAAGGATGTTCGCTTAACGTAAAACTTAATTACACATGTAATTATATATTGCATAAATGATCATGCTGGTGAATACACATATGAAATTCCATGGTGACTAATAGGTTTTTCTAGGGATCATTATTGTGAAATTATGATGGTTAAAATTCAATTCATGATTATGTGAATGGCTTGTTGGGATAACATGATGGCATGCCCTTTCACTAAACCCACAATCTTCACTCTTAAGCTATGCATATATAAATTGCATTCAAGTATTAGTCCCAAATAATTTTAAATCTGGGCAGTTTACAAATATGTGGAAGCTATTCTATCTCCATGGTTATGGAACCAATGTAAATCAACCATGTGTATGGAAGTTACCCTTCTTCACTTGTGGTTAAACTCATATATTGAATCAACATTCAATTCAATAAACCAAAGTTTCTCACCTCGACAGAGCTCAACCCAATATTTGAACTTTATAAAACCCAATATATTATATGCTCAAAGCTTACGTTTCGCATCTAACTATAATGTGCCTCTGCACACAAACTCATTTCATATGTAAGGTTTGGATTTATCATAAACATTATATATATACCTCAACATATATTATGACACCAATCCAATTATTAAGAAACCTTTAATATTCCAAAACCTGCTTTATGAAATGTGAATCAATTATATTAAACCTTTGGTTTAAAATCCCTTTCAACCATTGCACTGTGCTTCAACATTTCCTTTGTTTCGTTCTCGACTTTGTTTAAAACCCACAACACAAATATAACACTAACCCATGGGTCCACAGAATTTAACGACTTACTTCGCCATTAATCTTCAAACATCGCACAATATGACCATCGTTAGATCTGAAGGCTAACCATTGGAAGGATCTGAAGGAATTCACATTTTTTTAACCTTCGAGCTTTAACGCTAAAAAAAAATGTGAAATGGGTAGTTTTAAATTACCGCCTTATGCCACGTGTTGAGCCGAGACCCTTATCGTGTTTTTTTTTCCAAAACAGCTTACCGGTTTTTAACAATGCGAAAACCATAAATGGTTTTCTGAATCTGCCTCTTCTATGAAACGTCCAGGTTCCACTCTCATAGTTCCGCTTTGTTCTTTGACTTCGCAGTCAAAAAATCCATTTCTTCTTCCTACAGGTTCATTGATCCACAATGCCATTTCCACGATTTCATTATTCTGCTTCTGAGTATTCAAAAAATACAAATTCATTCAAACTGCCATAACTTCCATAGTCCATCGCAATGGGATCTCTTCATTTCGCTCTTCAAATCAGATTCATCGGGGTTCCTCCCACTGTTTTCTTTTCTTTGCTCTCAATTTTTACTCTGCATCAATAATTTTGCTACACCATCATTTGATTTCACAATTCCCCTTCATGGTCTCAATAGGAACTCCCCCGATATTATATGGTTTTCAAAATAACATTTCCATATGCCGAATTCTGAATTTGCATTCAGATGTTCTTCTATGTCATCGACCCTTGCAGTGGTCGATGACTGCAATTTCTTCAATCTCCCTCAGAAATACATATAAAAACTCTTATCCACTGAACTAACATCAGTTTACCCAATCATATGAAAAATTACACTTTAAAACCCAATTACAGAGCTTAAAATATAATTTCTCAATAAACAACATTCAATACGCATATAGTCCACATATCAAACCCTTAACACAGGATTTTCCCCAACAGAATTCAATCAAATGATGCACATATAATTCTAAACCAGGTTCTTTCATTTAAACGAAATTACTTACAGAAATCTCAGCTTCTGGCTTGATCTTCAATTCGATGGCCTTCTACTCTCACTACTATGCCTCCTGAACTACTATCCTACTCCTCTGACCTCTACTTGATGCTTACATTTATAAAAAAGATGAATGAATCGATTCAACTTCTTTGAAAGCTCCACAAACTCTTGAATTTCTCAAGGTCCTAAAATTAGCCTAAATCCCTGACTCTTCACATTCCTATCTTAATCAACTTCCTCTCATGTTCTTCAATGATTTTGGAACATTTACAATTCCTCACTATATTCATTTAAAATACTAACAATTACATGAGAATTTAAAAACATAAGACCCCCCTATGTCTACTTATATACAAAGTATTTTATTGTGCCTAATGCTCCCGCATCAGACTCCCAAGGTTCAAATTGATCATGATCTCCTGATCATGTGTCTTCAGTCTTTGTTTTCCTGGGTCCCATACTTTTTTTTGCTACTGTCCATCAGTTGCATTATTATTCAACTGCAGTTCTCCAGGTTTCCATATCTTGTTCTGCAAATTACCTCCAGCTGTACTTTCACAATATCTTCTTGTCTTTCCTTTACTAAAATCCTTCTACTTCTTGTTGTTGTTTGCTGCTTCCGAGACACCTTCATCGTCAGTTCTCTAATGTTTTCAATTTCTCTGTCTAGTTGATCTTCTATCTGGAAATTTCTTTGCCCACCGCTGCTATCTCCAACTTCTCTTGCTACCAATGCTGTTGTTGTTACTGCCTCCAATAATTTTGCTACTTTTACTTTGGCTCTTTCTCTTAATTGCTGAGCCCTTGCGACCACCCTATAATCCATACCCTCTTGTCTTCTGCTACAGAGAGACTCTTCCTGAATATCTCTTAAGACATCTCCCTCTGCAAAAATTTTCTTTTGCTCATCACCTGCAAATTTATCTTCAAAAAATAAATTATCATTCAATTCTCTAACTACAGTAACATAATCATTCATTTCTCCTTGCGTAATAATAAGCATGATTAAATTCTGCAAACTAGCATCTGCTCCTATTCCTTTCACAGCTTCAAGAATTTTCACTCTAGTGTCAGAAATTTCATTCTCCTGTTTAATTGTTTCCAGCAAACATTTCAGCCACTCATTTTGTACTTGTTTCACATCCTCAATATGCTGCAATTTAAATTCAGCATCTTCTTCTTCTTCTTGGACAATCTTCAGTAATTTTCCCTTATCCCCTTGATTGATTATGGCAATCAAATCAAGTTCTTCAAACTCTGTAGCTTCATCTCCTATCAGAATAGAATTCTGATTTTCCATCACTGTAGTAGTTTTAAAAATATGTCCTCCAGTCTTCTCTTGGCTATTCAGACAAGTCAACTCCTCCTTGTCACCAATAGTAACAAGTTTCTGCATGACTATTTCACCTTCCTTCAAGACAATCCCAAGACAATCCCAAGAGATGGACTGTCTCCTGCAATACCTGTAAGTACAATCAAATTGTCAGTTTCAAAATCACAAGACCCAATGGTCTCAATTGATGACCCAGTCACCAATTCTTCTCTCTGTAGTTCCAAGTCTTCTTCAGGACTCATAAAATCTTCACTACATTTCTCCTCAGCTTCTAGAGTTATCTCTACTATTCCAATCACCATGTTAAAATGATGATCCTTCACTGTGTTCTCAGCCAACATAGTTTCTCTTTCATTCGATTCTCTGACAATTTTCATTTGCTGTTCTTATTTTCCTGCATAATTAACACATGAACCTTCAGCAAAAAAATTACAAAGTCTCAATACCTCTTCCTCCTATGACAACACATCAGTCTGTTGTTCTGAGCTTCCTTCCAATTCCTTTGTCATCACATCAGTATACTGATTTTAATTCTTCATCAGACTGTCAGTCAGTCTCTTCTTTTTTCCATCATCTGCTTCATGAAAGTTATCCATGAAGACCTTCCTGTTCTGCTTCCCTAGCAAATTATCATGTGCATAGGTCCTTTATCTCTCCAATTCTCTTCTTTGAAAATCCAACCTCCTATACAATTCAACAACTTCAATTGGAGTAGATTTTGGGAACATCACACAACCTTTTATACCTTCTCTTGTTCTTGACCAATCATCTACTGGTCCTTCCCTCTCTACCTCAATATTCTGCTGAATATTCTCATTAGACTCTTTTGTCTTAATGTATTCCTCCTGAGATCTTACTATCTCAACATTGATCTGAACAGATTTCAAATTCAATTTCTCCTCCTAAAAAAACTTTAAAGCTTGTTCATCTCCCTGTGATGTACCTGCAAACATGCACAACTCTTTAGTTTTTAACCCACAAGACTTTTCAGTCTCGGTTGCTTCATTTATTAGTGCCTCAAATTGATCCTCTTCTTCTGTAGAACCTATCATCACCTCACAATTGTTAGATTCAAAAATACAAGGATTTGCATCTTCCAGCTGATCTGAATTTGTCCAATAACTCAGGAAATCATCAATGATTTTCCCTTCAGCAAGACAAACTTCTTGCTACCTTAAACCTTCACCATGATTCACAAGATATTTCATAGATCTATATTCTTCACTTGTACCCATGACTTCACTCTGTCCTGCTTCACAAATAGAAACTTCTTTTCTCAACTCAGCTGCTCTGAGTTCTGTACATATCAACTGTATATCCATCCTCTATTCAAGCTTTCTCATATTTTTGAAAACGTATAAAAATCATTAGATGTGAAGTCATTTGACCCCTTGGTCTCACTTGAAGTTTTAGTCTTCAAGTCCTTCTCCAAATACTCAATCATCCTGAGTAATCTCTCTTTCTGTTGAGCATGTATCATCTGCTCTTTCTTCTTCTGTAGCATATGCCACTTCACTTTATTCTTCATGAGCCAACCAACTCTTTGGCTTTCCTCTATCATCATATTCAGTTTGTTAAACTGTTCTCTAATCTCAGCTACCTCTTTCCAATATCAATTTCTTCCTCATGCCATTTGTCCTGGCATCTTCTTTCTCTTTTCTATTGTGGCCTCTCTCAGAACCTTTGCAATCTCTACTATGACTATCAGTAGTCATCTTCTCCTTCATCATGAGTTCCTCACTCATCAGCTGCAATAAGCCTTTGCAACAACAAGCTCTCCTACTGCCTCTTACCTCACCAATCCTTTCCTCCAGATCTGGGCTTTTGGCAAGTACTGTTTCTCCTTCTGCTGGACCCTTTTGAGCACTCTCTTCTGCTCTCTCTAGGCTTCACTATGCAACTCTTCAAGAAAACATCTGTTCTTCTTTCATCCAACCTCTGTTTGGAATTCTCCAGGTTCTACCACACTTTCTTCTGCACTTTAGAATCCTCTGCTGAACTCTTTCATCACTGCTATCAAAGTTGTGATCTACTTTTGCTGAGATTTCTTCAATTGCTTACAATCTGAATTCTGCAAACAATTATTCAAACTAGAGTTAAACACTGCTCATCAAATCACCTTCTCTTGGGAGCACTGTAATTGTTCTCTCTATCCAACCTTTAGCTAAATATCAGGTTCACTGCCATCATCATCAAAACTCTGTCTTCACCTTCTGCAACCATAATTCTGCAATCAGATTTAAAGTTATTTTACCTGCAAGATCCCTGAATAATCTTGCTCTTCATTCATGCAATTCTGCAAATATCTATTCTCTACAACCCTGTGTATCCTTGCATATCAGATTTTAGAATATGATGTTCTTTCATTCTCTCATCACATGCATTCCTTCAGATTTTATTACATAATTTTCTTCACTATTTCAGTACACATGCATTTCAAAAATTTATTTTCAACGAGCTATTCCAGCTCTGATACCATAATGATGGCATGCATATATAAACTTCATTCAAGTATTAGTCCCAAATAATTTTAAATCTGGGCAGTTTACAAATATGTGGAAGCTATTCTATTTCCATGGTTATGGAACCAATGTAAATCAACCCTGTGTATGGAAGTTACCCTTCTTCACTTGTGGTTAAACTCATATATTGAATCAACATTCAATATTTCAATAAACCAAAGTTTCTCACCTCGACGGAGCTCAACCCAATATTTGAACTTTATAAAACCCAATATATTATATGCTCAAAGCTTACCTTTCACATCTAACTATAGTGTTCCTCCACACACAAACTCATTTCATATGTAAGGTTTGGCTTTATCATAAACATTATATATATACCTCAACATATATTATGACACCAATCCAATTATTAAGAAACCTTTAATATTCCAAAACCTGCTTTATGAAATGTGAATCAATTATATTAAACCTTTGGTTTAATATCCCTTTCAACCATCACACCATGCTTCAACATTTCCTTTGTTTCGCTCTCGAATTTTTTTAAAACCCACAACAAAAATATAACACTAACCCGTGGGTCCACAAAATTTAATGACTTACCTCGCCATTAATCTTCGAACATCACACAATATGACCGTCGTTAGATCTCAAGGCTAAACATCGGACGGATCTGAAGGAATTCGCATTTTTTTAACCTCCGAGCTTTAATGCTAAAAAAAACAAGAAATGGGCAGTTTTAAATTACCGCCTTATGTCACGTGTTGAGCCGAGACCCTTATCGCGTTTTTTCCAAAACATCTTACCGGTTTTTAACAATGCGAAAACCATAAATGGTTTTTTGAATCCGCCTCTTCTATGCAACGTCCAGGTTCCACTCTCATAGTTACGCTTTTTTCTTTGACTTTGCACTCAACAACGCCATTTCTTCTTCCTGCAGGTTCGTTGATCCACAACGCCATTTCCAAGATTTCATTGTTATGCTTCTGAGTATTCAACAAATATGAATCCGTTCAAACTACGTAACTTCCACAGTCCATCACAATGGGATCTCTTCATTCCACTCTTCAAATCGGATTCATTGGGGTTCCTCCGACTGTATTCTTTTCTTTTCTCTCAATTTTTACTCCGCATCAATAATTTGTTGCACCATCATTCCATTTCACAATTCCCCTTCGTGGTCTCAACAGGAACTCCACTGGTATTATATGGTTTTCAAAATAACATTGCCATATGCCGAATTCTGAATTTTCATTCAGATTTTCTTTTATCTCATCGACCCTTGCAGTGGTCAATGACTGCAATTTCTTCAATCTCCATCAGAAATACATATACAAACTCTTATTCACTAAACTAGCATTAGTTTACCCAATCATATGCAGAATTACACTTTAAAACCCAATTATAGAGCTTAACGTACAATTTCTCAATAAACAACATTCACTACACATACATTCCACATATCAAACCCTTAACACAGGATTTGCCCCAATAGAATTCAATCAAGTGATGCACATATAATTCTAAACCAGGTTCTTTCATTTAAATGAAATTACTTACAAAAATCTCAGCTTCTGGCCTGATCTTCAATTCGATGGCCTTCTACTCTCACTACTATGCCTCCTGAACTGCTATCCTACTCCTTTGACGTCTACTTGATGCTTACATTTATAAAAAATATGAATGAATCAATTCAGCTTCTTTGACAACTCCACAAACTCTTGAATCTCTCAAGGTCATAAAATTAGTGTAAATCCCTAACTCTTCACATTCCTAGCTTAATCAACTTCCTCTCATGTTCTTCAATGATTTGAGAACATTTACAATTCCTCACTATATTCATTCAAAATACTAACAATTACATGAGAATTTAAAAACATAAGACCCCCCTATGTATACTTAGATAAAAAGTATTTTATTGTGCCTAATGCTCCTGCATCATAACATAACAAAGTTATCCAACAAGATTCCTGGATGAATGAGGAATGCATTGAGAAATAGGGAATTCATACTAATTTTGATTTTAATATTATGTGAATATGATTCTTATATTGTGGCAATGTTTTCATTATGAAAGGGGGAATTCTGATGGATATATCATCAAAATGAAAAAAATGTGACCTACGACATGCTAAGACAAGTATGGATAATTGAAGGCACCACATACTCAGAATTTTAGTTGTTGGTGCACGTGGTACAATGATTAAAAGGCATACTAGTGGAGCAAGTGTTTTGGACTCTTGTTTTTTGTCTAGTGGAGCTCGAACAAAGTTCTTAATTCCTGATTATTTTGTGAATAGGTGGAGATAAGATCTCAAGGGTCCCATGGATTCCATTAGGTGGAATGGCTATGATACTCTTGATTCGTAAAGGAGATAATGAAGGCCCTGGGTTCTGGTTTCCAGATGTGTAAAGTGGGTGGAGATTATTGGGTCTTCGGATTTCTGTAGTTGGAGTGGAGCAACATTAGTTATGGATTCCCTTGATTTGAAGTGGGTGGATGTGGGAAACCTATGGAATTATTTGATATATGGATGAATAAGTGAAGAGTTATAATTTAAATTATCACAATTTGTTTTATGATGAATCTAATGAGATATTGCATGTTATGTTATAGGGAAGCATAAAAATTTCCTAGCTTGGGTGAATGGAGTTGGATGTAAGAAAAATGAGCAGTAACTTGAAGATATTAGTGTATAGAAAAAGCACCAAGAATATTAAAAGGAGCCACACGAAGTGGTTGATCTAAGGAAAACAAATTCATCTCTATTTAGTTGTTGGGAAAGCAAATTGTATATTTATAAAATGTGATTGTAAGCGAGTTGCATTATAAATCTAACATTGAGTTATGTTGGGAATAATCATGTTTTTCATTGAGGAAGATGTTCCTCCAAGGGGGAGAGGTTTTTGATAGCCCCTTTGGGTAGTTCCTCCCTCTTACAAACATTGTAAATAATCCATATATTTTTTTCTTGTAAATTAAAAGGCTTGAGAAGTGGGACACATATTATAGAGTTTGAGGCATGGGATTTTAAGGAATATTGACTTGTTTATTTCAGCCATGAATGGTTGGAAGACATGCTTTAAATTTGGTTGATCATATAAATTAATGAGGTTGGGAAAGAGGACAAAAGAACCATGCTTTCCTTGGATGAATTTCCAAGGTAGGAAGGACAAAATTAATGAAAGATGGGATGCATTGGCAGCTAGGACAACTTAAAGTCAACAAATAGGAAGTTGAAGGGGGAGGATATAACACAATATCATCCCATGACCATGTGAAAACATAGCCATTGTGACCGAGCTAGTAGTATGGGAAACATGGGTGTCTACCCACACAATCTAAATGGTTGCAACATGCATAGAGAAACGAGAACATTATCTATGGGAATTTTCTTTCTCCTACATTTAGGGGAGAATGTAGGGAGAACCTCATAGGAAGATGAGAGAGAAGAAAATATTGTGTTGTAGAGGAGAAAAATCCATAATGTATGAAGGAAAAGGAGAATAAGGCTTTGTGCTACTATCAAAAGGAAAGGAGTAGAACAAAATTTCATTGAGCATTGGGAGGTGAAAAAAATATCTCTTAAGTGAGGGCAAAAGCCTTTGGATTCCCTATAAGACTAGGAGGTGGAGATTGTTTTCTATATATTCCCTTACCAGCTTGGGTGGAGGCTTGATCCTTGGATTCTTTCTAAGTATATTTATTTAACCCCTCTATTTTTTTTCTAGTTTTTGTAGTGAGTTCTAGATTTCCATAATTGGGTGGAACCAATTTGTAAAACGAACTAATTGAGGAAGTGTTACATTCGATTGAGCATTGGGAGTAGAAAAGAATATCTCTCAAGTGAGGGAGGTAGTCTTTGGATTCCCTATAAGACTAGAGGGTGGATATGGTTTTCTTTGGATTCTATTGCTATCTTGGGTGGAATCATGTTCCTTGGATTCGTCGTAAGGAGAGTTATTTAGCCTTCTCTGTTTGATTCCTTGGTTTTCATAGTGAGCTATGGATTCCCTTGTTGATTTGAGGGTGGATGTATAAGCCTCTATATTCCCTTGTTGATTTGAGGGTGGAGGTATAACCTCTAGATTTCCTTGCTGATTTGAGTGTGGAGTTGTAGTCTCTGGATTTCCTTACTAATTTGAGGGTGGAGATATGAGCCTCTAGATTCGCTTGTTGATTTGAGGATGGAGTTATAAGCCTCTGCATTCCCTATTTTTCATATGATGGCAGAAATACAATTATTATTAAATTGGTTGAAAGGTGGAGGTGGTGGACCTCTATATTCCATGTGAGCTATTAACTGCATGAAGTAGCTGGTGGGTGAAGGTGGATGGTCCTCTGGAGTCCCTATTTTAGTTGGAAAAAATGGTTAATCCCTTAAGCACTTATACTCAAGATCTTTAGGGAGGTATGAGCTTGTATATCCCCTTGTTGATTTGAGGATGGTGGTATAATCCTATAGATTCCTTGTTTCTCCTATGATGGTATACCTACAATTCTTATTAAAGTAACTAAAGGGTGGAGGTTGTGGACCTTTAAATTCTTTGTGAGATATTGAATGCATGAAGTAGCTGGTGGGTGAACGTGGATGGTCCTATGGAGTCCCTCTTTCAGTTGGAAATAATCGTTAATCCCTTCAATACATATCCTCAATATTTGGAATCTGGATCGAGGGTGACTACCACAAGAAAGGATTGGTTGTAGTTTGTCTAAGGTTTGGTGAAGAGTTGAAGTCTCAATCTCAATTGTTCAACAAATTTTAATAAATACACTTAAGCCTTTGTACATTTATTGTTAAGCATATTTTTTATTTATTGGATTAAGGCCTATAATGGTATTGATTTAATATGTTTTTTTATGCATGTGATATAAAATGGAATGTGGTTCCCTATATTCTTAAAGAATGTTGATTTATTGTATGGTTTCTTGTGAAAATGAATGAATCTTTGCAGATTTTCATGGTATGGTTTTTATGTTTATTGTCAACCTAAGATGCCTATAGATCACTAAAGCTATTATGAGCTTGAATTTTGTCCAATGGTCCTAAGTATAATATATCGACATACCTCTATCTTATTTTATTATGTAATTAATAGATTCAGATTTTAGGCCTTGTTATCAGTTACCAAGCTTAGGAAGGATGGAATTTGTGTATATGTAAAATTATACACGTATTCATAGAAATATTATGTATATAAACAGACTGGTTGAAGCCTGTGTAAGCTCAGGAGGGTTGATGTTAATGCAAAATATGCACATTTATTCTGAGCTCAAATGGGATTGTTCGAAGAAATTTATATCAATACAGACACACAAACATATGTTGAATGGGTTGATTGAGCCCTGTTAAAAGCTTAGGAAATATATCATAGCATATGCTCATATATATATTACCATGTAGTTGTGCAGGATTTTCCATAAGGCTTTAAGGGTTCGGCCCTCAAATCTGGATAAATCCAAACTTATTTATATACATGTCATAGGGCTTCAATTCATTAGTCAAAGAAGAGAACATAGTGGGTTCCCTATATTATCATATGGTCTGGTGCTATGACCAATGACATTAAGGTCAAAGTGATAAGAGTTGTTGGATATTCCAAAAGTTTTGGCATCGTTGGATGACCTTGGAAGAATTTTCCCTGAGATTGTGAAGGGATCCTAGGACAATCCTGCCAACATTTTATTTTTAGGGTGATGTGGCATTGTGGGATCCACTCATAGATGAATTCATGGAGGAGAAGGGGTCCATGACATGAACATGACCCATGCGATTGGTTTTGATGCACTCTTGGCTATTTGACATGGAAATCCATGTAATCTTGATGCTTCTATCCTGGATATTTTAAGAGAAGATTGTAGTGGAAACTATTGGGATTTTATTTTGAGGAGGATGTGGCAAGGTGGGCCAATGGATGCACCATATTGGAGCAGGGATCCTCATTCATGATCTGTGTCACCTCGAGAGCTTAAAGGGCCAGGTCATCCTGGCGGTGTTGAATGTGTCACAAAGGGAATGGCCGGGGTGATGTGGAAGGGTTGAGCCAAGTGTGCAGGAATAAAGAAGGTGTTGGGACACATTGTAAGTGGGGTCCATGAGAGATCCATGTAACCCTGAAGGATATTCCCTGGAAGTTTCGATTGGGGACTCCAAGGGGAATTTACGAGATTTTATTTTTGGGGTGAAGTGGTGTATATGGGACCCACATGATATGTATATAGTTCTAAGGGGGTTTAAACCTTTAGTTATAATGTATGTCCCCATTCTGCAAGCCATGAAAGAGGTATAACATGTTCGATTATAAACGAGCCGACAACTACTAGGTGGGCTATGACCTAGATGTTATGTGTGCATCACATGGGGTTCAGGAGGTGCCATGTTGTAGGTAAGATGACATGGCAAGACTTGATAGACCATAATTTAAATGGCCATATATTTTTATTTGGTATTTGGATTGAAGAAACTTTTATATCCTTGGAAAGGCCTCGATGAGATGAATACAATGGTGCAATTTGTTTTAATTTTTTAGGAAGTTGAAAAGAAAGAAAAAATTTAGACCCCATTTCCATCGCAGTACATTGGATGTTGTATCATTGTAGTAACTGCCTCCTTCTACCCTTAGTAGGGGCTAGGGATAGGAGGGAGTATTTTACATTCAACCTCTCAAATTTCCATGTTTCCATCCTTTGCTTGCCATACACTTGTTGTCCACTTCTTTGGTTGCATTATTGTTGCAGTGACTCACTACCACTACCCATCACACTTCCTTTGTTTGTCGTGTGATTTTTGCACTCATTAATGTGAAATTTTTAACTTTGCAATTTTATTACCTATTAATGACCAAAAAAATTAAACCATATAACCCAACTCAGATGATAACATTTATACTTATTCAATTTTCATGCTTACTTTCTAGCTTCTCCAAACACTTCATCATCCTTCACATATTTTCATGTAAATTCTATCTCTTCAAAATTCTTTGTAACTCTTTGAAACAATTTCCTTGAGTGATGCTAACTTTTGGACACTCCTGAGCTGCCGTTTTCCTATTTATGGCTTTCATTCTCCTCCACCACCACCGATTCCTTCTCCTACTCACTTGTCGAATCATTGTCTAAGGCTACACTACTGTACGCGCTAGTTGTGGCAACAATATTGTGGGTTTCCTTTATCCAGTTCATTATACGTTCACACTTCCTATGAGGCCTCTCCCTCCCATGTAAATGATGATTCCCAAACCATTCTCAACATAACCTGCATTGTATCCACTAGGGGCACCATAACTATAACCCTCATCTCTATATGGATACCGCATCATAGCTCCATTTTCATAATTCTAGCCATTACCAGAATGACTACAAACCTTGCCATTTTCATCTACATTTACAATTCAATGACACACATATCTCTACCAGATCAAATTCCTCTAAGAGAAGTTCGAACCCATCACCTGCCAAGGGCTTAAGGTTAACATTCCTACTTTGGTTCAAAACTTGTACTATGCAAGCCATGGCTCTTATTTTATCTGTCACTTTAGTAATATCCCTCCAAGATCTATTCCTTCTAACCCTAGAGAGGATGATAATATGCCTTAATGCAAAATTTCTATTTCCAAAAAATATGCTTCCTTCCTCATATTTTTTTGTTCATGTTCCAATGAATTCCATCAAAAAATATTCACGAATCTCCACCATTTTCTTTATGGACTGATTGATCTCGATTACTTGCTCCAACTCTTCTCTCCTACACCCTACACAATTTTCTGCATACATATGCTTTACTAGGATATTTATGCTTCACTCTTAGTTCCAGCTCTGATATTCACCAGTCTTTACATCTAGATCTTTCAATCCTCCTTCGAGTACTCTGATACTAGATGATAGAATCACGAAACACCGAGAGAAGTGATGGTTTCTAAAGGCACCATTGCTTGGATTCTAATGGATATTAGGAAAAATTAACTTGGAGTTTGTCTGGCCTTTAAATAGGCTACATTATATATTATTACTATGGAAAAAGCCATAGGTTCTTATAAACCTAGAGCCCAAAATCCACTAGTAACTTGATCGAATCAAGTTCATCCCAACCACCCTAACAATAAAAACTTAAATGATTATATATTAACCTAATACCTAAATGATTAAATAACTATTTGGATCAGTAAATCATTACTATGTGCAAATATTTTAGTATAAGTTATGAGCATAGTCTAATTAATAGAGGAAATGACCTTTTTTTCAAGTAATTTTTCTGGTAATTTGTTTAGTGCTTCAAGGATTCTTTAGGGTGTTGAATCCATTTATGAATTCAAAAATATATTTTAAACAACAAAAAATCACAATATCGCTTAAAATTTTATCACTAGATTGCACTGAAAAAATGATTTAATCTGTTAATTAGAGTGCACCTAAATTATTTAATAAAAATTAAAGCTACACTTAGAATTGCACTTGAGCTCTCTAGTAGATAATTAGGGAAAGGTTTCAATTGCACCATGAAATAAGAGATTTTTATTTATTATTTGATGCATTTTCTTGTTATAAGTATTTCTAGTATACTCATGAGAAGCCATGACATGGAGTTGGTTCATTAATGTGGTCTTATTTTATATTGACTATTGAATATACAATTCTTGTTTCATAATTACGCCGTAAGGTGTTATTATTTGAAAACAACTCTCCTAGGTGCCAGGGTGTACATGTCTGCACCATCAGATCAAATGTTAGACGATTGAAATGTTTTAGGCCATTCATCTAAAACCTCCTTCATTTAAGCTAACTACCTAACTAACTCCCTGAACTCTATAAATCTCTCTTAGCACTGAAATGATATACAATATCTATTAGACTGAGACAAAACTAAAAGCTATATGATCATGTGTGATCCTCTTTTAAATGGTGCATAATTTTTTTTTAATAATATTTAGATATTTTGTTTTAATAATATTTATGCACAAAATATTGAACCCTATTTGTATGTAATTTTAAAAAGCCTCATTTTGATACAGGTGTTTGCTGACGATCTATCAGATGAGGAAACAAGAACAGGATAAATTCTGTTGAAGAACATGTAGCTGCGTTGTTGGTTGGGTGCAAGCTACCTTTCATTGTTTACGTCACTGAACGTGATCCAATTGCCAGAGTCAGTGAGTAGACTGCAAGAGATGAGTGTGTTATCAACTGCTAAATTTTAATCGAAAATAATTGAGGAACGTGATCTAACTGCCGAAGCTAGTGAGCGAACTGCAAGAGATGAGTGTGTTATCAAATGCTGAATTTTAGCTAACTGTTTCTTGATAGCTTAAAAGGGATGTGGGATTATTCTCCTGTAGGTTCTCCAAAAGAGGGTTTATTTTTAGAGATGTAATTGGATTTGTGTATGCAACCCACGCCATCAGCCTCCATCTGCTCTAGAATTCAACATTGTTGTTAGTGCGTTCGAATCACAAGGAAGAAACCCTAGATTCATTCCATTTCTGCATTGAAGTGTCCAAATTGATGGTATTTTTTTGTTGTTATGAAGTATATATATATATATATATATATATATATATATATATATATATATATATATTGTTTGCTGCTACCGTGACAAGGGAGAAATTCGCATGTAAAATGATGTTGGCTACCAATTGTGCATTCAATGAAGTGATCATAATGAAAAGTTGTTTACCCAATGAACACCCATGAATCTTGAGTCCCATACCTCGCTACCAGCAAGAACTGGTGCTGAAATATAGCTCGTCAAAGAATGTGCACTTCATCTCTGAGCTATGTGATGGAGGAGATCTACAGCACTTTATCGATGCTTGTGGCATCGTTTCGTTTCTGAGCGATCCAATCTTTTGTCCAATCCCTTCAATAACATCATTAACAGAGATGTAAAACCATCCAGTATTTTTATATAAAACACTTCAAACCCCCGTTCTGGGTTTTTAAACTTGAAAATTTTGATATTTCAATTCGCAATGGTGCTTTGCAGAAATATTGTTGAAGGTTTACTTATACATTTTGTGGTCCCTTGTAGTATATTGATAGATTAATTATTGTTAAAGGGAATGAAAATGTAGTCATTGGTAACGTGGACACAATGACATATTCGGCCCAGAGATGTTGAGTGTCGTCCATATTAGACACGCCTATTTTCTTGCGATCAAATCTTGAATGAGTTTTTATTTTCTTTGAGCTTCTTGAACTTTTAGAAGTGATTTTTTAATTCCTTTGAACTTCTTGAGGTTTTCGATCAAATATTAAAAATAATATGCGTTTTCAGTTTCGTATCCAATATATTTTTTTGATCTCCCATAGTGGTAGGGTCTGAAAGAGAATATTTGACTATGCAAGCCTATTTGACCTATTTGACTATGCAAGCCTCATGTGTGTGCAATGTCATCTTGTTATTATTGAAAAACGGTTATGGTTAGTTAATTTTTTTTTTTTAAGATAAGTTTTTATTAATTTATTTTAATTCAAATTTATAAGTTCAATATAATTAAATTTCAGTTCTATTTATTTCAGAATATAAATATAATTGAAAAGCTCAAGTGTTCCAGTAATGGATTTTCGCTGCATGTTGTTGTTTTTTTTTTTAAATTTTTATTTACTTATTTTCATTTTTCCGTGTTAAATTGAGCTAAGCTTAATTTGAATATTGAATAAAAAATTATTTTGTGTTGTAAAATATTCTAATTAAAATTATTATTAAATATTTGATTGGTTTTTCTCATTAAATTGAATTTAGATTAAATTAATCTTAAATTTATTATTCAATTAAAAAAAATTACCTATATAAAATATTATAATTAAAGTTAGGCAGTCCATTCACTTATGAAATATTATAATTAAAATTATACACATATTTTTATCTCATAAATGAATGACATATTTTTCTAGAAAATTTACATTTAACTACCTCTTTATATTTTAAAGAGGTAAATGTAGTCATGCATATTATATGTATGAGTTATTATACATTTTTCACTTGTTTAAATGGATGCCTTTATATTTTGGTGATGAAGATTGAAAATAATTTTAGTCAAAATTGAACTTATAAATTCATTGTCATAATAAATTCAAACCATAATTCTATTTTATTAAACTTATAAATTTATTGTTATAAGTTAATAAGAAAATTATTGTTATTTTATCACATATAAAGTAATGATTTATATTTTAATTATATATTTGTATGATAGTTGTTTATATTAGAACAATTTGAGAATTTTAATTTAATTATTAAAAATTATTAGATAAATGGTAAGGATTAACTTCAACAATATACATTTTATTTTAATTGGTTAAGATTTACTTCTATATGTTGTTTTCTTTTAATTACGCTAATTATTTAAAGAAAAATTGAAATGGCTTCTTATTATATTATTAAACATGTTTTATTAGTAAAATTTAGGTTTAAAAACATGTCCTAATAGTAAAAGTTAGGCTTAAAAAGTTTCCTAATAATAAAATTTAGGTTTAAAAAAATGTCCTAATAATAAAATGTAGGTTTAAAAAAATGTCCTAAACCCCCACATGTCCTCCAATGTCTTTCACTATCAACCTATTCTCTAGAATAGTAAAAAGAAAATACATGTCCTCCAATTTCTTTCCCTATCAACCTATTCTCTAGTTTCACTATCAACCTATTCTCTAGAATAGTAAAAAGAAAATATATGTCCTCCAATGTCTTTCCCTATCAACCTATTCTCTAGAATAGTAAAAATAAAATATAGGAGTTCATATTTGTTTTATTAGTAAAAGTTAGGTTTAAAAAAAGGTCCTAAACCCCTACGTTTAGCCCACAAAATATGGTCGTCATCTCATACAATATGCCCGTCATCTCATACAATATGGCCCTCATCTCATACAATTCGCTAAGGAAAATAATTGCTACATGCAATATCAATTGATTTCATTTCATACAATTTGGTCTAATGGCTTTGAATAAAATGAAAACATAATTTTCTTGAGATCAATGAGCCAAAGATGTGACATGTCAATCATGGAAAGGTTGAATAATACATTAATAACAATATTTGAATGATTTACTTTAATTTTCTTTATCTTCGTAATGGATGATACAATTAAAGGTGGAGATATTTCAATTTGTTTTGTCATGTTCTCTATGAACAATTTGAGATTTGTTTGAGTTTTTAAAGACATCCTATGCTAGATATCGTGGTTTCTTTATCAATAGGAATTAGGATTGATTAGAACTTGACATTATGGGAGATTACACCCTTGAGAGTGCATAGTATTGTATAGTTCCAAGTATACATAAGTTGATGTAAAACATGCATATCATAAAATCACCATCGCTCATAGCTTTTCATTTCTTGAATCAATTTACTTCAGAGATTAGGTAAGATGTATTTTAGCACTATTGTACTATAAAAAATTGTTTCTTAACTGGACTTTGTAACAACAATACCATTGTTTATATGTTATAGTGTGTTAATTATTCCTTATTTTTATGTAGTTTTCGTTAGTTTGAATGTGTTGCATGTTAGTTAAATCTCAAATAATTAAAAATTTGATAAACATTTATTTAGAATCACTTCATAAAATTTTATATCTATTTATATTTCTATTCTTAATGAATGAAGAAATTAAGAAATAGAGTCAAAGGTTTTTTTCTTTTTGTAAACTTATTATTGGTTTGCTTTGATGTTTTTCCAACTGTTTAGCTTAGATTCACTACTATAATAGAACATCCATGTAAAATATATTGCATTAAATTGTATTCTCTCATTTTTTATTTATTTTTGCATGAATATAATTTAGTCATAAAAGTTTTCTCAATTTTGTTTCTTATTTCCTATTTGAAAGTTTTATTCATTGTTCTATAACTAGATCCACTCTGAATCATTTCTGTTCAAAGACATACCTTGAAATGTATTTTTTTGGGGTGTACCACCAACTTTCTATCCTCTTCGTTTCCCTTTGAAAGAATTTTTCTCCACCATCAATGCGAGGTCTGCATTTTGAGGCTTTAGATTCATCTGCTTCTCTTCTTCCTACATCAAAATCCATGTCAGCTCTTCAAAGGTGGTAGATTTTTCCATTGCTGCCAGCCCTGTAATGAACATCTTATAATCATCAATCATACCATTTAAGGTAATCGAGACAAGATCAATGTTGGACACTTTCTCCCTAATTTCACCCGACTTGTCTTTCAACTCTTTAATCTGGGAGATGAATGAAACAACAGATTCATTCTCCTCCATTTTGATGGAGGGAACCTTACTCTTCAGGAAAAATACTCAATTTGTATTCTGTCTCATACAAATCCTTGAGATTCCGGCAAATATCATTAGCGAATTTTCACTCTCTTATGTGAGGGATGATGTTGTCTTTCACTGATATCTTCAAAAACACCTTCGATTTGTTCTCCCTCTTCTCCCAATCTTGAATTGTTGCATTTGTTCCACATTTGGCTATTGTAAGCTTCTCTTCACCCCCATTTGCAATTTGCCACGAACTTGAACCCTCGGCAATGTTTGTAATTTGATATTCCAATTGGTGTAATTCTTCCCATCGAGCTTATTGCTCTCATTCAGGTACGCTTCTGCAATGTGGTGATTCATTATGACAAGATCGATCTATGGATCCACCAAAAAATTCTCAATATTCAATAATCAATAGAGATGCTTTCAATTAAAAAAACCCAACAAAACACCAATGATCTCGGCCACCAAGGCATCAAAGCACCATTAGGAGCAATCTCAACCTTATTGGACATGCATACTTTTAAATATATGCATACATTTCAAATGGATCTCAAAAAATTTATATGGAACTTTTAATGGTGAATTTATATTTATATAACCATTTACATTTGTATGCAAAAATTACATGTTAAAAAAAATAATGGCCATCAACCTTATACCATATAAGATTGCAATGAAATCTGCTTTACACGACTCCAAGGATTACACCGATTAGGAAATATAAACTCCTTAGGAACACCACTACGAACACACTGCCATGAAATCTCATCCACGACCTACATCCATGTTTCCACGACTACGGCCACACTTCCATCCAAATCGATCCACCAATCGGAGACTCAGATCTGGAAATCCACCAATCGATTCGTAGGGACCTGGGCTCATATATGAAAGTCCACCATTCTATCTATGCACGAGTTTTTTATAGCTTCCTCATTTCAAAATTTTTCCCAAAGTCTAAAAAACATGCTTCCACGTCATCTGTACATCGTCCCGATCAAGAACCCCACATGAAGGCACCACTTCGAATTGTACTGCATCGGCCTCCTATGTGAAGGCACAAACCACCCCCGATCTACCAACTCATCGTGATCCACATTTCCCACCAATCGATCCATGCATTCATCTCACCATCGTACCAGTGCAAGATTAGGGTATTGGGTCCATGATTTTGGCCCGCGATGCTCGAAATCGGTTTAAGGAAAGGTAGATCAACGCGTTATGTTTTTTTATTTTGTTTCTTTAACAATGTATCTTTATAGATATAATACAATATTGGTACAAAATATGGTCCCTTTCTTGATGGATATTCTAATTATTCCCTATTATTAGAAGGTATTCCTATAGATTCCATGCACATAATAAGTGTGAAATAAGGTACTCTTTGGTGTTTTTTTCCCAGAAAGTGAAGCTGTTGCTTATGGATCACTAGAATGTCTTGTTTGACTAAGGAGATCTGACCTATTCAATCTATCTAAATTTAGAAGAGAATGTGAGAAGAGAACTTATGTTGCCCTTTATCAGCTCCTCATGGTGATGCATCACCTTACGAAGCTCTTGAATGCTGCACTATCCATAATTGAAGAGATTACATAGAAATTTCAGAGAGAACCAGATGTTGCTTGACCCAACATACAAGTTCAATGGGTGGAGAATTAGCCTGCCCCTCTATTCTAAAGTTGCAAAGGTTGACCAGGTCAAGTTCGCTTAGCCAACCAATTTTTGTCATATATCAACTCCTCATGGTGACAAACCACCTTAAGAAGCTCCTAATATATCTTTAAAAAATCAAGAGAGAAAAATTGTTCAAGGGCCAATTTTGATAATGTCGAAGTGTCACATTCAAAACTTGTGAGCAACTACAACTCTTGAGAAATTTTACCATGATAAAGATTCCTGAACCACATTTGAATTGAAACCACCATTCTCACCTCAAGAATTATAGACTTGATCTATGTTCCCCTTGATATCACTAGTTCCCATATAATAGTGAATACCTTCAAAAATAAATTGCACATAGGTTATACTTGATGGTGCTGATCTTGCAAACCTCTTAAATGAATTTTCAATTCTTGCTGGAATATTTATTAAGTCTTACTATTGTTTCTATCCCTCAATGCTTTCTAAAAATTCTAGGTTACCACGAAAAAAGAAATTTAAATTTCAAGGAAGTCATTACTCTGAGGATTTTGTGATAGATAAACTTGATCAAGATATCCATTAGTATTTTGTGCTACTTCTTTGCCATTAAAGGATCTCCATTTCTAGCTTATGATCATACCAATTTTGCAATTGCAACTTGTTTAAACTAATAATGGATAGAATCTAAATTTTCTTTTCTTCCATTTGGTTATCTTATTGATGGCTGCAAAACTTGGCGCAGCTTCTTAATTTACCAATGATATTTGATCATTTTATGAAACTCAAGTTGAAGGGTACATAACTATGTTGAGACGATGGATGATTTAAAGATATGAAAAGCAAATCCATTATGTAGTAACATTGTAGCTGTCACCACGATGTGTGAGACCTTTGATTACAACGAGTAGGAAATATAAACTCCTTAGGAACACCACTATGACCACACTTCCATGCAATCTCGGCCACGAAATACATCCACATTGCCACGACTGTGACCACACTTCCATCCAAATCAATCCATCAATCGTGGACTCAGATATGGAAATCCACCAATCGATTCGTAGAGACCTAGGCTCGGATCTACAAATCCACCATTCTATCTATGCAGGGGTTTGTTCTAGCTTCCTTATTTCAAGAATCTACCCAAATTTTAAAAAACAAGCTTCCACGTATCTGTATACCATCCCAATCAAGATCCCCACATGAAGGCACCACTTCGAATTGTACTGCATCAGCCTCCTGCGTGAAGGCACAAACCACCCCCGATCTACCAACTCACCATCATTCACGTTTCCCACCAATCAATCCATGCATTCATCTCACCATCGCACCAGCACGGGATTAGGGTATTGGGTCCACGATTTTGGCCCGCAATGCTCAAAATCGGTCAAAGGAAAGGTCTATCAATGCATTAATTGCTAAAAAATGTGTGTTGTTTCCTTCTTTAACCAATGACTAAATGAGGGAAATATTACATGATGCCCCAGATTTGTATGAGAGAAAAATAAATATGCCTCTCTCTAGTCAGCAACGCTCTAAGGTCCAGCCACCAAGGCTCTAGACTGCTTCTAAGGCTTAGGATTCAGCCACTAAGGATTTTGAATCATCCACCAAGGCTTGACATGGCCATTGGGGATTTCCAACCACCAAGGTTCAATTCTACCACCAAGGCACTCACTTCAGCCACCAAGGCTCACTAGTTCTGATACCATGTTAAAATGGAAGATTAAACTTAAATAATGAAACTAGTAGTTCATAGGGGAGAAAGTTTCTCCGAGACTACTAAAGTAGAATGATATATTCAATTAATCATTAAATCACAAATATGTAATTTTAAATCATTTTAGGTAGATTAGAACTAATCCTAATCTAGGACACACGCACAAATATGAAACAAAATCTCTCCACTAATATATATTCTCCATTATTTTCAACATTTTGTTCTAGTAACCTAATAATAATTACAAAATTTATGTATGACGCAAATCCTTCTCCTCCATTGCACCTTGACATACAATAATGGAGAAATCAACACATTTAAAATCAAATTATGTGTAGGTAGAATGAAAAAGGTTGTGAGTGTTTGATCAAGTGAGATAATACAATATTGAAAAATGGTAGAAACCACTAGGAGAGGAGAAATAAATATGTACCAAAACTGTGGAAGGAAAAAATCTTACTATCAAATTTGCATTTTGCAGCCTTTATCCACTTTTTGGGAATAAAGTGTGCTTTTTGAGGCATAAAAAGCCTTTTTGTGTTTACGTATAGGTCTAAACCTAGCCAAATACATAGAAGTAAAATATCATGATGAATAAAGGAAATCTCGTGGATGCTACCATAAGAGTTCACCATGCTATCTATAAATAGTGAAATAAAGTTTTTATGTGAGATAAAAAAATTATTTAATCATTTCTCAACAAAATATCCACTTCTCTCCTATCAAACAATGTAAAGTTGTTATGTGATTGAGTGGCTTTATTGATATATCTATTTCGTATCTCTGCTTTAAACTAGTCCATCCCATGGTAAATGTTGAATTTGTCATTTTGGAAAAAAAAACTTTGAATAAACCTAGTGTGTCACAAACCAATCCAAGTTCCCAAAATAAGTTAAGCAAGAACAACAAAAGGAAAATCCAATCACTGTAACAACAAGTGGTAAAAGATTGTAACCTTTTGATCAAGTGAGATAATTGAATATTGAAAAAGAGCATATTTTTTATGTGATATTTGTTATTGGAACTTGAAAAAACATCTTTGAATATTGAGAGGAAATCTATGTTGGAAAGAGTATATAATGTGTAAATTTGGCATATTAATGTAATTGATTTACCTTTATCTTCTAGCTTTGAATGACATTATTCATCTGGAATTTATGCCTTACGGCATTTCCTTTGCAACATCTGGTGCAATTGCTAGTTATTAATTATTTTAGATAATGATGATAATGATTAATGTTTGTTAATATTAGGTGTTGTTTAACCACTTTATTTTTGGAGATTTTAGTCAGATTTTTGCAAAAATATGTGGTCATATTATGTTTTGTTGTTATTAATGTGTATTTTTGAATGCATAAATAGATTCAACAATCTTCTTAGCAAAACTCAGAACGTATAGCTCACACTTATAATTTCAACAAATTCCTGCATAAATTTTGGACAACTTTAAAAAAAAATATGTCCAAAAAATACCTCCAAAACATAAAGCTTTTATATATATATATATATATATATATATATATATATATATATATAATTTTAATTACTTAAAAACTTAAAAAAAATACTAAACTTTTATTGGGATCTTCCTCAACTACAAACCTTAACTACCTTATAAATTGAAACCCTCGAAATCTAATCAAATGAGTGTAATTTAACAAGAATGCAGTCTATATTTAATAACAAAAGTAACTCTATTTTTAACCTAGATTAAATTCTAATTAAATGAACCTAATAGTTAAGAGGATAAGTTATATACGGTTAACTTCAAACAAAAATTATAAAAGATTAATATAACCTAAAATATAAAACATTAATTTATCGTTTAACAATTAATTAAAGTTATATTATAAATTATAAACGATAACATAATTTGATTGAAACCAATTCGATGATATTTCCATGTAAAAATACGGGGAAGAATTTGATTAGATTTAATTCCTCTAAAATTCAATTCATGATATATCAACCAAATTCAATTGTTAAGTAATTTAAAAAAATAAACCAATATATTTCTTAAAAATAAAAATAAAATATAATAAACAAAATAATAAATTTTAATTTGAATTATATATTTGTTTTTAAAATTTAAAATATATGTTATATGTGATTTTTAAAATTTAAAAAATATAACAATAAAATAATATATTTTAAAAATTTTGATTATATTTTTACATATATATTATGGTGAATTATTAATTTATTAGAATAATTTAGGCCAGATTTAAGGTTAAATTTAATGAGTGTCATTATAACATCAAGAGTGTATCGAACTACTTATAAGTAAGATATACCAATGATATGACTTATGAAGAAAATTGGTGAAAGAGATAAATAAGATCAAATTTAGTGATTGTCATTATAACATCAAAGATATATCGAACAACCTATAAATCAGATATACCAGTGATATGACTTACCACAAAAACAAATAAAAAAGATAAAATCTCATTGTGCCAATCACGCATTCGTCCTATTCCATAAAAAACCTTATTATTATGATTAATGATTGAGTCTAATTTAATTTCCCAAATATAAATTTCATCTTCAATCCTTATAAAATTTGAATCCCAAATCTGATAAAAAAAAATGTGTACCTCAAAACTAAAATTATATATATATATATATATATATATATATATATATATATATATATATATATATATATATATAAGATTTCTGATCTATTCATAGATTTAGAATATGAAAGAAATAAATAAAAATCAATCTATCAACGATAATTATGCCATTAAATAAAAACTTTGTAAAACATATCATATTGTAAGATCTCAACATATCAGCCACTTGTAAAACTGAGTGGAGAACCTATCGTCATAATATAAGATCCCATCACATCACATCACATCACATCAGCCACCATTAAAAAAATACCTACAAAACAACTTAAATTTTGCAGAACACACCACAACTTCAAATTTGGAGAGTGTAAATCTAAGGACAATTAATTATTGCATTCATAAAAGTTGAGTGTAATTAAAGTTAAGATATATGATAATAAAAAATATTAATGTTCTTTTAAAGTTATAGTTTAGTAAAATATTGAATGTATATATAATATTTGCGTTCAAAATTTCTATGATTGATTTATATAAATATTTATATATTTATTGAAAATTGTGCTAAAACTTTTGGCTGCTGGCTTTTGTGGGTTGCCATTACATTAATTAATGGTGATCTTTCGAAAGATTATTTGTTGCAGTTTCTTTCTCGTTATGGGTGATTTGTATTTATTTTATTTAGAGTTTTGCCTGCTGTTTTGTTTTGTTTGTAAATATGGGCGTTTTGAAACTTACATTCAATGTTTTTTTTTGTCTTCGATTTTTGAAATATTTTGAATATGATCTCTGTGAATAAACGTGAAGTTCCTAAACTCTAATCATATCGTGTCTCTGAAGTTGAGACAATGAATTATACAATGTAGTTTAAAAACATCAAATAAAAGAGGCACATCGGTTATAAAAAATAATAATGATGTAAAAATTATAAAACTTAAAAAATATATACATAAAATTATGAAGAGATAAATAAGAAAGTATAATGGAATGAGAGGGGAATATGGAATAAAAAATAAGAATATAGAAAAGGTATAGTAAATACATTTTTTAACATAATAAGGAAAGATTAGAAAGGAATAAATTGAAATTAAAAAGAAATAATTTTAATCCTAGTTTTGGCTTCACAAATATGGTGAATTACAGAAATATAGAGAACAAATTTTTTTACATAAAACAAAGCTTATATGTTGTTGAATTTAGAGCATTGTCATAGGAAGTTAATGAAGATGTTGAGACATTGAAGTAATTGTTGAAGTAAATAAAAACAACTTGTCCAAATCTAAATATGAAAATTCTAAGTGGATAACCCTATAGATATAGAAATATAGTTTGACCTAAAAATTGAAATTGGAATATAAATTAATATGTACACTAAAATGAAAATATTGATTTCAATGTAAATGTCTTGATAGAGTATTTTGAAGAAGAATCATTGATATCTATGCATCCAAACGATGTAATGAAGTTTGAATCTTTACAAGTGGAATTGGAATAAGTAAATGCAATTATATTATAAACATAGTCTACCAACAAGAATCACTAGGATGCACAAATTAATAAGATTGCAAGAAATACATAAAGAGAGAGAGAAAAAAATGAAGACGACCACAATTTGCGGGTCACAATTGTTGGAATCATGATTTTCGTTAGACCAAAAGCCACAGGCATTAGTCTCCTAATGCCTCTGCGAAAATCGCCAGAGTTAGGATCCACGAGAGGCGGTTAGTCCATTTCACGAAACACACAGGGAGCATTGAAACCAATGTCCAACAACCTCCCCCCCAACGTGAGCCGGGTGAGTTTCGAACTCGAGACCTGTCGGTCTGATACCACTTGTCAGAATCACGATTGTCATTAGACCAAAACCCGCAGGCGTTAGTCTCTGCTACAATCTCCAGGATTAGGATCCACGAGAGGTGGTTATTCCATGTCGCAAAACACACGAGGAGCATTGAACCCAATGTCCATCAACAATCTTGTCAAAGCCCATGATAATTAGTTAGTCTATTAATGTTTGAAAATGTTATTTGTGTCACTTTCACGATCAAAAAGTTGACATAAACTTAGTGAACCTTTCTGATTCTAAAACTTGATTTTAATGTACATGCATTGTTGTCAATGTACATTTTCATCATTTTTTGATCAACATATCTAGAAATTGACATGTGCAATAAAATAAATGTACAAGAATTTGAACACAAATTGAAATAAAAATAGAAATTGACATTGAATATAAATTTTCATTGAAACCAAAATAGAAATAGAGCCTTAAATTGAAATTGACATGTACACTGAAATCAACACATTGATTTTTGTGTATATTTTTCATCATTTCTAAATCAACGAATTTAGAAATTAACATGTATACTTAAATCAATGCATTAGAAATTGAATAGATATAAAAATATTGAATTCCTCCTCAGAGGAATCTACAATGAAACAATTCTTAGATAATCTCAAGAAAATAAGCAATTTCAATCCCATGGGAACTCCCTTTAGAATCAAGTTGTCGGCTCTCCTCTTGGAGACAAAGAAAAATATTAAGAATTTTTTGGTGGACTTATAAATCAAATAGAAATGGACATAGAAATAGAAATAAACATTGAATCCCCCCTCGGAGGACTCTACAATGATATAATTCAAATAATATTAAGAAAATAAGTAATTTCAATCCTATGGGTTTGTTGTTTATAATCAAGTGACATGTTCTCCTATTGGAGACAAAGAAAAATAATAGGAATTTTCTTATGGGCAACTTCTTGATCCCGATCTCGGTGGAGGACAAGACTTTACTAAGCTCTCTCCCAACCACTAGAAAAGATATCATTTCCAAAGAAGAATAAGCATAATAGTTTAAAATAATAGAATTATGGATTTCAAAAGGTGACAATAACACAATTTTTTTTCCATAATTTTTCCAATTATTGTCGAAGTGCTAATACAATTTGGAATGTCTAGGCTACTGACGCCTCCTAAGCCTCGTCTTTTTTAGACAAAGAAAATCAAGAAAATATTTCTTCTCTTCACTCTTTTCTGAGCTTGTTGGATGCCATATCCGTGAGATCCTCAGATGTCATTAATCATTTCCCCCAAGTCATCTTAGATGAAATAAATGAGGAGTTTGAGAAATAAATTTTGGAAGCCAAACTTTGAGAAACTATGTTATTGATGGAAAAAGGAAAGAGCGCTAGTCCAAATGATTTGATGGCCAAATTTTATCAAGGATTTTATGAACCAATAAAGGAGGATATTCTCAAAGTAGTTCTATAATCTTAGTGATCCAGTAAGATCCTTGGAACCTTCAACTCTAACATCTTGCAGTAATCCCCAAGATGCAGGATGAAATTTCCTTTGAATATTTTTTCCCTATATCGTGTTGCAATGTTATATATAGGATCATCATGAAAATAATATCAAACAAGCTAATACCTATGTTTAATTATTTTATCTTCAAGGAGTAGTTTGGTTTTCATTTCCAAAGGCAGTTTTATGATGTGGTCTCTTTGACCTTGGAGGCCATTCATTCAATCAAGATACAAATCTGTCGTTTTCATAATCAATATTGATCTATTAATTGTTAATGAAATATTTTGTTGGGTTTATATCCATCTAACACTTCTAAAAATGGTAATTCATCCACATTTTTTGAGCTGGATTATAGATTGTATTTCCATAGCTTCATTTGCAATCTTGATGAATGTGTCACCTTATCCTTTTATCCAATACACAAGTGGCCTTTGATAGGGCTTCACCCTATCTCACTTCCTCTTCCTCTAAATTATTGAGGGCCTTAGCAAAATGATGTTTTTTTCCAAGTATAGAGGGTATATAAAGGGAGTTAAGGTGTCTTCATCATATTTTATAACTCCTCTATTATTTTTTATTGATGTTCTAAAAAAAAACTCTTAAGCATTAAAAATATTCTAGAATCTTGCTGTTTGGTGTTAGGTATGGCAGTGAATTTCTCAAATTCATGTATTCTTTTTCATTTCTCAATGGATGATGTTCAACAAGCCCTAGACCTCTCTCTTCATCTTCATTAGCATTGCATAGAAGAAGGGGTTAAATATTTTAAGCCCAATTATTATAGATTTGAAGATTGGCTATGGATTTTCAAGAAAATTGAAGTTATAATTTATTATTAAACTAAAAACTGGTTCTCTAGAGGGGTTGTTTAATTATAATAAATTATGTCTTAAAGAGCATACTAGTTTATTGGAATTCCTTACAAAAAATTCCTAAAGTAATCATTATTCAAAATTAGGAAACACTACTTTTGTTTCTTATGTTCTTGTAACAAAAGTTCTAAATTGTTTCCTTTGGTAAAATGGACAAGGATTGCTCAAACATAAAGTCTTGGAGGTTGGGGTCTTAAAAATATATTTCATTTCAATAAATATTTAGTGGAAAATAATTTTTGAAAGCCTACATATATTTGGTCATTATCGAGTTGAGTGATTTCCTTTAAATATAGGTAGGGGGCATTTGATTGAGTTATGTTGATTTCCCATGAAGTCAACTAGTAAATGCTCCATTATATTGAAAGCATTTATGGATTCATTTCCTTTCACAGGCCATTGGACAATGTGGAAAATCTGGAATGATAAGTAAGTTCGGAATGAGGAAGATCCTTGGATTTGGGCAAGATAAAATTAATGTTAACTCAAGATATATTAAATAGGTTACATGTGACATATCTTTTCTCTCTTTGGGATTCCTATTCTCCCATCCAACACTCTTTTGGTAGGAATATGTGGTTCTCTGCAAAGAAGATTGGTCTTGAGGGGTATATTTCTAGGGAATGAAAATTTTATGTGGACAACTTAGTCTCTAGATTTATACAACTAGATGACAATGTGGAAGACTCACTAAGATGGTCACTAAAGCCAACCACAAGCACCTTTACTACAAAAGTGGGATATAAGGCATGGTGCGGAGTTGTTTCAATGAAGAATGTAGTTGGTGATGGGAGTGTCTATGGAAAATTCATGCTTCATTAACATAAAAATTATCCTTTGATTAGTTTAAACAATAACCTCTTACCATGGAAAAATTTAATCAAATAATTATGGGTTGGTCCCATATATTTTCCTTTGTGAAAAGATGAAACATATTCTATTCATCACTTATTTACTTCATGTGAAATCATTGAGCAGGTGTGGTTTATTATGAATATAAGATTTGGTATTTATACTACTTGGAAAGGACATGATTCAAAGGCCTAAGTTCATCCATGCTTGAATGAGGTTTCTATTTAGTGTTATGGTTCTCTTCCTCTATTTGTGATTTATTTTATTTGGTGAAAAATGAGTTTGTTGATTTCTTAAGACAAATGGGTTTCAACTGGTATTATGGTAGAAAAAATGTTGAATCTAACTAAGAAATACAGGATGGATATAAATCAGTCCAAGCTTTGTGTTTTGATCATGCCTCATTTAGAGTAGGGATTGTTATGGGGCTTCTTTGATGAGGCTAGAAAAGGACATCCCCCATGCTTTGGGTGGTCTTCCACCTATCTGGGTTACATTTTTTTCAAATTAGATATGCTTAAAGCCTTGGGTCCAATATGAACACCAAATTGGTGTCTCCTACGATGTTCCTATTTCATGTTGTGAAAATTGGTCTGTCTAAGTTATAGGTCTTAGGGGATTCAAAACTAATTATTGTATTGGTGATATGAATTTGAATGTTAGTTTTTCTATGTTAATTTCATTTTCAGATATTAAACTTATTTATTGATCATATTCTTGATGTACAAGCTCCCTTGTTGCTTATGTGTATCAAAGGGGTAATTGAAACTGAATTTTATGAGTGAATTTGAAAGCATAAAGCATGAATTTAAATGGTTGAACAACAGAAACATAAATAATGGAAAACCATAACAATTGATCCATTAAAACAGAGTTTTGATGACTTGGAGTTCATCCCTCCTGGGCTACATCTCTTTGGTCCAGCCTCATAGCTTGGGCCTCTGTATTAGCTCAATTGTGCTCAAAATTTTGTTTTAATGCATCAAATGATATTGGAACCTATTCCAATGAGATAGAAATGTCAAAATATATCAGAAATGACTATTTATTTACTCAATTTGGTTACCAGATGCTTTGGGCATGACCTTCCCCCTTGGTGACCCTAGGCTTCAAAATTATTCAAGGTAAAACCTCTGTAGATGAGCTCCATTGCCTCTTCAACCTATTCCAATGTGTTCATAACATGCCAATTAGCCAAGAATGACTCTTTTTGAGCTCAATTAGGTCGAAAATTGACTCCGTTATGGGAAAAATAAATTTCCCCCAATTTGTCCTCCAAATCTGGAAAACTGGAGTAACTTTGAATAAATTTAGTAAATCCTCCTAAAATGGTGGTGCTCACTAAATACACCGCTAGTTAGGAGGATGATTAATTAGTGTTAATCTGTAGTTAACTAGTGGATAAGCGTGCTAAAAATCTGCATTAATCGTTGAGTTTGGAGCTGGTCACATTGTGATCCAGGTGGATATTGGTGGCCGCCTTCCTACCCCACTTGGGGCTCCACCATTGTCTCTTTCAGTTTTTCAGTTTCCTTAATTATAGCACAATTTACTATTTTTAGCAATTTTTTGGGTCCTGAACTTCTGGAGCTATTTTGAGGCCCTAAACGATGTTTTTTGGAAAAATCGAGAGAAACATGGGTCCAAGGACTGATGTTTCTCACTCAAAAGATGTAGTCCTCGAACATATATTTCTAACGAGATATGGTGCGCTTCAAACGAAGATCGTATGCCAAAGTTACGTCTCCGGGAAGTTGATGTACCAATTTACCCAAACGGGGCCCATAATTTTGGCACTTCATCTCCTAGGGTTAGGTTTTTGGATGTTTAGGGTTTTGCATTGTTTCTTAATAATAAATAGGTCCTTGAGCCTCATTGTAACATAGTTCAGAGGCATGTAGCCACCACATCTCTTCTCAGAGATAAGCTATAAGCGCCCTAGTTAGTTTATTTCCATTCTATCTGTAAGCAGGTTTCAGTTCTTTGATATTAATGAAATGAAGTGTTATTTACGCTACACCTTTTTATTTATGGTTATATGTGTATTTTCCAACATTCATGCATAAATTTGGATCAATGGTATCTGAGCGGTCTGCTTTTTATCGATCTTTCTTTGCATGTCCCCAACGAGGTCAGGGTATAAGGATTTAGGGCTCGATCTGGTTGAACATTTGCAAGATTAGCCTCGAAAACTAAAATGGCCACCCATGGGGGATGAAAATAAATATGGGGGAGTAGGATATCCTCTCAAAATATTGCTCGAGGAGGCCCTCGAAAAACAAAAGAATGCGGTGATGGATAACTTTTCCCAGATCCTTCAACGACTACCCACTAATGGTGCATCTGCATCCAGCAGCCACTCTGGAGGTGCGACTCCATTTAAGGTACAAGTAAACTTTGAAATTCCCATATTTGAGGGCCAAATAGATGCAAATGTCATAGATAGATGGTTGAGTCTATTAGAAGGATATTTCTCGGTTCATGACTTTTCCGACCGGGAGAAGATTATTTTTTCACTCCTCAAAGCTACCCCCCATGTCAAGGACTGGTGGGAAACCTACTGTGAGAAAAATGATGAGACAAAACCCTCTCTTTTATCGGCCATACACACTTGGAATTATTTCCGAGATGCCACCAATGAACAATAATATCCTGTGGGGAGCTATGAGGACAAGTACATACAATGGACCATGCCACGACAACAAAGGGATCAAGATGTGCATGAGCTGATGAATCTCTTCCATAACCTGCGCACAAAGTTGGGTATCAAATATTCGGAGAAACATTTGGTGCTAAAGTATCACAGTTGTATGAATAGATACATTTAGGAGGAAATGGGGTTCCTCGACATCTCCTCGCTTTGTACAACATACTAGTATGTTGCCAAGATTGAGCAGAAATTCAAACAGAAGAAGCGAGACTTTGGCTTTGTGAATCAAAAGCAAGTGAAAGGTGCCCCCAAACCGCAAAACAAAAGAAAAAGCTAAGGCATGGTGGCCCAAGACAACCTGCCAAATCTGCAAGAAAAGAACAACACCGTGAAGCCAAAGAAGGACATGGGAAAGTGGTGTGAGTTACATAAGAGTTGCACTCACAATACAAGTAAGTGTCGGGCCAAGCAGTCATTGGTGGCCAAGATGATGACTTCTAAATCATATGCATGCTCCAACTTTGAATCTGAACCCGACAAGGGGAATGAAAAAGGGAAGCAAATTATTGATGTGGATCCCAACGCCACTATTGCCACTGCAAAGATCCAGAAGGAGGAACCAGAAGATCCAGAGGAGGAGGAGCTTCTCTTCCACTCCCATATGTGGGTAAAGCGTTCCCCGCTACAGTTCATTGTCGAAAATGGGAGCCAAAATAACCTCATTTCAGCAGAGGTCATGAACCTAATTTCTTGATGATCCTCCCCCATGGCAAGAAGAAGATTGTGGCCACGACCTCTAGACAAGGTTCCTCCGCACGACAACAAAAAATGGAAAAGGTCATGGAGGAGTATGGGGACATATTCACCTCACCCACAGGGGTGCCTCTGCATTGTTAGGTCAAGCACCCCATTGATATGACCCCAGGTGCGCCACTACCCAATGGACCTATCTATCGGCACTCTATTCTGGAGAACGATGAAATAAAGAGGTAGATTCAAGAGTTGCTGAAGAAAGGTCACATCTGGGCGAGTTCATTGCCCTATGGGAGCCCGATCGTGTTGGTACAGGAGAAGGATGGGACTTGGAGACTCTATATTGACTATCGGGAGCTAAACAAGACTTATTTCTAGAATAGGTACCCAATCGCATGGATTTATGACCTTTTGGACCAATTCAAAGGGGTAAAATATTTCAGCAAGATCACCTTGAAGTCTGGGTATCACTAGGTACCAATCAAACCCTCTGATGTGTGTATGACTGCCTTCAAAACCAAGGAGATCATTTTCAAATCCTTTCGGGTTGACGAACGCTCCCGCAACCTTCAGTGAGGTTGATGGACGACATCTTGCATCCATTCACCAACTCATTTGTAGTGGTGTACTTGGATGACATTTTTATCTTCAGCTAGACTTGGGAGGAGCACCTCCACCATATCCGACACGTTATCCAAACACTGCAAAAACACAAGTTGTGAGCCAATTTGGAGAAGTGAACTTTTGGCATGACCTAGGTTCAGTATTGGGGATACATTATTGATGAAAGGGGGGTGCATGTGGATCCAACCAAGATCCAAGTCATTCGGGATTGGCAAGCCCCAACCACTCTAACAGAGCTTTGCAATTTTCTGGGTCTTGCTAATTTGTACTGTAGGTTCATGTTGGGATTCTCTCATATCACTTGGCCCTTGAGTCAAGTCACCAAGGGAGGAGCGAAAGAAAAATTATTTTGGTTAGAATCTCAATAGAAGGCGTTCGAAGAATTGAAACATCACCTCTATTCTGCCCTAGTGCTCACATTACCAGACTTGTAACAACCACTTGAGATCGAGACAAATGCCTCTGACTATGTTATTGGGGTAGTTCTTACTCAACAGGGGTATCTAGTGGCATATCATAGTGATACATTGTCCGACACAGTTCGAAAGTATCCCACTTATGACAAAGAAATTCATTCTATTGTGCAGACTTGTCAACAATGGAAGCATTACATTTTGGGGAAGGAAATAATCATCCACACACACCACCGACCCCTGCAGCTCATACAGACACAAGGAAAGTTTTAGAACGATCGCCATCATAAGTGGTCCACATATCTCCAAAAGTTTCATTTGAACATCAAATACAAGAAGGGAAACACCAATAATGTCGCAGACTACCTCAGCCTACCACCGATCATGGCGCTAACCACCATTCTCAACTCTTGTGGACATGAGACTTATGATTGGGCACTTCTCTACAAGAGTGATCTAGAATTCAACGACACATACAAGACACTCTTGGAGGGTACGCAAGTTCCAAATTTTCACCTCCAAGATGCACTGCTATGTCACCTGGCACACATTTGTATTGCTTCAAGTGAGTGTGCCAAGTTGATTTGGGAAGCACACTACAGTTGAGTCACTGGGCATTTCAGGGTCGAGAAAACAGTGACAGTACTACAAAAGTATTTCTATTGGCTGAACCTTCAACAGGATGTCAGGAAGTACATTAGATCTTGCACTGCTTGCGCCATTGCCAAACTGACCGTCAAGAAGCAAGGCCTCTATACTTCGCTACCTACCCCTAGTTGACCTTGGGAAACCATATCCATGTTACATGTTGGGCCTTCCTTCTACTAAGCATGGAAAAAACTCTTTTTTCATGGTCGTCGACAAATTCTCGAAGATGGCCATTATTGCGGCTTGTAAGAAGAATATCACAACAAAAGATACTACTAAACTCTTATTTGAGCGAGTGTTGGTGCACTTTGGGATTCCACAGTCTATCATTTCAGATTGGGACAACAGGTTCCTCAGCAAATTTTTTTTCACCCTCTGGTCAATGCTAGACACCAAGCTCACCAAGTCCACAACTTTCCATCCCCAAACTGATGGCCAGACAGAGTCATCAATAGGATGATTATACATATTCTGTGCATGTACAATTCAAAGCATCCACACACATGGGATGAGAGCCTCCCCTATGTACAACAGAGTTATAACCAGTCTCTCCATAGCTCAACCGGCCACAACCCCTTTCAGGTGGGCTTGGGATTCTAGCCACTATGTCCCATTGACATAGTTATGCCATTTGCAGCCACTCATGCCTGTTTGGATCATGTCCAGTATGAAGCTAACAAAGCGAACAAATTCATTGAGCACATTCAACACATCCACCAACATGTTCATGACATATTGGACAAAGCCAATGCTAAGTACAAGAAATGATATGATCAACATCAGGTGCCACACAACTTCAAGGTGGGCGACAAAGTGTGGCTACATTTGCAGAAGGAGCACCTCATTGGACCCCATCGCAAGCTTCGCCCAATCCGATATGGGTCGTACACCATCACCAAGGCTGTAGGGAAGAATGCTTTCGAGCTTAGTATTCCACCATTCGTTGGTCTACACACAACATTCAATGTGGACAGCCTTCGGTCCTACTTCCCACCTCTACTGGACACCTCCGACATTGCAGAACAACTCACATCAACATAGTTAAACCCAAATTGCATGGAACAGGCCACCATATATTGTATCATGGACATGAAAATCATTAACACTCTCCAGCAGAAGATCCAACTATATCAGGTTGTTAAAGCTGGCCAACTTCTGCACCAAGGCAAGTGGTTCACCATGGACAAAGTTCAACAAAAGTTTCCTCATCTCATGGAGGAACTCAATGCAATGGGGAAAATTTATTCCTATGGGGGGAGGAATGATCCGAGTGGATATTGGTGGCCACCCACCTATTCCACTTGGGGCCCCACCATTCTCTCTTACAGTTTTTCAATTTCCTTAATTATAACACAATTTACTATTTTTAGCAGTTTTTCAGGTCCTGAACTTCTGGAGTCGTTTTGAGGCCCTAAACGAAAATTTTTGGAAAATCTGGGAGCAACATGGGTCTATGGACTAATTTTTCTCACTCAAAATATTTATTCCTCGGATATATATTTCTAATGATATATGGTGTGCGTCAAACAAAGATTGTATGCCAAATTTACGTCACCGGGAAGTTGATGTACCAATTTACCTAAACGGGGCCCATAGTTTTGGCGTTTCATCTCTGAGGGTCAAGTTTTTGTATGTTTAGGTATTTTAATTATTTCTCAATAATAAATAGGCCCTTGAGCCTCATTTTAACATAGTTCAGAGGCATGTAGCCACCACATCCCTTCTTATAGATAAGCTACCAATGCCCTAGCTAGTTTATTTCCATTATGTTTGTAAGCAGATTTCAGTGCTTTGATATTAATGAAATGAAGTGTTATTTCTGCTGCATCTTTGTATTTATAATAATAGTATGTTTCAAATGGGAATTTAAACCCTCAATTTATTTCAAGAGTGTATCTTGGGAATTCAAATTTATTCCTAACAACAAAGCCCTTTTCCTAAACTCCTTGGTATATTCTTGAACTGTTTGACCCTTGAGTTGCTTAAAATTTTTCCAACTCATAATATCTTTTTGAGTATAGGCTAATGGATAAAACTTTATTTTAATGGAAGAAATAAACTCAACTCAAGAAATGGATATATTACCATGGATTCACATTTCCTCTTGAGTCTTTGCTTCCCACCGAACTAGTGTTGTTCCTTCTAGCTTTAATGAAGCCAACTGGATCTTTATGTCATCTTCATGAAGGTTATGAATTATGAAATACACCTCCAATTGTCATAACCAATTTTCAAGCCTCTCTGCATTTACCTCTCCATAGTACATAGGAAGTTCAAACTTAATGTCCAATTTGAGTAATGGAGTTTTTCCTTTTGTGGATTTTGAGTGAGTGTGAATGGTATTTGTGGTGGAAGTGGAAGATGATGTTGATGGGTATGATGAGGATGATGAATATAGTGGAGATGGAGGTGGCTTTCCTCCACTTCCCTTTGAACTATTCTCTTCATCCTTCTTACCATCTGAAGTTCCTTCTCCATATGGAGGCTTAGAACCTTCTCCTGCCATCCCATCAGTAAATACATCAAACACAACTTTAAACATCCTCTTTATGTCTTTGAAGTCTCTCTTGAAATCTTCCTCTTTTGAATGTCCTTGAGTCTATCCAACACCTGACATGATGGCTATGGATTCAAGCTCAACTTCTGATTCTTGTACCTCTTCAATCAACTCATCTTCTTGTATAAATTGCACCTCTTCAATCTCAGTTCCTTGAGACAAAAGTTGGGGTTTTTCAAGTGAACCTATGAGTGGAATTTTGGGTGAAGATGATTCTCTTTCAACTCTATTTCTTTTGGTCCTAATCTCAAGACTTGTAACCAACAACTTCCCTTCACCTTTTTGCAACTTTAACCTTGTCAACATCACACAATTGAAACCATTAAACTTGCACAAACTTCAAGAAACTATCAAGAAAATAACCTTTAGCAACCTCGTGCTCTGATGCCAACATGATATGAATTTGAATTTTATTTTTGCTGCGTTAATTTAATTTTAGATATAAGACTTATTTACTGATCTTATGTTTGATGAACATGTTCCCTTGTTTCTTATGTGTGTCAAAACGGTAATTAAAACTAAATTTTATGAGTGAATTTGAAAGCATAAAGAATGAATTTAAATGTTTTAACAAAAGAAACATAAAAAACAACAAACCATAAAAACTGATCCATTAAAATATAGTTTTGATGAAGGAGTTCACCCCTCCTGGGCTACATCTCCTTGGTCCACCTTCATAGCTTGAGCCTCTGGATTAGCTCAATTGTGCTCAAAATTATATTTACATGCATAAAATTCTCTTGGAACCTATTCCAACGAGTTCAAAATGTCGAACTCTATCATAAATGACTATTTATTTACTCAATTTGGTTACCATATGCTCTAGGCATGGCCTTCCCCCCTGGTGGCCCTCGGCTTCAAAATTATTCAAGGCAACAAAAATCTATGTATATGAGCTCCTCTGCCTCTGCAACCTATTCCAATGTGTTCATAGCATTCCAATTAGCCAAGAACGTCTCTTTCTGAGCTCAATTTGGTCGAAAATTGACTCAGTTATGGAAAAAACAAATTTCCCCCAATTTCTCCTCCAAATCTGGAAAATTGGAGTTAACTCCAACTAAATTTAGTAAATCTGCCTAAATGGTGGCGCTTGAAAAATCCGCCACTAATTAGGAGGATTATTAATTAGTGTTAATCTGCAGTTAACTGGTGGATAAGCTGGATTAAAATCCACATTAATCGTTGAGTTTGGAGTTGGTCACATTGCTTTGGTCACGTGGAGGAGGGCTGACCCCCTCCTTCCATTTTCGGAACTGAAAAACACCTTAAATTAAGGTCCGCTGCATAATTTTTCAAGGTACGGACCCATGGCCCAATGGTAAGAGCACACAATTTTTGTTGGGAGGTCTCGGGGTCGAACCCGACCATTAGGGGAATTTTGAGGTCTAAAATGGGCCTCCTAAGAAAAATGTACAAGAAAAATAAAATTTATAAGAACCAATAGGATTCAATATGATGATGTCAACCATGGGGGATGATTCACCTTTTTTAAAGTAAAACGGTAAAAATAAAAAATAATAAAATAATAAAACTACATTTTCAACTCGTATTTTCAACTTATCTGTCAATTTTTTTACATTTCGAGCGGGAGTAATCGTTGGATGCAAAATTTAATTCCTCATCCAAGGAGTACCCATGGTACATAATTTCAATGGACCCTGCTACACGAAAAATGAGAAATACATGAAAATAAATAATTTTGAATATATATATATATATATATATATATATATATATATATATATATATATATATATATATATATATATATATATATATATATAAGACATGGGAGGGGAACAAATAATAATGTTACCAGTCCCCCTCAATAGGATGGGTTCTTGGCTGTCCTCAACGTTTCAGATTGAGAAGTTTCTCACTCTTAATGATGTAGAAAACCCAAAATGTGTTGAACTCTATGGGAGCTCAAGAAGCAAATAAAGTAGTAGTAGCAATGAGAATCATCAAAGCAGAACAATAAAGTGATCAAAGTGAAGAATGAATGGAAAGCCCTCCTATTTATAACAAAATATTGAGTTATCCTCGATAATGGTGCATAATAAAATATTATTAACCAAGTCTAGATCTAACCACTTGGAATATTTTATTATATTTTGTTGGAGGGAAAAGGTATTTAAATTGGTTTAATATATTTATTTATAAATAATAAACAAATAAATGATTTATTTATCATTTCAAGAATGTGGTTAAGGAATAGTTAACAAATACTAATTTGTTTAATTATTTCTAGGTGATTTAGTCAAATTTAACAAGGAATAGTAACTAAATAATGATTTATCTAATTATTTCTCATAATTGGGTTAAATATGACTAGGAATTTTATTTAAACAATAGTTTAATTAATTATTCCTATAGGAAAATCAAATAAATAAGGATTTAGTTAATTATTCCTCATGGAGTTTCTTGTTTTAACCATAAATAACTTAATAAAATATGATTTATTAAATTATTTCTTATAGTGAAAGATATTTTACTATCGTAAAATTGGCCTTACATGGTGTACTTTGATCCATCTCATTGTAAATGGTTAGATGACCAAATTTTGGTATAATAGATTGCCCCAAACGAGCAAACGTTAGGAGCTAATCATATGATTGAAGTATGTTGTAAGAACACAATCATGAGACACTGAAGGGGAGTCAGGGAGAGAGAGAGATACATAGATAGAATGAAGCGAGAGAGGACAATAACCGAGGGGGTGAGACCTAAAAATAAGGCACCGAACAAGAATGGAATTTGGAACCAAGGTACGCTACCCTATAGACCTATCTTCTGGAATGAATGTGTTGATGTCGACAAAAGGAGGTCCTCCATAGGTGAGGCAATGAGGAATCATCAAATAAGGCATAAGGGATCATAGTAAAGTGACTGATGGATTGCAACTAGGGATGATGATGGAATAGGGGATACTGAGTAGTGGACGGAAGACTTCCATTTTCAGAGCATAAAAAGCATGGATGACCTAGCAGCGATTGACTCGACTCTAGAGGGGATGGGGGACAGTATGACTGGAGGAAAAATTGGTGACATGAGAGGTATACAAGGAAAAAATGGATGGAATACTGTAATAGGAGGCAAAGGGACTTGGGATAGACTCCATGAATGCGATGATGACTCAACTTAGATGCTTTGAACAAGGGTGACTCGATGATGCCGCCACATAGAATAGGCCCTGTGGGGACCATAAAAACATGAGAAAAAGATGGTTACTCATGAAAAAAATTGACACACATGTTGACATGTATGAAGGAAAATTGGTGTCCCAAGTACAAGCAACGCATGTGAATAAATTCAATTTTAAGAGGTGGAAAAGTGACCCTTCTTGGAAAATTGGGTTCCTGGTGAAGTGTCAAATTACCAAAAGAAAGATCCATTATAGTGCTCAGTGAGAGATTTCCAATGGTGTTGACGGTTCGTCAAACCAAGCTATGGTTTGGTCGCAATTGGAAAAAGAAAATTTAAGGTTTTTCTTTTAATAAGGCGATTTTCCTCCAATTTGATTCATTTGCTAGTGGAGCTGTGGTGAATTTGGAGGGGAGGTGAAGGTCGTAAATCTTGCGGTGATCATAGCAGACAAACCAAACATTGGAATCAAGATCTGCGACTTTCAGGAAGGTGGCCTTACTTGTCTAAGGATGGCCTTAATGCTTCTTGGAAGAATGGTTCCTGGTGAAGAATCAAGGTAAGAAAAGAATACAGGAATGAAATACTAGAGATGGTCTAGAATCGTCCCCGCCCACCAAGTCAAACATGGGGACCAAGTGGTAAGTGTGGCATTACATTAAGTATAATATTTTAAGAGATGGTATCAAGAATCTACGATATATGGCTCGCCGGAGAGGTTGATAGGACAAACTATCCAAGGAATGGGAGGCTAATCGACCATACCTATATCGGTGGGGTCCAGGTTGAGACTTATGAAAATAAAGTTAGAAGGTGGCTAGGGATTCCATCATGCCCCAAAGCATGTGATACTACCCCGCAAAATATCTGATGGAGGGGACTTATCTGGTATGCAAAGGTGGGAATGATGCCCCTAGCTAGAGGAGTTTGTGGAGCGCCATGATGTTCTAAGTGATGAAATAATGGATTCAAGCATTCGGTCTCATAGGAACTATATCCTCAAGAGGATGGTGAGAATATATAGGGGCACAGGTGCCCCCAAGCATGCTATGGACATGCCAAATTCATTTAGAATAGTGGACTCTAGACACATTTTTATGATGTGGTTCACCATTTGTTTATGTTATGGTTATCTTCTATGGGAAGAATGGATAGATACAGTTATAGAAAGGAAATGATGGATTACCAATCTCATTTGGCACTGCATATATGAAAAAATCAACTAAATTTCTGGGTTTTCATACATGGTGTTACTATCCCAAAGAGTGGCTTTGGATATAACGAACTGGTGCTCACCTAGAAAATATTGAGGTTGGTCAACAACAATGTCGAAGGTACTAGGTTGTTGATGTAAGATGAAGGAATGATTAAGTGGATCATCCCTAGAGTGATCTAAAGTGATATGGAGGTTCTTCTAAATGGGGAATAATAATGGTACTAGAGTCGACACTACCAGATGCACTAGGAGGGTTGTGGAGAAGTTCTTCTCCTAGACTCTCAAATATGGGTGCCCCCTTACCCAAACATTGGGTGTCAATGTAATGGCCACAAGGTGTATGTATTTTGAATACATGGGTTCTAAGTAAGGGGTTATTGAACAAATCGACCTCGCTATGGAGGAAGTCTTTGGACTCCCCAACATGTTGGTCATGGGTCTTCTGCAGAAGGAAGTACACACAATGGTGCATATCATCCCAATGAAAATCAGGGGTGGTCATGCCTTCCATAATGTCTTCATTTGAATGGAATATGGGAGAACTGGAGGAAGAGAGACTCCATGATGTAGTGGATCTACTTGGTGCATCATCATGAGAAATATGGTTCACATGCGCATCGCTACGGAGGGTAGACAAAGAGCTAGTAGATGAAACAACTATCTATGTTGAGACCAAGGTGCTTGATGAGGGAGCTTCGACCAAAATAGAATGAGAAGCCCTAGAGGGGTATTACACCGTGGATCTCATGGATGACGATAGATAGGGAATAGTGACTGAAGAGTCCATCATCTCGACATCGGGGGGAGCTATCACAATGGGTGCAAAAATTTCCTCCAGTTTTGTTGAAGCAAAACTCACAACTAGAGGAGTAGATGATCCACTATGAGTAGCCTCTATTTCAAAAATTGCCTCAAGGGTATCGTGAAATTCGTTGAGACGGGGAAAAAGACAAGAATAGTGGCCATAAATATCACACAAAGCACATGGATGGTTTTTTCGCAACGATTTGAGTTTCTTAGTTGACTCAGGTAAGGTAACATGGACCTCCAGGATGTCAGATTCAGGAAATGTCTCATTGACCACCTTTTTGAGATGAGGAAGCTCATGACAGTTATGGTTGGCATGCACAAAAACATCATAGAAAGTGCACAAAGGTAACTAATTTGGGTTATTAGGAGGATGAGGAGCTGTTTGGGGGGCCTTGCCCTTAGGTTCTGTCTTTTTGGCTTTTCCCCCCTCACTGTATTCTTTCACAATAGGAGTAGTTTCCTATTGAGGTGGGTATGACACTGAAGCAAAGGGAGGGGTCATAACGACCAGTTAGACCAGGGTCAAAGTGGCATATGGTTTGAGCTAACCAGGTGGGGTGTTTGCTGATGGATCAATGTACCAGACTGGGATTCCCAGGGTCAAATTGGAACTACAAGGAAAAGACCCTCTAGCGGATGTTTTTGAGGAACCCCTTATAAAAATAGCCCAGACATCCATTTGTAGTGGAGGTTACTAGAGGAGTTGGCGGATGGAGGTTTTTGCAGATGTTTTTATTCCGATGCATTTATCATCCTAAACTGCACCAGTGCATTCAATTAGAGAAAGGACTGGTGCGCACAAAAAATTGGCACACCGGGATAATGTACGCTCGGTACAAACCCACCCAGTGCATCTCATTAATGTAGCACACTGGTGTCTACACAAATTCCACACTGGTGCGTCCTAAAACCCCACGTAAAAACTGAAATAGCCTGGTGCAATTTTAAGAAATCGCATTGGTGCGCCTATAAAACCCACACACCGGAACAGGGCTAAAAAAAAAAAAGTTACAGCAAAAAATCCGCATTTTTCACTTTTTAGTGCTCCAGAGCTCTCATGAACCAGTGAAAATTTACCTTGTGTGAGGTTCCCTACCATTGGTGTTCCCATTGCACGCATTACTTCTGTCCATTTCCCACCATCTCCATTTCAAATTTTGCAAAACGGTGGGAAAATTTAGTTTTGAAAATTATACAGCCAATATGCCTCCTCGATGGCCAAATGTATAGGTATTTTCCTTGTTTTTCCATAATTAAACCTTTTAGCGGATTAGTTTTCTAAAATAGCTTAAAATTCACCGTATTTAAAAAAAAAATTCCTGCACAGTGCGCTCGATCCATTCGGCTCGCACCGGTTCGCGGTGCTGCTTGTAAATTTACACGCTACACCATGAATAGTTCTAATGTTATCTGCACTAGTTCTGGGGAGGTACCAAAATGACTCACCATGATTTTTTAAAATAAAAAAATGTTGGTGTGGTAAGTTACCCAGTCGCACCGTTGACCATGTTGAATTGCGGGAATGCGGTGTGTTGACAGAAATATCTTCCCCAGGGTGGGTAATTTTGTCAGCGCATCGCCCCCCAAAACTTGACAGAGTCAAAGATGCGGTCATGTAAACGAACACATCATTGACTATGTAGTGATGTCAACAGGGCAGTGTGCTTCTTAAACTATACGCCCTGGGGCGTATAGTTTGGTCAGCGCACCGCCCTCCTGACATCACTACATAGTCAACGGTGCGGTCTGTTATACCACCACACCGTTGACCTTGTAACTTTGCTAGGAGGGTGGTGCGCTGAAAATTTTCAGGTGCATCACCTCTGGTGCGTGACAAAAAAAGACGCACCGTTACCAGTGCATGCCTGTTTTTTGTGGCGCACTGACTATTTTTTTTGTTTTTTTTGTTTTTTCCAAAAAAATTATATATATATATATATATATATATATATATATATATATATATATATATATATATATATATATATTTATATATGTGTATTCCTAAATACATGTCTCATTTAATAAAAAAAAATGTATTTAATATGTCAATCATTCAACGACGTCAAAGGAGAGAAGAGAGGGAACAACAACAACAACAACAATAGGCGGACCAATATAACATGGTTCGCTTATGGGAGGCACGAGAGAGGGAGAGAGATATGTACCCTCGCCCTGTTACAACAACCACCGAGGGCCTCCTAAGGCAGATAAGCCTCCTCAAGTTCTAGGAGTAGGCTAAATCCCTAAAGGGCCATGGTGTGTTTTTGTGACAACTTATCCGCAGGTGAAATGCCCACCTACAAGATTTCCAGGTTGGTACTAACCAGTGGTATGTGTCCACTGAGGAGGCCATCTATTTCATTACTGGCCTATCGAGAAGAGGGGTGGATTTTCCCTCATTCCCAGAGGTCTCTGTTGGTTGTGAAGCAGGGAGTCAGTTGGTGTTCTCCAAGAGATACATTAGCGTGGATATATTGTCTCCTTCAGATTTTCAGGTCTTCGGAGGTCAGTTACATATTGCTTCATTTGGTAGAGAGGAGGTGAGTTGCCTCTCACTACTGATTTCGACCATTTCACACAAGACCAATGACAAGAAACACATTATTTTCCTGCTTCTATTTTATGTTGATTATTTATTATAGGAGTCACGCCTTGTGAGGTTGTCTGCCATTTTTTTGCGGTAGTTCTGTACAGTTTTAGATAAATGGCGTGCTCAGGCATAAGTGAGGTTTAACTTCCCTTTTGCCTCAGAGCTATTTTGTTTATTTTTGAGAGGTTTCCAGAGACGAGGCCTACTTTTTCTCAGTAGCCTCGTAGGCCGATGCTGCATGTACAAATGCAGATGTGGGGACAGATGATGCCCAAGTGGGGAGAGTCAGAGTTTTCCGCAAAGATATCACAAGATGCAATAGAGTTGCTAGCCAGTGTTGATGAACATATCTTCGTTCTGGTCCCCTGTCTGTATGCTGGTTTGGATTGGTGAGGGTGTGCCAACATCCTCTTCATAAATGATGAGCCACCAGATGATGGAGGCAATAATACTGTTTTATTTAAATTTGTTCTAATGTTTTCTTTAACTTGTTTTTATTAAACTGTTTAATGAAATTGTCTAATTATTGTTGTGTACTTATATATATTTTGAAGAAATTGTCTCATTTGATGGCAATGAGATGCCACCAAAACCAAATGATCCAAGTGTAGATCCCAATGACGATCAGGAGATGGGAGATGCCGAGGATCAGGGCGGTGCAGATAGACCTGGTCCTCATGGTGTGTCGATATCACCTTTTGTGAGGCATAGGCCTGGCAGTACATTGAGGATGGAGTTGGGCGACCAACTCTGTGGACTGTTTGTGGAGGTGGGAGTCAGGCTCGCCACTATGAGAGAGATACAAGCCGATGCTAGGCTGGTACAGATGTGGAGAGGCATGCCGCATGAAATTTTCACCCTAATGCGGCATGTCGTAGGAGCTACCAACTTAGTTATGCAGTTGAGGAGGGACCTTCAGCTTAGGCATGGTTGAGACACAGTACGCAATCGATAGTTGAGCAGCGATGCATAATTTGATGATCACGATCAGGGAAGTGATCATCGTTCACCTCTCACCGCAGATGAGTCGCCTGTAGCATCGACCATTAGTAATGATCATGAGCAAGTTGGATCATCCATGTCGAGTCAGCCTTCTCAGCCTGTAGCATCCAACATTCATGATCATGAGCAGGCTAGAACATCCACGTTGAGTCATCATGATCAGTAACCTGCAACATCCGGCAGTACTTATGATCATGAGCAGGCTGGACCATCCATGTCTAGTCATCATGAGTAGCCAACAATTGATCCTGATCAGCATGAGGCACCACCAGATCAACATGCACGTGATGATCATCATCTATCTAAGCTTTTCGACGCTGCACCTTTGACTGAGTAGGCCTCGACTAGTACTACTATTGATCATGATGTACCACCACTAGCTGATATTTGATATTTATATTACATTTGTATCTTTTTGACATTATATATATATATATATATATATATATATATATGGTCTATGTATTTTATCTTCATGTTGTAGTTGCACTTAATTTACATGTTGGTGATCATCATGATGTGTATATTGTTAGGTCATGTTAGATATGTTCATTTAATGTGAAGCTTGCAGATAGATGTGTATGTGATAGTAGTTATTTGACATGAGATGTATATTTGAGTTTGTGTTGTGATGATGTTATACAATGCTAATTGTGGTTTATTAGATGATCATGATCACGATGATTAGATGATGTTAGTGATTTGAATGTGTTTTTTAGTTGAATATGATGTTTGTACAATGGTTATCATGATCATTATGTTTATTTAATTTAATATTAAATCATGATATTTATTAAATATTATGTCATGATTGTAATTGAAATTTTAATTTTAATTGTATGTAAAATTGTAATTATATTTGTAATTGTAATTGGATATATGTAAAATTGTAAAATTGTAATTTTAATTTTAATTGTACTTGTAATATTTAATTTATTGTGAAATGATTGTAATTGTAATTTTAATTTTAATTGTAATTGTAATTGTTTATATGTAAAATTGTAATTGTAATTGTAATTCTGATTCTAATTTTAATTGTAATTGTATGTAAAATATTTGTAAAATTTTAATTGTATTAATGTGAAATGATTGTAATTGTAAAATTGTAATTATAATTGTAATTGTATGTAAAATTCTAAAATTGTAATTGTAATGGTATAATATATGTAAAATTGTAAAATTTTAATTTTAATTGTAATTGGAAATTATATGTAAAATTCTAAAATTGTAATTGTAATTTTAATTGTAATTATATGTAAAATATTTGTAAAATTTTAATTCTATTAATGTGAAAAATTTAATTGTATTAATGTGAAATTATTTTATTAAAATTTTTAAATTTGTAAATTTGTAAAATTGTAAATAATTGTAAAATAATAAATCTAGAATAATATGAATTTTTATGACATAATAAAGTTTAGAAAATAATGCAAATAAATTCATGTACTTTAGAATTATCATTATTATATTATGATCTTACAATATACCAAAAAAAAGGACGTTATATAGTACACCATTGTTTTTTAGATCAATAGAATTGCAAATTATCAAGTGAAATATTGATTTTAACATTAACACAATGAAAATTACCAATTAATTCAAAATACATATTATAATGTTTCGAAAAAGTCTTATAAGTTATAAGGTAATTAAGTCCTTCTCTTTATAAAAACCCATCTTAAAAAGTATAAATATTGATGAAATAACACATGTACCATAACACTCTTGGTTCTCATGATCACCCTCATTATCTTCCAGCTCGCTTGGCATGATAACACTATTTTTCTAAACAATATGTTTTTATCTAGGGTCATGTCTCAATACGAACAACCAATCCCTATCCAACACATCTGGGTAAAAAAACACCTGGTTGTAGACGGTTTGGGGAAAACATAGGGCTCCTTAGCTTCATTCCACATCTTTCTAGAGTTGATACATATCAACCTACTATCATGATCTTCCTTTAAATTATTCCGATCAAAGGTGTCCCACAACTTGCACCTAAAAATAACACATTGGAAAGAAGAGAAATCCACTTCAATGATCTCTTGTATCTTTCTGACTAACTTAACGTCCCTCATACTAGGTTTTGATAATGGTGGCTAGATCGACTAGATTAATCAAACTTGACTTCCACTCCATAGCCTTTTTTCATGTGTCCATCATCGGCATTTTCTGTGCGAAAATGGTGTCCATATGCCCACATAGATGGGAACAAATGCACCTATAAAAAAGTTAAAAAATCATAGTGTCATGTGTCTTATAATAACCCAACAGTTAAAATATGAAATATATATGTAATTACATTTTAAATGTGCATTATTAAGTTTCAAATGTACAATATATAAATTAAATAGATTATTACCGAGTTGGTGCACCTAATCCCTATGTTTAGCGCATCCTCTTCAGCACGCGGGTAATGATCGATTGCACCATATTTCTCTCTGACTTGGTCAACAACCAAAATATTGGGGCATATTTTTGGCATATTTTCTTTTAAATGATTGGGATAAGGTAGAATTCTACCATTCAACCATCTGAATTCTTTCCTATCACTATCCCGTTTCATCCTCTTTTGTTCGTACAATGCGACCCACGGCTATGTCACTTCGGAATTGTAAAGAATGAATTTATTGATTGCTTCAATTTCTGCATTCGTTGATGAAATCAAACCAAAATTATATAGTACATAGAGATCAAAATATAAATTATATCGAAGTTAAACATGAATATTTACTTTCTATAAATTTGAAAAATGATAAGTCGCTTACTCTTTATCCAGCGCTTTTTTCCATTCGTTTGGAGCATCTTCCCTTCTCTTTTGTCTTCACCCCTTTCATCATCCCAAATCACTGCACCTGGTCTCTTGTCGATATGCTTGATGTACTCATGGGCATAATAGAAAGACTCATACGATATGTACCCTTCTGCCATAGACCCCTTGAGTTTTTCCCTTTGTCGAAAAAACATTTCAATTTCTTCATGTACCTCCCTAAGAAGAACATCCAACGACAAGAAAGCATCCCAACTAATTCAACCTCATCTACTAGGTGGATTATAATATGAACCTGCAAGTCCATGAAACTCGTTGGCAGTGCCTTCTCAAACATACAAACAATCTCAACTATCTCTTGACGCCACTGTGGAATGCTAGCCACATGAATCTCCTTTGACGTGATCCAATGTACAAATGTAGAGAATTTAGACATGGCACGTCCTAGGTCTTGAGGGAATTCATGTTTCAGACACCCACACACGAACAAAGGATAATGAAATTGCAAAGTTATAAACACGTGCAATAATATAAAAAACTAGTTATGTTTTATGATCCCTTCATGGGATAAAATTTATTAATATAAAAAATAATAAATCATGCTTTTGACATTATACGTACACTTAGAAGATTCAAATGGTCATGTGATTTCAAACCCGACAAATGGTCATCCACTGTGAAGCAGCACCGTAGTGAAGACCCGTATGAAGATGACACCCTCACACCCATTATAACTTCCTTTGCCAAAGAAGGATAATATTTTTTAAAAATCCATGGGGCATCACTTTCTTTGAAATACCATGAATTAGAGGGACCAACGCTGGTCTCTGATCCTATACTTTCTAATCATCTTAGCCAATGTTTATTTTTAGTTTTTGAAGTAATAATATCTTTCCTAACAGCCAATGTGTCACTTTTGTTCGATGATATGTGCCTCCATAAAGAATATGAAACAATTTTAAATATATGCATGGGATCTAATAAGTGGGTAATCTTAAGATGCTCCCAATATGGGAGGTTATAAAAGATAGATTTCCTTTTCATTCCAATGGGAAATTTCTTAACATAGGTGTCGAGGAATTCCGGATCATCGAACATAAGCTCCCCATTTGAATCAAACATTTCTATGAACTGCTTATCCTTCTCTCTCTCATATGCTCTAAGCCATTCAACTGGTGTCGTTATTGGAGGCCTTTGGTTTCTCTCTCGTTTACCATTGAAAGAAGATGTTGCTCTTATGTAAGGGTGTTCTTCTGGGAGGAATACCCTGGAGCAGTCATACACTAGCCTTCGTAGGTCATTGGACCATCTAGCTTTCAGAGAAGGTCCACAAAATTTACATCCAAAATATTGTTTTGTTACAAGACCTGCGATATTATTGTATAAAATTTATATGCATGGCACGCTAAAGAATATCATCAAGATCAGAACAATTACAATGAATTAAATAACTAATATGCGAAAGAATATTATTACGTATATAAACAAATCAATAAACATGTAATTTACTAGAGCAAATTCCTAAGCCTGGATAATCATGTGCCATGTAAGCACATATGCCATACAATGTAAAACTCCTCTTTGCTACGATGGGTCTTGATACATCGTATACATTTAACCCATCCCATAATTCCTTCAATTCATCTACCAGTGGTTGTAAGTAGACATCCATATTCTTCACTTGTCTTCTACTAGGGACTATGAGAGCTAACATAAGATGTTCATTCTTCATGGAAAACCATGGGGGTATATTGTTATTGATCACTACTATAGGCCAAACAAAATAGTTGGTGTTTTGGAGGGAATATGGGTTGACGCCATCCATGGCTATGCTGAGTCGTAGACTTCATACTTCATCCTTGAATTTTTTGGGCCATGTATCCTCTATATGCTTCATGGATATTGAATCAGTTGGGATTCACATAACTCCCAACTCACTTCTGTGTGAGGCATGCCATCCCTGCAACATAGCTAATTCTTTGCAAAGAAATAACCTTTGAATCATTGGGATTA